>CM056052.1:388452240-389652240 GCA_029574335.1 Rana kukunoris
GGGGCGGCGGATTCTTTTCATCAACGTCACAACTGGAGGCAGTGGGAGGTTGTGACGCCACCCGTAGGAACGATCAAGCAGCTGAACAACCGCTATGATAAATGTTAGGGAATCACCGGCTCTAAAAGACGATATTTGAATGATGTCTGTAGATGCAGGCATCATTCAGATATCAATGCTCAAAGTCCAGGACGTCATATTACGGCCAGTGGGAAGCAGTTAAAGTGGTTATAATGTCTAATCTATGTTTATTATAATTCATTCTCTGCATTAATGTAAAATAAAAATCCCACTACTGATTCCTTAAACCACTTAAGGACCCCGCACGCACATATACGGCCACAGAATGGCACGTACAGGCACAAGGGCGTAAATTTACGTCCCCGCCTAAGTGCGGTTCGGGTGTCCTATCGGGACCCCCTCCGCGGCGGGTTGCGGGGTTCCCCCCGGCTCCGGGAGCGATCCGGGACGAGCGGGTGGATGTCGGCGTTTACCCCCCCCCCCCCCCCCGCGATCGCTCCCAGCCAATGCGCGCGCTCCCCCCCTGTTTGTGTCACTTCCTCCTCCTGTGTAAACACAGGAAGGGGGAAGTGATGTAATCTCCCATCGCAGCGGTATTTCCAACCGCTGCGATGGGAGAAACAGCTCACAGTAAGTGTGCACCAACACTACACTGACACACACTCACATAGGCATACTTAACCCCTTGTGATCTGCCCCCCCACCCCCCTGTCACAGTGTCACTGAATGCAGTGATCTAATCACTGCATTTAGTGTCAGTGTGACAGGCAGTGTAAAATCAGTTAGTGTTAGGTTCAGGATAGCCCCCCCACCCCCCCTAATAAAGTTTTAACCCCCTGATCACCGCCCTAGTTAACCCTTTCACTCTCCCTATTGCCAGCGTCACTAAGCGATCATTTTTTCTGATCGCTGTATTAGTGTCGCTGTTTCCCGCTAGGTAGCTATTTTTTTTATTGCGATTTTTTTTTTTTTACTAAAGACATGTGGCTAAATAAATTTGCCTAAATGTTTGACTAAAATTTAGTTTATTTGATTTTTTTTAACAAAAAGTAAAAAATAGTGTTTTTTTTTCAAAAATGTCGCTCTATTTTTGTATATAGCGCAAAAAATAAAAATCGCAGAGGTGATCAAATACCACCAAAAAAAAACTCTATTTGTGGGAAGAATAGGACGCAAATTTTGTTTGGGAGCCACGTCGCACGACCGCGCGCAATTGTCTGTTAAAGCGACGCAGTGCCGAATCGCAAAAACACCTTGGGTCATTTACCAGCGTATTGGTCCGGGTCTTAAGTGGTTAAAGCCGAGTTCTGCCTAAAAAAAAAAAAATCAAGTCAGCAGCTACAAATACACTTACCTGTCCAGGCAGGGCCGGCCCTTAGGCCTTTAGGCGCCCTGTGCGAGAAAGCTTTACAGCGCCCCCTAGTGACCACGCCCCTTCCGTAACCACACCCCTCAGTAATAGGAGTGTTGAAATTAATCGTAGCATCGGTGAATCGCGATTCGACCACCCCACGATGCGATTCCGATGCTACGACTTGCATTAATCGATTTTTGATGACGTCATCTGCGCGTCGCTTACCCAACCCCCCCCCCCCCCCCAGTCAGATTTTTTCAGCCGAAAAAAGAAGCTGTGGGCGTTGGCCGCACCTCTTTCCCGCCCCCCCCGCTGTGCAGCCGAACAAGCCATGGGTGTTAGCAGCGCCTCGTTTCCCGCCCCCCCCCCCCGCTGATTCATCCGAAGAAGCCATTCCCGCCTCCTTTCCCGCCCCCCCGCTGACGTTCATTGTCTGCAGTCTCTGCCCATCTCTTGTATCATTGTCTGCAGTCTCTGCCCATCTCTTGTATCATTGTCTGCAGTCTCTGCCCATCTCTTGTATCATTGTCTGCAGTCTCTGCCCATCTCTTGTATCATTGTCTGCAGTCTCTGCCCATCTCTTGTAGTATTTTGGGTTAGTCTGGAGCTCCTCTTTAAGTTGTCTGCTGTGTTTACAGTTTGCTACATGCAGAGAATTTTTTTAAGAACAGATGAAAACCGCGCGCAGTAATCTTGATGCATCGTGATGCATCGCGGAATCGAATTGAATCGCGGACTTGATAATCGTAATCGCATCGAATCGTGAGACCGGTGAAGATGCGCAGCCCTACTCAGTAACCACACCCTTTCAGTGTCCACACCCATTTCTCCAATACCGGCTCCATTTAAAGCCTTCCATTCCTTAAAGTTCCCAGATTACAAGCTATGATAAAAAAACATCTTTTATTCACACGGTATAATAACGCAGCCTATACTATAAATCACGTGGTATAATAACGCCACATATAAAGTAAATCACATGGTATGATACCACTACCTGTAAATTTACTATCAAATATCAAACATAATTACAATAAAGTATTTTTTAACTTTTGAATTTACGGTTCCTTTAAAAAATACCCCAAAAAATAAAAAAAAACAGACATTAAGCAGTACACTGCATTTATAAAAAAAAATAAAAAATTTACTTACAGAAAAAGGTTTTTACATCTGCTGCCTGTGTCTGTGGATTCTTGCCCTCCTTTGTCTTCTCAGTGCGCATGGCATATGAGCTCCTGCTCCTCATCCCTGCTCATAGCAAGGCGAGGACAGCCGCCCACGCCGTCTTTCCGGCAGAATTCGCCTGTGACCTGCCAGCACTTTCGTCCAGTTTTAAAGATGGCCGCTGTACTGTCCCCGAGCGGCGGCAATCTTAATGAGTAACCTACAGACTTCCAGTGACAGTGTCACTGCAGCCTGTGCTGCCTGGCTGAGCCGACAGCTTGCCGTGTGCTGCACACACAGCACAGTACGGAAAAGGGGAGGCGGCTTCACTATAGTTCTTCTCGGCTGCATGACTGTGTGAGACAGTCACAGGCAGCCGAGATATTAAGACCCGCGGCGCTGCCACAGAGAAGGGGGACCATTGCGGCCGGGTCCCGGTGTGCCGACGGCTCGCTCGGTGCGGCTTGCACCCGCCCCCCTGCAAAGCCAGGCACGGGCACCTGTCGCCATGCCATCCGGCGCCCGTTAACGGCGCTAAGTCGTCTTGAGTCGCGGGGGGGGGTGCCGGACTGACAGCCCCCAGTGTTTTGCTACCGAATCTGTGCTGGTTGCCAGGCGCCCATGTTGCTATGGCGCCCTGTGCGACCGCACTTCCCGCACACCGCAAAGGCCGCCCTGTGTCCAGGGCGCCCTCGATGTCCTCACCCGAAGCCGACCCTTGGCACCGGGTGGAGGCGCCAGCATTGTTAGTAAGGGAATAAGGACGTCAGGGGCGTACTTAGAGCATTTGGCACCCGGGGCGGATCCTATATCTAGCACCCCCACCTTAAAATGTAAAAACACCCCACTGTGCCCCCTCTGCATCTTTCAATATCTCTTTGTCACTACTGTGTGCCCCTCTCCACAACTGCACCTCTGGACCCCTTTACATTACACAGGCCTTGCACCTCTATTACCCCTTTACATTACACAGCCTTTTCACCATTGGACCACTTTACAATACACAGCACCCTGCACCTCTAGACCCCTTTACATTACACAGCACCCTGCACCCCTTTACATTACACAGCACCCACCCTGCACCTCTGGACCTCTACAGTACAGACCCCCCCCCCTACAGACCCATAATGTACCCCCCTACAATACAGAGCCCCCTCTAAAGACCACCTCTACAGTACAGACCCCCCCTCCCCTACAGACCCATAATGTACCTCAGTCCTCAGATGATCAGGCCCCCTCCCCATGTGTAAATATAAAGGAGGAGGGGGAGGCAGCTTTACTCTGCTCGGCTGTGTTTGACAGCTGAGACTGATCAGAGCCGCGGCCACGACGAGAGAAGGGGATCGTTACGGCTGGGTCCTGGGTGTGGTTCGCAACCCCCCCCCTGCAAAGCCACTGCAGCTCGCCTCAGGCATTCCCTGTGCCTGTCACCGCGGTGCTGCTGCCTTTACCCACCCGCTATCTCCGCTAGTCCATTGCAGTCCCGGGGGGGGGGGGGCTGACACCCCCCCTAGTGTGTGGCACGCGGGGCGGCCCACCCACCACTTAGTACGCCACTGCAGGAAGTGAAGCCCACAGTCTGGTTCTGTACATCACGCACGTGCGAGTCACGCTGAGCTTTTTGAGTGGACCCTACTGTGTTCTGAGACCTGTATGTCTCCCATAAGACAGCAGGGGAATGGAGGAGGGGGGGAGGCATGGCGTAAATACTGCGGCGATCTATCGCTGAAAGTGGGAGCAAAAACTTGTATTAGACAGGTATCTGCTTCCCCCTGAAAGGTGCCAAATTGATACCTAATGGGGGGGGGGGGGGTCCCGGACGTTTAATTTTTGGGTGGAACACTGCTTTAAAATTCCCCCCCACCTATCCCTATCCAGCGCCTTTTGCCTGTCTGCAGCATCGCTAGTCCTCTGTTTCTCATCTCACAGGACAGATTCAGGGCAGTAGGAGACAGTGTCTATAGACACACTGCACAGCTCAGGAGCATGCCCCCCTATTAGGCAGCCTCCTTATGTAGGCACACGGAGAAAAGCAGCCGACTGTGCCAACGGGGGACCCAAGAGGTGACATGGATTATGCTGTGCAATTCCACCACACAGAGCAGGTAAGTATAACGTATCTTTTTATTTTAGGGGGGGGGATAAAAATAAAATAAAAATCAAGCCTTTACAATTACTTTAACATTCTTAGTTCAGTCTCACCTATTTGGCTAACCACACCCGATTGTAACTTCACTGAAAGTACACAAGCACTTCTAAATAGCCCCCCCAGAAAAACTTGTAACCCCCCCAACGTACCTGTATGCATGCAAAAAAAAAAATACGATAGTACCCGACATGTGGTTTTCAGATATTGTGCACTACAATGTAACCAAGCTTTACCTGAGTTGTGAGCCCCGCGCCTCATCTTCATGGCCATTTAACACTCTGCGCAACTTGTCCATGTCCTCTATGCCACTTATGTCGCTTCGGCCGTCCGCTCTTGTTCCGCTGTCACTACCGGAGTCTTAGGGATTGCGCTGTAACCCATTGCGCACAAAAGTCATGTGATTGTACCACCACGTGACTGTCACTTTCATAGCAGTTACCGAAATAGTAAGAGTTTAGAGTTTTGTGTAAACGGGAATTAATGGCTGATTGTAACTGTCCTTTAGTAAGACTGCACCTTTAAATGGGTAAGATGGATTTTTATATGCATTCCCACAAAAAGCTTGTGGAAACTAAAAACTTTATGGAGTTATACATTGCAGATTACACCAAATGGTAAAGCTTCCTAGTCCTTTTCGGCAAAGGAAGCTTCTATCTTAGCCTCTGTCTGCAACTGCTCTGGTGCTGTACACGTGATCAGTTATGACAGGGCAGGTGCAAGGATATTTTGTCTACCCAGGTGAAGGTGCACTTTGCTGAACAGAGCGTTAATCATACAGACTCTGGAAGTGCCTGTGTTCTGTCAAAAGTTCCAACTTATCAAAATCTCCAACCGAGTGTACTACGCGAGCGTGTCCACGAGAACTTTCTGCTTCACATTGTTTTCCTATCAGAAACACCAACTCCACACTACACGGCCTTTCATTAACACAAATAATCCCATGAATAAATCAACTCCACTACACTGCGCCTGTGCGGTCTTCGTTTACAATACCATGTCACCTACAATATACAAAGCAATGCACGCTTTACAAAGCAATGCACATGTTTAATCATACGCTAGTAATGCACATGTTTTTATCATATGCTATACAAAGCAATGCACATGTTTTACCAGACGCTATACAAAGCAATGCACATGTTTTATCAGACGCTTATAATATACAAAGCAATGCGCATATTTTAGCAGAGGCTATACGAAGCCATCGACAGGGACGCCATCTCCCCTGGGTCTGACCTATCTTCCCTAAAGGCAGGGACCCCATATCTCCTAGTTAACAGGATCAAAAAGCGCTACCACTTACCTAAAACAGGTGCAATGCCTGCCTAGACATTCAAAACAATTGGCTAGATAGAAGATACACAAAAATTGGTTGCTGACGATGGAATGCTGGGCTGAAAGCCTATACCCTACCCGAAGTGTAAAGAGACGGTCGGCCTAACAGCATGATCAGTAAGGAAAGGGAGAGAGAAAATTACCTAGTTAAGTAAAAGCCACAATAGCCAAAAGGCAAGAGTCCATAGAACTACCCTGTGAGCAACACATACCTTTTGTATGAAATGACAGTGCGATAGTGCCCCAGAGGTCCAGCGAAAGAGGGGCTGGAAGTGCCAGTATCCTATGTGCATCATCTGACCACCTCCTGTACCATATCTGCAGCCTCTAACCACCTCATGTATCCTGTCCACAGCCTCTAACCATCTCTTGTATAACGCCTCCAATCTTTGACTATTTCTTGTCTTTTATATCATGTTTGCATTCTCTAAGGGGAGGTCTGGCGAGGAATCAAGCGTGAGAGCGCCACCGGGATGGGGATTATGGGAGGAGTCAGACATGTATGTACAGTGGAGAAGAAACTATAGAATAAAACTAGAGCCACCAACTTGGAGCCATCTAACTAAGCCCTGCATAGTGCACCTGAGAGGAGGTCAGTGTCCCCTTATATCAGTACCCCCCATTACCTTCACTCTCACTCTGTGGAAGGTGGTCTCTGGTCACCAGAGTCCGTCGTCGTCCCCACATCACAGTTCCCAGTGCATTACCCTTTACATCCGAGTGTGCAGTTTCCCTCCCCCTTACAGTGCAAGGGAACTCAGATGTAAAGTTAAATGCTTCAGCGCATGATCTAAGGAGAAAAATATAATTAGTGTGCAGGTGGTGGCACTGCTAAGTGAAGTCTTGGGTAGATAATTTACAATTAATCAGTGTTGGGTACCTTGTATGCGGTGGGTTTATATGGAAAGCTCCCCGCTTCTCCAAGGTGCCCCTTTTTCTAATAGCTCCAGACGGGGCCAAATAGGTACACCCCTGTGTGTACCGTGGAAAAAAAGAGATGTGTTACCTAAAGCCTGGTGTGGCCTGAGTGTCTGAGTTCACACAGTGGGTGGTGTTTAATGTGGGTGATAGATATATTAACTGTTAATCCAATCCACACAAACCCATAACAAAATAATATAAATAATTAAAGGTGTCCTCCTGGCTATACTCGATAGGGTTAAGAGGTGATACTGCTAATATAAATCACATAAATTACCAGAAGATAATGTGACATAAAATAGGTGCAAAAAACATAAACCAATACATGGGGTGCATGAGTCCTATTTTGATAATTTAAACAAGTGAGTATATTGGTCCCATTATAATACACTCTATTTAAATAATGACATATGAGATATGCAAGGTGTCGTTTTCAGAAGAGAGCAGTCTTGGTCATCAGATGAACTTCAACAGTTCCCCCACATGTATCCCTACTCACCAGAACGTCGTCCCCACGAAAGGGTATGGAGCCTTAGGGATCAGTGGGTCGTGATGGTCGCTACCCGTTGTTCTATCTGGAGGTTCTGTGCTGCCGGTGGCGGTCCTCTCAGGTGCCATGGATCGTGGTGATATGAGGAGAGAAAAGGAGAGGAGTCCTCATAGGGTAGTAAACCCTGTTTGCCGAGTGTATTTATTGATAAAATTCCAGCATTCCCATATAAAATATTAAAATATATATATATATTAAAAACAAACTGCTCCTTCCGCAGCATAGATATTGTCCGGTATGCTAACTGAGCCAGGCAGGTCCCGGGAGTCCCCAAAGGAAGTAGTGTGGAGCGTGCCGGCTGTTTGCGCTTCAGCTCTGTTCGTATCCTACCCGGAAGCCGACTCTGGCGCAAGCAAAGCGTGAGTGTGTGAGGTGAGAGCGGTTAGTCACCTGACCGGTTTCATCAAATGGACGTTTTTTGAAAAGGGATGGAGGCACAGAGACATGTCCAGAGAACAAAGAGGATACATGGGTTAGATTAAAAGGGATGGGGGTCCAGGGACATTTCCAGAGAACATAGAAGATACATGGGTTAAATTAGAAAGGATGGAGGCTTAGAGTACCTAGAGGATACATGGGTTAGATTAGAAGTGGTGAAGGCCCAGAGACATCTCCAGGGAACATAGAATATACATGGGTTATATTATAAGGGATGAAGGCCCAGAGACATCTCCAGGGAACACAGAAGATACATGGGTTTGATTACAAGGGATGAAGGCCCAGAGACATGTCCAGAGTGCACAGAGGATACATGGATAGATTAGAAGGGATGGAGGCCCAGAGACATGTCCAGAGAACACAGGCCTCAATCCCTTATAATCAATCCCATATATCCTCTTTGTTCTCTGGACATGTCTCTGGGCCTCCATCCCTTCTTATCTATCTCATGTATCCTCTGTGTACTCTGGACATGTTTTTGGGCCTTTATCCCATATAATCTAACCCATGTACCATGTGTTCCCTTGAGATGTCTCTGGGCCTTTATCCCTTCTAATATAACCCATATATCCTCTATGTTCTCTGGACATGTCTCTGAGCCTCCATCCCTTCTAATATATCCAATGTATCCTCTGTGTACTCAGGGCCTTCATCCCTTATAATCTAACCTATATATCTTCTGCATACCTCCCAACCGTCCCAGATTCTGCGGGAATTTCCCACGATTTGAAGTAAGTTCTGCTGTCCCGCGATCAGGGCTAAATTCCCGCAGCCCAGGGCCAGAACAAGTGAGTTCCAACACTGGGCTCCACTCAGTGGGTGAAGGATAAATGAATGTATCAAAAGTCTCATACTGTATGTGAGTGTCTTTTGTATTAACAAATGTCACAGGGCTGACTGAAGGAAAAGATATCTTTGGATGTATGTATATATAGCCCTGCAGAGCTCAAGTATCACACAGCCAACTCATATGTTCTAAGTCACACTTGACCTATGTACAGTAATATCCTTATACAGCTAGCAGTGCCTAATAAGAGAAGTTCATCTTTGCAGCAATAATCGTCCAATCAGCTTACATGTATATTTTTGTACAACTCTACCCCTATAAAAGAGAGCTGCTGGAACAGAATAAAGCAGAGTGAGTTTAACCTATCATCGTGTGTGTCGTTACTGCAGGGTTAAATTCATTCTCCCGGTACCGAGGGGTCATCGAATCAAGGTGGTCCGTATTTAATCCTTACAATTTTGGGGCTCGTCCGGGATTTAGGTGATCTCCCTCTATCTGCTGCAGCCTTTGTTGTGCGGCTGGAGGGCTCGGATCAAATCCTATATCCCATAGTCTTGTCAGTCAGGGACTGACTTAAGTTTATGTCAGGGACATATGTAAGGGTGGTTGGCGCCATAATTTTATGATATCGGGGATATCTAGTGAATCTCTGGGAGATTTAAGACACCTTGATTCGATCGCTCATATTATTGCTGCTTTTAAAGTATAAGATAACATTTTTAGAGTATAAGCATTATTTGTTTGTGTGGAACAAGAGTCTAGAAGGTGAGCTAGACCAAAAAACCACGTTAGACGTTTGTGACAAGGTATAAGACGCCCCGTCTCCACGGCTAGGCGAAAGCTGTTGACCCGTGTCAGGCGAACGCAAGTGATACCAAGTCAGTCGTCTGTGTATCTAATGACTTAACAATGTTGTAGAAATTGTTTGAGTTTTGATATTTCTAATTGGGATCTAAAATCAGCTAAATTAGTTTCAGTTACCCCCTAAGAACCTTAGGCAAACAAGTTATTTCCACCTGTCCCGAGTGTAAGACAGTTTATTTAGGGTAAATGTCCACGAAGCTATAAATTGTAGTAAACTCGGGCTAACTTAACCGACAAATTGTGAAAATATAATCAAAACCAATATTCTACGATATTGTGTAACAAATGACCTGCTAGTTATGTATAGATAAAGAACTACGAGTTACTTATATTTTGCAAAAATACTTATGCAAATTGTATTATCTAGGCAATAGTTAGAATTCCCAATAAGATTTGTACCATATTTAATCCAAGCAAAGTGGGGTCGTGCTTCTAGTGTGATTGGCACAACGATTTTGATTGTGTTAATACTACAATCGGTCACAGATTAGGTTGTGTTTATCCCACTGACAAACTCCGTTGTTTGAACCAATGAGGACCAAACATAGTAAAATTACCTCCTACCCCCCACCAAATGTCAAAAAATGTTTTTTTTAAATAAAAATAATAATAAAAATTAAATAAAAAAAGTATACAAAACAAAATATAAAAACCTGTAAAGAAGTTCTTTAATAAGGAAAATAAGTTTAATGCTGCATGTAAATGTTTGGGAATATTTAAGCCTAAACAACAGAAATGTGTTATTACATGTCATTCAAAGCACAAACAAAACAAGAACAGAAGTTTAAAGGAAAAACTATTGATTAAGATTATGTAATAACTGTATAAAATTCAGTTAATGGAAAACAACAAGGTCTCTAGAATTTAACAAAAATCCTACAGATTTGGTTGCAGGAAATAAGGATTGAGCAATTTTTACAATAGATTCCAAACTTGGTTTTGGTTATTAAATTAAAAGTAGTAGATTTTTCTAATTTCCTTAAGGTTTTCCTAGGAAAAATATTAAAATACTAAAGTTTTGTTCAATCTAAAATGAGCAAATATTGTAGAAAAAAAATATTGTTAAAAGTTTTTAATTGAGTAATAAATTAAGGACTAGGAGGTTGCTTGGAGTAATTTTCTCGGGGAAACGCAGGTCGGTTCATGCGCAGGAATCAATCTGAGTTTCACGAGATTGTCCACTAAATAATTTTTAGATGGGTTAACAAATTGTATAGTGAATGGTAGCATGGTAGCTAAGACTGACAGTGACAGATCATTCTCTGGGAGTGTGACATGTAAAAGAATGTACTATTAACAGAGAAGCAGATGGTCAGTCATGCCATGACAGTTTTTTCACTTCTATGGATCAGAACACATGTTAGTGTTTAAATCTTTTTTCAGAAATCTGAAATAAAGGTTCATGGATCTGAAAAATATATTTAAAAAGGTATTACTAACTAAAGTAATTGTTTTGAAAAAACATGTGGGTTTTGCACCATTTTTTTTGAAAAATTAAAAGGTGTTATTTTAAGGAGATGAGGTGTCAAGATACAAGGCTTTGATTAAGCTTTGCCTAGTGACAGCTGGATGTTAAAAAGAAAGGTAGTTGAAGTATAAATACATTAAGGCAGAAAAATAATGTACTTTAACATAATTAAGTGTCTTACAGAAATAGAATATTTAGGAAAATCCAACCTAAATTAATGTTATTTTGCAAAATTAAAGCAATTATTATAGTAAAGTATAGAAAGAAAATACAATAATATGGTAAAAATATTACTTTTACAAAAATAAATTAGTCACAAGATAAGAGGGGGTTTTTGAAATAAAGAAACCCGCTGTCTCAACACACAATTATCAGGGAGACAGAACTAAAGGCTACAGACCAAATAGAGGAAGACGGCCACCTAGAGGACAATCTTTCCCTCAAAATAATATTACCAGGGAACAAGGCAATAGAGAGCTACAAGGCAGACCGTGCTATAATTCGGCCGTATTGGCCACTGGGCCAGAAACTGACCCATGCCTGATCGAAGGGTACCAAATGACACTCAGATCGTGACAGACCGACCAAAAACAGACACACAGCCCAGATTCACCATACTGCACTCCAATAAACCCTATATCCAAAGCAGATGGAACAACTAGATTTGTGCAAGACCTACGGGCAATAAATAAACTTAATTGTGCCCTTAGCCCCAATAGTACCAGATGTCACTACGCTTCTTTCTCCATTCCGGCACACGCTGAATATTTTTTCTGTAATTGATTTAAAAAAAACGCATTTTTTAGCATACCTGTTCACAAAGACACCCGACCTATTTTTGCATTTACCTTTGATGGTCAACAGTTAACCTGGTGCCGTATGCCCCAGGGATATGCTGATTCACCTGTTGTGTACAGCATAGTCCTCCAAGCCACATTAAAACCATGGCACCCCCCCCAAGGTTCTGTCCTGCTACAATATGAAGATTATCTCATCATTTGTAGTCCATCAGAGGAGGCCTGCAGGGAAGATGGTTTATCACTGTTAAAATGGTTACATAAATGTGGACACAAAGTGTCATCCAAGAAATTACAATGGTGTTCAAAACAGGTTGAATATTTAGGCTTTGTTCTCAGCCAAGGAGAGAGGAAAATCAGTCCTAGCCGTATCCGATCTGTCTTGGGCTGGTCAACCCAACCACTCAGAAGGAAATGTTATCCTTTCTGGGTATGATAAATTACTGTAGACAGTGGATACCGGATTGTTCCTATTATGACAATATTCTGAGACAAAGCACACTGTCAGATAAACCCAGAGAGGTTGTATGGTCACAAGAAATGTCTAAAGCTTTTGAAATGTTAAAATTAGCCATGACATGTAGTCCCGCTTTGGGCCTCCCTGATTATGTAAAGCCATTCCAGCTATATGCAAGGGACAATTGTAAAACCATGGCGGGGGTTCTGATACAAGAACACGGAGGCAAATTTAGACCTGTAGCTTTTTTCTCAAAGGTAATGCCGGTGTCTGTTCAGGGCATGCCGGCCTGTCTAAGGGCATTGGCAGCCTGTGCAATGATGGTTGAAATGGCTGTTACCTCTAGGACACCCTACTGTACTGTACACAACTCACCATGTGATCCATCTCCTTAAAGGAGTGCACACTCAACATATGTCTGCCCAACGCCTGAGCGGCTATGAAGTCACCCTTTTAGGAAACCCTTCCCTTTCAATCAAGTATTGTGCTCCAAATTCAGGTCCCGCAACTATTCTCAATGCCCTACTAGGGTTAAAAGGAGAATCAGATAATATTCCACTTGACCATGACTGCATAGCCACAGTTTCCACCGAGACTTCACCCAGACTAGACATGGCTACTACACCCATACCTGACTCACAGATTGTGTTTGTAGATGGTTCATGTACAAGGCCAAACGACAACACATATAATGCAGGTTATGCTATTGTCAGCCTACCAGACATAGTTCACGAAGCTAAACCTATCCCCTACCAGTCAAGCAGCTGAACTAATAGCCTTAACAAGGCCTGTGAGTTGTTCAAGGACCAACCAGTAACGATCTATACTGACTCCAAATATGCCTTCGGGTGGTACATGACCACGGAGTCATCTGGCAAGACGAGGATTTGTGGGTGCAGATGGAAAACGCATCTCCCACTCACAATTAATAAATGACTTACTTTCAGCGGTCCACCTCCCTTCAGAGATAGCTATTTTACATTGTCGGGCTCACACAGGGGGAGGGGACCCAATTTCAAGAGGAAATGCACTAGCTGACAAGGTAGCAAAAAGAAGCTGCACTACAACAACTAGCTACTCTACAACTGCCCATTTTGAAACCTCCCTCTTTAGATGAAACACAACTGTTTGTTGAATTACAGTTCTCTGCCAGCCAAGCAGATCTTAATGACTGGTGTTACCCAGTATTGCAAAAAAGTCCAAAGAGTGGACTAATTTGCAAAGAGGGGAAACCATGTATACCACAGGCCAGTGCACCAGTGTTTATAGCCCAATACCACGGGGTGGGACACAACAGTATAGCGAACACAATTACGTTACTGAAACAAGATTTTTATATCACTGACCTTGCACAGTTAGTAAAAGGGTTTGTGCAGCGATGCATCACCTGTCTACGAAACAACCCGAATAACCCGAACAAAGCAACTCATCAACATCTAAAATACCCAACAACCCCGTTTACTCACTTACAAATAGATTTCACCCACATTCCCCATGAAAAGGGCAAACAGGAATATGCTCTGGTAATAGTGGACATGTTCTCACGATGGCCAGAGATATATCCCACAAAAGCCGAAGATGCAAAAACAGTTGCCAGAATTTTAACCCAACACATTATTCCCAGGTGGGGATGTCCACTTGAAATAAATAGTGACAAGGGATCGGCTTTTACCTCTAAGGTAAATCTGGAATTGGTAAAAGCCCTCAAAATAAATTGGAAGTTCCATGTCCCATATCATCCCCAGAGTTCAGGAATTGTAGAGAAAATTAATCGCACATTCGAGGATAAACTGAGAAAAGCCACAGGAGGTACCTTTCATAAGTGGAAGGAGGTATACTGCCAATTATTCTAGCAGAAATAAGAATGACACCTCACAAATCTTTAAAATTATCGCCATTCGAGATTTTAATGGGAAGGCCATTCCCCACACCTTGGGCCAAGAACCCCTTACTCTACAAGAAGGAGATTTAGAGCAGATTCAGGATCATTATGTCAGGTCACTTATAACAAAACTAGATGAAATAGAGCAAAATATTATCTGTAAGTTTCCTTCTCTCCCTCAGGACAACACCCACCCTTTCAGACCAGGAGATGCTGTGGTGATAAGAAGATTGTCCAAGGACAAAAAGGCCAAGGATTTTGCTTATGGACCAGAAACCACCGTGGTAGCCGTGACCCGCACTGCCGTTTTGACTGAAGAAAGTCCGACCTGGATCCACGCTACTCGAGTGAAATTGGTACCCAGACGACACGAAGGGGTATTAACGAGGGCAGACAGCCCTGACCCCCTACAAGAAGTACTAACGAGGGTAGATAACCCTGACTTCCATCAGACCTGCAAGAGGTAATAACGGGGACAAAAAAGTCCTGACCTCCAACAGTCTGAACGCAGGGTATTAACGGAGGCAGACAGCCCTGACCCAGAAGACCATGACGATCCTGCTATCACTGAACTCTGGCAAACTGTGGCTACTGATAGGACTGATTTCGGTTTCAATCTTTTCCCTGGATCACAACTAACTGTATTTATCATCCTGAAGATTTGGGACACATAAAAAGTATTTGGAGCATCCAACACTCAACAACAGAATAATACACATGACAGACACAAGAGAAGCTAGAAATATTGCTAAAACATGGGACCCTTTTGCAAACATAGATTCTGGATTAGGAATACTGACATGGTTGAAAGGTGCTGCCATAACCGTTATTATGATTATTCTTTTGTTTTGTTCCTATATGCTTGTTTATAAGCTTATTGTGTGCATAATTTCCAAGACATCATCCGAACGCTTGATCCTGTTGCAGCAAATAGGATTTATCCGAGTATGTATTATGATAGAAGAAGGAATTCCACGCCCAGTCATTATCAGAAATATTTAGCCAAATATAGAGAAAATCTAAAAGAAAAGGAGAACCATATAATCTGATGGATTCTGTGGTTCTAAGAGGGGATTGAAGGATAATGAATGTATCAAAAGTCTCATACTGTATGTGAGTGTCTTTTGTATATAACAAATGTCACAGGGCTGACTGAAGGAAAAGATATCTTTGGATGTATGTATATATAGCCCTGCAGAGCTCAAGTATCACACAGCCAACTCATATGTTCTAAGTCACACTTGACCTATGTACAGTAATATCCTTATACAGCTAGCAGTGCCTAATAAGAGAAGTTCATCTTTGCAGCAATAATCGTCCAATCAGCTTACATGTATATTTTTTGTACAACTCTACCCTATAAAAGAGAGCTGCTGGAACAGAATAAAGCAGAGTGAGTTTAACCTATCATCGTGTGTGTCGTTACTGCAGGGTTAAATTCATTCTCCCGGTACCGAGGGGTCATCGAATCAAGGTGGTCCGTATTTAATCCTTACAGTGGGAGTATCTTCACTGCAGCCAGTAAGGATTTCTGCCAGCAGAAGGGGAGTTCCACCCAACAATTTCACTTTTTAAAATATAAATACTACCCTGTAATACACAAGCTTAATGTATTCTAGTAAAGTTAGTTGACTGTAAACTAAGGTCCGTTTTGTTAGGTTGTTACAGCATTTAGATAGTTTATAATCTAGAAATAGGACCGTGGCCATCTTAAGTGTGGGCATCATGAAGCCAGATTGTATGACTTCCCTGGACTTCAGCTTTGCATATCTCGCACATGCTCAGTGGCTGCTGCACAAGCATTGTAATAGGTTTTAGTCAGGTTTGCAAGGTACTTCTGGGAAACATGATGCCTATCCCAGAAACCCTTGCAAATAGCCTTGTGACTTAATAGCCTAGGCTAATAAGGAGGAGGAAGTAATGAAGGACTACAAAATAAAGGTATTTATAAGCAACAAAATAAATAAAAATTGTCCATTCTGAACACTATGAGATTAGGGCTGCATGCACAGACAAAACGTAAAAAAATGGGTGGAACTCCACTTTAAAACTTTTGTACAGACACTGGTTGCCAGCACCTCCGGCGTCCTGGCAACCGATGACGTGATTTGCAGGTGCGCACTGTGAGGAAACTACCTCTTATCAGAGCGGCTCTCTCCCAGCTTCTCCCCCAGCTTCTCCCCCCAAATCCTGGCTCCAAGCTGCAAAGGTAAGAGCGGGCTGGGACAAAGGCTAGACCGGTTCTGTGGAGGCAGAGGTTACATGTGAGAAGGAGGGGGGGGGGGGGGGAACACATGGTAGCCTAAGGTGACCAGATTTTTTTAATGAAATCCGGGGACATATTTGTACTAGTAATGGTGGCAATCAGTGACTCTCTGCCCATTGCCGCCACTTCCCACCTCACAGCCTGTCAAGTCTTATGCTGCGTACAGATGATCGGACATTCCGACAACAAAACCGACAGCAAATGTCCGATGGAGCCTACACACGGTTGGAATTTCCGACAAAAAGCTCCCATCGAGTGTACGCAGCATTACTTTCCGGGCCCGGCTACTACTGGGTGGGGAGTGGAGGAAAATTACTCCGCCAGGGAAGGCAAGGAGATAAGCAGGCAGGCGGCTGGTTGGGACTTGAGCCAAGGCAGAAAAACATGCGAGGGGAGCTGAATGGGCATGCATCCGAAACTGAAGAAATATTCCTTTGGGTCTGACCCACACATGATCATCAAAAAGAGGCACAGATAATGGAAAAAATACACCCCCTAAGCTACTAGGAGCTGCAGAGCGGGGGTGTGTAATTCAGATTTTTTTTTAATTCTGCGCTGACTGTCTTTCAAATTGCCCCAGCCCCTGTTCAAATCCAATCCGGGGACAAAACCGGGGACAGACGTGGTTCGGGGACAGTGTCCTCAATCCGGGGACTGTCCCCGGAAACCGGGGATGTCTGGTCACCCTATGGTAGCCTGTCTAGAGCAGGTCAGGCTGTGCTTCCTATAACACTCCCCAGTCCCTTCGGCAGCACAAGTGATATTGCAGACCCATTCAGAGCTGCCCTTTGATTTTATTCGCTAAGCTCTCCTGCATTCACTGAAGAAAAAATCCTCCTCTCAGTCTCGGCTCAGCCACGCCCCCTCCCTGTGTGTGGCAGAGAATGCCAGCCAGGGGTCTGCACAGTTCAGCAGGTCAGTTTACTGTGCTGTGTGAGTGTATATGAATGTGTGTATTGGTTACAACTTTGCAAGTCCCAGCAGTCTGTATATTTGTTTTTTTATACAGGAACTACAACTCCCAGCAGTCTGTATAATTTTTTTTTATTTATACAGGAACTACAAGTCCCAGCATTCTGTGTCTGTCTTGTGTACAGGAACTACAAGTCCCAGCATTCTGTGTCTGTCTTGTGTACAGTAACTACAAGTCCCAGCACTCTGTGTCTGTCTTGTGTACAGGAACTGCAAGTCCCAGCATTCTGTGTCTGTCTTGTATACAGGAACTACAAGTCCCAGCATTCTGTGTCTGTCTTGTATACAGGAACTACAAGTCCCAGCATTCTGTGTCTGTCTTGTTCCGCGTCTGTCTTGTATACAGGAACTACAAGTCCCAGCATTCTGTGTCTGTCTTGTTCCGTGTCTGTCTTGTATACAGGAATTACAAGTGCCAGCATTCCGTGTCTGTCTTGTATACAGGAACTACAAGTCCCAGAATTCTGTGTCTGTCTTGTATACAGGAATTACAAGTCCCAGAATTCTGTGTCTGTCTTGTATACAGGAATTACAAGTCCCAGCAGTCTGTGTGTATCTGTCTTGCATACAAAAAATACTAGGAATACAGAGGGTATAGGGGGGTCTGGTGTTTACCACTGTACTCCTAGTGAACACCAGACCCCCCTATACCCCCTGTACTCCTAGTTTAGGGGGGTCTGGTGTTAACTAGTGTACAGGGGGTATAGGGAGTCTGTTGTTATCTAGGAGTATAGAGGGGTCTGGTGTCATCTAGGCGTACAGGGGGTATAGAGGGGTCTGGTGTCATTTAGGAGTACAGGGGGTATAGAGGGGTCTGGTGTATTCTAGGAGTACAGGGGGGGGGTCTGGTGCAAACCAGGAGTATAGGAGGGTCTGGTGTTAACACCAGACCCCCCTATACCCCCTGTACTCCTAGTTAAAGCGGCGGTTCACCCAAAAATCAACTTTCTGCAGTTAGATCCAGCATTCTGCTGACATCTGCAGTATGCTAGTCTTTTTTTTTTTTTTTTTGGTACTTATCGTTTTAGCAGTATTTCTTCTATGGCTCCGAGCGGGGAATCCTGCGGGGAATGGGCATTCCCAAAGGCAAGCAAGTTGATTGACGGCCTTCAATAGCGCGTCACGGCTTCTGAAAATAGCCGAAGTGACACTCGGCAATTTACGGAAGCCGTGACGCGCTATCGAAGGCCGTCAATCAACTTACTTGCTTTTGGGAACGCCCATTCCCCGCAGGATTTCCCGCTCGGAGCTATAGAAGAAATACTGCTAAAACGATAAGTACCAAAAAAAAAAAAAGACCAGCATACTGCAGATGTTAGCAGTATGCTGGATCTAACTGCAGAAAGTTGATTATTGGGTGAACCTCCTCTTTAACCCCAGCCTCCCTATACTCCTACTTAACACCAGACCCCCCCCCCCATACCCTCCGTACTCCTAGTTAACACCAGACCCCCTATACCCATGTACTAGATAACAATAACACCAAACCCCCCCCCCCTGTACTCCTACATAACACCAGACCCCTCTGTGCCCCCTATACTCATAGATTCATAGATAACACCAGACCCCCCCCCCTGTACTCCTAGATAACTAGGAGTACAGGGGGTATGGTGTTATCTAGTAGTACAGGGGGTATAGGGGGGTCTGGTGTTAACCAGGAGTATAGGGGGGTCTGGTGTTAACCAGGAGTATAGGGGGGTCTGGTGTTAACCAGGAGTATAGGGGGGTCTGGTGTTAATCAGGAGTATAGGGGTGTCTGGTGTTATCTAGGAGTACAGGGGGTATAGGGAGGTCTGGTGTTTATCTAGGAGTACAAGGGGTATAGGGGGGGTCTGGTGTTATCAAGGAGTATAGGGGGGGGGGGTCTGGTGTTATCTAGGAGTATAGGGGGGGGGTCTGGTGCTATCTAGGGGTATAGGGGGGTCTGGTGTTATCTAGGAGTATAGAAGGTATGTTTTTGTGTGACTCCAGCTTGTGGCACAGCAATCAATGTATATTGTATAGGTACTAGAAAGTCCAGGTTTTGTTTTACTGTGCCTCTTTAGCCCCCACCACTGTTTGGTCACACCCACTTTTTGCTGCGGTGCGCACAGCGCGCTGCAGGTCACTATCTCCCTAAAATGTCCCTCATTCTCAAGTTCCAAAGTTGGGAGGTATGCTTCTGTGTTCCCTGGAGATGTCTCTGGGCCTTTATCCCTTCTAATCTAACTCATGTAACCTCTATGTTCTCTGGACATGCCTCTGGGCCTCCATCCCTTCTAATCTATCCCATGTATCCTCTGTGTACTCATGGGCCTTCATCTTTTATAATCTAACCCATCTATCCTCTATGTTATCTGGGCGTCAATTCCTTCTAATATATCCCATGTATCCTCCGTGTACTCTAGACATGTCTCTGGGCCTTCATTGCTTTTAAACTTGCAGTGGGAACTCTGCAAACCCAGAGACCACCTTCTGCCAAGTGAATACAGTAAGGTAAGGGGGGTACTGATATAAGGGGAACCCTTTATATCAATGCCCCCTTACATTATTGTATTCAGTCCCCCCTTACATCAGTGACCCCCCTCAGACTGGCCTGATGACACTGCCACTGACCTCCTCTCAGGTGCACTGTGCAGGGCTATGTTAGAAGATTCCATGTTGGTGGCTCTGGTTTTATTCTATAATCTCTTCTCCACAGTCCATACATGTATGACTCTTCCCTTAATCCCCATCCCGGTGGCGCTCTCACTCTTGATTCTGCTCCAGACTTCCCTTTAGAGAATGCAGACATGATAAGAGACAAGTGATAGTCAGAGATTGCAGGCATTATACAAGAGATGGTTAGAGTTGGTGGACAGGCTACAGGAGGTGGTTAGAGGCTGCAGACATGGTACAGGAGGTGGTCAGATGATGCACACAGGATACTGGTGGTGATCAGAGAATGTGGAAATGGTACAGGTGGTGGTCAGAGTATGCGCACAGGATACAGGAGGTGGTCAGAGTATGCAGACATCTAGGGGGAGCAAACCGAGGGGTCCCTGTGTAGGGGGAGCACACAGAGAGATCCCCCATGTAGGGGGAGCACACAGAGGGGATAGTCATGTAGGAGGAGCACACAGAGGGGTCAGTCGCGCAGTGGGAGCACATCTATGTAGGGGAAGCACAGAGTGGGGTGAAGTCCTGAGAGCTGTCACAGGAGGGCCCTCACACAGGACACATGGCAAGCAGGGGGGTGAGGTTGGCACACTCAGGGTGATCAGGCAGGGCGGTGAGGTTGGCATACTCAGGGTGATCAGGTTCCTGTTCTTAGGGGGGTGGGGTCCTGGTCCCCAGGGAAGATGGGGTCCCTAGGTGAGATGAAGTCCACGTTGCCAGGGGATTAGAGGTTCCTGTCTGTAGGCAAAATAGGGTCCCCATCCCCATGTTCCCAGGGGAGATTGGTGTCCCTGTCCCCAGGGGAGATGGGGTCCCAGTCCCAAGGGGAGAGAGGTTCCCTGTCCCCAGGAGAGAAGGGGCCTCAGTCCCCACTGGAGATGGGGTCCCTGTCCTTAGGGGAGATGGATGTCCCTGTCTTTAGGGGATATGGATGTCCCTGTCCCCAGGAGAGAAGGGTCCCAGGCCCCAGAGGAGATAGGGTGTCCCTGTCCCCAGGGGAGATGGGTGTCCTTGTCCCCAGGGGAGAAGGAGTTTGTATATTGTATGATAAAACATGTGCATTGCATTGCTTTGTATAGCATATGATAAAGCATGTGCATTGCTTTGTATAGAATATGATAAAACAGGGTTCGACAAATTCCGGGCGCCAGGTCGCCATTGCGCCTAGAATTAGCCACCTGGCGCCTAGGGCAGCACAGCTAAATGAATCTTGCGTCTCTGTGCGCCCCCCCCCCCCCGCGCGATCACGCGATCTCGTCGGCCGCACTGGCCGGTAATTGAGGCCGCGGCTATGCGGCCTGCTGGAGCGAGATGCACTGGTGCCCTCTAGTGGTGGCCGGGGCTGCGACAGGCAAGACACTCCCCTCCCTATTTCCTGCCGATACGCGACACTACGGTGGAGTCCTGACACCATCCACCACGTACAAGGCATGGGAGCGACCCTAGCACTAAAACCCCTCCATTACCAGACACACAAGGAGCGGGCTGGGCCGGGATGCAAGGTGGCAATGTCCCCTTAGGCCGTCCCAACTTATATGCAAAACGGCCGGCGATCGCACACTGACAATTTTTTTTTTCTCTGTGAGGAATTGAGACAGGGGCATGGCCGCGGCGCCCTGCCGCATGCTGTGGCTTTTGTGAAATACATTTTACTCAAGCGCCCTGTGATTGGCCGACCAGGGTCATGTTCGGCCACACGCTCTGGCATTCTGGGATTTGGAGTTCACACGAGCGACGCGCCCTGCGATTGACTCGGCCAAGGTTGTCATGTGTGGGGCTGGTCTTACGGGAGAAATCTAGAAGGTAAGGGAAAGTCTAAATGGAGAAGAGAGACATGGGAGGATACAAAAGATCTGAACGGAGAAGGAAATTACATAGGAGGTGATGGGCAATCTGAACAGTGAGAAGATAGACACATGAGATGATGAAAAATATGAAGGGTGTAAGAGAACTGTAACCGTCTGTCCTAGGCGCCCTCCAGCGCATGCACGCGCACACGGGCGCCCTGAAATACTTAGGCGCACCAATGCGCATGTGCGCGCACACACGGGCACGCCAATGCACGCACACGCGCCAATGCGCGCACGCGACGGATGCCATGCTCGCCCCTAGCGCCAATTGGCACTCACTGCCTATTTAAGGAAGTGCTCTGACCTAGACCCATTGCTGACTGATCTTCAGCGTGTACCCTGTTACCTGAATCCTGCTCTTGTCTTGCTTATCTCCTGTTGCTGAACCCGGCTTGCTCTGACCCCGCTACTGACTCTGTTATACTCTGACTACTGTTTCCTGACCCTGGCTCCCCACCTGACGCTGCTACTGCCTGCTGCCTGGTACCTCGCTGCCCGCCTTCCTCTTGACCCGGCTACCCACACGACCCATTGGCTTCCAGTGCCTGCAATCCAGCAATTCTGAATGCCTGCGACTTTCTCCTGCGACTTCCTGCAAACTTCCTGCTGCAAGGCTCTTAGGAATTACATCTTGTTGGATCTTCAGCGCCCTGCTGTCGGAGTCCTCACCCACAGGCACTTGTGTCCCTCCAGTCCCTTGGTGTCCTCTGTTCCATCTCCGGCGGTGCCAGGGCTGGAGATACAAGAGAGGCCGACCTCGTCATCTCAGTCTCCCATCAGGTACGTGACAAAGGGAGAATGGATAGATACATGCCTGTCCCTCTCTGTCCGCCTGTCCCTCTCTGTCCGCTTGTCCCTCTCTGTCAGCCTGTCCCTGTCTGTCAGCCCGTCCCTCTCTGTCAGCCTGTCCCTCTCTGTCTGCCCGTCCCTCTCTGTCCGCCCATCCCTCTGTCCACCCATGTCCCTCTCTGTAAGCCTGTCCCTCTGTCCACCCGTGTCCCTCTGTCCATCAATCCCTCTCTGTCTGCCTGTCCACCCATCCCTCTCTCCGCCTGTCCCTTTCTGTCCACCCGTCCCTCTGTCAGCTGCCTGTCCCTCTCTGTCCACCCATCCCTCTGTCCACCCATCCCTCTCTGTCCGCCTGTCCCTCTGTCCACCAATCCCTCTCTGTCCGCCTGTCCCTCTGTCCACCAATCCCTCTGTCCCCATGTCCCTCTGTCCACCAATTCCTCTCTGTCCGCCTGTCCCTCTGTTCGCCAGTCCCTATCAACCCTCTCAGAATTCACCACAATACACCGCCTGGGATGGGGACTACAAGTCCCAGCATTAAAAAAAAAAACTGGCTCCTAACTTTTCTAGCTGGCTCCTAGATTTCAAGCAAATTTGTCAAGCCCTGTGATAAAATATGTGCATTCATACCCTGACCTTTGGCGTGTTCTTCGACTATACATATCTGCTTGTTGCCCTGACCTTTTGGCTAATCTCCTGACTATCCTTGTTGTTCCATGCTGCTGCTTCCTTCCTCATTTTCTTGTAGTCTACTGTGAGTTGCGAGACCCTGGGGGCCGCGTCCTGGAGCCAATTGCAGCGCAGTCCATTCTCACCACTAGAGGCTCTGATGAACACCTGCTGGCTCTTAGACTCCGCACCCTGAGGAATCTATGCTCTAGTTTCCAGTGGGATCTTTGTTGGTGCTCCAGTGGACCTGCCTTCCTGAACTTCCCAGAGTTCCATCTGCAGCAGTCAGTCCTAGGGTCCATTACCTTAGCGGTGCACTCCGGACTCCTATGGAGTGCATCTGTCCCCTGGTCTCAGGTGACCTGACATCTACCTTATGCTCCCTCACATCTTCAATCTCTCTCGCTCTACTGGCACCCTCTAAACCAGAGGTGTCAAACACAAGCCCCGTGGGCCGAATCCGGCCCTCCAGGCCATTTCATGTGGCCCTTGCACCTCTCCTCCAGCCCTCCTCTGGTCCTCCTCCAGACCCTTACTTTGTGCTTTCTTACATCACAGGGGTACACTGTGATGTAAGGAAGAGTGGGGAACTCAACTTCTGATGGTGGGGTGGCTCTTGACATCTAATACAAGTGGAGGGGATGCGCTGAACATCTAATATTACAGATACAACTGGCCCTTTTGAGGGCAATCATAATGCTGATGCGACCCACAATGAAATTGAGTTTGACACCCCTGCTCTAAAACATGCCCTGATCACCCTTATACTTAAAAAGCCCTCACTGGACCCCACCAGCCTGAACAACTTAAGGGTTATAAAGGCAGAAGGTGTTTTATCTTAATGAATTCTATGCATTAAAGTGGTTGTTAACCCACTTTCAGATGTTCACATAATCCATTTTGTCTCCTAATACAGTGCCCCATCTGTATTTTATTAAAAAAAATCCTCCTTTACCGTATTTCACGACAGCTCCCGGCACTTATGTAACCGGCCATGTCTTTTCTCTGCCAGTCACAGAAGCAGTGGGAGGGGCCGAGATTCCCTCGCTGAACCGCCAGTTGGAAGCAAGGAGGAGAGACTGCTGGTCATGTGACCGCTGTGAGATACGGTAAAGGAGTTTTTTTTTTTTTTAATTAAACACAGACGGGGGGGGGGGCACTGTATTAGGAGACAGAACGAATAGTATACAGGTTGGGGCAAGGCAGGGGTGAGATTTTGTCATGGAGGTGGTCAGTTGCAGAGTATAAAAGAGAAGGAATAAAGTGGTGAAGGTTTCTACGGGTAATTGTTTTCTGCTTTGTAGGACAGGTGGTTGAAAACAAGCACATTGTGAAAGTGATGATGTTGTGGTCAGAGAGAGGAAAGGGGGTGTTTGTGAGGTTGTAGGGGGGTGCAAAGATGGGAGAAAAGAAGGTTGATGGTATTACCATCAGAGTGGGGAACTGTGTCCATTGTGTAAGGTCAAAGGATGAGGATAAAAAGTTGGCATGCAGCTGGGCTGTAAACAATAGTGGGGATGTTAAAATCACCAAGGATAATAGTGGGTATTGCAGAGGAGATAAAGTAGGGTAGCCAGGCAGAGAAGTCCTCAAAGAAGTGTGACACTGGTCCAGGAGGCCAATAGATCACTGCAATCCATAGAGAAATGGGGAAAACAGATGAATATAGTGGGGTGTGAAGGACTTTTATGCAATTGCCTATATACTTCAGTGTAATTCTCTCCCTGCTAATTTTAATGTCTGTGTGCCTCTAGACCTGGATAATTGGACAATGACCCTTCAATGGCATACCGGAGTCGGGCTTGTGAGATACATTTTATTGTCCAGTGTGTAGAGGTGTTAATTGTTATTCTGATTGCTTCATTGTAGTAATTACCCCTGGGGGCTTCTGTCTCTGGGAGATAATTACTAAATGTCTTTTAGATCTGTGATTGTGTATTCTAAAGGTTAATTCAATTCAAAAGAATGTGATGTGTCAAGCTTTGCGGTGCCGAAATGCCTCTGTATGGAAACCCCCAGTGTGTGGAAAAGGGGGTGGAGATTTCATTGTTCTTTGATTGATGACAAGCTTGTAAACTGTGTATATAAATCTGCAGAGTTTTTGCCATTAAAGGGTGTCCTGTTTACATTCAGCATTAAGCCTTGGCTCATGTGTGGATTATTCGGCGATTCCAGGGATATTCCTAAGTCGGGGAATATTGGGTGATTTCTTTTATGGGAGAAGAAGGGAGAGGATGGCGGAGATATGTTCTACTACCGTCACACTGGTGGCAGCGGTGGGATTTTCCCTTCTACTTTCCTTTACACCAGGATTCCAAGCAGACACTGGGAACAGTGAATGGAAGACTGATACACCCTGCTTAAAAGAAATACACAGAAAGGACTACTGGAAGTTTGTGGAAGGATTGCTAGCAGCAAAACCGAGCATGTCATCATAGCAGAATAAATGGAGCTAGACCAGGAGAACTCGGTTGCAGCAAGGCCTGCAGTACAGAAGATGGGGACACCAGTGATTCAGGAGGAGGAATCACCAGCTAACAAGCTAATAAGAGAGAAATTAGAATGGTTCGGTCCGAACCCAACGGCGGATGTGGTGCTGAAAGTGATGACCCTGTTAGCAGAGGAGGCTAAACAAATAAGAGACGCAGAGCTACAGTTAAAACTGGCAGCAGTCCAACAAGCAGCCGCACATTCTCCAAACAGGGAGTACAGCACAGCAGACACAAGGAAGATTCCGTTTAAAGCTTTTGATGAGAAAGAACGAGAGCGGCAACATGAGCTGAGAATTGCAGAAATACGACGATCGGTGACAACGCCTAAAGAAGCAGCACCAAATGAAAGACAGGAGATGGTGAACCTCTATCCCCAGACACCAGTTGCAGAGACAGGGGATCTGATAGACTTCTCTGATGAGGAAGAACAACCTGATGGGCCTCCAGCAGAAGAGCTGGTATCAGGGCCACACTTCACTGTGCTCTGCCCAGCCCCAAGAGCAGTATTTGTGGAGTTACACAGAACTTTCCCAGCTGAAGCGCTGGTCACCGGACAGAGGGTTCAAGACCTCTGCCCCACCCCTGTGGCAGTTTTGGAGGCTCAGGGTGAGAAGATGGCGATCACTCCCCAGCCACAGATTACAGAATGTATGGACTGTTCAGAGGATGTTATGGATTATGCATCCCCAGCAGAAGTGCTGGCAACAGGGCAGATTGCCAGCCATCTCTGCCCAGCACCGGGACCAACTGTGGAGTTCCAGGAAGCCGGGGCGGTTGGCCCCCCTCCCCAGCAACCAGCTGAGGTGGTAAAGCTCTTACTCCCAGCTGAATCACTGGCAGCAGGACAGGATGCTACTGGCGGCTGCACCCCACTACAGCTTGAGTGGATATCGGTGGATGGGACTGTGGTCTCCACTCACAGCAACCCAGCGGAAGAGCTGGCAACAGAGCAGAGTGCCCCGGGCCTCTGCTTTCACCTAACAGAAGAAGGGGTTCCTGGGGTAGTGGATGGGACTTCAGTCCCCACTGGCACGACCCCAGAAAATGGTACAGGACTGAAAGAGGAGGATGTCGGCTTTGCTTTGCAAGCACTGGGGGATTTTCACCGCACACCAGTGGATGGGACTTCAGTCTCCACTGGTATACCCCATAAATGGTGGCCAGTTGGCCCAGATCCCCAACAGCATGATGGACTGAGCCCAGCCACCCTGTCATCTCTCCAGCGGCTGAAAGGACTCCAGGGAGAAGGGCTAGTCCAGGCCTCTCCCCAGCGGCAGACGTGTTCCCTGAGAGAGGCAGAGGATGGCGGGGTGAGTAATGCTCGGTTTGGAGCAAGTGATTTGGGGTACTGTATGGATACCGGCATTGGGGGACTGGAACTACTGACTAAATTCAGAGACAACCCATCTGGTGTCTCCTACTGGGTTAGTCCCCTGCCAAAAGGGGGGATGTGTGACAGGCCTAGCCGGGACAGGGGCTTTTGGAGAGGACTGAATGCGAGCCTCTTGCCGTCCGATTATGGGCCAGGGCCTCAAACCAGGAAGGCGGATGGGTTATCCTGGCAGACAGTCCTGGAAAAGACTGCTCTGGTTAATGCTCCGGTGTTGATTACCCCAGATCCTAACAAAAGATTTATTGTTCACACCGACGCTTCAATGTTTGGACTGGGGGCAGTACTAAGCCAGATCGGGGAGGATGGAGGAGAGCACCCGGTGGCATACCTGAGTCGGAAGCTGTTGCCAAAGGAGGTCAGTTACTCCACCATTGAAAAAGAGTGTTTGGCCTTGATATGGGCCCTCAAAAAGCTCACACCTTACCTTTATGGCCGGGCTTTCACTCTCATCACCGACCACAATCCCTTGGTGTGGCTTAACCGGGTTTCAGGGGACAACGGCCGTTTGCTACGCTGGAGCTTGGCCTTACAGCCCTATGACTTTACGATTCATTACCGCCCAGGCAAGCAAAACGGGAATGCCGATGGATTGTCACGCCAAACGGAGTTAACCTCGGACTAGAAGCTCTGAACCCGTCAACTCTACTGGACCAGGAAAGGTCCAACCGAGTTGCCGGAGCAGGGAGAAAAGGGGGGGCCATTGTGAAGGACTTTTATGCAATTGCCTATATACTTCAGTGTAATTCTCTCCCTGCTAATTTTAATGTCTGTGTGCCTCTAGACCTGGATAATTGGACAATGACCCTTCAATGGCATACCGGAGTCGGGCTTGTGAGATACATTTTATTGTCCAGTGTGTAGAGGTGTTAATTGTTATTCTGATTGCTTCATTGTAGTAATTACCCCTGGGGGCTTCTGTCTCTGGGAGATAATTACTAAATGTCTTTTAGATCTGTGATTGTGTATTCTAAAGGTTAATTCAATTCAAAAGAATGTGCTGTGTCAAGCTTTGCGGTGCCGAAATGCCTCTGTATGGAAACCCCCAGTGTGTGGAAAAGGGGGTGGAGATTTCATTGTTCTTTGATTGATGACAAGCTTGTAAACTGTGTATATAAATCTGCAGAGTTTTTGCCATTAAAGGGTGTCCTGTTTACATTCAGCATTAAGCCTTGGCTCATGTGTGGATTATTCGGCGATTCCAGGGATATTCCTAAGTCGGGGAATATTGGGTGATTTCTTTTATGGGAGAAGAAGGGAGAGGATGGCGGAGATATGTTCTACTACCGTCACATGGGGTTTATTTACAAAAGCTGGAGAGTGCAAAATCAGTCTTACCTCTCAAGACAAACCAATCGTCTTCTAACATCTTCTTCAATTGAGCTTTGGCAATAAAACCTGGAAGCTGATTGGTTTCTATGCAGAAGTTGGACTGAAGGGTGCTCAGTAGGGATGAAAGCAAACCAACTACACCTCCTTTCCATCCAGTAGGTCTGGATGTGTGAGTCCAGTGGAGGCCACCATAGGAAAGGGCTGCGTGCGAGGCAGAATCTGACTCTTGAAGCCGTATTTCTGTGATTGCAAGGTTAAGCGTGTGGGTGACAAACAGGTCATGGACAGAAGTGAGCTTGTTGCAGACACATGAGGGCACATGAGAAGGGGGGTGGTAAGTGCGCATGCGCGTGGCGCCGAGGACGGTCATGAGCTGATCGAGCTCCGCACAGCCTCGGCCCTTAAACAGCTACAAATAGCGTTCGGACGGGCGGATCGCTTCCCAGCCAGCACCTACTACGAGGATCATGCAGCGGAGGACAGCCGGTAACAGATACAACCACCGCCGTCCCTCCCAGCAGACCCTCAAGACACGATCCTCACAGGCCCTGCAGCAATCCCTGCAGTCCAAGATGGCGCCGGGTAAGGGGAACGTCTCACGTGGCGGCTCCCGAGTGCAGCCGAATCTTCAGGCC
This sequence comes from Rana kukunoris, assembly GCA_029574335.1. NCBI lineage: Eukaryota > Metazoa > Chordata > Amphibia > Anura > Ranidae > Rana > Rana kukunoris. Next base: position 388,481,460 of record CM056052.1, read on the forward strand.
GCGGAGGTGAGACAGGGAGGGGGAGACTTGCACCGGACTAACCCTCAGTCCCAAGTACATTCTCCCTGGGGACAGATATTGCCACAGCCTGAATCGGTAGCTGGAGGAGGTGGTTCCCCCCTACAACAGGCCCCCCCTGCCTACAATGGCGCTGGGAAGCAGAGACATGCAACCAGGGAGAGGCCAGGACTTGGAGACTGTTATGCATGGCCCTGGGAATATGATGTTAGTACAGGCTGTGGTTCACAGAGATCCTTTCTCCTCACAGTCCCAGGATGGAGCCCCCTCCCCATACTCAGATATGGACAAAGAGCCTAATCAATCTCCCTTGTTAGACTCCCCTAATGGGGCACTGTTGGAGTTTGCGGACTCCCCTGCTTCATCCACGGACAGACAGATGGCTGAGCTTGCTGAGGTGACTTTCAGTCAGAACAATCCTGGGCTTTCATTGCCCTCAGTCCCTGCCCCGGCATCATCATATTCTGGGGACACGGTGCTTCTGGCCAGATTTTCAGCCCTTTTTCAACAGGAACTGACAAAAGCCTGCACTATGATAACCTCAGGGATAAAAGCTGACTTTCAAGATATTGGAGCAAGATTGGATAACATTGAAACCAAAATGGACGGTACGGTCAAGCGGGTTAATCAAAACTCCAAGATGATCACTTCGCTACAAGATCAATTAGATGACGCTAATGCAAAGATCGAAGATTTGGAGAACAGATCTCGGAGATACAATTTCTGGGTGCGGGGTCTCCCGGAAACTGTGGTGAATTTAGAAGAGACCGTACATGCCTTGATGTCACAATTGATCCCAAATATCTTGCCTCATCAGCTAGAACTGGACAGAGTGCACCGCGCCTTGACGGCCCCCAGGCCCGACGGCCTACCACGCAATGTCATAGTTAAGCCACACTATTACAGGATCAAGGAGAGAGTGATGCTGGAGGCCAGGCAGATGGGTAATGTTACGATCATGGAACATCCGGTTCAGATCTTTGCGGACATTTCTCAATCAACAATTCAGAAGAGGAGAACACTCAAACCCCTTTTGAGCCATCTCATCAATCGTCATATCAAGTACCGATGGTCGTTCCCGTTCAAATTGTCGTTTTCATATAAGGGTAGACCTTACTCCTTCAATTCGTTCCAATTGGGAGAGGCGTTGCTCCAAGAATTGGGACTGATATCCATGGAACCGCAGACTCCCACTGGTGCGTCCGGGGGGGACGACAGGCCGATTTCCCCCCTATGGTCTCAGCAGGGCCGTTCCAGAGCCAGGAAGCCCCCCTTGAACACCTGAATATTGAGCATAGTTGATGTTTAATTTTCTCCTTCCCGTTGCCCCGCTATACCCTTTACAGGCTTGCGGGATGAATCCCTCCTACAGTAAGGGTTACAAAGTCAGGGACGTATGGTTTTCATGCTTATCCTCTAGTTATACTTTTTCTATGCTGAAATAATTATGCATACTGTTTGTGTTTAGAGAGGATCTGATCCCTAATGGGAATTACAAGGAAAGAAGGAAAATTGTATCTTTTGTTTTTTTGTTTTTTCCTCTTGCAGTTGATATTTAGTTTGACTGACTGGTGGCGCCTGTCCGTCAAAGTTAGGCCTCGTACACACGATCGGACATATCCAAAGAAAACGGTCCGCGGACCATTTCCATCGGATATGTCCGATCGGGAGTTTGATCCGATGGCGTGTACACACCATCGGATCAAATTCCCCGCCGCCGGACGGCGCGGTGACGCGGCGGTGACGTTGACGCCGCCACGTCACCGCCACGTCACCGCACCAGGAAGTTAAACACTTCCGCACATGCGCCGAATCCATTCGGCGGCGGCGCGGCGGCGGTGGGGGACGACATGTCTGCTGGTAAGTGTACTAACCAGCAGACATGTGGGGCGGACAGATTCCACCGGATAGATTTCAAAGCATGCTTTGAAATCTGTCGGGTGGAGAAATCTGTCCGCTAGCCCATACACACGAGCAGAGATGTCTGCTGAAACGGTCCATTGGACCGTTTTCAGCGGACATATCCCCTTGTGTGTACGAGGCCTTAGAGTGTATGAAGGGCCGAGGTGGTATTGCATGCCACGTACTGTGAACTTGCCTCTCCTCTCCGAGTAGGGGTAACTTCACTCAGGATTGATGGGTTTTCTCCCCCTCCTTTTTATTTTTATTTTTTATTTTTATTACTATTATTTCTATGTTTTTGCTGACCTGACCTGACCCTTCTTTCCCTTTCTCGAGTTCGCCTTCCTGTTGGTGCATCCCCCCCCCCCGAGATGGGATACAACTGCAATGTTCGGGGTGCTGCGGGCCTGGATCCTCGATGCTTCAGAACCGTTGGTACAGACTGCCGAATCACCATGGCTAACAGACCGCCTGTCAAGTACACCATTCTTACACATAGGGCCAGATTCAGGTAGATGGGAGCATCTTTGCTCCGGAGTAACGCTTCTCATTTGCGTTACGCTGCAGAAATTTTAGGAGCAAGTGCTGTCATTCACGAAGCACTTGCTCCTAAAGTTGCGGCAGCGCATCGCAAATGAGCCGGCGGAATTCAAATTGGGCGGGTACGGGGCGTGTAGTATTTAAACGAAGCGCGTTCCCGCCGCGAACGTACTGCGCATGCGTCGAGTGTTAAAACATCCCCGTGCGCATGGTCCAAATTTTGTGAATGAACGTCAATGACGTCACATTCCCATTCATGAACGTTTTACGCAAGCGACGCTTTTTTTTTTTTTTTCCGACGCGATGACGACGCCTATACCTAACATAGGATATTCCAACCCCATGTAGGTATAACTATGCGCCGCGTATCCCGTCCGGAAACGTCGTAACGTCACTGCGTCGCGCCGGAATGCGATTGTGAATTGCCGATTTACGCTCATTAACATATTTTTTGAGCGGAAATCGGCGGGAACGCCCCCGGCGCCATTTTTAAGTTGAAGTAACGATGCGATGGCGAAACTCAGTTACGCTGCTCGCATCGGAGCTTCAACCCGGCGTTTCTTGTTTTCTGGTTACAGAAAACAGAAACGCCGGCTTAAAGTCACAGTTAGGCTGGCGGATCACTGGATCCGCCAGCCTAACTGTTCCTGAATCTGGCCCATATTGTGCAGGGTATTAACTCCCCTATTAAGAGAGCGAAGGCCTTCCAGCAATATCATAAGATGGGGGTGGATATTCTGCTCCTACAGGAGACACATTTCTCTAAGACCTCCGCCCCCAGGTATTTAAATGCGAGATACACAACGGTGTATTTATCTAATGGCCCAGATAAGAAACGGGGGGTTGCTATATGTTTTGCCAAGAAGGTCCCATTCACGCCTACCACTGTACTTAGAGATAAGGAGGGTAGATATGTCATGGTGGTGGGAACAATTAACGAGAGTGAGGTCACCTTCCTATCATACTATGCCCCTAATGTGGGCCAACTGTCTTTCTTTCGCACCATGCTAGAGATCATAATGCCTCATGTGGCGGGCCATGTGATCCTGGGGGGTGATAGCAATGCCACGCTGGACCGGGTTCTTGATAAATCGAACCCTGGGAAAGTGATTTTAAAACACGCCTCTAAACAGAGTGGGGCACTGGCGCGTCTTCTACATAGTTACGATTTGATACATGTATGGAGAGACGCCCACCCTACCGATAGGGACTTTACGCATTACTCTCACGTGCACAGGACGTATTCGCGCATAGACCATGTGTTCACGTTCTCTCCCCTGCTGTCGTTCGTCTCGTCTGCAACGAAACTCCCGATGGCATGGTCTGACCATTCCTCGGTTCAAGTAGTATTAACTGATCTTTGGGCTAAATCAAGCCCACCGTCGTGGCGTATGAACAAGTCATTGCTTAATGACCCTATCTTTGAGGGAGAAATTGAGCGGGCAATACAAGACTATTTTAGGGACAATTCCTCTTCGGTCTCCTCCCCGGTGACGCTATGGGCGGCCCATAAGGCTACGATTCGTGGCACGTTTATACAACTTGCCTCTAAAGTTAAGAGGGAGCGTGAACGCATGATCTGTCAACAGGATGAAGAGTTGCGACGTATCTTGCGTGAGCAGAAAGCTAATTCACACCTTGATTTTAGATCTCAAATTGATGAAGCGCGTACGGCTCTGAGGTGGTCGCGCCATAGATTTTATTCTCTGGGGGACAAGCCGAATAAATTGCTGGCGAGAAAACTAACTCCTAGGCCGTTTAATCCCGCTCTCCCTAAATTGCGTTTGAGTACTGGTCAACTAACCCAGAATCCCCATAAGATACTTCAGGAATTTTCCTCATTTTTCTCCCAGCTATATAAATCATCGGGTGACTTTAATAAGAATCGGGCAGAGGCATTTTTGCGCGATGTACCCATCCCCAAGTTAATTAAAGACCATGTAGATTTCATGGAGGCAGAATTCACTACGGAGGAAACTGTGGCGGCCATTAAGTCCCTAAACCCATTCAAATCGCCGGGCCCGGATGGGTTTTCTGGACACTACTACCGTAAGTATACTGAAATTTTAGCTCCAAGTCTATGTTCCTTTTTTAATGGGCTGCGAAAAGGGCTCCTTCTCCCATCGCAGGAGAATAGGGCGTTTATACACGTCATCCCTAAGCCTAATAAGGATCATAGTGATTGCGCAAACTACCGCCCAATTTCGCTGATCAATGTTGACCTTAAATTACTGACAAAAATACTGGCCACCCGTGTGAACTCGTTTCTAGCTCGATATATTCATCCTGACCAGGTGGGGTTTGTACCCCACAGACAGGCCCCGGATCAGACTAGAAGAATTATTGACATCATATCTGCGTTAAATTCGGGTTGGGATGGCGGAGGACAGAGGGGAGCTTTGTTGCTCTCGTTAGATCTGCAAAAAGCGTTCGATTCCCTGTCCTGGGACTACCTTTTTTTTATACTAGAAAGATATGGGTTTGGCACTAGTTTTCTGACAACACTCCAAATGATATATAGCGCCCCTATCGCAAACTTGCTGGTCAAGGGCTATAAATCTCGGGATATTTGCATAAATAAGGGTACCCGACAAGGCTGCCCTTTATCTACTTTGTTGTTCATCCTGGCTTTGGAGCCCTTTGGGGATCCTGATATATTGGGGGTCCATTGTGGGGGGCAGGAGCACAAATGTGCGTTGTTTGCGGACGACATACTAATGCTCCTCTCCTCGCCGGTCACCTCACTACCTACTCTAAATATAGTACTGGGACATTTTGCGGCATTTACAGGTCTGCGGGTCAATCACTCCAAATCTCAGGCTCTTGGCATTTCCCTACAACCCCACATAGTTCGGGCTCTGCGCGGACAATATTCCTTTAGTTGGCAGGAGGAGGCACTTCCCTATCTAGGCATTTACTTAACTCCCACCCTTACTACATTATATCAGAAGAACTATCCCCCATTGTTTTCGAAAGTTGCTGGAAGACCTTCATAGGTGGTCAAGCAGGCCCCCGTCGTGGTTCGGCAGGCTGTATTCGGTCAAGATGACCATTTTACCAAGGGTGTTATACCTTTTCAGGACCCTCCCAATAGCCATAGCTGGTGCGGATCTCAAGAGGTTCCAAGCCAAATTACTTGACTATATGTGGGACCATAAGAGGCCTAGGGTGAACAGGAAGACGCTATACTCTCCTAAATTGGGCGGCGGTTTGGGCATGCCAGACCTTCTTACATATTTCCATTCAGCTCAACTGGCCCAGTTGATCAGGTTCCATACAGGCCGATCCAGGCCGCTCTGGATGGGGTTAGAGTCCTATCTGAACCCAGACAGGGAGATCAGTCACCTAATGTGGCTGAGGGGACGAGATAGACCATCTGTACTATGCCCGTCTTTGTCGTTCTCCCTGAGCCTCTGGGATCGCTTGTCAAAAACGTACAGATTCAAATCGCCCCCCCCCCCCCCCGATGGCGCCCTTATTCCACAATCCCCTGTTCACCCCAGGTCTCCGCCCCCAGGACTTCTCTTGGTGGACCAAAAAGGGTCTACTGAGGATAGCAGATCTTTGCGATCATAAGGGAGCTTTGTCAAAAACGGTTCTGCAGAAGAAATATGGCCTTCCGAGCTCTGAATATTTTAGATATGCACAAATTGCGCATTTTTTAGAGACTTTGAATCGCACTTCAGATCTTTCTACAGCTACGGCTATGGAACGACTTTGCAGAACCTTTGACAAACACTCAGGTCACATATCATTGATTTATGGACTATTGTCTTCCAATACCCAAAAGATGGCCTATATGACTAAGTGGGAACAAGATATTGGCACGGAACTGGACATGGCTGACTGGAGTAAGCTGGTACAGGGAGCTTCTAAGTCATACATTAACACCTCTTTAATCGAGGCTAATTACAAAGTACTAATGCGTTGGTATATGGTCCCTGCGCGTATTGCTAGCTTTGTCCCGGGGGCGTCTCCGCGGTGCTTCAGAGGATGCAATGTGGACGGTACTATGTACCACATCTGGTGGACGTGCCAAAAGGTAAGACGATTTTGGATACGCACTTATAACTTTATCTACTCTTTAACTCAGGTGAATCTTATTAAGTCACCTCTGCATGCACTGCTGGGACGCCCGGTGGAGGGAACATCAAAATACGCGAGAAAACTGATAGCTTTTATATTTGTGGCAGCCAGAATCTCCATTGCCAAGTCTTGGAGGTCCCCCACTGTTCCCTTTTGTCTGCTGAAGTCTAAACTGTCGTGGATTATGGTGAACGAGAGGATGTCGGCCATTTTGAATGATAGGGTGGCAGTTTTTGACTGGGTGTGGGACCCTTGGATTACCTATCTCACGACTGTACATTGATTCATGTCAACAAAAGGGCTTTTCATACTCTGATATCCCCCTATTATCGACTGGGGTAGGGATGCACCATCCGCCTTTTTCCTTCCTCTCTCTTATTCTTTCCCTTTCTCTCCCCTTTTTATCTTTCCTACTTTTCTCTCCTCCCCTTCTTCTGCATTTATACGCCTGTTCCCCATGGTTACCACACTGAATCAGCTTACTTGATTGTTATCTGTTGGCCCCTCGGTTCTAGAGAGTGCTTCGAATGACAGACCCTGAGCTGGGTCTAAGCTATCCATTCTGATAGATAATTGCAGTAAGAGCACTCAAAGTTGTGTTAATAATATGTTCCCCTTTTTTCTTTTTTTCTTTTTCTCTTTGACCTACAAATATTTGTATCTGTGTTAGTCCTCCAAATGGTGGCTATGATAGTTTTTCCCCCTCTCCCCCTCCCTTTTTTTTCTTCCTGTATACCCCCTTTTATTTTGTATTTTGAAAACTTAATAAAAATATTGGAAACGAGAAGGGGGGTGGTTTTTGGGAGCATGGGGATTGAGATAAGACTCAGAAGATTGCGGCTGATGATGGAAGAAAAGGGTACTCATCGAGGCTGAGATGCAGAGATGGGCTCACTCTTGGGACTAAGGGCACTCCACTCCCTGGAGATGGGACAGAGGGTGGATGGCACCAAGAAGCACAAGCTACCAGTAGGCTGAGCAGGACTTGCGTGAAGGTTACAGAAGACGGGTACAGGAACTGATGGTGGTCATAACTCAGCTGATGTAGTTGTGCAGAAAGTACAGAGCAGGCCAAGGAAGAAAGGAACACCCAACAGGAAGAAAGTTCGAAGGCAAGCAGAGGGTCAAGTACTGGAGACTGGAGGTAATCCGGGTCACAGGCAAGAAGGTCAGGTGCAGGATTCTGGCAGAAAAGTCTGGGTTACAAACAGGGGGTCAAACACAGGAGATAGCAGCGAAGTCCAATAAGCAATGCCAAGGGTCAAAAAAGGAGAGATCAGAGTAGTCCAAAGGCACTATGGGTCACAGCAGTAAATCAGGCAGGACGGAAACAAGAACTCAGAATCACAAGCTGAAGCTGAAGACAAAACAGCCATTTGCTTGCGGCCTCTGTACGCCCAAGCTGGACATTAATTCCGGGTGTTCCCGATGGAAGACCTGAACTAAATGTGGGGCGTGCAAATTTCTTGAAGGTTCTCAGGAATTATTCTCTCCGTCTGACCGTTGCTTTGGGGATGATATGCAGAAGAGAGGCAAATCTCAATTTCCAGAACTTGGAGGTAAATTGAGGTAAATTGAGTACCCCTTTTAGAGGTAATGCTGTCAGGTACTGCTGTTAGTTGTGTCCAGAGCAGGGTGCCCACCATGGGAAGAAAGTGTGCCATTTTGGACAAATGGTCGGCAACGACCAAGACAGTGGTGAACCCTTCTGCGGGAGGTAGTTCAACAATAAAGTCCATGGAGACCTCAGACCAAGGCAGCTCTGGAATGGGTAAGGGCCTTAGTAACCCCCAGGACTTGGCATTTGTCCCCTTACTGCGATGGCACAAAATACATGACATGATGTAATTTTTACAGTCCTGCCTCCACCCGGGCCACTCGAGACAAGCTCTGAATTCTTTCATGTATCAAATAGACCAGCCAACTTTGAGTAATGGAGCATCTTCAGGGTAGAGGGTCTTGCCTCCAGTGGAACAAAAAAACATTTTCTGGCCCAAAGTAGGTCATCCAGTTTTCTCAAGGAGGGTACTTCAGGGTCAGTACAGTGACTGGTCGGTATGTGCCAGCAAGGAAAAATTCTGTGGGGAAAGATTGTACTTGGTTCTGTAGATTGAGGAGATTCAGGGAACATCCAGGAGAGTGTGTCTGCTTTTTCTATTCTTGGAATTGGCCTGTAGGAAATGTGTAAGTTAAACCTAAAAAAAAAAGAGCCCACCGAGCCTGCCTGGGCCTTAAGCGTTTAGCAGTCCTGAGGTATTCTAAGTTTTTGTGATTCGTGAAAATCATAATGGCATGAGACGTACCCTCCAGCAGATATCTCCACTCCTCCAGGGCAAACTTGATGGCCAGCAGTTCCTGGTCACCAGTTTCTTTCCGAAGGGCTTAACTTCCGGGAGGCGAAAGCCACAGGATGGAGGAGGGCCTTGGGACCCTGTCTTAGAAAGAATGGCTGCGGTGGCGGTTTCCGAGGCATCCACCTCCAAAACGAATGGCAAAGCTGGATCTGGGTGCTTTAGGATTGGTGCAGTAGTAAACAAGTCTTTGAGCTTGACAAAGGCTTCTTGGGCTTCCTGGGACCACTGAAAATGGGAGTGCTGATGGGTGAGTTGGGTAATGGGTGCGACAATGGAAGAGAAACCAACAATGAACCTTCTGTAAAAGTAAGCAAACCCGATGAACCTCTGCACCCCCTTCTTATCTACTGGAGCCGACCATTCCTGAATTGCCTTGACTCTTTGGGGGTTAATTGCGACCCAAAGAGTAGAGATAATGAACCCAAGAAATTTCACCATAGTCTTTTCGAATTCACATTTTTCCGCTTTGAGATACAACTTGTGTTTCCTAAGGATGGTAAGGACAGTCTTTACATGAACCAGGTGTAACTCAATGGTAGCGGAAAAAATTAGAATGTCATCCAGGTAAACAACTAAAAAGTTATCTAGGTACTCCCGAAAAATGCCCAAACAGCATCACCATGTACTCATAGTGCCCAAACCTGGATCTGAAGGCGGGTTTCCATTCATCTCCCGAGCGGATTCGTATGAGATTATAGGAACCTCGCAAATCCGATTTTGAAAAGATCTGAGTGGACCGGAAGCGGTGGAACAGTTCGAGAATAAGTGGCAGGGGGGTACCGATTTTTAATGGTTATTTTATTCAGTTTCTCTATAATCGATACAGGGCCTAAGGGACCCATCTTTCTTCTCCACAAAGAAGATGCCGGCCCTCGCCAGTGAAGAAGAAGGGTGAATAAAGCCTTTATCCAGGTTTTCATCAATGTAGGCATTGAGGGCCACCAACTCAGCCTCAGACAGGGGAAATATGCGCCCAAAATGTACTTCAGAGCCAGACAACAGTTCGATGGGGCAATCATAAGGACGGTGAGGTGGCAGGCAATCTGCCTTTTGTTTATCAAAAGCATCCTTGAATTCAGAGTATTCTGTAGGAAGTTGCTGGAAATGGTCAGGCATTGGGGCCACGGTGTGCTGGGAGCAAAAAGAGGATGTGAAGAACACCTGTTTCTTATTCCAACTGATGTCGGGTTCATGTGTCTGTAGCCAAGGGAGTCCCAGGATGATAGGGAACACGGGAGAGAGAATCACATCATAACATAGAGACTCCTGATGCCTGGAGTCTATGGTGACCAGGATGGGATTAGTTTCATGTGTAACAAGTCCACCTAAGTTACCCCTATTTCCATATAATCAATGGTTCCATTCAGTATCGCCTATTGGAAGGGCAAAGGGGGGTAACAATAGCCTTTGGAAGAACTTGCCCACTGGTGCCCATTTCGGTGCAGAAGGACCCAGAGGGACGGTTTCTTTTTATTAAGGGAATGTTGCAGGGACAACATTATACATTTGCTTCTATTTATGCACCTAATTCCGGTACAGCCTGCTTCTTAATTAAAACCTTAAGGTTATTGGAAAAATTTAGGGAAGGGGTTGTAATTTTAGGAGGAGACTTTAATATCACTCTTAATCCCCAAATAGACACTACTACAGGTAAAACCCCATTATCTTTCAGAGCTCTTAAACATATTAAACTCCTTCAGTCTCTACATCTCAAAGACTCATAAAGTATACTCTTGGCTAGATCTGATTTTGGTAGATCAATATTATTTAGACTGCGTGGAATCTGCCACTATAGAACTGATAACAATTTCTGACCACGCCCAAGTGGTAGTAGTGTTTCATTTGGTGCCAGGGGGCCGCCAGGAGAGGACATGGTGCCTAAATGAATCACTGCTAGATGATAGAAAGATAGCGGAGGACATACAATACAAATTGGTAGAATACTTTAAGAATAATATAGATGGGGGAAATATCTGACCAAATAGTCTGGGAAGCACATAAGGCCATCATTAGAGAAGAGCTAATAGCACATGGTATTCGAGTTAAAAAGGAAAAGAGGAAGGAGATAGAGAAGCTGTTGGGGGAAATACATGATTGAGAGACCAAGCATAAAATCAACTTAGACCCAGAAGAAGCTAGGCAACTAGATATATCAATATATCTAGTTGGATAGAACTTTCAAAATGCTTGGATAGAAGAAATAAAGAAAAATATAGATTCCTGGCCCATCAATTTTATGAACAAGGAAATAAATGTAGTAGATTATTAGCAAACCAAATAAAAAAACAACAAGAAACTACTCATGTGCATAAAATAGCAGCAAACGGTAAAAAAATAGAGGATACTAAAGCAAAAGCAGCAGAATTCCATCGTTGTTACACACAATTATATAATATACAAACAACCCCACTGAGGGGGGGAGGTAGGAGGGAGATGGAAGAGATAGAGAAATATATCAATGACTCTAAATTATTAACCCTTTCCCCAAGGATTATAAAAACGTTAGAAGGGCCAATAACCACGGAGGAAATTAGTAAGGTAATAGAAAATCTGCCAAATGGGAAAAGTCCAGGACCAGACGGCCTAACCAACGCATATTATAAGAAGTATAGTCAAATCTTGGTAATGCCTTTATGTAATTATCTTAACAAAATAACAGAAAGTAACCCTTTGCCCCCGGAAGCACTAGTGGCACATGTGACGGTAATACCAAAACCAGGAAAAGACCCACAATTTTGCGCAAACTATAGACCTATTTCCCTTTTGAATTCAGATACCAAACTCCTAGCAAAAATCCTAGCTACAAGATTACAAGATCACATAACTCAATTAGTCCATATCGACCAGACTGGCTTCATGAAGGGCAGGGAAACTAAAGATAATACCATTCGAGCCCTTTATATCCTTCACTGGATGCAGAATGAACCAGACAAGAAACCAAGAGTAGTACTATCAATGAATGCCGAAAAGGCATTTGATAGAGTAAACTGGAGGTTCATGACAGAGGTATTAAAAGGAATAGGTCTTGGGAAGCGGATGATGGGATGGATATTGGCATTATATGCCAATCCTAGAGCTAGGGTCAAGGTAAACGGGACCCTTTCAAATAATTTTGACATACGGAACGGCACTAGGCAGGGGTGCCCCCTCTCCCCATTATTATTTGCAATAGTTTTAGAACCCTTTCTTTGTAAAGTAAGGGAAAATAAGGGAATAGTTGGGGTTGATAAAGGTTCGGGAGTACATAAGGTCTCCGCATATGCAGATGACTTGTTGTTTTATCTCTCCAATCCCCAGGAGTCTATACCTGCATTGATGTTGGAAGTACAGAAATATGGAGAATTGTCTAATTTTAAAATAAATTGTAATAAATCCGTGGTATTACCAAGCCATGTATCGGGTGTAATGGCCACATCTCTGAGGAATAGCCTTCCGTTTATCTGGGAAGAAGAATCACTACATTATCTAGGAGTACATATTACAGCAAATACAAAACTTTTGTACGAGCGTAATTATGGATCATTAATAATAGAGATAATGAAGGACCTACAGAGATGGAAAGGCCAATCCCTGACCTGGTTTGGGAGGGTTAACGTAATCAAAATGAATATTATACCTAGAATAATTTATCTCCTATATACTGTACCAATATCGATCCCACAAGTTTTCTTTAAACAAATACGTAAAGCATTTATATCTTTCATATGGAAAGATGGGAAATCTACAATAGCCTATGATATGTTACGTAGAAACAAACAGGTAGGGGGAATCGGACTACCAGATATACAGTATCTATGTACTACAGAGCAATGTCTCTGGTACGTATCTTAAATTGGTGCCATGACTCTCCAACTAAAGTATGGGTTCAAGTTGAAAAAAGTATGGCAGAAAGAGATTTAAAGGGAGCACCATGGATACCGACTAAAATGAGGGGGGTTTTCTAAATGGACATCCCCGTTGACTAGTTGCACCCTAGCAATATGAGACAGATTAAACAAAGATGGGAAATATGCCCCACCCACATCCCCAATGGCTCCATTAGGAGGATATCCATGGTTCCCCCCAGGAGAGGAAAATGGGGCAATGGGCCTATGGGGATCTAATGGGAACACTATGTGCTCAAGATATGCACCCCAAAGGGACTCTAATACCCTTATCAGAATTAATATAATCTCAAGGGAATACGATAATGGCTAAATGGAGATACTACCAAATGGCAGACTTTTTCAATAAGTTAAAACCAAAAGTAAGGACAGTAGGATCGCTTACAACATTTGAGAATATGTGTGTGAAAATGTCGAAGCCTACCCATCTGCTATCACAAATGTATAAGTTGGTTCTTAGTGAACAGGAAAATACAATTCCTTATTTTATTAGGGAATGGGGAAAAGAGCTAAATTATACATTTACATCAGTACAAATTAAACAATTTATAGAATCAACATATACAACCTCTATAAGCTCTAAAATCCAAGAAATGTCATATAAATTTATGGTCAGATGGTATCAGACTCCAGCACGATTAGCCCTAATATACCCCACAGCAGACGTAAGCTGCTGGAGGGGATGTAAAGAAAAGGGAACATTCCTCCATATCTGGTGGTCTTGCAAAAAGATCAGACCATTTTGGGAAGAAATAGCACTGTGGGTTAAGAAGATGACCAATCAACCTATAGAATTATCACCTATATATTTTTTTATTTCATGGGATACCTGGATCTATAAACAGCTATAAGAAAAGTGTGATACCACACCTATTAAACGCTGCTAAAATGCTAATACCCAGGCATTGGAAACAAAACACACGCCCCTCCCTTATGGAACGGAAAAAAGAAGTTAACCTAATAATGGAGGCAGAGAGATGGGTGCATAAGATCAGAGACAAACTGGATAGATTTAACAACACAATATAATAGGAGTAAATGAGGGAGTTTATTTTTCTCCCTCTTTTTCTGTCCTTTTTTTTTCTTCTCTTTCTTGAACCACATATACTCACTCCTCTCTCAAAAAAATATATACTTGATGCTCAGTAAGAAAGACAAACTAAAATTATAGATGAATACTGTTTTTTTTGTGTCTGTTTGTTTTACTCCTCTCCTCCTCACCCTCTCCTTTTTCTCCATAAGAAGGGGGGGGGGGGCGGGTTTTTAAAGTGTATGTAAATAACTCACACAGGGAATATAAAGAAGGTTGAAGCTAAAGAACCTCACAAACACTAGAGACACAGGTTAATACTTATACACACAAAATAAACACAGACACATAGACAGCACAATAATAAATAAACCTAAAATGGGCCCAAAACGAATATGTATGTATGTATAGGGGTGTGTATGTAGGTATGTGTGTGTGTGTGTGTGTGTGTGTGTGTGTATATGTGCATATGTGTGTAGATGTATGTATGTATGGGTATGTAGACATATATGAATATATTTTCTTTCTTTTCTCTTGCAAGTTTTGAAATAGGAACACGACAAACACGATAAGCACACAAGAATATAAAAGAGGGAACACCCTAGAGATGAGTAATTTAGTTATAATCTATATAGGGGTGAGGGGAGTGGGAGCAGGAGGGAGGAGAGAGAGGGGAGAAGCATTATTATTTTTTATTTTTTCCCCTCTCTTTGTACTTGTTTTGTTTGTATTTATAAATGTTATGTATTTTGTTCCCGGTGGAGGTTTGGTATACATGTAAGTGATGTAAAGAAATATACAGAAAATAAAAAATAAAGAATTATAAAAAATAAAAAAAACAAGTCCAGAGCGGGGAAGCGAGCCATCAGCCAGGTCAACTTGAAGACTTTGTTTCTTGGTCTGCAGTAGAATATGCAATTTTTGGGCCAGTAATGCGTCCAGGAAGGAGCTGCAAGCTCCAGAATCAATTATTGCTGGAAGACGGATTTTCAGCTGCAGAGAAACAGAAAGGGTGACATAGCACTGGGAAAAGTCAATGGTCCGAAACTTTTTGCGGTCGCGTGAAAATCGCAGCCATGATCACTGTGGAACTGGATGAGGCTTGCGATGAGGAGGCCCCACTGGCCGGTGCCTGAGTTGCGGCTGTCGGTGCAGGTCAGCTGGAAAGCTGCTGGAGACAGCCATCTATCTGAACGTAGCCTTCCTGTAACTTTTGGACTGCATCAGTGAGGGCTGTGACTTGCTGGCACAGGACATCACGAGGTGAGCGTGCTCTGTCGGCCTCTGACATGGCTGTTTTGTACTGTCAGAAAAGGGTACTTATCGAGTTTGAGATGCAGAGAGCGGGTCACTCTTGCAACTAAGCGCACTCCACCCCCTGGAGATGGGACAGAGGGTGGATGGCACCAAGAGGCACAAGCTACCAGTAGGCTGAGCAGGACTTGCGTGAAGGTCACAGAAGACAGGTAAAGGAACTGATGGTGGTCAGAACTCAGCTGGTGTAGTTGTGCAGAAAGTCCAGAGCAGGCCGAGGGTCAAACACCTAAAAGGAAGAAAGTCCAAAGGCAAGCAGAGGGTCAAGTACTGGAGACTGGAGGTAATCCAGGTCACAACAAGAAGGTCAGGTGCAGGATGCTGGCAGCAAAGTCTGGGTCACAAGCAGGGGGTCAAACACAGGCGATAGCAGCGAAGTCCAATAATCAAAGCCAAGGGTCAGGTAAGGAGAGATAAGAGTAGTCCAAAGGCAATCTGGGTCACAGGAGTAAATCAGGCAGGCAGGAAACAGGAACTCAGAATCACAGGAAGCTGAAGACAAAACAGCAATTTGCTTGGGGATTTGCTCAGCTTTTTAAAGGCATCCAGGATGTCATGTGACACGCTGAATCAGATTAAGGCTGTTTACTTCCTGACAGGCAGCCAGGATGTCATGTGACACGCTGGACAGATTAAACCTGTTTATTTTCCTGACAGTGCCGGGTGAGGGGGTAAGATACTGGAGAACCAGGATTAGGGGGAGATATCCCCAGAGGTTAGCAAGAGGGTGAGGAAATTAAGATAGGGGTGGGATGTGTATAAGTTCACATACTTCCCTGTCCTGAATACAATACATGCATACAATACTGACACACACTGGCCGCTGAGAGCTGTCTTAGGAGTCAGGAGAAGGTGGTTTTATCAGCCCACTCAATCCAGCTGTGATTAGTATCTCTGTTAGCTGTTTGGAAACAGCCGTGAGGTGAGCCGCTAGCACAGTGGTTCTCAACCTTATAATGCCGTGACCCCTTGAAAAAATTTCCCGAAATGTGGGGACCCCCAACAGTAAAATTATTTGAGTAACGTGGGGTGTCAGCACCCAAGACAGGTAATTTGCGCGCGCCCCTAACCCATGGGCATTTAGCGCTCCCTGAGTCCCTTCCACTCATACATTATTAAAACCTCTTATGGTACATTTTAGGATGTACCACTCTCTTTGTTCTCCTTTTTTCCCCTTTCATATCTCTGTAGCCCTGTTGTTGATTTCAGCTCCTTTAAGAGAAAAGATATTGCAGCTGCAGGTGGAGCCGGAAAGCACAGCTTTGTGGGGATTGTAGACACAGCCACTGAGGAATTACAAATGAAAATGGATACTTAGACTACAGTTCCCAGAGTGCTACAGGAGAAAGAAGGAAGTGAACTCTGGGGCAAGAGGTTGCTGGCGTCAGTCTGGTGTGAGGAGACAGGGAGAACAGACTGCTGTTGCTTGGGTGTGCCGCCTGTTTGTGGAGAGACTGTGCTGACTTGTCACACGTGCCTTCCTGAAGTGACATCTGCTACACAGGGTAAACGGCTGTTTTGTTCCTGGCTGGAAGAGGATCCTCTGGGGCTGTGAATAAGGTGCCACCCTGGTGAGAGGACACTGCGGGCGGCGACTCGGCCCGGACGGACGCCAAATTTGATGACCAGAACCCCTGATGACATCAGACTTCAGCTCCTATATACAGCTCTTCATCGCAGAAGATAATTGCTGACATCCCTGCCGGCTACAGACGGACATCTCCCTCCGTGGATGGGTGAGAGGCCTCCGGCCCGTTGTCATTAACCATACACACAGATTTTCACCGTTCATATTGGGCCCCAACGTGGCTAGCTGAAGAAACTACCACTGGCCAGTGGGTTAGGTACCCGGGTACATTGGGACTAAGTTTATATATAAGTTCACAGTTAGAATAACCGCATTTATCGTTCATCACTGTTATGCTGGTGTCTCATATGCAGTCTCTGTGTTATGCTGTGTAGAGATAAATGTTGATGTTGTATATTGCTATTCAGATTATTCTATATACAGTAAATAGTTATTTAAACTCTCACAAGGTGTGCTGGTGTGCTGTGGATTCATTGTTTGTGGTGTGTCACAGAGGTAAAACAGAAGACCCGATCATCCAGCGGCTCCTTCGGGGGTGAGCGCTACACGTGGGGGTTCTCGTCCGGGATCTTTTCTGATACCTCTCGCAAAGTGATAACCACACAAACGAGCCAGCAATGGATCCAAACACAGCAGCAGAGTGGTGCGAGGAACAAAATGGCCAATTAGGGCTGAGTGTAGTAATGGACATTCCTGCTGACAAATGGACAGAGGAACAGATCCGTCAAGCAGTAACTACACTAGCACCTGACCAGAAAGTGTTTGTAATAGACACAAAAATAGACCAAGAAATCTCCCATACCTATGCCCTACTAGAATGGAAGAAAGGAGTCCCAACCTGCTTCCAGGGTGATAGCATCCAGCTAACCGGAGAAGTTAAAGCACGGTTACTCCCTCTAGTCACCTCAGCAAGTTGTTTGGAGGGACCAAGCCAGACCATGTCAGACACAGTGGAAGTAACTACCACTTCTGTGCCAACCACTAACTACCCCCCAGCTTCCTTCTTCATGGACATAGGAAAACTGGTAGAGAGCGTTATAAAAATGTCCTCGCCCTCTGTGAACTATGGCTACAGGAAGTTGAGAATCTTTTCTGGAGTGCAGCCTGTACCTCCTGGAGAAGAAGAGTATGAAACCTGGATGGAACAGGCTATGCAAGCACTGGAAGAATGGGATGTTCCAGAGGCTCAAAAGAAACAGCGCATTACTGAAAGTCTGAAAGGCGTTGCAACAGAAGCCATCCGAAATTTGAAATTCAGTCAGGAGTCTTGTACAGCATATGACTATCTTCGCATGTTGCAAGATGAGTTTGGGCGCACAGAGAAAGGTACAGATTTAATCTTCCTCTTTGAACACATGTTTCAACGGGAAAATGAGCAGCTTTCCGAGTATATTCGACGACTAAACAAAATGCTATACCAGATTGTACTAAAGAAAGGAATAGAGCCCAGGGATATGGATCAAGTAAGAATGAAACACATCCTGAGAGGCGCTCTGAGTTCTGACCCTATCTGGATCCAGTTGAAAACTTTACAAAGAGGTACCTCTTTGCGATACTCTGATCTCATTAAGATGGTAAGGGAGGAAGAGGCTATCCTAGAGGAGAAAAAGAAGGGCTCAGGATTTTCATTTCCTGCTGAGGTTCGAACGCTCAATGTGTCGAATGGGAATTCAGAAATAGAGCAATTAAAGGCGCAAGTTTCCCAGCTGACGCAAATGCTAACCCTATTGTCTGCAGGTGTCAAGTCGCCCCTTGAAAAAGTCACGTCAGAACCAGTTCCTGATTCTACCACTCAGGTGGTGCCTATCAAGAAACCGTCAAACATCTGCTATAACTGTGGAGGAGTGGGTCATTACCGAAGTACCTGTCCGAGCCCATCGAATTCAAGAGGAAGTTATCTACCGGCGGGAAACTACAGAGGGCCCCAGTGAGGGAGCAAACTGGGTGCCCGACTACTGAAGACTGCTCTGATTCCCAGGATACCAATAAGAGGCCCAAGTCTTTACCCAGAGCCCCCCCTGCTACAACAAAAAGATCCCCTCCCTTGGTGTCTGGTCCTGTGTCACAGGGAAGCAAAGCACACCCACAACCTAAACCCCAGTTAGGGGGAAGAAAACAACCACCACGAGCTAGGAAGAAGGCTAGAGTGCAGCCGACTGGGTCTATGCCTTCTACTACTCCGAAGAAGTTCCCTGACAAGTTGATAGGTCCTTCACCCATTATCCCAGTTCAAGTAGAAGGGGTTTACACGAAGGCTCTCCTCGATTCAGGTGCTCAAGTAACACTGATTTACCGGGACTTCTACCAGAAGCATTTGAAGCATCTACCCCTGATGGAGTTAGAGGATCTCGAAATCTGGGGTATTGGGACTCAGAAGCTTCCATATGATGGGTGTCTACAAGTGAAGCTGGAGTTCAGTTCGGCAA
Source organism: Rana kukunoris (assembly GCA_029574335.1). Taxonomy (NCBI): domain Eukaryota; kingdom Metazoa; phylum Chordata; class Amphibia; order Anura; family Ranidae; genus Rana; species Rana kukunoris. The sequence goes on from CM056052.1 coordinate 388,500,602, forward strand.
CTGTTGGGCAACCAGGGGTCTGTGACGCCTTGGCCATTGTATGTCCCCGCCCACCAGGAGCTAATCGGAGTTCTATAATAGTGGGGACAAATACTGACTTGGTGAGACGCCTTATAACTTCATTAGTGACGGAAGAGAGTTCTACTTCTGAGGAGATGCACCCGATGTTGCGGCCAATCTACCAGCGGATTATACAAGAACAGAGGGCCCCTGCAAAAGTGGGACGGCTTTGGAGATTAGAAAGAGCGGAGAAGGTCTTACAGCCAGGAGAAATGACTAGTTTCCGGGCCTCAGTCAAGTTGAATTGGTCACAACCAGGGGAGGGCTGGCAGCCTTAGGCCTGGGGGGCAAGTCCAGTCAAGTGGCCCATTGTTGGCTGAGTCTGCTGGCGGGGGGGGGGGGGGGGTTGCTGGCTGAGTCTGCTGGTGGGGGGGTGGCTGGCTGAGTCTGCTGGAGTGGGGGTTGTTGGCTAAGTTTGCTGGTGGGGAGAGGGGGTGGCTGGCTGAGCCTGCTGGGGGGGTGGCTGGCTGAGTCTGCTGGTGCCCATACAGTACAGTGATAAAGTTTTGACAGAGGCAGGTCATCATCACAGGTCATCTTACTTTTGCAGTCTTTCAGTCAGTCTCTCTCTGTCACGTCTCTGCAGACAGATAATGTAAGCGGCCTGGGGGGAAATATTCACCTTTCCACCTGGCCCAGTCCGCCCCTGTTCTTTAGCATTACATATGAGGGAGATATTTTTGCCTTAAGGTGTGATCGGAGACAGGAGGGTTAATATTGTGAGGATATATGAGGGAGGGTGGTGTTTTGCAGTGGAGAGTTTTGCTTGGGGGTGGGGGGTTCTTAAGCGGTAGAGGGGGGTGTATTTTTTCCTTTAATTTACACTGATGTGATGTGCTATGCCCACACAAAAAAGGTGCGTTTTGTGTGGGCATAGCAGCCCATTTATACTGTACGGGCTGCTGTGGACTTTAAATACAAAAAAAAGGTCAAAAGGACCCTCCATCATTTCTGGAGTCGCAGCCCACACATGTATTGCAAATGCAGAGCAGTTTCCAGTGTGGGTGTGATTCCTAGTGCAGCATGCCATTAGGATTAAAGCAGATGTCCGCTGAAACAACATTTTTTAAAAGCCATGAGCAATAAATACTGCAGCTGCTGACTTTTAATATTAGGACACTTACCTGTCCCGGAGTCCAGCGCCGTACGCATTCCTTGATGACATTCTAATTGTCATCAAGGTGCACCCGTCCTCCCCTACCTCGGTCCACATATTCCTTCTCCTCCAGCGGCCGCTGTAACAAAGTCCCAGCTCTAATGATAGGGGGGAACACTGATCCAATGGCAAATTGAATCAATGTGATGTAAATTATAGGAGCCAGGACTTTGTTACAGCAGCCACTGGAGGAGGAAGAGGCAGACTGAGGGAGGGGAGGACAGGGTCGCGCTGGGATATTCAAATCCCAGATTCAGACACATGCCAGGCTTCATTGCTAGACACAGATCAGGCTGCATTGCTGCACACTGATCGGGCTGCATTTGATGGACACTGGCAAGGCTGCATTTGATGGGCACTGGTAAGACTGCATTTGATGGGCACTGGCTAGGCTGCATTTGATGGGCACTGGCTAGGCTGCATTTAATGGGCACTGGCTAGGCTGCATTTGATGGGCACTGACTAGGCTGCATTTGATGGGCACTGGTAGGCTGCATTTGGTTGGCACTAATAAGGCTGCACTGGTAGGCAATGGTAGACTGCAATGGTGAGCAATGGTAGACTGCATTTGATGGGCACTGGTGAGGCTGCATTAATCTCCCGTACCATGTCTGCAGTCTCTGACCATTTCCTGTACCATGTCTGCAGTCTCTGACTATTTCCTGTATTATGTCTGGGGCTCTTTCTAAACAGACTCTCTAACATAGGCCCTCTCTGTGTCCATTAGAGAGACCCCCCCTCTAGGTCCAATTAAAGTACTCTGCTTCTCTTTCTGTATTTTGTTTATTGTTAAGAGATCATGGGAGGATCCCAGTGTAACGATAACTCCTTAGGGGAGCATCTCTGTGTTTGACTCGTTGACATTGTTGTAAAGGGGGGAGTTAGTAAGGTGGCCACGCCCTTGTAAGGGGCGCCAGAAATATTTCTGCACCCAGGCGCATGTGACCCTAGGATCGGCCCTGATGGTCTTCCAACAGTCTTGAAGGAGTTCACAGAGATGCTTAGCACTCGGCCCTTTTGCCTTCACTCTGCGGTCCAGCTCACCCCAAACCATCTCGATTGGGTTCAGGTCCTGGGACTGTGGAGGCCAGGTCATCTGGCACAGCACCCCATCACTCTCCTTCTTGGTCAAATAGCCCTTACACAGCCTGGAGGTGTGTTTGGGGTCATTGTCCTGTTAAAAAATAAATGATAGTCCAACTAAACGCGAACCGGATGGAATAGCATGCTGCTGCAAGATGCCTTCAATTTTGAATAAATCCCCAACAGTGTCACCAGCAAAGAACCCCCACACATCACACCTCCTCCTCCTCCTCCTCCATGCTTCACGGTGGGAACCAGGCATGTAGAGTCCATCCGTTCACCTTTTCTGCGTCGCACAAAGACACAGTGGTTGGAACCAAAGATCTCAAATTTGGACTCATCATACCAAAGCACAGATTTCCACTGGTCTAATGTCCATTCCTTGTGTTCTTTAGCCCAAACAAGTCTATTCTGCTTGTTGCCTTTCTTTAGCAGTGGTTTCCTAGCAGATATTCTACCATGAAGGCCTGATTCACACAGTCTCCTCTTAACAGTTGTTCTAGAGATGTGTCTGCTGCAAAAGGTGGCTACTTTGAAGAACCTAGAATATGACATATATTTTCAGTTATTTCACACTTTTTTGTTATGTATATAATTCCACATGTGTTAATTCATAGTTTTGATGCCTCCAGTTTGACTCTACAATTTTCATAGTCATGAAAATAAGAGAAAACTTTTTGAATGAGAAGGTTGGACACACCTTCTCATTCAAAAAGTTTTCTTTATTTTTGGTCTGTACTGTATATATAGGGTTTCTTGCAGTTTGTCTGAGAAGAATATCTGTATTTAGGCACTTAGCACATATCTATACACATTTATATATATTCGGTGTATTGTCAAACGTAGGTGATATGTACTGGGGTTAATAATTACAAATATTGCCCAGATATAGGTGGCAATAGATGAACCACCAGGGGAGCGCAATTCACATACCACATTTATATTTTTAAGGACTAGACACTAGACACTTCTAATTGCAGCAAACCCACTATTATAGAATAATTTTGGTTTTCACTTGCGCCAGCAACACTCGTATCGCATAGAAGAATTTATCGACTGGATGTATCACTGTTTGATTATACTTTTATATGTACCATCTCTTGTATTCAATAAAAAGACTTTGATAAAAAAATAAAAATAAGCATGCAGGCAAGAAAAACACTGACCACTGTCTGCTGGTGCCATAAGACAAAATATTGAGCTCCAGATGCAGTGGGTTGGGCACCAGGGGTGTGATGCAGAATCAGACTTAAGTACACAGATCTCCATAACAAAATTTACAAATCAGAACTAAGGTAAGGTGACCAGATTTTTAAAAATGAAATCCGGGGACATATTTTTTTTACACTGGTAATGGCGCCAATCAGCGACTCTCTGCCCGTCGACATCGTCGCACGCATTACAGCCTGTCAAGTCTTACTCTCCGGGCCTCGGCTACTACTGGGTGGGGAGCGGGGAAAGATCACTTTGCCAGGTTAATGAGATAAGCAGGCAGGTGACTGGCCGGGGACTTGAGCCAAGGCAGAAGAACATGCGAGCGGAGCTGAATGGGCATGCGCCTGAAACTGAAGCAATATTCCCTCCACTCGGACCAGCTCATGATCATCAGAAAGAGGCACAGATCATGGAAAAAATATACCCCCCTAAGCTTAAGGAGATATTTCTTGCACCTACAGGTAAAGCCTTAATCTAGGCTTACCTGTAGGTGCAAGTTGTGTGGTTGGGTTTACAACCACTTTAACTTGCATGGGAATGCACAGGTGTTCTTGGGACTCCCAATGTGACATCCGTGTGGGTACGGGTACACGTCTTTGAACACACCCTGAGTTACCTAAACACGTCCATCGCAAGGGACCAGTGGCGTACCAAGGGTGTAAGCCGTCCTGGGTGCCACACACGTGGGGGTGTCAATCCGGTGCCCCCCCTCCACGACTGAAGCTGGGTGGGTTTAGGGAGTGGTGCGGTGACAGGGTAGGTTAGAGCAGGAAGAGGCAATCTGCATTCTGCACTAAATAGGGGGGGTCTGTACTGTACTGTAATGTAACATGCAGGGGGGTCTAGAACTGTTAGGGGAGTCTGTGTAACATGCAGGGGGTCCAGAGCTGTGGGGGACTGTATAATGTAAAGGGGTCCAGAGCTGTGGGGACTGTATAATGTAAAGGGGTCCAGATGTGCAGGGTGCTGTGTAATGTAAAGGGGTCCAGAGGTGCAGGGTGCTGTGTAATTTAAAGCAGACCAGAGATGCAGGGGGCTGTGTAATGTAAAGAGGTCCAGAGATGCAGGGGGCTGTGTAATGTAAAGGGGTCCAGAGATGCAGGGTGCTGTGTAATGAAAGGGGGTCCAGAGGTGAATGGCGCTGTGTAATGTAAAGGGATCCAGCCGTGCAGGGTGCTGTGTAATGTAAAGGGGTGCAGGGGGCTGAGTAATGTAAAAGGGTCAAGAGGTGCAGGGTGCTGTGTAATGTAAACTGGTGCAGGGTGCTGTGTAATGTAAAGGGGTCCAGTGATGCAGGGTGCTGTAAAATGTAAAGGGGTCCAGAGATGCATGGTGCTGTGTAATGTAAAGGGATCCAGAGGTGCGCTCTAGGTACGTCCCTGCAAGGGACACAGATTCATACACCCTGCGTGAATGAGGCCCTGTAGCTAATAAGTACACAAGTGACATAAATGACTCATTTATTGCATTGTGACAATCTTTTGCTTTAGTTCAGTGATTTCCAAATTGCAAAACATCCTAAAATAAATTATAATTTATGTACACATTATATTTTAGAGTCATAATGTGGAAAAAATTACAGGTATTGCTATCTGTATAGTTACATGGCTGTTTAGACATATTGTACATTTTATAAATCCTTTTGAATTGAGACAGAAAATGCATTTAGAAGCATTTGCGGTGAACAATGGATGGACCAGCTTCATCATATTCCTGTTTTGTGATCCACATTTGCTGAAAGGTGGACAGAGAAGCCAAGATGGAGCCCCCAATCCAAACAGAGTACTTGCGCTCAGGTGGAGCAATGATCTGTGAGACAAAACAAAGATGTTTATCCATTTTGCTATTGAATTTTACATCCACATGCATATTTTCGGAAAGCATTTTCTGAAAGCAATTCCTATTTTTGTAACATATATAAAAGGTAAGAATGGTTTGAGTAAATAGATACCAAATATGACAAATCTGAAAATTAAGTGTGCCTGAAAAGGGCAAAAAAATAATAAAAGAAAATAACATCAGCCTTAAATTGATCATAGGCAACATTTCCACCTATTAATACATTTTGTTCCAATATTGGAACAGTAGGGATGTGGGAGTTATTTATATCCTACTGCTCTAAATAACATGCATTTTATGCGTTTTAAAATGTAAAAAATTTCAACCTTAAAGCGGAGTTCCACCCTTAAAACCACTTTGTTTCATCCCATCCAGCATACTGGCGTCAGCGCCAGTATGCTGTTTTTTTTTTTTTGTATTCCATGTACTTACTTTATAATCGATTATGTAATTTTGGGCACACCGCGGTATGTCGCCGCTATAAGGTGTCACGCCTTCCGGAAACAGGCGATTAGCGTTCGGCTCTTCTTCGGCGCCTGCGCACAGACCCAGGAGCTGACTGCGCAGGCGCCGTAAATAGCCGGTCCTAGTTCGGCTTGATTACATGATCTATTATAAAGTAAGTACATGGAATTAAAAAAAAAAAAAAAAACAGCATACTGGCGCTGATGGGATGAAACAAAGTGGTTTTAAGGGTGGAACTCCGCTTTAAAGCTCATTAGAAACACCGCTCTAGGCAATTAACAAGCCTTTTTTTTGTGTCCCTGTGCCTCTGATGTCTTTGTAACCGTTGGATTTTACTGTCTTCAATAAAGATGTTATAACGGAGTGTGACTGTGCAGCTTTTTCTTCCATTCTTAAAAGGGTTGTAAATGTGAAAAAAAATCCCTAAATAGCTTCCTTTACCTTAGTGCAGTCCTCCTTCACTTACCCCATCCTTCGATTTTGCTTTTAAATGTCCTTATTTCTTCTGAGAAATCCTCACTTCCTGTTCTTCTGTCTGTAACTACACACAGTAATGAGATGCAACACTTTCTCCCTGGTGTGGAGGGGGAGGGGGGGCGAGCAGGTGGGTCAGAACGCTATCTACTTTGCATACTACTTTACTTTGCTTAGAGAAAGGAGCTGTGTGTTAGTGGGTGTCCTGACACTCCTGCTCGCCCCCTCCCCCCTCAATCGGCTTTCTCCACATCAGGGAGAAAGTGTCGCATTACTGTGTTTAGTTACAGACAGAAGAACAGGACGTGAGGATTTTTCAGAAGAAATAAGGACATTTAAAAGAAAAATCAAAGGATGAGGTAAGTGAAAGAAGGACTGCACTAAGGTAAAGGAAGCTATTGAGGGATTTTTTTTTTTACCTTTACAACCCCCTTTAAGCTCATTAGTTTGAATCTAACCATACATTTGGCCCAGAAGTATACTTACCTTTGGCTTCAGTATGCCCATGGTTGGAATTTATGTATGAACATGCACAGGGCCCTGGACAGGTCCGGAGGTCCACAGGGCCCTGGACAGCAACCCTTCCTTTTTTATTTATTTTTATAAAAAATATGTATATATATTTATTTATTTATATTTGTATATATATATATATATATATTATTAAAGGGCCCATGAAGTACTTTTCTAGCAAAAAAAAAATAATGATTTTAACTTGAAAAGAGCTGTCAGAAAAAGGTTTGGTGTTTAAGTGATTAAAAATTCCTAATTTACATACAGAAGAAGTTCATTCCTTTGAAGAGATACAATGTTTAGACTTAACTTTCCACTGATAAAGAATGTTTCCAAAACTTGGCAGATTGCCCAGACTGACTTTTGGCTGAGAGCAGACAAGTGCAGAGAGAAAATTATTTTCATGTCAAAGATCGTGAAACCCTGTATCAAGAATCGCAACGGGAAAAAGATCGCAATAACGATTCTTCACTATTAATCGTGCAGCTCTAATATATATATATATATATATTTATTATTATTATTATTATTATTATTAAAGGGCCCAGAGGTCTCCAGGGCCCCCAGATGGCAACCCCCCTTTTTTAAAAAAAAAATATTTACATTTTCTTTATATTTTTTATAAATGTTTATTTTTTTTTGTTTTTTATTTTTTTTAATAAAGGGCTCAGAGGTTTCTTTTTTCTTTTTTTATTAAAGGGCCCAGAGATCCTCCCCAGGGCCCCAGATGGCTATATATATATCAACAACTTTAATGCGCCCCCCCCCCCACTCAACAACCATGATCCCCCCCTCGCTCCAGGGGGCCCCTTCAACACTCAAGCCCAGGGGCCCCCACCACCCTAAGTCCTGCCCTGAACATGCATACTAGGTGTGCATATGTTTGTGTGTTCATGTATGGGGGTTGAGCAGTGTTGGGCTTTATTTTTATTTTTTTCATTATATCCTACTATTTTTAAACATATTTCAATTTTCAAACCAAATTTTTTTTGCCGTTTCAAGAAAAGTCTCCAATCCAGTGGCATCACTAGGGTTGGTGTTACCTGGTGCGGTAAAACATGGTGTTAAGTAGGGATGAGCTTTGTGTTCGAATCGAACTAACTTTCGACTCGAACATCGTATGTTCGAACGCTACGGGTCGTTTGCGCCAAATTCAAATGGCGTGTTACGGCCCATAATTCACTGCGGCATTGCAGTGCATTGCTGGCTGATGATTGGCCAAGCATGCGATATGACCCGCATGCTTGGCCAATCACAGCTTGTAAAAAACCAAGACACATAATTGGCCAAAGCCAGGGTGGCTTTGGCCAATTATGGCTCAGGGGGCTTAGTACACGCCCCACACTATAAAAGGCCCCCTGCAGGTCAGCCTTGTGTAGTGTGTTGTGGTGGTTAACCACTTAAGACCCGGACCAATATGCAGGCTAAAGACCAGAGGTGTTTTTACAATTTGGCACTGCGCTGCTTTAACTGCAATGTTGTACCGAAACGAAATTTGCGTCCTTTTCTTCCCACAAATAGAGCTTTCTTTTGATGGTATTTGATTGCCACTGCGATTTTAATTTTTTGCGATATAAATGGAAAAAGACCGAAAATTTTGAAAAAAAATGGAAAATTGTATACTCAACTTTCCGTAATTTTCCTTTCCTGACGCATCTTCATGGCAGCACACACACTGGGTTGTGACTCCGCCCCCACAACCTGACAGGATTGGTTAGCTATAAATCTGAGTGGGAGACACCCGGCGTCATTCTCCGTATATATCATCATTGAACAGTAGGGTGGGCAGTTGTGTGCTGCCATGAAGATGCGTCAGGAAAGGAAAATTACGGAAAGGTGAGTATACAATTTTCCATTTTCCTGACGCATTCATGGCAGCACACACTGGGAAATAACTCGCCAGTCGGGAGGGTTCAATGCAAAGTATTTATTCTCTAGAGAGCCGAAGAATTGGCCCTGAAGACAGATCTGCCAAATTCAGCTGTAGCCAAAAGAGCTGCGTCCACTCTGTAGTGGGATATGAAGGTATGCCTGGAAGACCAGGTAGCTGCTCTGCAGATGGTTTCTGACGAGACCCCGCAATATGCTGCCCAGGAGGTCGCCACTGCCCTGGTTGAATGCGCTTTGATGCCTTCCGGGATCTCTAGCTGTTGCATAGAGTATGCCTTTTCTATAGCTCTGACTAGACAAGAGGCGATGGTTCGGGAAGTGGCCGCCTGGCCTCGCCTGGCTCCGTGAGGGATAATCAGGAGGGCGTCTGACGAGCGAAGATGGGTGGTAGCTGACAGGTAGCTGGAGATTGTAGACTTAATGTCCAAAGCGTGAGGTTCCCCATCCTCGTTAGTAAGGCATGGTAAGACGATATCCTGGCTGTAGTGGAAAGCCGAGGTAACCTTGGGGAGGAAACGGTCAGAAGGCCTCAACACCACCCTGTCTGGTAGAAAAACCAAATATGGCTCCTTGAACATGAGAGCTTGCAACTCCGACACTCTTCTAGCTGAAGCTATAGCGATGAGGAAGGATAACTTCAGGGTCAGGTCCCATAAGGAGATTGAGCTGAGTGGAAAGAAGGGAGGATTGGAAAGTGCTTCTAGTACCACCGAAAGATCCCAGGCTGGAAAGGGTGGTCTTCTTGGAGGTCTGATCTTCGCACAGGCCTGCATGAACTGGGTAATCAGAGGGTGCAGGGCCCATCTAGTGCCAGTCTTTGCAGAAAGAGCGGAGATCTGTACCCTAAGGGTGTTTGAGCTCATGCCTTTGTCGATACCCGTTTGAAGGAACTCTAGAATCTGGCAAGGGTCTGGCGAGATGTGATTCCAGCCTCTAAGTTGCGCCAAGTGGGTGAACTTTTCCCAAATTCTTGTGTAGACCGTGTTTGTCGAAACCTTTCTGGCTTGCATTAAGGTTGTTATGACTGCCTGGGAGCATCCCTGTTCCCTAAATCTAGCCCTTTCAACCTCCAGGCTGTCAAGTGGAGCCTGTCGGGGGCCGGATGGAAGGATCGGCCCTGGAGTAGGAGGTCCGGTGACGCTGGTAGATGGATAGGAGGACAAGTATTGAGCTGTAGTAGAGTTGTGAACCAAGGCCTCCTTGGCCAGAATGGTATTACCGCTATTACTGTGGCTGACGATCTCCGGAGTCTGCATAGAAATCTCGCTATCAAGGGAGTCGGAGGGAAGGCGTATCCTAGGTTGAAGTCCCATGGGTGGAGAAGGCAATCTGTCCCCTCCGCTGTCGGAAAGGGTACTCTGGACAGAAATCTCGGGCACTTGGTGTTGGCTGGTGTCGCTGCCAGGTCGATCTCCGGAATCCCCCAGGTGTCCGTCAGCATAGAGAACTCCCGGAGGTTCAGGGACCATTCGTTGTTCGATCGAAGTTCCCTGCTCAGGAAGTCGGCTAGCGTGTTTTGATCCGCTGGGACGTAAACTGCTCGTAGGTCCGATAGATGTGTCTGGGCCCATTCCATTATGGGGCGAACTTCCTCTAGTAGCGTGCGACTTCGGGTACCGCCTTGCCTCTGGACGTAGGCCACCGCCACTTTGTTGTCCATACGAATTTGGACGTATTTCCCCTGTAGCAGAGGCTCGAAAGCCAAGAGGGCCTGGAACGCCGCTCGAAGCTCCAGAATGTTTGAGACCACTCCTCGAGCAGGAAAAAGCCATCGTCCCTGGGCTGTCTGATCCCGGTAGTGCGCCCCCCAACCCTTCTCGCTGGCATCTGATGTCACGATTTCCGGACTCGGAGGGACTATAGGTCTGAAGCCCCTGAGTTTGGGAGGCAGAGTCCACCAAAAAAGGTCGGGTCTCACATGGCTGGGAATGTTGATGGGTTGGTGCATTGAGGTCCCGTCCCACTGTCTGAGAAAAGTGTTTTGTAAAGGCCTCATTCGCCACTGGGACCACTGGATCATGGGTATAGTTGAGGACATAGAGCCCAACAGGCTGAGGCAGGACCTGGCCGACGTAGATTTGGAGGATAGTAGGTTTTGCACCTTCCGAGCTAGGGGTTCCACCTTTTCTAGAGGCAACTGCACCCTGTTCTGTCTCGTATCCAACTGTGCTCCGAGGAACGTCATCACTTGTGAGGGTTCTAGGCTGCTCTTCTGCCAATTGATTAACCACCCGAAGCTCTGAAGGGTTGAGACTAGGATATTGCGTTGGAAGAGCAGAGTCTCCTGATCCGCCGCTAGGAGCAGTATGTCGTCCAAGTAATGGTGAACCCGCAAGCCCTTCTCCCTGAGGAGTGCTATGAGTGGGAGGAGGACCTTTGTGAATGTCCTGGGTGCTGAAGAGATGCCGAAGGGCAGGCATCGAAACTGAAAGTGGTGTTGCCCGATGGAAAAACGAAGGAATTTCTGAAAAGCGGGGTGGATTAGTATGTGAAGGTAAGCGTCTGACAGGTCGACGGACAGCATCCAATCTCCTAAGTTCACTGCCAGAAGGATAGACTGGAGACTTTCCATTTTGAAGGCTTCTATTTGGATCCTTTTGTTTAGACGGTTTGAGGTCCAATACAGGCCGAAGGTCTCCTGATTTCTTTCGCACCAGAAACAGAGGGGAATAAAATCCCCTGCCTCTCTGGTGGGAAGGGACCTCTATGACTGCTTCCTTCCGAATTAAATCCGAGAGGCTCCTGAGGCTCCTGCCACAAAGTCTCCTGCTAGCCTAATTTCTTGTAAAGAGGATATCACCTCCCTCTGGTCAGTCCCTTCTAAGAGGGCCTTCTCCGCATTGGCTGCCCATGTGGACATGGCTTTGGCAACTGCAGCCGTGGCAATCGCTGGTCTACAGGCTCCCCCTGCTGAAGAGTACGATTTCTTCAATTCCAGATCCATCTTGCGGTCAAGCACATCTCGGAACGAGACCGCGTCCTCTATCGGTAAGGTGACATGGCGGGCGAGTCGCATCAGGGATGAATCGACAACGGGAGCATTGATGAGGGAAGACACCTTGGACTCCATTAGCGGGTACAGCTTAGCAAGCTTATTAGAGAGGCTGGGCCGCCTATCAGGTTTTTCCCACTCATCTTTAATGAGATCTTCTAACTCATCTATGAAAGGAAATAGTTCCGGATCCCTTCTTAATTCGGGAAAATACTTCCCAACCTTCGGTTCTGCCACGGGATCCTCCCAGCCTATAGCCTCCTTAATGGAGCGTGCAAAGGGCTCAACTAGGCTGAAGTCAAATCCTGATGTCATCTCATGCTCTTCCTGGTCGGACAGGGTCCCCGCTAGTTGGGCATAGGGGTCAAGAGCCGATGAGGTGCCTGGGGTGGGGTCACCGCCGGTTAGAGGGGTCCAGTTTGAATCCTGCACCGGATCTCTGGCAAGACTTGTCGCTGTCCTGGCGTCCACCTCCCTTTCTCCAACCGCTTCATTGAAGCAGGTGCGACATGCTAATTTTCCTGGCATTGCAATGGCACCACACACCCAGCAGGCATTAGCCGCAGGACGGGTATGGTAACGTTCGCGGTGCACTGAGGGAGACCGTCTCCGATGAGACCTGCTGTGGTGAGATCGACTATGGCGTGATCGGCTGCGCCTAGATCGGCGGTAGCGGGAGGAGGTTCTTGACCGACTTCTGCGGGATCTCCTAGATGAATGTCTGGATCTCTCCCTGCGCCGTGGGCTTGCATCGCTGGGCCTGGTGGGACTGCGAAAGAAGGCAGTGTTTAGTGGCCGGCTCTTTTTTTTCTCTTCCCTACTTACCTCTATTGATGGCCTACCTACCTTGTTTGTTGGCAGTGGTCTGCTAGGGCAGTGGACTCCATAAAGCAGAGAAGTAGCAGCTGGAGGAAAACAAGAGGAAGAGAAATAAGGTTAGGAAGGGAGAAGGGCACAGCCATTCTGGGGAGAGGAACAAGGCTTACCTGGGACAAGTAATATAGAGAAGTTGGAGCAAAGCAGCAACCTCGGAGAAAAAAGGGAAAAGTTTCCTATTTAAAGCTGGCGCCGCCGTCGCGGCGTTGATGACGCGATCGCGCATGCGCAGTAGCGCCGTGCGCGACCCCGCGCCATCTTGGATGAGGGCGAGTAAGCCCCTGACGTCATCACTCCGCTGCGCGCATGCGCAGAGTGGCCAGAAGGACGCCAGGAGCGAGGAACCACAAGGCCCAGCAGTCTGCGGGCTCCAATAACCTAAATATACCAGAAAGAAGGGGAAACAGACTGGATAGACAAGAGGATTTCAAAAGAAGGTAAGGGGAGCCACTGCCAAATCTAAGCTCATTTAGAGCTTGTAGGATGCCAGGTATTCGCCGGGATTTTGACCCCCGAGACCACCAGAGCGGGGTTCCCCCCATAGAGCTCTATTAGAGACTGTACAGGGGGGACTTCCAAACAGGAGAGGCTGAACCTGCTGGGGCGATAGCGGTAGGAGGCGAGCTGTACGTCCGTTCCAGTCCTGTTCAGGTGAGGATAAAAAAAGAGAATGACGCCGGGTGTCTCCCACTCAGATTTATAGCTAACCAATCCTGTCAGGTTGTGGGGGCGGAGTCACAACCCAGTGTGTGTGCTGCCATGAATGCGTCAGGAAAAAGATTTTTCTTATAACAAAAATTAAAAAAATATCGAATAAACTCAATTTTAGTCAAACATTTAGGCCAAAATGTATTCAGCCACATGTCTTTAGTAAAAAAAATCGCAATAAGCGTATATTTATTGGTTTTCGCAAAAGTTATAGCGTCTACAAACTAGGGTACATTTTCTGGAATTTACACAGCTTTTATTTTATGACTGCCTATTTCATTTCTTGAGGTGCTAAAATGGCAGGGCAGTACAACCCCCCCCCCCAAATGACCCCATTTTGGAAAGTAGACACCCCAAGGAAACTGCTGAGAGGCATGTTGAGTCCATTAAATATTTTTCAAGTGATTGAATAATGACAAAAAAAAAAAAGATTACAAAAAGTTGTCACTAAATGATATATTGCTCACACATGCCATGGTTATATGTGGAATTGCCCCAAAAACCAACACCGCCTTCAGCATTTCTAAGGGCGCAAATTTTTGATTTCACTCCTCACTACCTATCACAGTTTCGAAAGCCATAAAATGCCAAAATAGCACAAACCCCCCCCCCCCTCAAATTACCCCATTTTGGAAAGTAGACACCCCAAGCTATTTGTTGAGAGGCATGTCGAGTCCATGGAATATTTTATATTTTGACACAAGTTGCGGGAATATGACAAACTGATTTTTTTTTTGCACAAAGTTGTCACTAAATGATATATTTCTCACACATGCCATGGTTATATGTGGAATTGCACCCCAAAATACATTCTGCTGCTTCTCCTAAGTATGGGGATACCACATGTGTGGGACTTTTTGGGAGCCTAGCCACGTACGGGGCCCCGAAAACCAAGCACCGCCTTCAGGCTTTCTAAGGGCGCAAATAAGGGTGACACCAAGTCCCAAACGATCTTGCCAGCGCTCCCCATGTAATCTGGGCATGCTTCCGGCTCACTATCTTTGCCCTCATAAACCCTAAAGCTCCATGTGTAGCCTGTTGCCCTGTCACAGAGCTTATAGAGCTTGACCCCCTATCTGGCACGCTTGCTGGGAAGGTACTGCTTGAAAGACAAGCGGCCAGAAAATGTAATCAGGGTCTCATCAACGCATACAACTTGCTGGGGATTAAACAAGGCTGCATAACGTTCGTTGAAATGGTTTATGAGGGGCCAAATTTTGTAGAGCCGGTCAAATTCAGGGTCTCCAAGTGGGCGACAAAGTGCATTGTCGCTGAAATGCAGGAACCGCAGGATCGTCTCGTATCGTTTCCTGGCCATGTGAGCAGAGAATATGGGCATTTGGTCCATTGGATGTGTGGACCAATACATGCGCAATTGAGGAAATTTGTGTACGCCCATATTGAGGGTAAGGCCCAGAAAGGTCTTAAATTCGGAAACCGTAAGAGGTCTCCATTCTTTGGCAAGGAGGGTCTGGGGATTAGCGGCGATGTAGGTACCAGCATCCAAATTACTCTGGTCCACAATAGATCTATAGAGATCTTCCGTGAAATACAGCGAATAAAAATCAAGTGGCATAAAATTCGCTGTATCCACCTGAATACCGGGTTGGCCAGTGAACAGGGGAAGTACGGGTGCTGCAGAAGTGGTGGGGACCCAATCAGGATAGGCGAATTCTGCAGTAAGGGCACTATGAGCATGACGGGCCTGTCTTTGTCTTCTTCTTGGTGGCAGCGGGACACTACTTGTGCTTGCCACCTCGCCAGCTTGAACTGCACTTATGGGACTCGCCACGTCACCACGTGATACTGCAGTGCTGGATGAACGACCAATCCACCAGAAGGAATAGCGGCGCTAGTACTGGCTCTCTGCTCCATACAAGGGTCCTGCGGTTCTTGCTCCTCAACAACCTCAGAATGGGATCGGGTACGCCTGGCCTTAGCAGGGACCACCATTCCGTCGTAAGAGCTACCTGACATGGAGCCGCCGTCGTAAATAGGATCGTATTCTGAGCCCGAATCTGACAGATGCGTGACCTCCTCTTTACTATCTGACATGCTCAGGATCCTAATAGCCTCTTCACCAGTGTACATTCGCTTTGCCATTTTGGGCTCTAAATTTAGTCGTAGACTGGTGATGATTCACTGGTAAAAAAAAGCACCTGGCTATAGAAAGGCAAATGTAGAAAACGCTTAAAAAAAACTGTTGGCGATCGCAGGGATCAGGCCTGTCTCTGCGAACGCTGCAGTTGTGTGTGTTGTGTTTTTGAAGTGACAGTGATCGATCGATACTGCACTTGGGTGGGTTGGGCTGGGCGGAGGGGCAAAACACAGGTGCTAACAGGTATCTGGGCTGATTCCGCTAACAATACATTTTTGGGTATCCTAAACTGCTGGGTACGCTAATATAGATCTAATCAGATCAGGTATCGATCTGTTCAGATACTATACCACTAAGTGGGGTGTATGCTTTGCGAGTGGGTGTAAGCGGTACTGGCACTAACCTAATGCTGCCTGGGGTGACGCAGACCCTGACTGGCGCTAAAATTTAATTGATATCACCTGCCGGGCGATCAGGGGGTTAAAGCTTTATTGGGTTATATACGGCGGGTGCCCTGATGCTATAAACAGCAAACTAACTAACCAGCGTCAACCGTAACACTTATACGGTGATCACTGGTGAAAGGGTTAACTAGGGGGAAATCAGGGGGTTAAAACCTTTATTAGGTAATATATGGGGGTACCTGACGCTTTCTAAAAACCTAAATAACTAACTGGCTAACCCGCGTCACCAGTGACACTTATATGGTGATCACTGGTGAAATTACCTCTAGGGACAAACAGGGGTTAAAAACGTTATTTATGGGGGTACCTAACGCTATAGAACCTGGCGGCGAACCCCAAAAAAAACGAACTGCTTAGCGGCAACAGTGATACTAATACAGCGATCAGAAAATCGATCGCTTAGTGACATTGGTAATAGGGGGTGAAAGGGTTAACTAGGGCGGTGATCAAGGGGTTAAACCTTTATTGGGGGGGGTAGGGGGCTACCTTGGACCTAAAGGGGCCTAAGACTAACTGCCCTAACACTTTTTTCTGTCACACTGACACTAAATGCAGTTATCAGAAATAAATGATTACTGCATTCAGTGACACACTGTGACAGGGGACTGGGGGGGGGTGATCGGCGGTGACTGGGGGGGTTAAGTGTGCCTATGTGTACCTGTGTCAGTTTGATGCTTGGTGCAACTTACTGTGTGATGTCTTCTCTTCTCAGCGTCGGACGAAAAGACCGACACGAGGAGGAACACATCACTTGCCTCTTCCTGTGTTTACACTTAGCACAGGAAGAGGCGGGGGGCGTGCGCATTGGCTGGGAGCGATCGCGAGGGGGTGGCTGAAAACGAAAAGCCGCCCCCTCATCCCGGATCGCTATATTTATACACTGTATAGTTTAGCTTCCTAATTTACTGACAGGCAGGCAGGTGATTGTGCTAGCTGCAGTATTCTCACGTCTGTGTCCCCTGCAGTGTGCACCTAAAGCTACGTGGTGTGTGTACTGTCTGTGTCCTCTGCATATTGTGCACCTAACGTAAAGCTGGTGTTTCTCATATTTAATACTAGAAGCAGGGATCTGCTCATATTAATACTACAGGCAGGGTATATTGTTGCAAGTACTTTCATGTGGTGTACTGTCTGTGTCCTCTGCAGTTTGCACCTAAAGCCACGTGGTGTGTGTACTGTCTGTGTCCTCTGCTCATTGTGCACCTAACATAAATCTGGTGTTTCTCATATTTAGGGATATGGAGGAGGAGGCAGAGAGTCACGAGCCGATAAAAAAGGGCAAGTAGGCTCTGCATCTAGAGGCAACAGTGCTGGTCGTGGACACGGTGCATCCTCATCAGCACGTGGCTATGGGACACGCTTGTTATTTTTTTCGGCAGCTGGCTGTGTTGAGCCGCAACATGCCGAAGACTTGGTAGAGAGGATGACCAAGCCGTCCTCATCCTCCTCATCCTCTCTTAACCAGGCTCAGGGTACTTTGGCAAAGCAGCTGCCAACGCGGCCTCTTCCCTCTTCTCAATGGCATCAGTCACTCCTTTCCTAGCCCCACCATGTCCTCCTGAGGAGTCCACTGAACTGTTTGACCACAGTGTTGGGTACAAACTGCAGGAGGATGCGCAGCGTTTTGAAGTCTCTAATGATGGTACACAGCTAGAGGAATGCAATAACGTGAGCCCAGACAGAGGGGGTGCCCAAGAAGGACAGCAATCTGGCAGTCATGTTCCCCCAGCTGCAGCATACTGTCTTCTCCTTGCTCTTCATCAGCTGGGATCTCCAACCCCACTATACCCCCAGTCCTCGCTGAAGCCTGCACCGATAGAACTGAAGGTGTAGAATTAGTTGTGTCACAGCCAAGTACTTGTGGGCAATCTACTATTGGTACACCGATGGCAGATTGTACCAGGCAAATTCCCTGCCCCAGCTGCTGCAGCGCCGAAATAAGTTCTCTCCCAACCACCCACATGCCCAGCGGTTGAATGCTAGCTTAACTAAATTGCTAGCACTTCAACTGCTGCCTTTTCAGTTGGTAGATTCTGCCCCCTTCCGTGAGTTTGTGGAATGTGCGGTACCTCAGTGGCAAGTTCCCAAACTCCACTTTTTCTCACGGAAGGCGATTCCGGCTCTCTACCGGCATGTGGAAGGCAATGTCCATGCCTCGCTGGTAAGGTGCATATTACCAGCAGGTATGGACAGGGACGTTGCCTATCTTTCATGATGCATTGGGTGACTCTGCTGGCAACTGGGAGGGACGCAGGACAAGGTACAGTAGTTCAGTGTTTTTCAACTCCAGTCCTCAAGGCACACCAACAGGTCAAGTTTTCAGGATTTCCCTCAGATGAAATGGCTGTGGTGATTACTAAGGCAGTGAAACTGATCAAATCACCTGTGCAAAATAATGGAAAGCCTGAAAACATGACCTGTTGGTGTGCCTTGAGGACTGGAGTTGAAAAACACTGCACTACTGTACCTTGTCCTGCATCCTTCCCAGCTACCAGCTACTACTGGTTGTGACACACCTCTCTCTTCCACCCCTTCTCTTCTTCTACCTCTGTGGCCTCTTCCTGTGCTGATGTGTCCTTGGAACCAGCGGTGCTCTGTAGCAAGGGGCTACGCAGGCAAAGAGATGCCATGTGGTGCTTGAGCTGGTGTGCTTGGGGGACAGGAGCCACACTGGGCCAGAGGTTATGTCAGCTCTGCAGGGGCAGGCTCAGAGATGGTTGACGCCACGCCAGCTTAAGCCATGGATGGTGGTTTGCGACAATGGCACCAACCTCCTCTCCGCTCTGCGACAGGGACAACTGACCCATGTTCCCTGTTTTGCTCATGTCCTTAACTTAGTGGTGCAGCGGTTCTTGGGCAGGTACCTGGGCTTAGAGGATGTCCTGAAACAGGCCAGGAAAGTCTGTGTGCATT
Source organism: Rana kukunoris (assembly GCA_029574335.1). Classification (NCBI taxonomy): domain Eukaryota; kingdom Metazoa; phylum Chordata; class Amphibia; order Anura; family Ranidae; genus Rana; species Rana kukunoris. The sequence continues at coordinate 388,519,348 of CM056052.1, forward strand.
TCCGACGGTCATATAATGCCAGTGCTCGGCTGGCAGACCTCCAAAAGGAATACAACCTGCCCAAGAACCACCTAATCTGTGACATGCCCACCAGGTGGAACTCTAAGTTGGTCATGCTACAGCGTCTGCACATGCAGCAGAGGGCCATCAATGAGTATCTGTGCCAATATGGCAGCAGGACAGGGTCAGGGAGATTGATTTTTTTCCCCACGCCAGTGGGCCATGATCAGGGATGCATGCACTGTCCTGTCACCATTTCAGGAGGCCATGAGGATGGTGAGCAGTGACAGTGACAGTGACACTGTCCCTCTTATTCACCTGTTGGAGCACATGCTGCATGGAATAATGGACAGAGCCCTTGAGGCAGAACAGAGGAAGTAAGAGGAGGACTTCCTTACCTCTCAAGGCCCACTTTATCTAGACAGTGTTACTGCTTGTCCGCCTATCACACAGAAAGAGGAGGAGGAAGAGAAGGATTGTGTCAGCATGGAGGTGGAACCTAGCACTCAGCATCAGCAGCAGTCTTCAAGGAATCAATTACAGTCCCAAGAAACCCATGGACTTGTATGTGGCTGGGACGAGGTGGCTGCGGATTATGTCATCCTGAGTGACCCAGAGGACTCCGCACCGAATGCCTCAGCAAACCTACGCTGTATGGCCTCCCTGATCCTGCAAAGCCTGCGGATGGATCCTTGTATTCGTTCTATCAAGGAGAGGGATCATTACTGGCTGGCAACCCTCCTTGCTGGCACAGAGGGAGCAGAAGATGAAACATCTTCGGGAGGCCTTGCAGAAAGGTCTTTGCAACGCGTTCCCAGATACTGGGAGGTTACAAAATCCTGGTCCTGGACAACGTGTTGCTGAGGCTTCGTTCAGTTACAGAATGAGCGGTGGAGAAGGTGGCCGTTTGACCGATGCGTTCAGACAATTTTTTAGTCCGCAGCCCCAAGGTATGACCGGTTCCAGCAACCATCGCCAGTGTCTGTTTTACATGGGCTGTGAATACCTAGGGGCAAGATCAGACCAAGACACCTTTCCCACCGAGTAATTACAATCTTTGATGCAATATTTTGCAGCGGGCTCATTCCTGCGCTCCACAACTAGAGTATCTGTGAGGGGTTGCAATGTTGTGGCACCAGCACCACCACCACCACCAACAAAGGCCCATTTTTTCTGCCCCTGTTTAACAGGGGCATGTAATTACAATTCTTGATCTAATATTTCACAGCAGGGCCCATTCCTGTGCCCACCAAGAGTAACGATGAGGGCTTACAGAGTTGTGGCACCAGCACCACCACCACCGACAAAGGCCCAATTTTTCTGCCCCTTTTTAACAGGGGCATGTAATTACAATTCTTGATCTAATATTTCCACCAAGAGTAACTGTGAGGACTTACAGTGTTGTGGCACCAGCGTCAGCACCAAAGGCCCAATTTTTCTACCACTGTTCAACAATGGCATGTAATTACAATGCTAGATATAATAGTTCACACAGCAGGGCGTTCCAGCTCCCACCAAGACTAACTGTGAGAGCTTACAGTGTTGTGGCAACACCAACACCTAGGGCCCAAATGTATGCAGAGTATACACGGCAGGCCCCTACTTTCAAACATCCAACTTACAAACGACTCTTACTTGCAAACGGAAGGAGACAACAGAAAGTGAGAGGAAATCTACCCCTAGGAAGGGAAATTCTCTTCTGTAAGAGGTGCCTCCTGTCCACTGATGCTTTATTATGCTTTATTACCAATCGTTGTTTCACTAAAAAACCCACATTTTCAAAAAATCATTTGTCATTGGGACAAAAAGTGAATTGCAATCTTCTGAACAGATGCACACAGACAGCAAAACAAATGTTACAGGGGTTACCCTTCTCTATGTTTTCAGAAAAGCTTAAAAATAGATTTTATGGCTGGAGCTACACTTTAAAAAAGTACCAATTCAAAATTACAAACAGATTCTACCTAACAACAAACCTACAGTCCCTGTCTTGTTTGCACCGCCTGTATACTGCTGTTCAAAGTATATAGGGCCAAAGACCTAGGGGGTAATGACCTGGGGGGAGGGGGGCGGAGAAACCATGCTATTTTTCTCAATGATTATCATCCGTATTGCAAGGACCAGACATTACATTAAAGCCGCAAGCAGTTCCAAATAACTTTTTTCTTATAGTAATCTCATTTTGTGCAGGGACAGTTCTAAACACGTGCCACTTCACAGGCAGGTACGATATTTAAAGGAATTTTTCAATTTTTTTTTTCACTTTAAGCATCAATAAAATCACTGCTGCAGAAAAAACGACCATTTTTAAAACTAATTTTCCATTGATACATGTTCCCTGGGGCAAGACCCGGGTTCTCAAACCCGTTTTACGACAATAACTTGCATATTAGGCTTTAAAATTAGCACTTTTGAATTCGAACGTTCGAGTCCCACTTCAATGGGGTTCTAAATGTTTGCGCGAACGTTCGGTCCGTTCGAAGGTTCTGGTGCGAACCGAACGGGGTGGTGTTCGGCTCATCCCTAGTGTTAAGCAACTAGCAAATTTGAATAACGATATCATATGAAAATAAAAGAACTCAAATTTTTGGACATCACCTCAAATCCTGCACCTTCATACTGTACCTCAGATCAGCCCTAATTTCTGCACCTCATATTAATCTCAATTCCTGCATGATTACGTCAGATCAGTCCAAATCCTGTACCTTCACACCACAGATTACCTCAATTCCTGCACCTTCACACCTCAGAAAACCTCAGTTCCTGCACCTTCAAACCTCAGGTCACCCAAATTCATGCACATTCATACCTCAGATCAGTCCCAAATCCAGCACCTGTAAATTAGTAGTTGCCAATAGCTGGTTCATTATCAGTTCAAAATAAGAGTAGGCAGCTTGAGGAGTCCAACGCAACACCAAATCCAGCCTTTCTGTTGGGGTTAGTAAAAAAATGGCTGGGGGGCAGAGGATAGGAAATCAGCAGGACAGGTGATAGTGTCAGCGGCAGTAAAAAACAAACTAACAGGGGCTGTAACCCTCCCTCACTCTAGCCTCACTCTATCTAAAATGAAAAAAAAAGTGTTGTCTAGAGTTCTACTTTAAGAACACATTTCTGGTAATTTTATGGAGAGGACTAAGAAGATATAACAATGCTAATGATGCAGCAGCATATAGGTTTGTGGTCCAGCATGAAAGGACATTCAAAATTAGAAGCAGCTTGCATTACACTAACAGTGTAGCACAAGCCGGTGGGGAATCTTTCCATGCTGGTTGGCAGGGCCGATCCTACCCGGGGTGCACAGGGTGCAGTGCACCCAGGCGCCACAGAGGTGGGGGCGCTGAAGCGCCAGAGTGCCTGTCTCAAATCCCTCTTCTTGTTTGTGTAGAGCGGTGCCGGCGGCGGGGAGAGCTGTGTTTGTCGGACTTTGTCCTATACGGCTCTCCGTGTCCCCCCTTCCTCCTCCTGTTAGAGAGGAGAGTGAAGAGTCCAGAGATCGGAGCAGCTGTCTCTGTGTGGAGAGACGCTAGCTGCTCAGTGACCTCGCTGAGGGGGCGGTCCATCATGCCTGACACTGCTCCTCTCTGTGTCATAAGAGGACTCCTGTCTGCGGCGATCTGTGATCCACCCGGGCTGCCCAGCTGCACACTGTCCCCTCCTCTGCAGCTGCCGCCCGGGTGGATCACAGATCGCCAGACAGGAGTCCTCTTATGACACAGAGAGGAGCAGTGTCAGGCATGATGGACCGTGTGTTTTTCATGCACTGTAATGGAGGGGGGGGGTTGTCCTGGGGGGGGGTCTGTAGTAATGTAGGGGGTGTTTTTTTCCTGGGGGGAGTTTGTACTAATGGGGGGGTTTATCCCTGGGGTCTGCACTAATGAGGGGGGTTGTCCTGGGGGGTCTGTACTAATGGAGGGGTTTGTCCTGGGGGTCTGTACTAATGGGGGGGTTTGTCCTGGGTGGGTCTGCACTAATAGGGTGGTTTGTCCTGGGGGGTCTGTACTAATGGGGGAGTCTGTACTAATGGGGGGGTTTGTCCTGGGGGGTCTGCACTAATGGGGTGATTTGTCCTGATTGGGATTTGTACTAATGGGGGGGGCTTGTCCTGGGGAAATGCACTAATGGGGGGGGTTTATCCTGGGGGGTTGGTACTAAGGGGGGTTTGTACTAATGGGGGGTTTGTTCTGGGGGGGGTCTGCACTAATGGGGTGGTTTGTCCTGGGGGTCTGTACTAATGGGGGGCTTGTCCTGGGGGGTCGGTACTAATAGGGGTGTTTGTCCTGGGGGTCTGTAATAATGGGGGGTCTGCACTAATGGGGGGGTTTGTTCTGGGGTCTGTTCTAATGAGGAGTTGGGTCTGTACTAATGGAGGGGTGGTTTGTCCTGGGGGGTCTGCACTAATGGGGTTATTTGTCCTGAGGGGGATCTGTACTAATGGGGGAGTCTGTACTAATGGGGGGGCTTGTCCTGGGGATATGCACTAATGGGGGGGTTTATCCTGGGGGGTTGGTACTAAGGGGGTTTGTACTAATGGGGGGTTTGTTCTGGGGGGGTCTGCACTAATGGGGTGGTTTGTCCTGGGGGGTCTGTACTAATGGGGGGCTTGTCCTGGGGGGTCGGTACTAATAGGGGTGTTTGTCCTGGGGGTCTGTAATAATGGGGGGTCTGCACTAATGGGGGGGTTTGTTCTGGGGTCTGTTCTAATGAGGAGTTGGGTCTGTACTTATGGAGGGGTGGTTTGTCCTGGGGGTCTGTACTAATGGAGGGGGGTTGTCCGGGGGTCTGCACTACTGGGGGGTCTGTACTACTGGGGGGGTTGTCCTGAGGGAGGTCTGTACTAATGGAGGGTTTGTCCTGGGGGGAGTCTGTACTAATTGGGGGGGTTTGTCCTGGGGGAGTCTGTACAAATAGAGGGGTTTGTCCTTCGGGGAGTCTGTACTAATGGAGGGTTTGTCCTGGGGGTCTGTCATGGGGAGTTTGTACTAATGGAGAGGGATTGGTTTGTCCTGGGGGTCTGTACTAATGGAGGGGTTGTTCTGAGGCAGTCTTTAATACTGGAAGTGGGTCTGTACTAATGGGGGGGTGTTTTGTCCTGGGGGTCTGTTCTAATGGAGGGGGTGGTTTGTCCTGAGGGGGGTCTGTACTAATGGAGGGGTATTGTTTGTCCTGGGGGGTCTGAACTAATGGGGGGTGGTTTGTCCTGGGGGGTCTGTACTGAGGGAGGGGGTTTATACTTAGTTAGGAGTCTGCACTGACGGAGGGGGTCTATACTTAGTGGAGGGGGTCTGTACTGAGGGGCAACTATAGGTGGAGAAAGGGGGGTGACACCATGTTTTAGTGACGCCACTGCAGCTGCGGGCGCTTCATTCCTCCTTCCACTCTCTCCTCCTTCTCTTTGCGCGCAATGCTGTACTAGTGAGTGGCGCTTGCCAGCACAGCCACCCTTTATGTTTTTTCCCTGCCTTTATATTGGCCAGGGAAGAAATAGAATAGAAAAAGGAGCAGAGAAGAGGATTGTGGGACTTGTAGTTCGAGGACTGGCAGCCCCACTGTAACAAAGAAACTGCAGCCCACACGGCATGTTCAGCTGAATGGGAGAGAGAGAGAGCCAGGAAAGCTTTCAGGGAAGTGCACCCAGGACTCCAGAGGGAGTAGACAGTGCTGAGAGAACACCATCAGAGAGAGAACCCCGCTGCTGTGCGCCACCAGAGGGAAAGCCACACAGCCTAGTGCCATCGTTGGCAGAGAAAGGAATGGAGTCATTGCCAGAATACAGATCTGGGCTCTACCCAGCGGAGTATCCAGGGGCAATTCAGAGTGAGCTGACTCCTGATCAGAGGAACCGTTGTTGCTGTATCGCCGATCGGCCATTATCTACTTATGCCAATAGGAACTGCAGTCTCTGACCATCTCCTGTAATATGTCTGCAGTCTCTGACCATCTCATGTATTATATCTCCAGTCTCTATCTCCTGTATTATGTTTTGGGGCACTTTCTAACAGTATCAGAGAGGTTCCCCTCCAGGTCTCATTAGTGTATGCTCTTCCAGTATTTTCTTTATTGTTAAAAGATCATGGAAACATTTGTAAAGGGGAGGAGTAGGTAAGATCACCACGCCCCCTTTGTGGGGGCGCCAGAAATATTTCTGCACCCAGGCGCCTGTGACCCTAGGATCGGCACTGCTGGTTGGTTTGACTGTTGAGGTAGAAGGTGGGTGAGTGAGGTGTACTAAGTGTCTTATCATGGGGTGGACTTTTGAGATGATCAGTCCTGGTGTAAGTATGGCCTGAATTTTTGTTTTCTGCATGGTAGCAGGTGTTAGGAGTACTGCCGTTGTATCCCTCTTGCAATGCAGATAGCGTTGTGTGACTCACTGTGTGCCCTGTATGGGAGCTGTGAAATTTTTCCTTTTTTTGCCCTGCTGTGTATTTCTCTTTCCTGTCGCATCATGGCAGCATACACCTTTGGGTTGTGGCTCCGCCCCCACGACCTGATAGGACCATTTTTACTATTACGCCCAGAGAGGGCCCCGGCCCAGATATTCTCCTTTTTTTCTTCACCTGAGAAGGACAAGATGAAGAACCTCTTACCGCTTTCACCCCAGCCAGGTTCTAGCCTCTCCTGGGTGGAAATCCTCTCCTGTACAGCCTCTAAATGAACTATATGGAAGGAACCCTACTCTGATGGTCTCAGGGGTATGATACCAGCCTTACACAATCCTTAAATAGGTTTATACTGCAGCGACCTCCAGCTCTTCTGAGCATCTCCTTTAAATAACACTTACTGAGCCTTGTAATCCTCCAGCGATCTGGTCTCCAGACATACATGCCAGCTCCTCACAGACCTTAAATAGGTCTCTACAGCGACCTCCAGCTTTCCAGTATAAAAGAATCCTTTTCACAAAAAAATGTCTTTCTGCGCCCTAGTTCCTCGGCAGGCTCCAGGCATGACGCTGAGCATCCAGTGACTTTCATGCATGTGCAGACAGGCTGAAAACATCCCCTACAGGCTCACAATGCTGACTTCTATGGGGATTCCAGCTTCCTGTCTGCTCACGGCACTACTGAGCATGTGTGGCCGTGACGTCAACACCAAGCGGCAAATTTAAAAATCCAATTTTTCTCTGCTGTTTTTTTCTCTGCAAAAAACACTGTTCCTGCCAGCGTTTTTCAGTGGGAGAGTTTGCACTGCTGTTCCTCCTTCAGGTAAGCCCCTGGGGTTTTCTCTTCTTTTCTAAACCCACCTTACTGCTGTTTACATGCTCACTTCCTACTGTCTCTGTAGGGGGGATCTTATGGAGGTTGCTGCCCTGGTAGACCATCACCAGCATAATAGGTAAGAGGGGGGAAGTTGGTAAATAGTGAAGATTGAAAAATACAGACTGTCACTAATTCTGTCTAAATTGGACAGCCCTACCAGGTTTTTTGTTTTTTTCTAGAGGAAAAACTTTCTTTTTACTTCAGTTCTTGTATTTTAGTAAGTATAATTTTTTACTATATATCTTGATATCTTCTTTCCTTTTAAAGGGTTTTTCATTGAGGGTACCATTTCCTCAGTCAATGTGGTTTCATATATATCCCTGTTTGAGTCACAAATGCGACAATTATTACTGGTACCCTCTGATATAATATTATTCACGCCCCTATAATGCTCAGTATTGTCACATTTTTGGCACTCAATGCATAGTTTTATCCCTCGCCTGGCATTCCCCAATTGGTGGTTCAGTATATTTGTGCATGACTTGCCCACATATATGTTATTATTATTACCTTGTATAATTTTTTGATTATATCTGTTTTCTAAAATAATTTTTTACTCTGCGTAGTTCACGTAACAAGGATTTTGAAGAAGTGTTGTCCAAACGTGAAACATGTCAAGCCTCCATTGTTTCCAATCAAATATACACTGCTAAAAATAGTGAACCGCACTTCCAGGATATCTCTGTCATTATGGAATGAATGTATCTATTTTCCTGGAAGTCATATCAGTATGGTTTCTCCACCAGCTAATGCAATGTTTTTTGAATGTATTTGGATGTTTGCATAATAACTGTGATATGCATAGGATTTTTTAGAACGATTCTAAATAAACTTTTATATTCCTCCAAAAATATGGTCTGTTACTGTGCCTACAAAGTCCTAAAATAGCCCCTCTATTTTATTCTCTTTCTATAAAATTTAAGACAAAAAGAGCCAACTAGAAGAAGCCGTCCAAACCACTGGCATAGCCACTTGGACCACGGCAGAAGTCGCTCAAGTCACAGGAGGGGCCGCTCAAAATCCTATTCAAGGCACAGACACTCCTATCATAGGAGGTCTCCTTCACACAGACGATCTCCTCCCTCTCAGCATATCCACCCATCAGGGAATTCATGCTGGGTCTGCGGTGCCATAGCACTTCCAGACAAGCTGGCTTGTCGCACGTGCCTAGACAAAGCGACCAGAGAAAGAGAGCTGTGCAGAGATCCAGCCAGAGACACACCCCTGCAAATCGCAGAGTCTGAAACAAGCAGGTCTGCACAAGACACTTCCCCTGTGACTCTTTCCACATCAAAAAAGTCAGATCCCTTATCTGACAATGAGGAATTAGAGGTCTCCACTGGATTCGACTTTGCACTAATAGAACCCTTCTTTAAATGAGTGAAGGAAGCCATCCATTGGGAAGAGGAAAAAGAAACTCTGCAAAAAGCAAGAAAATATTTTCCGGATCTGAAAAGAGAGCCAGAGACCTTCCTATTTATCGATGAACTGGAAGACCTAATAAAGGATGAATGGCAGAAACCTGAGAAAAAGACCAGTCTCAGCGATAGGCTTGCCAAACTGTATCAGTGGAAGGGATCTAGTGTCAACCCACTAGTAACACCGCCAGTGGTAGATTCTTCCCTGATGTGCCTCGCCAGGCATGTAACATTTCCAATAGAACATGCGGTTACATTTAAAGACGTGCTGGACAGAAAGATCAATCTAGATCTTAAAAGAGCCTACCTATCTTGCATGCGGTGCCTGCAGACTAGCAATAACGCTAGCAGCAGTGGGAAGAGCCATTTCAAGCTGATCCTCCAACACAGAAAAATTGGTATCCGAGGGAACGGATCAAGAGAGAATAATCGCAGCTCTCCAGGAGCTTAGCCTTTCAGGCAATTTTGTCGCAGAAGCCTCTGTAGACACCAAGAGCAATGTTAAGCTCAGTCATGGCAAGGAGGGCACTTTGGCTAAAGCTCGGCCATTTCAAAGGTCACCGGTGGGAAGTCAGGTCTCATCCCTTCAAACAGAAGTTCGAAGCAACAAAGACCGCCTACCACCAGACAAATCCTCCCAGACAGGTATAGGGAGGCTAAGTCATACAGGCCCAGCAGAGAGTACAGGAAGAATTGGAAGAATCCACAATCATCCTTCCTAAAACTCCAAAAATCTAAGACCACTGCAACGGGGGACCTGAAGTCCTTTTGAAGGTACGCCTGCCCAACCAGCCATAGTAGGAGCCAGACTGAAGGACTTCAGGCAGGTTTGGGCATAGTTAATAAAAGATCGATGGACAGTAGCCACCGTCCAAGAAGGACACAAACGGAGGTTCAAGAATCGTCCTCCTAGAGATCAGTTTGTCTCAACCAGAATCCCAACTTCTCAGGAAAAGAAGCTGGTGCTGCCGTGCCGTGCTGGTTGAGACAAAATGGTCTCTGGGAGGACGAGTAGAAGCATTCTCCCCTTTGTGGAGGTGGTACTTTCACTATAGCCTGTTTTTGGATTAAGTCTTGAACATATTCCTAAATATATTCAAGACTTAATCCAAAAACAGGCCATAGTGGAAGTACCACCTCCACAAAGGGAAAAAGGCTTCTACTCACCTCTGTTCCTGGTAAAGAAAAAGACAGAGAATTTGTGCCCCGTCCTAGATCTGAAAAATCTCAATCGCACAATCCTAGTGGAGACATTCAAGATGGAAAGCCTACAATCAATCCTCTATGCCATAAACATTGGCGATCATCCTCTTTCCACTTTAACCAGGAGATCAACCTTCCTACTCTCTCCACCGATCAAGGGGATCCACATGTATGGATGTAAGAATCAACATTCTAGCCTACCTCTCGGCAACGAATGATCTTAGGAAATCAGAAAACCTCCTGGTCATCCCACATGGATTTAGAAGAGGGCAAGCAGCAACCTCTTGCAGCTTGGCTGTTAAAAACCATCAAAAAGGCCTATTCGCTGAGCCAAGCACAAACGCCTGAGGGCTTGAAGGCACATTCCACAAGAGCAATGGTGACCTCCTGGGCGGCCTACTGCAGAGTGTCCTCGGAAACTATTTGCCAAGCAACGACTTGGTCATCCAGAAATACCTTTATTTCTCATAATAAGGTGGACTCTGCCAGATTGTCTATGGCAGAGTTTGGACGAACAGTTATTCAGTCCAACACCTCTATTCCTTGTAAATAAAACATTATCTTTATGCTCAGACCCACCCAGTTTGCGAGTTATTCACCCAAAGGTGTATGCTGCCATGATGCGACAGGAAAATAGAAAATTGTATACTCACTTTCCGTAAATTTCCTTTCCTGTCGCATCTTAATGGCAGCATACAGATGCCCACCCATCTGAGGTGAGGTATATATATATATATATATATACAGTGCGGAAAATAAGTATTTGAACACCCTGCTATTTTGCAAGTTCTCCCACTTGGAAATCATGGAGGGGTCTGAAATTGTCATCGTAGGTGCATGTCCACTGTGAGAGACATAATCAAAAAAAAAAAATTCCAGAAATCACAATGTATGATTTTTTTAACTATTTATTTGTATGATACAGCTGCAAATAAGTATTTGAACACCTGAGAAAATTAATGTTAATTTTTGGTACAGTAGCCTTTGTTTGCAATTACAGAGGTCAAACGTTTCTTGTAGTTTTTCACCAGGTTTGCACACACTGGAGGAGGGATTTTGGCCCACTCCTCCACACAGATCTTCTCTAGATCAGTCAGGTTTCTGGGCTGTCGCTGAGAAACATGGAGTTTGAGCTCCCTCCAAAGATTTTCTATTGGGTTTAGGTCTGGAGACTGGCTAGGCCACGCCAGAACCTTGATATGCTTCTTACAGAGCCACTCCTTGGTTATCCTGGCTGTGTGCTTCGGGTCATTGTCATGTTGGAAGACCCAGCCTCGACCCATCTTCAAAGCTCTAACTGAGGGAAGGAGGTTGTTGCCCAAAATCTCGCAATACATGGCCCCGGTCATCCTCTCCTTAATACAGTGCAGTCGCCCTGTCCCATGTGCAGAAAAACACCCCTAAAGCATGATGCTACCACCCCCATGCTTCACAGTAGGGATGGTGTTCTTGGGATGGTACTCATCATTCTTCTTCCTCCAAACACGGTTAGTGGAATTATGACCAAAAAGTTCTATTTTGGTCTCATCTGACCACATGACTTTCTCTCATGACTCCTCTGGATCATCCAAATGGTCATTGGCAAACTTAAGACGGGCCTTGACATGTGCTGGTTTAAGCAGGGGAACCTTCCGTGCCATGCATGATTTCAAACCATGACGTCTTAGTGTATTACCAACAGTAACCTTGGAAACGGTGGTCCCAGCTCTTTTCAGGTCATTGACCAGCTCCTCCCGTGTAGTCCTGGGCTGATTTCTCACCTTTCTTAGGATCATTGAGACCCCACGAGGTGAGATTTTGCATGGAGCCCCAGTCCGAGGGAGATTGACAGTCATGTTTAGCTTCTTCCATTTTCTAATGATTGCTCCAACAGTGGACCTCTTTTCACCAAGCTGCTTGGCAATTTCCCCGTAGCCCTTTCCAGCCTTGTGGAGGTGTACAATTTTGTCTCTAGTGTCTTTGGACAGCTCTTTGGTCTTGGCCATGTTAGTAGTTGGATTCTTACTGATTGTATGGGGTGGACAGGTGTCTTTATGCAGCTAATGACCTCAAACAGGTGCATCTAATTTAGGATAATAAATGGAGTGGAGGTGGACATTTTAAAGGCAGACTAACAGGTCTTTGAGGGTCAGAATTCTAGCTGATAGACAGGTGTTCAAATACTTCTTTGCAGCTGTATCATACAAATAAATAGTTAAAAATTCATACATTGTGATTTCTGGATTTTTTTTTTTGATTATGTCTCTCACAGTGGACATGCACCTACGATGACAATTTCAGGCCCCCCCATGATTTCCAAGTGGGAGAACTTGCAAAATAGCAGGGTGTTCAAATACTTATTTTCCGCACTGTATATATTATATATACTGAGAATACCTGGGCGGGGGCCCTCTCTGGGCTTAATAGTTAAACGGTCCTATCAGGTCGTGGGGGCGGAGCCACAACCCAAAGGTGTATACTGCCACGAAGATGTGTCAGGAGCGGAAAATTACGGAAAGGTGAGTATACAATTTTACGTTTTTATGTTACAACTTTTTGTTTTGTATTTTATTTTGTTCTTTTTTCTCTCAATCATTTTCTTTGATTTAAAAAATTGTTGGGATATAGTACAGCACTATTTATGATACTGTCAATATTTTAGTATGGGTATAGGTTATCCTGCTCGGTAACCCTTTGTATGAGAAAAGAAATGTGTTAGGATAAAGCCGGTACTTTGTATCCTTTCTGCTGTATGAAGAAATATGAATATTTGTAACTCTTTATGATTTTGCAATAAACGCCTTTTCTGATTAAAAAAAAACACATATTATTATTTACTACATTAACATGTAGTAATGTTGTAAAAACTACATATTTAAAATGTAGTAATGTAGTAAAAGTGTTATGGTCCGTCATACTTTTTAAGATCATTTACCTTAATCTTCATTGTGCTTGGAGCCAGTGCAGTGATTTCTTTCTGCATACGGTCAGCAATACCTGGGTACATGGTGGTTCCACCAGACATGACATTGTTAGCATACAAGTCCTTCCTAATATCAATATCACACTTCATGATGCTGTTGTAGGTTGTCTCATGAATACCAGCAGACTCCATACCTAATAAATTTAGGTAATATAGCATTAGTTTGACTGAACTGTACCATTTTGGTTTTAAAATTGGTACCAGAAAATACACATTACTATTTACCAATAAAGGATGGTTGAAAGAGAGTCTCTGGGCAACGGAAACGCTCATTACCAATTGTGATGACTTGCCCATCGGGCAGCTCATAGCTCTTCTCCAAGGAGGAAGAGGAGGCAGCAGTGGCCATCTCATTCTCAAAGTCTAGAGCCACATAGCAGAGTTTTTCCTTTATGTCACGGACAATTTCACGCTCAGCTGTAAAGTGGTGAAAAGATTTAAGATTTCAATTACTTTTACATCTAAACATCATGAGATTGTACGTTTACACACCTTCAAACTTATCTGTCCTGGCATAAATGTAAGTGCTTTAGTTACTTTAAAAGCAGGTTGCTTATGAAGAGAATCCTGAAGCTCAGACCAGACAAATCTAGCTCAATTGTCTAATTCAATCAGTACAGTAAACAATCAAAGAAGCATGCTTTCAAAACATCTGTAAAGCGTAAATGATTATGCATTCATAAAAAAAAAAAAATGAAGAGAGGTCTTGGGGGGTGGGAGCTTCTGGCCCATGAGCTAGATTAAAGCAAAATTGTAGCTCCTGCACAGTCAAAAGATCTTGGGTTTGGTGATGGAATGATCATACCCAGACACACAATACGTATATTTCTAACCAATTTATATGCTGCATTTAGTGAAGAATTTGTAGTGTTTTTAGGATGACAGTTTGAAGTGATTCAAGGAGGTCTGGGACATGCTTTAAAGGTGACTTATAAAGGAACTACTTTCTGCCATGCTTTCACTATCTTGGCTAGTGTACACAAATGTTTAAGATACATTTTTATGTATGTGTAATCTGTAATATTTTTGTAATGTCTTTGACCTGTACTTGACATGTGTTTCCCAATGCATTTATATTGACTGTAAAAAAAAAAAAAAAAAAAATGAATTGGTTCTTCTACAAGGTGAGCATTTACATACATTTTAAAGGAGTATATTGATGGTTCTAACAATAGCAAGAAGAACTTGGTATGCCAATGATGGGTCTGCAGTGTTATTGGATAACTAATTCGGGTAGAATTATGTTATTGGGGGTATTCTCAGTGTGAGTGTTTTAATGCCTAACAAAAGTGAATATTAAAACTCTGCAAAATAATGGCCCAGGCTTATAACCCATCCTAATCTTTCATCTGACCCTTACACTTAACCCTTACAAAGCTTATTCATATCCCTAACCTTATTTAAAATTTACAAATGATTCGAATATACATTAGCTGTTGTAACACACCTGGGTTGGGCTCTGTTCACATTCTTTGCACCCCGAGCCCACGCTATTTTGAAGCCTATCAGAGCCTCTGGCTCTAATAAGGTGCTTCAAAAAACACCCTCGCCATTGTAATTCATGCATCCGGCATCTTGCAAGAGGCCGGATGCATGATTGTGCCCTTAATATACAGGCCGCTCCTGGTTTACTATGTGGTGCAAAAGCAAAGGGATGTGTCGGAAACAAAATTAAGCGCATCCCAGCTAACGTGGTTACATAGGCAGAGTTATTTTCTGTTGTTCTTCTTGTCCTATCAGCAGGTTCTGGCGGACATCCAGCGCGGTAGGTGATCCAGCACAGGAGAGTCACTTTGCCGCTGTATAATGGCGTTATGTGGTCAGCAAGTGGATATACAAGCACTCTTATTAAAGTCTATGGGGCCTGAAAACATCAATTCTGTATGTGGAGCTTAGTCAGGCATAGGAAAATAGGGAAACATGCTGAAAATACGCTCAAGTATTAAGGTTAGGCTCCTTTTACCTCATGCATTGATTTTTAGCAATGAAAAATCCTATTTTTGTTATAATTTCCCTTGCACATAATTGGGTCATAATTTGAAGAAGCTAAGTGCAAAATTGTTGGCCAAACAGCAACTGTCAAATGCTATCACTGTTCTGGGTATTCAATCAATCGCAGGCAGATTCCTTTGTTCGTGCTGTTTAGTGTGGACTGAGGAATCTATTTGATCTCCCATTGACAGAATGAGAGAAATTCAGGCATGTATGGCTAACTTAAGTAAACACTTCCAAAGCAAACGGTTTCTATTCATTAAGTAAATCAACCACTGTAGTATAAGGCTTCATGTGTACTTGGCCGTCAGTTACCGTTGCTTCAAAAAACGCAAAACACTGCAACATTGCGGCAAAACCGTTTATGAGATGCACTAGCATCTCGTAAACGGTTTTGACGCAATGTTGCAGTATTTTGCATGAAACCTAAGACAGTCTTATGTGTAGATGATATCTCATCTAAGCAATTAAGCATTGCTGCATGTACTATTTCTATTTTACCCTTTCTCTAGTGGCTAATCCTATAAATATTTAAATTTAATAATTTTATATTATACAAAAAAAGAAAAAAAACACAACAGAACAAGCATTTAAAACTATACATATCCTAAATATTACATTAATATTTAAAAACATGTGCTCTCTAAAAACAAACTTCTCTAAAGGAAAATCCACGTTGCACTACAAGTGCAAACCACAAGTGCAAAGTGCACTTAGAAGTGCAGTTGCTGTAGATCTGAGGCGGACATGCAAAAAAAATAAAAAACAGCAGAGTTCCCCTCATTTTAGATCTACCGCTCAGATTTACAGCGACTGCACTTCCAAGTGCACACTCAGTACAATTTCAAGTGCACTTGTAGTGCAAAGTGGATTTGCCTTTCATAAATAACCCCCTTTACTTGGCTACTAACTGAGAACTAAAACAGTTTTTTATTGTACCATCATAGTTCAATTAAAAAGCATTACCAGTTGTAACAAAAGAATAACCACGCTCTGTAAGGATCTTCATCAGATAGTCAGTTAAGTCACGACCAGCCAAGTCAAGGCGCATAATTGCATGTGGCAAAGCATAACCCTCATAAATGGGGACATTGTGGGTTACACCATCACCGGAGTCTAGCACAATACCTAGAGTAAAAATCATAAAACATTTGCATTCAATAACAAAATGTTTAGAAAATGTTAAAATTATGCAAAATATTTTTTACTAAATGCGTGTGTATATGCAACTGTCAAACAAAGAAGCAGAAAGGGATGCAACACAGAGATTTTAAGAAGTCATTCAGGCCTTGACAAAAGGCAGGGATGCCTGAAATTTTGCTGTGTTGAACAAAAGGGATCATTTTGATGTACAGTAGGTGGCCAGCTTGAACAAGTATTTCATAATTTGCTAAATAAGATTCCCAATTTGTTAGATAGCATGCAATGGGTAAGGGTTAGTAAGTGGCAACACCTCCTTAGTATCTCAAATTATGTATTTATAAGCCTATTTAGGAGCTAAATACTCATATCTCCATTTCTACTGCATGGTGCAGGTCGGTATCTAATAAAGGGCAGGAATGTCAGAAGTTGCTATATTACTGGCTATAAATGTATGTTTACTGTGCTGTATTTATGTATTGCATATATACAGTGTATAGATACTGTAATTATTGGCGTATAACACTCGCTTTTTTACCCTGAAACTAGAGGGTAAACTGTGCCTGCGTGTTATACGCAGGGGTCTATGGAATTTTTTTTTTCTGAAACTCCCCTTATATAGTTAGGGTGCGTGTTATACGCAGATAAATACTGTACCGTATGTGTTATTAATGTTTACAATGCTATGTACTGAAACATAAATCAGTTTTAGCATCTGCAAAAGCATTACTCTTTGCTAAAGCAGTTTATCTTTTTACTCACCAGTGGTACGACCAGAAGCATAGAGAGAAAGCACTGCCTGAATTGCAACATACATAGCTGGAACATTGAAGGTCTCAAACATGATTTGGGTCATCTTTTCACGGTTGGCCTTGGGGTTCAGTGGTGCCTCAGTAAGTAAGGTGGGATGTTCTTCTGGGGCAACACGCAACTCATTGTAGAAGGTGTGATGCCATATCTTCTCCATATCATCCCAGTTGGTGATAATCCCATGTTCAATTGGATATTTCAGAGTCAGGATGCCCCTCTTGCTCTGGGCCTCATCACCTACATAGGAGTCTTTTTGACCCATACCAACCATGACACCCTGAAAAAGAACCAGGAATAATAAGATCAGCACAGCTGAACAGATTTTATCCATAGCATAAATTATGGCTGGATTAGCTACTATGTACTGTGTGGATATTTTACCCCCAAAAGTCAGATTTTTATAATTTAATCTTTTCTTGCTGAATAATTACATAGCTAGTCTGGTTGGAATAAGACGGTTGAATCATTAAAAAAAAGCAACTGAAGACATTGTCAGAGGGACTACTATGATTTTTTACTATGACAGGTAAAAAAAAAGGATGGTCAGCAGCATTTTACCTTATTCGCTAAGCAATGCATTTGTTAGCAACATGAACAGCCTATTTGCCTTTAGTAAATCAACAGCCTATTTGCCTTTAGTATGAACACATCCAATAAATTTAATGTGTAGCCACTGACCCTAATGACTTAAACAGGTGATAATCACCTCTTCTATTTTGATGCTTGATATGCCTCTTGTACTTTGAGGATACAGGTAGCCTGTATGGAGTTCCTGAAGCTCTTGATTCTGGGCACACATTCCTCATCCTACAAGGGTCTTGGTTATATACCTGTGCTTTTTCTAGGACATTCTATAACCAATATTGGCTTTCTTTAATTGGTCAACCAATTCTGCTTCTGAAAACAACTACCCTCTCAATGCATCATTGAAAGTGTACTGTACTGTATGTTCATTTGTAAATAGTTAGGTTGAGGTCCACTGCTAGTTAAATAGGCCCATATAGTTAAGCTCATAGAAATATATTATATATATATATATATATATATACATACAGTATATATATATATACTTTTTGTAAATCTTATGAAAGTATTACAAAAGGTTAAAAGAGGAATGAAAGTTTTGTTTAGCAAATGTATCTGCAGATCCTGGCTCTTTCTCAAACTGATTTCTGAATGGGAGGGGCTACCTTTATTGTAACAAAAATCTCCTGGGATCATATCCCTTTTAGTAGGGAATGCACTTTAGTATCCTACTAAAAATGAAACTTTGATTAAGATGACCGAAATTTAGTTTATATCTAAGTGTGATCTTCTGAGAAAGGCAATGAGCTGATCAAAAAAGCATAACATAAGATTTTTGTAGACATACCCTAGGTTTACTATATTGCAGGCAAGCAACATTCCAATTCTTTGTTTTAGAAAATGACAGGGCCTACGGACAGTTCATTTTTAATAACAATAAAATATAACAATTTTGTTTAGCAATTATATGTTTTTACATTTTTTAAGCAAAAGTGAAGTTTTCTATTGAGTGTTCTAAAAATGCCATTACACTTTTTTACAATCTGATTGCACAATCCATCTTAAATGTATTGCTACCTTAAATTACTTCTCTGCATACCTGGTGACGGGGACGCCCAACAATAGATGGAAATACTGCTCTTGGGGCATCATCTCCAGCAAATCCAGCTTTTACAAGCCCGGAGCCATTGTCACAAACAAGGGCAGTAGTCTCTTCATCGTCACACATGATGGTAGCTTTCTTTAAGAGTAAAGGACAAACATTACCAACATTATAGATACAACAGCTCACAAAAGTGAGTACACCCCTCACATTTTTGAAAATATTTTATTACATCTTTTCATGTGACAACACTGAAGAAATTACACTTTGCTATGATGTATAGTAAAGTAGTAAGTGTACAGCTTATCTAAGGCCTCGTACACACGATCGGACATATCCGATGAAAACGGTCCGCGGACCATTTCCATCGGATATGTCCGATCGGGAGTTTGATCCGATGGCGTGTACACACCATCGGATCAAATTCCCCGCCGCCGGACGGCGCGGTGACGTGGCGGTGACGTTGACGCCGCCACGTCACCGCACCAGGAAGTTAAACACTTCCGCGCATGCGCCAAATCCATTCGGCGGCGGCGCAGCGGCGGTGGGGGACGACATGTCTGCTGGTAAGTGTACTAACCAGCAGACATGTCGGGCGGACAGATTCCCACCGGATAGATTTCAAAGCATGCTTTGAAATCTGTCGGGTGGGGAAATCTGTCCGCTAGCCCATACACACGAGCGGAGATGTCTGCTGAAACGGTCCATCGGACCGTTTTCAGCGGACAAATCCCCTCGTGTGTACGAGGCCTAACAGTGTAAATTTGCTGTCCCCTCAAAATAACTTAACACACAGACATTAATGTCTAAACCGCTGGCAACAAAAGTGAGTACACCCCTAAGTGCAAATGTTCAAATTGGGCCCAAAGTGTCACTATTTTGTGTGGCCACTATTATTTTCCAGCACTGCCTTAACCCTTTTGGGCATGGAGTGTACCAGAGCTTCACAAGTTGCCACTGGAGTCCTCTTCCACTTCTCTATGATGACATGAGCACTGACAGGCTGACCCCCCCCACCTCTGCAGCAATGCAATTTCTCAAAGACAACCTCTGGATATGATGCTGAGCACGAGCATTCAACTGGTTTGGTCGACCATGGTGAGGCCTGTTCTGAGAGAAACCTGTCTTGTTATACCGCTGTATGGTCTTGGCCAACATACAGTTTCAGGGTCTTGGGAACCATCTTTATGTAGAGCAACAATTCTTTTTTTCGGATCCACAGAAAGTTCTCTGCCGTGAGGTGCCATGTTGCGCATTACGTCACTTCCGAGTTAGCGCGAGGTGGAAAGCAGCTGGAGCGCACGCTCCAATCCCCGTGACAGGCGCTTATCACTACTACCCGTCCAGCTATTTCTTTGAGCTCAGCTCATAGTAGTCTGGGCTTTTCTAGATTTATCTATTTTAATTATTTTTATGTAATTTTACTATTTTTTGTATTCGATTGTCCACCACTGAGCTGTACTGAGCATTTTTTTTATCTTTTGGCAGCCTTTGGCTGTAAAAAAACAATTTTTCTTTTAGTACTACACAATGGGAGTGTTCCTTTTCTTTTCCTGAGGGATTACTGCAATAACATGTCACTGGAAGGATTCTCAAGTGAACGACTTGCTAAGGAGAGGTCTGGAGCAGTGGAAATCTGGGAAGCATTCACTACAGGCACTTTACCCCTGGTAGGGAGTTTCATCTGGTGACTGGGGACCCTTGTGGGGGAGCACCGGGACCACTGCAAACATTCTACCTGTATAGAAACACCTCCCCTCACTGCAAGTACCAGCATCCCTAATCCTGAGTGGAATCAATAGAACCTTACCAAGAGACTATTGCTTTCTTTTTGTTTTTCTCTTCATGTGGATTATAGACTATAAATCACCTAGCCTCAGAGTTAGGCTGCATTTGGTCACCGATCACTGTATGATATTGTGACGGATCTCAGACACCCCAGGTGGGCACATCCGCCAGGCCTGTGTCTCCTGTCCTCCAAACGCACCCGCAGCCTGGCGATTCGCCATAACCAGCCCTTAACCCCTCAATCACGAGACAATCCACACATGTTGACGGTTACACAACAAGAGCTTAACTGTTTATTAAAATCCAAACTATACAGTTTTACACACACAGTTAGGGACACTCCCCTTTGCCTTGTCTATGAGGGGAGGGGGACAAGGAACAATAAATGGCAACAGAACATTTGGACATTGAAACAGTGTAGAGATACCTAATGAGATTATGGTAAGCAGGCAGCCTGGCTTCTCAATACACAACCCCTGCGGAGAGACGTCTGCAGTCCACTCTCCATTGTCTATGTGTCCAGCAACAAGAGGGGGGGGGTGGGGGGTGTAGGGCTGTAACATTACATTACATCACAATAATGCCAGCTTCAGGTCTCCAGTATCTTTCCGGGCCATAGTCTGTCGGTAGGAGGCACGCCCACAATCCTTTCCAAGACATACAGTGACAGTGGGTTCTGTCACATTTCTCCCCTTTTAAAAACAGACTAACCAGGTTCCTGACCCTCAACTGGTCTGGACCTGCGTTAGTCACAAACTTCCACCCCAGGCAAACAGGAAAAGTAAAAGTACGACTCTGGCGCTGGGGAGCAAAACCGCACATACGGTCTCCCGAGAATAAAAACAGCCGCTGCAGAGTGGGAACAGCTGTCTGCACTCCTCTGATCTGGGGCGGGGTTGCAGATATTGGGGGAAGCTGAATAATCCTCTGCCCTGCTTCCAACTGGTAGGGAACGTAGGCTGGTAGGGCTATGCATTTGGGGAGGCAAAGGTACTTGCTTTTCTCCTGGTGTAGTTACCAGCCGCTGAGAAGGTATCTTGCAGAGACTATCTCCTGGGTTCTTCATCTCTTGTTCTGATGCTGGGTAGAGACCATCAGCGCTCTGTCCTGTAGCCAGCGCTTCTGCCGGGGGGACATATGAAAAAGTTGGGTACAGCTGCTGGAGTGGGGGAAGGGTTTTCTCCCCTGCCGGTTCTGTGACCAGCCACTGGGGTGACTTCTGACAGGGGCTGTCTCCCAAACCCTCCAAAAACATACTGAGGGCTGGGCAGGCATAGGCATAGACGCACATACGTCACTTCCGGGTCAGCGTCTGGTGGAGCGCAGCTAAAACGCACGATGAACACCATCACATACACGCGCACACCCGCAGAGCCCATAGAGTGCTATACTCAAATCGGCCTGTCAGATTGTTTTTGATTTTGTTTTGATTTTACTTTTATATTCTGGCTTTTTTGCTAATGTTTTAATTGAAGAGTTTTTGTAGCTCCTGTTTATCTTGGCCTGCAGCTACCCCCTGTCAGTGAGTGGCATTGTGGCACACAGGTCTTAATAAATTAAGTGTTTTTTTACATAAAACCTACTGCACCATCGGAGCCTTTATTATTTTTCCTCTGAGGAACGGAGGAACCCCCTATACTTATCCACAAGGAGTAAACTGGTCGCATCAACTACTGGAGAATTATAGTCCTGGGAGGAGTGAACATCAGCTGTGATCGGAGGATTTTGTGACCTATGCCTGTGACCCCTGGTGGGGTTGGTCGTCTGGTGAG
Organism: Rana kukunoris; assembly: GCA_029574335.1. Lineage (NCBI taxonomy): Eukaryota > Metazoa > Chordata > Amphibia > Anura > Ranidae > Rana > Rana kukunoris. Next base: position 388,541,316 of record CM056052.1, read on the forward strand.
TGGGGAACCCTGAGGGGAGCACCGGGACCACCTCGTTGGCTGTCTGGCACTTAGAAGCACCCCCTTCACAGCAAGACTCACACACCCCCCCCCCTCCATCCATAGTTGGACTATACCACCATTGAATATGACTTGTATATGAGAGACTTTATTGTGCAGCCCTCTGCTTTATTTGCTTTATTTTATCACATTACTTTAACCGGACTACTATTACCATCAATATTATTTTGCTGAGTTGTGATACTGTATTTTTGCTAATCCATTGTGGCACCGATGCATGGTGATTGTCATACAATTTTGGGTTCTGACATTTACTTTTGGGTGTGTCTTTAAACCCCACACACTTACTACACATACTTAGTGTGATTACAGACGATAGAGGCTAGTCTCCAGCCTCTCCCCTGTTCCACTACTAGCTTTACTGTGCACAGCACACAACGGCATATTGTCACGTAGCCTGTCCGAGGCACATTTAGCCATATATTGACCTCACGCCCCATACTGTACTCGACATACACTCCTAGACTGTTCTATTGCTTGAGCACATATGGTTTTTAATGCGATTTTTTAGGTAGCGCCACTACCCCACTTTTTCCACTATTTACATTCACCTACCTCCTCTTTGAGGGGTTAGGTTCTAGGGGGGCAGCAGCCTTTATTTGTAGTCCTAGCGCAGGTTCCTATCTTATATTTTAGGGACCATCAGAACTCTGCTCCATAGCCAACGCTTTTGCTGGGGGGAGAACCACTGGGGTAGTGTCCAATTGCTGGGGAGGGAGAATTGCTTCCTCTACTCCCGGTGGAAATATCTGCAGTTGGGGAAACAGCGCGCGCAGGTCATCTCTCAGACTCTCCGGAGCCAACTCTTTTTCTGATGCTAGGCAGATTATAGTGGCACTCTGCTCCATAGCCAACGCTTCTGCTGGGGGGATGAACATTGGGGTAGTGTCCAATTGCTGGGGAGGGAGAATTGCTTCCTCTACTCCAGGTGGAGATATCGGCTGTTGGGGAAACAGCTCACGCAGATCATCTCTCAGACTCTCCGGAGCCAACTCTTTTTCTGATGCTGGACAGATGCCAGGGGCACTCTGCCTTGTAGCCAGCGCTTCTGCTGGGGCCCCAGATGAGATACTCTGGACTTGCTGCTGATCACCATCAAACAGCCGCTTGTATGCAATTTCGAGCTCAAATTCCTGCTCAACCAGGAACTCCAATTCCTCCAGGTCACATGCCTCTTCAGGGAGGTCCAGCACCTCATCTCGGAAGTCCAAGATGTTTTCCCGCCGCCACTCCTCATCGCTCCCAAAGTCTGGGTCTCCGTACATTTTTTGATGGAGCAGCCCCACGCCGCCATAGCCAACGCCTTCTGTTGGGCTGCCATCTGCTTTACTTGGCCAAAGTTGAGCTGCGAACCACCGGAGGGCTCTGTAGCTGGCGTCTAGCTTCATCTCCTCCTGGACCATTCTTCTGAGCTTCGTCTTCCAATCATCTCGCGGTCGTTCCCTCAGGAACACCTCTCGCGCACAGTACTGCGTCCAGTACATCTCTGAGGAGGAGGGAAGGATCTTCCCCTGCTGGTGCCGCTCGTAGCTTAGCGCCTCATGCCAGAGTTGCCGGCGGATCACATCCTCCCAGCTGAGCATGGTGCGCTCTGTCACTGGTCCCCGATGTTTCTTCCGCATGCCTTGCAGCCTCCTCCCGAACTCCGCTCTCATGCTGGCTGGTCCCCGTATCGCTCCTCGGCAGCTGCCCAGATCTTGAATCTTGGTGGTGGTTTGGATGTCCTGGACTGCAGGAGACATCCCACCGCTGCCACCACTGTGACGGATCTCAGACACCCCAGGTGGGCACATCCGCCAGGCCTGTGTCTCCTGTCCTCCAAACGCACCCGCAGCCTGGCGATTCGCCATAACCAGCCCTTAACCCCTCAATCACGAGACAATCCACACATGTTGAGGGTTACACAACCAGAGCTTAACTGTTTATTAAAATCCAAACTATACAGTTTTACACACAGTTAGGGACACTCCCCTTTGCCTTGTCTATGAGGGGAGGGGGACAAGGAACAATAAATGGCAACAGAACATTTGGACATTGAAACAGTGTAGAGATACCTAATGAGATTATGGTAAGCAGGCAGCCTGGCTTCTCAATACACACCCCCTGCGGAGAGACGTCTGCAGTCCACTCTCCATTGTCTATGTGTCCAGCAACAAGAGGGGGGGGGGTGGGGGGTGTAGGGCTGTAACATTACATTACATCACAATAATGCCAGCTTCAGGTCTCCAGTATCTTTCCGGGCCATAGTCTGTTGGTAGGAGGCACGCCCACAATCCTTTCCAAGACATACAGTGACAGTGGGTTCTGTCACAGATATACTTTATGTTCTAACTGTCTCAGATTTTGTTTAATAGTCAGACTCCTATACAATTGTGTGGGAGCAGTCTGTTAACTACTTAGCTTTTTAGCTAGGCTGTATTCGGTCACTTATCACTGTATGATATAATATATGTACTGTTTACAATTGTCACATCACTTTGTTTAGTAGGTAGACTCCTACTGTTATTGTGTGGATTAATCTGACAGGGTATTTAAGTTTTTTTTGGTCCATATATGGTATGGTATCGCACCACAATTATTTTATTCATCTCTGATGTGAGTTAACATAGAGGTTCTTATTGGAATTTTACACATTTATTTATTAGTAGCACTTTAATGCATCCCTTTTGGGTCTTTCTCACTATAAACGATATAGGGGATAGGGCATAGGCAGCTCTACTAACCCCAATACACATACACTGATACCAATATTTCTGTCAGGAAATACAGGTGTTTTTTTACACTTATCAAACAGAATTAATTAAAAGGTTTCAACTGTATATTTAACAAACTAAAAGGGAACAAATAAGAAAAGTTTATTGCTAATCTGGCCATACAAGCGGCTGTAACGATTCCCCCATTCACACATTAGAGGTGGATGTGGGAATCCTCACTGTTTAATTGTATTTTGACACTGTATTTTGCATCAGCCCATTTTCAAAGCAACATTTTCCAGCAGGACCATTCTTGAGAAGATCGATGGATGACAACGGCGGAGAACAGAGTCTCTGAGGTGGAAGATACAGTAGGTGCCTCCTACGATGGGATCACGCTGGATATCGCCGCTGGAGGCTGTGCTTCTCGCACTCGCTGTCCCCACGAGATGCCACGCATCCATAGGAATCCATTGGGGGCGGTGAGCGGGAGGAGCGACATAGCTCGGCGCTGGCTCCCGCGACGGGGATCGCGGGTGTTCAATCTCGTCGATAGCAGAGGCGAGATTGACACAAAATCGGCGGCACCTACTGTACCTCGCACTCCCATGACACACACCTGTCGGAACTGCGCGATCTAGTAAGATCCCTCCAACACCGTGTGGATGATGCTGAGGACAGACAGAGAAGAACAGGAAGGATAATAATACACCCGTATATTGGGGTTGCCTGAGGGATCGTAGGGGGCCACACCTGTTACTTTTGCTGAACAGTTACTCTCCCTGTAAGATAAACCCCCCACCTATGTGGTATAAAGAAGCATCCATCCCCCTGGTTTCTCAAGGCCCTTCCTGGTTAGATTACTGAATCTGAGACATGATTCTAGCCCAATCTAGGAAGCATCAAGATCTGCGCTATGAGAATACCCGAGTGAATTTGTTCCCTGATTTTTCGTCTGAAACCCAGAGAAAACACTGCTCATTTAATGAAGTTCATAGAAGGCTCAGAGAAAAGGAGATACAATGTAGTATGCTTTATCCTAGCAAGCCTTGAATTCAATACAAAGGTGCTGTAAAGTTCTTTGTATTGATAAAGAACTATGGGAATTATTTACGAAAGGCAATTGCACTTTGCACTACAAGTGCACTTGGAAGTGCAGTCACTCTAGATCTGAGGGAGACATGCCAGGAAAATAAAAAACAGCATTTTAGCTTTGTGGTGGAAATTTGAAGATGTATTTAATATGTATTGTCATAATGGCACCCAGTGTTGGCATTTCTGCAACCCGCTCTAAATAGAGCTGACTGTGGCAGTCCTGAGGCTGGTTGAATCTCGTCTGGTAGTAGAAAATGTCTTGAGGTTGGAGTGTGATGGTTGTGGCGTGGGCGTATGTCCGCCGGCGAGGGGCCCCTCTGTGCATTTAGCACAGACGATCGTTGAGGGGGGATGCGTTAACTTCACAAACACACTAGTGGTTATGGACAGATGTGCGCTCTTATCTGGGTCATGTCTGATCAGCATGATTTGGGATTCGTAGCGTACGCCTGTAGATAGCCTCCATTCCGCCTTAATAAGGGTATAATCTTTGTATGTGTTATTCTATGGAATGGCGCAGATTAAGGGTTCTATCAGCGATTAATATGTATTTCTATTCATTGTATCGTGCTGTTATTGTAGTATTACTGTATTCATGTATTATATGTATCTAATCCCTGTTGGAAGGGTTTATTTTGTGCTAAGAAAGCATTATATGGTCATTTGCTGTATTGAGCCCACATGCTGTGACATCACTTCCCATAAAGGAGGTCACATGCTGTGTCATCACTTCCCATAAAGGAGGTCACATGCTGTGTCATCACTTCCTATGGTCACATGCTGTGATCTCCTCCAATCAGAGGTGGTCTGTGAAGCCTATTGTGTTAATAAAACTGCCTGTGAGGGGCGTCGGCAAACCAGAGATGACTGGGAGCTAGGATGAGAACAAGCTGTTGTGATGAGGTCTCTTTTTGAATGCATGGTGAGTGAACCTATTAGTTTAAAGATGGCATTATTTCATTAAGATGGAGTGTGTGCTTTAAAGCACAAGGCAGGGTGGCTGTATGCTCTGCACACCCCCAAACTGCCACGACAGCTTACACATGATTGCATGATAAAATCATCAGAGCTTCCCCTCATTTCAGAACTTCCCCTCAGATTTACAGCGACTGCATTTTCAAGTGCACTTGTAGTGCAAAGTTGATTTGCACTACAAGTGCCCCTCTAAGTTGCTGCTACTACATTACCCCTCTTTTTGTTGGATTGAGCCAGACTGCCTATCAATTTGCAAAAGCACACTGTTGCACCCAAGGTGCCCTGCTCTATTTAATTCACACTATATATTACAATCTGCACTGGCTTTATTATGGGAACATTCCTCATCGTACCACTAAATGGAGCCAGTCTCCTTATATAGTTCTTTCTCCTTTTATTTTATTTTTTTACTCCTTTTTTTCGACAGCACTTTTTTTTTCCTGACACAGCATGACAGCATATACGTATGGGAAGGGCTCCGCCTCCCTGCCCAATCAGGACCGGTTATACTATAAAAGTAGGTCTCCTCCCTTCCTGCAGTATTCTCTTTTTTTTTATCACTGCTACAAGCGGTTATGCTACTGCTAGAAAGCAGGAATTTTTCTTTTTCCTCACCTTGCCGGACACTTCTGGCCAAGCCGCACAGGTTCAAGCCTCTCCTGTGACGAAGCTCCCCACTGTACAGGCAGACATGAACACCTATATGGGGGAGACCTGAAGATATGGGGGTGAGGGTATCTGGTCTCTAGAGATTGCTCATTTATCATGACGCCATGGATGGACATTCATTGGACTTTGGACATGAAGCATGCAGGTGGTAAGGCACCACATGGTGCACAATTATATTCAGTTACTGCTGCAAGTATGTGGTTAAACTTGCATTTCTGTGTCTGCAATACTGCTAATGATGATAGCAGGTGTGCTGTGCTGGGCTGAAGCCTTTCTTTTAACCGAACAAGCCTGGCTTTACAGTCTTGACTTATTTTCTGCAGGTATGTTGTTAGTTTGCATTTCTGAAAAGCATATATCACACATGTGAATGTAACTGGATGTCCGTTGTGCCACTCTGTTTACTAATCTTAAACAGACTGAAAGATGTGTTTGCAGTATTGCTAATGCAGGGCTTAGCCCTGCAGGATGGGCTCACTGTGTATTGAAGATTGGTCTCCTTAATGGTACATGCGTCTAGGCCATGGGTCCTCAAACTACGACCCTCCAGCTGTTCAGGAACTACAATTCCCATCATGCCCTAGTAATGTCTGTGAATGTCAGAGTTTTACAATGCCTCATGGGACTTGTAGTTCTGCAACAGCTGGAGGGCCGTAGTTTGAGGATCCCTGGTCTAGGCAGGCCTGTCGGAACTGGACAGGCAAAGCAAGCAACTGCTTGCTATAAGTGCCCGCCATCCCGTTTTGCCCGCTCCACTCCCCTTGCATCAGTCAAATGTGTAACAGACATTGTTCAGTAGTCCTTGCCGCCGCGCAGTCCTGTGGAGGAAGAGGAGGCGGCACTGGGAGCTTGTTGTAACCTCCATCATCCAATTGTTGTTTTGTCAGTGGATGAGAAGATCCATGTGCTCGGCTCCTCCCCTTCTCCCGCGCTCTGCGAATCTCCTACTTGACTTCTCCTCCAGGGTGGACAGCCGTAGTGTGGAAGACCTGTCACCTGCAGAGCAGCGCGATCATTGGCGAGCCAGTCTCGAGGTACTGTGCATCCTTGCTGACAGCATCCGATTCCCGTGACGTCACACCCTGAACAAGGGCGCCCCAACATCCCTGCTACCAGCTGCCCGTGATGACCTCACACACAGCCCTAATGCTGTGATGCCAGGAACAGGGGGGTGATGAGGAGCATGATGATCTCCCCACCACCCTACCTCTGAGGCCTGTGTATGTATGATACATAGCACCCACCCCTGTCATCTCCATCCTCCCTGTCACCTTCCTACCACCCACCCCTGTCATCTCCATCCTCCCTGTCACCTTCCTATCACCCACCCCTGTCATCTCCATCCTCCCTTTCAGCTTCCTACCACCCTCCCCTGTCATCTCCATCCTCCCTTTCAGCTTCCTACCACCCACCCTGTCATCTCCATCCTCCCTGTCACCTTCCTACCACCCTCCCCTGTCATCTCCATCCTCCCTTTCAGCTTCCTACCACCCACCCCTGTCATCTCCATCCTCCCTTTCAGCTTCCTACCACCCTCCCCTGTCATCTCCATCCTCCCTGTCACCTTCCTACCACCCTCCCCTGTCATCTCCATCCTCCCTTTCAGCTTCCTACCACCCTCCCCTGTCATCTCCATCCTCCCTTTCAGCTTCCTACCACCCTCCCCTGTCATCTCCATCCTGCCTGTCACCTTCCTACCACCCACCCCTGTCATCTCCATCCTCCCTTTCAGCTTCCTACCACCCTCCCCTGTCATCTCCATCCTCCCTGTCAGCTTCCTACCACACTCCCCTGTCATCTCCATCCTCCCTGTCAGCTTCCTACCACCCTCCCCTGTCATCTCCATCCTCCCTGTCAGCTTCACAAATGGAGATTTCTTTTGGTGGTATTTGATCACCTTTTTTTTTACTTTCTGCTATAAAACATTTCTTCATCAATTTAGGCCAATATGTGTTCTGCTACATATTTTTGGTAAAAAATCCTAATAAGCGTATATTGATTGGTTTGAGGGAGGGGGAGGGGGGAGTAAGAAGAACACAGGGAGGGGAGAAAGAAGGACACAGGGAGGGGGAGGGGAGTAAGAAACACACAGGGAGGGGAGTAAGGACACAGGGAGGGTGTGGGTGAACTTAAACTGTATCGCTATGCTGTGGTTCATGTAGGCTTTGCGTGCGGGGAGGGTTGGGGGGCCTCCATGTCCAATTTGCTTGGGGCCCCCAAATTCCTTCAAACGGCCCTGCGTCTAGGTAGGTTTAACCTGCTAGTGCTAATTGTCAGGTGACTATTAACTTGCGCTGCTTGCCTGTGATTACATTAACTCCACAGTAGGTAAGGCTGTGGTGTGTTTATTTCTATGCATTTACATGCTGATCTTGGTGCTAAAATAAAATTCAGGATCTGTTTAGTCACATTCCTTAGTACTTGCCTGTTAGCAATAGATAATTGCTTGTGTTATTTGGGGTACCCCACAGAGAGATATGGGGTTTGTAGTGGTTACTATTTATGGAAAATAACCCCAGGCATGGCTCCAGGCTTTCAGCTCATCTGTGAACCAGTAGCAATCAGCCTTCCTAGAGACCAGCAACTTTAATGAAGGTGAGGGCAGGTCAGTGGCGGTTTGTCCATAGAGGGCGCTGGAGTGCCGCCCCCTCTGGCTCTCACCGCCACTGAGTCTAATAAATGATTTGTGCATTGCACGAATCTATGTTATTGTCACGGCTGCCGCTGTTCTATTCAGATGGCCGGACGGTGAGCCCCGACCATCTGAATAACGGCAGCTGGTTGGCTGTACGGAAGTAATATACAAAGAGAACACAAACTCCTGCGCACGAGTGGGATGTTCAACCAGTAGTCAATATTCTGCATACAAAGTACTTCGAATGTCAAACGGTGGCAAAAAAAGCCTTGCTGCCCTTCATGGATGGGGGATCCTGGCAAAAACAAGAAAAGAAAAAGAAAGGCGCACCAGCCTCGTGTACTACCATTTGGCAACTTAATGGAATAAAAAATAAAAAATACAAACTACTCACAAACAAATGGTGATACAGGGCTTGTCACAAACGATAAAAGTAGATACCCCTCGAACCACACTCCAGAATGTAGGGGGGGTTTTGAGGTAAGTTACTGCTGGCTTACGCGTTTTGAGGCGTCAGGGGCCTCTTCTTCAGAGCCCAACAGTGCTGACCCTTCCACAGACACTGCTTAAATGGAAATACACATAGGTACAGGCACCACCCACCACAGGACAAAGAGACTCCCCCAGGGGCCGTCCAGACTCCTCCCAACGCATAATGTATAGTTAGTTAATTAATTAATCAAATAACTAATCAATTAAATCAGGGGTCTCAAACTGGCGGCCCTCCAGCTGTTGCAAAACTACAAATCCCATGAGGCATTGCAAGGCTGACAGGCACAAGCATGACTCCCATAGGCAGAGGCATGATGGGACTTGTAGTTTCGCCACAGCTGGAGGGCCGCCAGTTTGAGACCCCTGAATTAAATGGAGAATCATGATATTAGTAATAGTAGTAATAATACTTCTTAATGCAGATGATACACCATAATAATAATAGTAATATTTCTCAAAAGGTAATTACAGATTAAATTAAAGATAATTAAATTAAAGGTAATTAAAGATTAAAAAAAATAGGAATAAACAGCAGAGATAGATGTATTATAGATCAATCACAAGGAATTTGCAGCCCAAACCACAGTGTCCCCCACATAAAACAACCCATCCATGAAAACCTGCATATACATGCATGTATGGCAGATACAGTGAGGGACACAGACCGCAGAGGAAGGGAGGGGGGGAGGGGAAGAGAAACGTAGTGGTCAAGTAGAGGAATAGAGGTCAGCTGTGGACATACCCTGAGAAAGGCCACCAGCACCTCCAAAGAGATCAACAGACGAGTGACACTCCTACCCGTACATTCCGGAGTGTGCTTCGAGGGGTATCTACTTTTATCGTTTGTGACAAGCCCTGTATCACTATTTGTTTGTGAGTAGTTTGTATTTTTAATTTTTTATTCCATTAAATTGCCAAATGGTAGTACACGAGGCTGGTGTGCCTTTCTTTTTCTTTTCTTGGCTGTACAGAAGTGCCTATCAGAGCCAGCGGCTCTGATAGGCTTTCCGAGTACAGTCCTCAGGTCCCCGGAAGCTTATCCTCGGAACGCACAGGGGGTGCGTTCCTTGGATAAGACTGACAGGCGTCTCAGCCAATCAGGTTGGCCAGTTCTGGCTACCAGTCACCTGATTGGCTGAGGCGTCATTGAGGATGGGAGAAGACATCGAGGGATGTGGACGGCTGACTCTAGTAAAGGTAACTCCCGGGCAGGGGGGAGGGGCATTTTACAGGGCAAAGCGGTGACGAAGGGCACAGGACATCAATGGGCACAGTGGCGACAATAGGCACAATGGGGACAATTGGCACAGCGGCATGAATGGGCACAGTGGCAACAATGGGCACAGTGGCGACAATTGGCACAGCGGCATTAATGGGCACAGTGGCGACAATTAAAGGGCACATTGACATCAATGGGCACAGTGGTGACAATTGGCACAGTGGCGACAATTGATGGCACAGTGGCTGTGTTTGATGCAATGGTACAGTGGTGACAATTGATGGCATAGTGGCTGCATTTGATGGGCACAGTGAGGCTGCTTTTATTTTTTGTGTTTGCGCCCCCCAAAGATTTTGAGCACCAGCTGCCACTGGAGCATGTAGGTATATGCTATATCCTAAAATAGTGCACATTATGTGCATAATTAGTGTAAATCTCCAGCCCTCATTTACATATGATGCTTTTGCGACAAGGGATCCTCTTCAGCCCTGAAGAATAACACTATGGGCCAGATTCAGGTAGATGCGCGCATATTTTATCCGGCGTAGCGCAACGCATATACGTTGCGCTGACGCGAACTAGTGAGTAAAGTCCAGTATTCACCAAGCGCATGTTCGTTACTTTGCGGCGGAGTAACGAAAAAGCGCTGGCGCAACCCGACGCAAGTAGAAGTGGGTGTGATCATATGTAAATGATGGGCGGAGCCCAGCGCAGTGACTTACGTTCATCGCATCATCCACGGAGCATGCGCAGTGAGGGAGGGCTCCCCTCGCTCCCCTGTGCGCATGCTCACAACTTCCGTCGGCACCACTTCATGGGAAACGCCAGCGCAATGTCTTCCGTTGCGTGTATAAAAGCGGCCGTAGATGCGCCTTTCCGGCGCAAAAGTATATCCGGTTTCCCCCACCCCAGGGAAGTTTATTTTGCTTTATGATGGCTGCTCCCGTTCCCCCCAAAGAGAGGAGAAACCTCAACTTTAACCACTTGCTTACTGGGCACTTACACCCCCCTCCTGCCCAGGTAAAATTTCAGCTTCCGGCACTGCGGCACTTTAACTGACAATTGCGCGGTCGTGCGATGTGGCTCCCAAACAAAATTTAAGTCCTTTTTTCCCCACAAGTAGAGCTTTCTTTTGGTGGTATTTGATCGCCTGTGCGATTTTTATTTTTTGCGCTATAAAGAGCGACAATTTTGAAGAAAAATACAATGGGCCAGATTCAGGTAGATGAGAGTATCTTTCCTCTGGAGTAACGCTTCTCATTTACGTTACTCTGAAGACCCTTTCAGCGCAAGTCCTGTAATTCACATAGCAGTTGCGCGTAAAGTTGCGCCAGAGTAACGATAATGCGCTGGCGTAACCGGACGCAAGTAGAAGTGGGTGTGATCATATGTAAATGATGGGCGGAGCCCAGCGCAGTGACTTACGTTCATCGCATCATCCACGGAGCATGCGCAGTGAGGGAGGGCTCCCCTCGCTCCCCTGTGCGCATGCTCACAACTTCCGTCGGCACCACTTCATGGGAAACGCCAGCGCAATGTCTTCCGTTGCGTGTATAAAAGCGGCCGTAGATGCGCCTTTCCGGCGCAAAAGTATATCCGGTTTCCCCCACCCCAGGGAAGTTTATTTTGCTTTATGATGGCTGCTCCCGTTCCCCCCAAAGAGAGGAGAAACCTCAACTTTAACCACTTGCTTACTGGGCACTTACACCCCCCTCCTGCCCAGGTAAAATTTCAGCTTCCGGCACTGCGGCACTTTAACTGACAATTGCGCGGTCGTGCGACGTGGCTCCCAAACAAAATTTAAGTCCTTTTTTCCCCACAAGTAGAGCTTTCTTTTGGTGGTATTTGATCGCCTGTGCGATTTTTATTTTTTGCGCTATAAAGAGCGACAATTTTGAAGAAAAATACAATGGGCCAGATTCAGGTAGATGAGAGTATCTTTCCTCTGGAGTAACGCTTCTCATTTACGTTACTCTGAAGACCCTTTCAGCGCAAGTCCTGTAATTCACATAGCAGTTGCGCGTAAAGTTGCGCCAGAGTAACGATAATGCGCTGGCGTAACCGGACGCAAGTAGAAGTGGGTGTGATCATATGTAAATGATGGGCGGAGCCCAGCGCAGTGACTTACGTTCATCGCATCATCCACGGAGCATGCGCAGTGAGGGAGGGCTCCCCTCGCTCCCCTGTGCGCATGCTCACAACTTCCGTCGGCACCACTTCATGGGAAACGCCAGCGCAATGTCTTCCGTTGCGTGTATAAAAGCGGCCGTAGATGCGCCTTTCCGGCGCAAAAGTATATCCGGTTTCCCCCACCCCAGGGAAGTTTATTTTGCTTTATGATGGCTGCTCCCGTTCCCCCCAAAGAGAGGAGAAACCTCAACTTTAACCACTTGCTTACTGGGCACTTACACCCCCCTCCTGCCCAGGTAAAATTTCAGCTTCCGGCACTGCGGCACTTTAACTGACAATTGCGCGGTCGTGCGACGTGGCTCCCAAACAAAATTTAAGTCCTTTTTTCCCCACAAGTAGAGCTTTCTTTTGGTGGTATTTGATCGCCTGTGCGATTTTTATTTTTTGCGCTATAAAGAGCGACAATTTTGAAGAAAAATACAATGGGCCAGATTCAGGTAGATGAGAGTATCTTTCCTCTGGAGTAACGCTTCTCATTTACGTTACTCTGAAGACCCTTTCAGCGCAAGTCCTGTAATTCACATAGCAGTTGCGCGTAAACTTGCGCCAGAGTAACGATAATGCGCTGGCGTAACCCGACGCAAGTGGAAGTGGGTGTGATCATATGTAAATGATGGGCGGAGCCCGGCGCAGAGGCTTACGTTCAGCGCATCATCCACGGAGCATGCGCAGTGAGTGCGGCTCCACTCGCCCCCTTGTGCGCATGCTCACAACTTCCGTCGGCACCACTTCCTGGGAAACGTCAGCGCAATGCGTTCCGCTGGGCGCTTAAAAGCGCTGGCGGAAACGCCATTCCGGCGCAAAAGTAGTTCCGTTTCCCCCCACCCCAGGGAAGATACTTTTGCACTGTAATGGCTGCTCCCGCTACCCCCAGAGAGAGGAGGAAGCTCAACTTTAATACCCAGGAGGTCTCAGTGATTATCTCGGCTATGGAGACGGAGAATGAATTTCTCCATGGCAAAAAAAGCCGGAAGACCAGCCGGGAGAGGAAGCAGGGCATCCTGGAGTCCATTGCTGCCAGGGTCAATGTCCTGGGCTACTCCACCCGGACTGCTGGGGACATACAAAAGAAAATAAATGACCTGCGGCGCAAGGTGAGGGACAAGGTGGCCTCCATCAGGAGGTATGAGAGGGGCACAGGTGGTGGTCCCCCATGTCCTGTCACCCTGACCGCAGAGGAGGAGGTGGTTGCTCGCTGCCTGGAGAGGGAGCAGGTGGAGGGGGTCGCAGGCTATGACTCCGTGGAGGAAGGCACAAGGACAGGTAAGTGTTTTATAATCCCCTATTTGTTGTTTTGCATTTGGGGGGGGGGGGGGGGGGGGGGACATGTGCCAAGTGTGTGGGACCACCAACATGTGTCTGCTTTGTGTCATCCACAGATGACGGAGCTGGGCCATCATCTGTCAGCCTGCATTCCACCCCATCCCCCCCACGCCATCATGTGCCCGAGCCACTGGGTGGTGAAGAGGTTGTGGAGGAGGAGAGTGGCCACACCACACCTGCCGAGGTGGTTGTGGAGGATCCTGCTGTGGCAGAGCAGGACTTTTCTTTGGTTTTGTCTGTCTCCTCCCCTTCTCCTGGCCCGTCTGTCGTCCCCTCCCCCATCCTTGGAAGCCCCTCAAGGGCGACTCCTTCCACCCGAGGACATCCATCTTCTGGCCCCAGGAAGGCGACCCAGAAGACCAGGGGGGTGTCTGATGGTGTCCAGGACCAGTTGGCGAGGGATCACGCCAGGCAGACGGAACAGATGGGGGCCATAGCGGTGCACTTGGAGAAAGTGGCTGACAGCCTGGGCTCCGTTGCCAACCTCAGCAACGCAGTGCAGGATGTCAGCTCTAATTGCGCTGCAGTGGTCACCACTTTGGGGGAGGTGCAGGGGGATATCCAGCACCTTACTGCAGCCGTCCAGGCCAACACTGCTGCCATCCATGGGAACAGTGCTGCCATCCGGGAGCAGGGGAGGCTGAGTCGGCGGGCCCAGCATTACCAGGTGACCCGTCAGCTCCGGATGCAGGCCCAGACGAACACATACCTTGGACGGATAGCCAGGGCCTTGGAGGGCACGCAGGCCACACCTGCCAGGAGTGGCCCACCTGGGGATCAGCCACCTCCAGATGCCCCCCCACCCCCACCCACTCCATCCAGGCAGCTGCGGAGCCAGAGAGGGGCCCCCAGAAGAAGCCCCCGGCATCCCCGATGAGGCCTTTTATTTTTTCTGGTTTTATATTATTGTTTTTGACATACTCAGGTCATGAGTTTATTTTTTATTTTTCTCAGGTTATGAGATAATTTTTCTTTTAATGATCAGGATATGATCTTTCTAATTTCTTTTTGTACTGCACACGGTCAGGAGTGCAGGGGACAGTGTGAATGGTGTGTGAATGTGAGAGGGTGGCACTCCTGAAAGTAAGGGGTGTCACCCTCGGCCGTGGTGGTGAAGTGAACCCCACGGCTGAATGAATGATGTGTGAAAGGTGTGTGAATGGACAGTGACATCATTGGGGCCTTGACGCTGGCGTTACTGCTCCCAACTCCTACATGCTGGACTTGGGCTAATCCAATGCGATGTGCATGTGGTGTGTGTGATCTAGGGACATCAGTGGTGTACACGCGTGCACTGTCTGTGTGATTAATGTTTTGGTTTAGTGTCCAAAGATGCCTTCGGCGAGGACCCTCCTGACTGCTCTTCCATCAGCAGACTGGGTGTCCTCTGGCAGGTGGGGACTGTGTGGGTCGGGGGTCAGGTCATCACGTATGTCAATATGCAGGCCTTTTTTCATAGCAAAGTTATGTAGTATGCAACATGCACCGATGATCTGACACACAAAGGTAGGGGAATACAAGAGGGCCCCCCCAGACTTATCCAAGCATCGGAAACGGGACTTCAGGAGCCCAAATGTTTGCTCCACCACTGCACGGGTTTTGATGTGTGCTTCATTGTATTTTCTCTCTCCTCTGGTTTGGGGGTTCCGGAAAGGAGTCATTAGATGGGGTCCCAGTGCATATGCAGAGTCACCTGTAAGGTAAAAGACAGGAGAATGTTAGTCATGCATGTGCGATTTCTGTTGTGCATCACGGGAGGGGATAGTCATGCCTGACTCCCTTGTCACTCACCAACCAGCCAGCTGTCCCCATACATGTTCTGGTTAAATTCTGCTGGGATGGGGCTCTGACGGTATATGAAACTGTCATGGCTGGACCCGGGATGTTTGGCACGGACGTGCCATATGAGGCGTTGGGCATCAGCTATCACCTGTACGTTGATGGAGTGCCAATGCTTCCGATTGCGGTATATGTGCTCTGTGGCACTGGGGGGCTGTAGGGCCACATGTGTGCAATCAATGGCCCCCACAGTGCGTGGGAATCTGGCAATGTTGTAGAAATCTGTCATTGCCTTCTGCCGCAGCTCCTCAGTGGTGGGTCTGATGAACTGGTTGGACATGCGTCTGAGGATTGCAGGGACAACCTGGTGCACACATCTGCTTATGGAGGACTGTGACATCCCAGCCACCACTCCACTTGTACGCTGGAATGATCCACTTGCAAGGAAATGGAGTGTTGCCAGGACCTTCACCAGTGGCTGCACTGCTTGTGATCGGTGTGTTGGGCTGGTGATGTCATCCTGCAGGGTTGTGGTTAGTTCAAGTATTGCATCTGGGCTGAATCTGAATAGGCGATACACCTCCTCATCCCCCATGCCAAAGAGGTTCATACGTGTGCGGTATATCCTCTCACGTGCCCGCCTTCTTGGTTCAAGGGGACCCATCAGTAGTTCTAGGACCACGAGTGCCCCTGGCATGTTGGCACACAGAGGTGTTGTCCTTGCAAGTGGGGGTGCTCAGCTAGCTCCTATCGTCGGTAACGCTGCTGTAGCTGCTCTCCTGCTGACCTGTGACCGTCTGGAGTAAAGATAAAGCAGCCTTTTGTAGAAATAACTTTGCGCCGGACGGATCAGATACGCGCGGCGCATGTAGCCAGCGTATGGTGCTAATCCGTTCGTGAATTGTGAAAAATCCCTCATTTGCATATTTGCAGGGGAAATCAATGGGCGCGACTGATGCGCCCAGCGAAAATAAACGCTGACGATACTCTGGCGTCGGAACGTTCCGCCGGTCGCAAATGAGCCGTTATTGGGCGCATCTAGTTTGGTGGGTACGGGCACATAGAAACGTCGGCGCATCAGCACAGTTACGCGGCGCATATCCAAATACTCCAGCGCAAGTGTTCGTGAATCTGGCCCAATATTTTTTACTTGTTGCTATAATAAATATCCCAATTAAAAAAAAAAAACACATTTTTTTTTCTCAGTTTAGGGCGATACGTATTCTTCTACATATTTTTGGTAAAAAAAAAAAAAAAAATCGCAATAAGCGTCTGGTTTGCGCAAAAGTTATAGCGCTTACAAAATAGGGGAGAGAATTATTATTATTTTTTTTTTTTTTACTAGAAATGGCGGCGATCTGCGATTTTTATTGGTACTGCGACGTTATAGCGGACACATCGGACACTTTTGACACATTTTTGGCGCCATTCACATTTATTCTGCGATCAGTGCTATAAATATGCACTAATTACAGTATAAATGTGACTGGCATTGAAGGGGTTAACACTAGGGGGTGAGGAAGGGGTTAAATGTGTATGCTAGGTGTGTTCTAACTGTAGGGGGAGGGGGGGTGACCGATCTGTGTCCCTATGTAGGAAGGAACACAGATTGGGCTCCTCCCTTTCAGAGACAGGACATTGTCTCTGTGTGAGCCGGCAATGAGAGATGATCTATGAGAGATCATCTCTCATTGGCCCACAGATCGCATCACAAACGGCCGCTCTGATTGGCCGTTTGCCGCGATCTGTGATTGGCCGTGTCCAAGGGACACGGACAACACAGGGCTTCCCCGCAGCGCGCTGTACAGCGCGCGCTGGGAAAGCCAGAATGACATGCCGTCAAATGACGGCATGTTGGATTTTCAGGCCCGCGCTGTTGCCGTCATCCGACGGTAGCGCGGGCCTCAAGTGGTTAATGCCCAGGAGCTCACCCTAGTGATCTCTGCTATGAAGACGTTTAACGACTTTCTCCACGGCAGGAAAAGTCGGAAGACCAGCCGGGATAGGAAGCAGGGCATCCTGGAGTCCATTGCTGGCAGGGTCAATGCCCTGGGCTACTCCACCCGGACTGCTGCCGATATCGGCAAAAAAAATTATGATTTGAGGCGCAAAGTCCGGGGCAAGGTGGCCGCCATTAGGAGGCATGAGAGGGGCACGGGTGGTGGACCCCCATGTGCGGTCAGCCTGACCACGCAGGAGGAGGTGGTCGCCCGCTGCCTGGAGAGGGAGCAGTTGGAGGGGGTACCAGGCTATGATTCTGTGGAGGAAGGCTCCAGGACAGGTAAGTGTTTTTTTATCCCCTATTTGGTGTGTTGCATGTGGGGGGAGGGGGGTACATGTGCCAAGTGTGTGGGACCACCAACATGTGTCTGCTTTGTGTCACCCACAGATGAAGGAGTTGGGCCATCATCTGTCGGCGGCCAGTCCACCCCAACCCCCCAACAGGATCCTGAGCCCGACCCCCTGGGTGGTGAAGAGCATGAGATGGAGGAGAGTGCCCACACCTCACCTGCTGAGGTGGTTGAGGAGGAGCCTGCCTTTCCAGAGCAGGACTTTCTTTTAATTTTGGAGGAGTCCTCCCCTTCTGCAGGGCCCTCTCAGATCCCCTCCCCCATCAAAGGAAGCCCCTCAAGGGCGACTCCATCCCCCCGGGGACAACCATCTCCTGGCCCCAGGAAGGTGACCCGGAAGACCAGGGGGGTGTCTGACGTGGTCCATGACCAGATGGCCCGGGACCAGGCCAGGCAGACCCAGCAGATGGGGGAGATTGCTGGGCATCTTGACCGGCTAGTTGACAGCCTGGGCTCCGTATCCCAGCTGACGAACGCTGTGCAGGACGTCAGCTGCAACTGCGCTGCAGTAGTGACCAGTCTGGGGGAGGTGCAGGCTGATGTTCGGCACCTCACTGCAGCCGTCCGGGAACAGGGGAGGCAGAGGCAGCGTGACCAGCGGCATAATGTCACCCGCCAGCTGAGGATGCAGGCCCAGACCTGAGCCGGATTGCCGTGGCCTTGGAGGGCATGCAGCCAACACCTGCCAGGAGTGGCCCACCCGGGTATCAGCCTCCTCCAGATGCCCCCCCACCCCCACCCACTCCCTCCAGGCAGCTGAGGAGCCAGAGAGGGCCCACAAGAAAGAGCCCAGATGAAGGCTTTTTGTTTTTTTTTGTTATATTTTTTGCTCAGGTTATGAGTTTTTTTTAATTTATTCTCAGGTTATGAGTTGTTTTTTTTTATTTATGCTCAGGTTATGAGTTTTTTTTTTATTTATGCTCAGGTTATGAGTTTTTTATTTCAGTTTAACTGCACACGGTCAGGAGTGCAGGGGACAGTGTGAATGGTGTGTGAATGTGAGGGGGTGGCACTCCTGCCAGTAAGGGGTGTCACCCTCGGCCGTGGTGGAGAAGTTATCCCCACGGCTGTGTGAATGACGTGTGAATGGTGTATAAATGGACAGCGACATCATTGGGGCCTTGACGCCGGCGTTGCTGCTCCCAAGTCCTGCATGTTGGTCTTGGGCTAATCCAATGCGATGTGGATGTGGTGTGTGTGATCTAGGGACATCAGTGGTGTGCATGCATGTCCGTGTGATCAATGTTTTTGTTTATTGTCCAAAGATGCCTACGGCGAGGACCCTCTTGACTGCTCTTCCATCAGCTGAATGGGTCTCCTCTGGCAGGGGGGAGCTGTCTGGTTGGGGGGTCAGGTCATCACGTATGTCAATCTGCAGGCCTTTTCTCATGGCAAAGTTGTGCAGAATGCAACATGCACCGATGATCTGACACACAAAGGTAGGGGAATACAATAGGGCCCCCCCAGACTTATCCAGGCATCGGAAACGGGACTTCAGGAGCCCAAATGTTTGCTCCACCACTGCACGAGTTTTGATATGTGCGGCATTGTATCTTCTCTCTCCTCTGGTTTGGGGGTTTCCGGAAAGGAGTCATTAGATGGGGTCCCAGTGCATATGCAGAGTCACATGTAAGGGAAAAGACAGGAGGATGTTAGTCATGCATGTGCCCCTTGTGATGTCAACATCATGGGGGGGGACAGTCATGCCTGCCACCCATGTCACTCACCAACCAGCCAGCTGTCCCCATACATGTTCTGTTCGAATTCCATTGGGATGGGGCTCTGATTGTATATGAAGCTGTCATGGCTGGATCCAGGGTGTTTGGCACGGACGTGCCATATGAGGCGTTGGGCATCAGCTATCACCTGTACGTTGATGGAATGCCAATGCTTCCGATTGCGGTATATGTGCTCTGTGGCACTGGGGGGCTGGAGTGCCACATGTGTGCAATCAATGGCCCGATGGTGCTTGGGAATCTGGCAATGCTGTAGAAATCCTGCATTGCCTTCAGCCGCAGCTCCTCAGTGGTGGGTCTGATGAAGTGGTGGGACATGCGTCTGAGGATTGCAGGGACAACCTGGTGCAGACATCTGCTCATGGTGGACTGTGACATCCCAGCCACCACTCCACTTGTACGCTGGAATGATCCACTTGCAAGGAAATGAAGTGTTGCCAGTACCTTCACCAGTGGCTGCACTGCTTGTGAGCGGTGTGTCTTGCTGGTGATGTCATCCTGCAGGGTTGTGGTTAGTTCAAGGATTGCATCAGGGCTGAATCTGAAGAGGCGATACACCTCCTCATCACCCATGCCAAAGAGGCTAATGCGCGTGCGGTATATCCTCTCACGTGCCCGCCTCATCCGTTCCGGGGGACCCATTAGTAGTGCTAGGACCACGGCTGCCCCTGGCATGTTGGCACACAGAGGTGTTGTCCTTGCAATTGTGTTTGTTCAGCTTGCTATTTTCGTCGGTAACACTGCTGCTGTATCTGCTCTCCTGCTGACCTGTGGTCGTCAGGAGTAAAGATAAAGCAGCTATTTGTAGGAATAACTTTGCGCTAGCCGTTCCACATACGCGCGAATCGGGAAATCTCCCTCATTTGCATATTTGCATGGGAAATCAATAGGCGCGACGGATGCGACAAGCGAAAATATGCGCTTACGATACTCTGGCGAGGGAAACTTAAGCCGATCGGAAAAAGCCCGTGTTCTGTCGCATCTAGTTTGGTGGGTACGGCCACATAGATACTACGGCGCATCTTTACACTTACGCGGCGCATATCGATATACTCCAGCGCAAGTCTTGCTGAATCTGGCCCTATGTAGTTAGAAGGGGCAGATCAAGAAATCACTACAATATTCATAGTGGTCTGGTGGTAACTGGTGTGTCGGCCAGAATGCAAAACAAGGTTGCTTCTGGAAAATTGCTCTGGCAAGTTGGCATATCAGAAGCAAAAGACGGAGACTTTAACCCTGTCCAAACTGTCTGTGTACTAAGCTATTCAAGCAAAGTCATCTAAAGGGTACCTCTGCCTCAAAAGCAGCCGGCCGAACAGGCTTCATCAGATTAACCAAGGGTGCCATTCTTCCAACAGAATAAACAATATCCTTGCAGAGACCCTGGGACAGAAAATTGATCTGGAGATGAACAAGGTTCATACTACAGTAGTGTTGTTGTGACTTGCGATTGAGTAGGATGAAAGCAGAGCCCTGGTCAGGGATGAGCTCTCTATGATGGCGGATCCTAGATTGAAAATGGAATAGCCAATGATGCAGTTCAGTCACTGCAGATACAAGACTGTATGCTGTTTCTCCAGAAATCATTGTGGCCAGTGAACCCTTATGGCCCATCCCACAAATAAACACATGCCCCTTTAAGTCAGAGTGGTGACTGTTCAAGTCGGATCTGGCGATATCTAGAAGAAAGATTAATTCCTTATGTTAATCACCAATGACCAGAGGATAGCCAAAAGGCTGACAAGTTAAACTTGGGAGAACTATAGCAGAGAATAAAGAATCAATAATCATCTTTATTTCCCTAAACCGCCCAATAGGGTCAGCGGACGGTTATATGTAAATTTGAGCTTAGGTTTCGTGAGTCCTGTGCATTAAGGAAGCCAATGGAATTTTTTTCAATCCTCTACCAATTCATTGCATTCCCTCTATGATGCATCAGAGCACAAGGGTTGTGATTACATGGGCGTTAGTCAAAAGTAAAACTTGAAAAACAAGAGGAAGGATGAGGATCCAAAAGAATTGCATAGGCCATCTTTGCAATTATTCTCTCCAGCTGTCAGTAAGGCTTGACCTCCACAAATCCTACTCCAGGATTTTTAACCACTTCAATACCCAGCCATAGTGAAATGACGTCCTGGGCTTTGTATGGTGATATCTGAATGATGGGGGCAGCTAGAGGCATCATTCAGATATCATTCTTTAGTGCCGGCGATTCTGTGCACCATAAGAATGATCATAGCGGCGGTCCTGCTGCTTGATCGTTCTTATAGGCGGCGGGAGGGTGGGTGTCCCGATGCTTCTCCGGGCTCTCTCGTGCCATCGGGGGCTCAGAGAAAGAATAGTCTGGCGCAGGCTAGTAAGCCTTCCAGCCTGGAGGAGAGATGCGGGGTCTTATTGACCCCACATCTCTCCATAAAGAGGACCTGTCACACACATTTCCTATTACAAGGGATGTTTACATTCCTTGTAATAGGAATAAAAGTGTTAAACAATTTTTTATTTTATTTTTTAAAGTGTAATTTTTTTTATAAAGAAGTAAAATAAAAATAATAAAAAAATTAAATGCCCCTGTCCCTGGTAGCTCGTGCGCAGAAGCAAACGCACACATAAGTCCCGCCCACATATGTAAACACCGTTCAAACCACACATGTGAGGTATCGCCGCGTGCAATAGAGTGCCAGCAACAATTCTCGCACTAGACCTCCTCTGTAAATCTAAACTGGTAACCTGTAAACATTTTCAAAGCATCGCCTATGGAGATTTTTAAGTACTGAAGTTTGGCGCCATTCCATGAGTGTGTGCAATTTTAAAGCGT
The DNA here is from genome assembly GCA_029574335.1 of Rana kukunoris. Classification (NCBI taxonomy): domain Eukaryota; kingdom Metazoa; phylum Chordata; class Amphibia; order Anura; family Ranidae; genus Rana; species Rana kukunoris. The sequence goes on from CM056052.1 coordinate 388,563,348, forward strand.
GACATGTTAGGTATCTATTTACTCGGTGTAACATAATCTTTCACATTTTACAATAAAATTGGGCTAACTTTACTGTTTTGTTGTTTTTTAATTCATGAAACTATTTTTTTCCCAAAAAAAGGCGTTTGAAAAATGATTGCGCAAATACCGTGCAGGATAAAAAGTTGCAATGACCGTTGTTTTTTTCCCTAGGGTGTCTGCTAAAAAAACATATATAATGTTTGAGGGTTCTGCGTAATTTTCTAGCAAAAGAATGATGATTTGTACATGAAGGAGAGAATTACCAGAATAGGCCCGGTATTGTTCTGCGACTTCAAAGTACTGCCTACACTACTTTTGATCCCACTGTGGTCTAACTGGGAGCCATGGACATCAAGAATACACAGGCATTGATTCAAGAAGCATAGAAATCACAGTAAAATCGCACACTTTTATGTCGCAATACTGGAAACCTAGGCTAAGACTGTAGATGGTCTTTAGACCTAGCAAGTTGCATGATCGCATGATTGCATAGTGGGTAAGGTTGAGGATAGACACAAGTCCAACCTAGGTGTGTGATGATAGGTCGGTATTTACCTTGTATACCCTGTATGTTGTGGTCGTTCACAAGGGTGTGTGTGTATAATGTATACACACTTCAAAATACCCATGTTTCAGCAAGTAGATTCACTTGGCCATCAGAGTGCACTATGAGTTAAACTTGCTGACTGTGACCTTTCCACAATCTCCAGCCATTTCCTGGGATATTGGGTTATATTATATTGGGAATATAAGGGCCGACTTGCGGGCACAAGTCCTTCTGGTGAGTCTTGTTTGGACAACAGAATGGCGCAATGGCTTCCAGGTTCTGGGAAAAGTCCCAGTACAGACTCTAATCAAGTCAGGAGGAGCCATCATCGAGAGACAAACTAGTCTCCTCACAATAATCACCTACTGGTAGGTACTGTAATTCTGAATCTCTGGGAAAATAAAAATAAAGTTACACTCAGAGAGAGCAACAGTATAAGTATCTCATTTGAACAAATGGCTCTTTCCCATTGGTTGCATCCCACGGTCGCAAGAGCAATAAAGTAGCCTGTAATAAGCCATGTGGTCTGAGGGGGCCCAAGCAAGCTTGACAACTGTATTAACTGGTTTTGTAGTAAAGAAAGACTTACTTCCCGCACTAGAAACGGTGACTCCACAGAGGATAAAAGTCCCCTCTTGGGGAGTTAGCTAAGCTAATTTTTCAGCGTATCAGCTATTGCTGAATAGGGTCATCACAAGTTGTTACTCGTCGGTTATTCATGCCAATGAAGGACAAGGTGTCCAAAAGCCAGAGTCATAGCGGTCGCAGACTGAAGTCTTTCCGAAACGCAACAAAGGGAGCCTCAACTATGCTGAAAAGACTCAGCAAAATGGGGAAGGCCTATCTTCACTGTCAAGAAGGAATGCAAAACTAGTCAACTTCTGTCAGAGGTATCTCCCAGCATGTTAGTTTATAGTTTTCTAGAACCTACGGCCAGATGGCGTAAAATACAAAAGCCGTTGGATGACAAGGGACAGTCTCAAACAAAAGCCGGTCAAGGGATCTGCAACGAGCAAGGCTATCAAGATATTGGTCTGACAGTAACCTGGGTGGCTTCCAAGAGGTGGAAGCAGAGAAACTAAGGACAGCCAACCGGATCAGCAGAATAGCCAATACTTACTGTATATATTCAACAAACCTAATGGTCTCCAGGAGCCATTCGGTGGTGATAACAATAATTGCCCTGTGGTTTGCAGGCAATGATACCCACGGGTACAGTTTCAGATCTGAGAACTTCCGATTCTCCTTCCTGAGATTCAACACCTCATACAGCATGACCAACGGTATCTTCCAAATTCATACAAGTTATATCTAGATACAGGAGACCAAGAAGTGGAGGTCTCACCTTTAGTGTTAGAAATCCAATGGAGGTCAGAGCTCCTACTCTAGACTTCAAGTACATAAGCTACGAGAAGAACCTACAGAATTTAAAGGATGAAATTCTCTGTTTCTTCCTGTAAGGAATGAATTGTATACAAGCAAGCCTAGAGACGGCATTAAAGGATACTTAAAACTCAGTCGTGTCTTCACTCTTTGGGATCCAGTAATGGTTGCATATCTCAGCAACCAATTCCGAAAGACCTAGGCAGGTTATTCTTTCCCCCATGGGGTCTTCCAAATAGTGTGAGACACATTATCTCACTCTCCATTTAGAGGGACAAGACATCCTAAATATGGCCAGTAACATGAAATAAGTATTCCTTTTGACAAATACAGTATGTAGAGTAGGTCTAGAAGAATCTCAAACATCCAAGTGCCAAACCATAAACTACCTTGTTGCTGAAATGATCAGGCAAAATGGCTCTAGTCTCTTCCTCAACACTATACACAGGTTGGTATCTTTGCAATCCGAGTTAGAACATCATCATCCTTTTGGCAGATCCACAAACATTAAAAAGAGATTCAAGGTTGAAGAGAGACATAAAATTAGCCCTTCTTCTAGGACAAAAACGATAGACTCATCAGGCCTATTGGCATCGGAAAAGGACAATCTCGCTGTCCAACGAAGACAATCGCAGTTGTGTGGATAAAGTACTAACTTGACTACAAAGCTTAGATGGATAGGACAAATCCATCAGATGAGGGCAGAGACAGCTCTTCCAAACTGGTTGCGCATCCATTGACGGAACGCCAAAATAGTTCCTCCAGCGTTAATATGTAAACTATGACCTGGTCTACATTCAACACGTTGGGGGTCCATTCTGGTGGACCCAGCAGTTGTAGCTACAATACATCTCAGTCATTAGAGGGGATAGATCTAATCCTCTTAAACACTTGAGCAGTACCCACCCTTGTTGTCTGGTGAGTTGGTACATCCCATACGTATATGCTGTCATGCTGTGTCAGGAAAAGGGAAAGTGTTATACTTCCTTTCCTGCTGCAAGCATGACAGCATATAGGTCCCCTCCCGGAAAAAAAAACAAAAAAAAACACGGAAATGTAATAAAGGCCTTTGCAGTGATACTAAATTACAAGAATACTGCAGAAAGGGAGAAGACCTACTTTTATAGTAAACCCGGTCCTGATTGGGCAGGGAGGCGGAGCCCTTCCCATACGTATATGCTGTCATGCTTGCATCAGGAAAGGAAAATTACCGTTAGGTAAGTATAACATTTTCCCTTTTCTCTGCATTGCTGCTTCCTTGTGGGAGAGATATGACACAATGGATTGCCATAAGTATGCAGGCTCCATGACTATCATAATGGAGCAGTGAAAGTGTGGATTACCAGTAGATGACTCACGAATGTCTGGAGAATGGGCTACATTATCAGAACTGTTTGCATCCACATATAACTGATTATGCTGTTCTACAGCCTGGGAATGTAATTTCATAAGCCAATAGTGGGTGCCCAGTCCCAATATTGTTGTGTGTTGTTCCAAGCTCTGGTTATTGCACTACATAGACATAGAAGTATTGTTATTATCTTACTGGGATGCATTAATGGGACTCTAGAAATCATGGCTGATAAAGTTAAATTTATATCCTGGAATATCAGGGGGTTGCATAACAAATATCTGGGGTGACCAACCTTGGGCCTATCGGAGCGATAGGTTGTCAGAGGAGGATAGCAATGCTTTAGATGCCAAGATTACCACTAAAGAAATTGAATTGAAGCTTCAATCTTTGCTTTCCCCCCACATAAAGCCCCTGGCCCGGACGGCTTTCCGGCTAATTTTATCAGACCACAGTTAGCCCCCAGACTTGGATTACTACTGGATTATTGCCTTGCAAATGACACTATACCAGGGCTCCATGCTGGATGCCTATATGATCCTCTTATTAAAACCAGAGAAGGACCCATTGAAGTGGGCATCATACCGACCTATTGCTCTGTTAAATATGGACCTGAATTTTTTAACTAAAGTATTGGCGACCAGGCTAGAAAAGGTTATTACCTCTATCATTAATATAGATCAAATGGGGTTCATGCCAGGTAAATCCACAGATACAAATCTTAGGGGACTTTTTACTCATTTGCAACTTCCACCTATGGAGTCCCAAACTGATAGTGTTATCAATAGACATAGAAAAAGGCGTTCAATTCGGTTGATTGGTGTTATATACACAAGATCCTTGAACGAATGGGCTTTGGGTCATTTTACAGGAAGTGGATATCCACGCTTTATAAAAATCCTAGGGTAGCAATGCGATTGGGGTTGTCAGTCAGAATGTTTTAAAGTTGGTATAGGCACGGGACAGGGGTGTCCACTATCCCCTTTCCTCTTTGCTATCGCCATGGAACCCATAGCAGTTGCCCTTTGGTTGTCAGGGGAGGTCGGGCCATTAGGGTGGGCACAGTCGATGAGTCTCTTGTGCTATATGCTGATGACTTGCTCCTGTTTCTTAAGGACCCAGGCAGGCGCCACTACTACCCACTACAGGCCGTACTAGCTATTCTTGATCAATTTGCTTTATTCTCAGGATTGAAAGTCAACTGAAGAAAGCCATCTATTTTACCTAAAATGTTATAAAAGATAAGAGAAAGAAGTGGCCACATAGCGTAATCCTGTTTTATAGAAGAATATAAAATAGTTATTTGCAGCTGTCAAACTTACATTTGGCTGAATGTATACAAGTAGGGCAGCAGTGGAGTCCTCCCGACGCGTTTCGTGATCAAAGCACTTCGTCTGGGGTGTCACACATATCTTTTATAACATTGACCCACTGTGAGAACATCCATTTGGGGATCGCACTCCCAGTTGGTCTCCATTCACCCATCCCACAGAGGTTTTGATGACCGGCTAAAGTATCGCCCTGTTAAGGAGCCTATTTGACATCAGCCATTACAAGCCTTTCCTGATTTTCGGTGGCGTATGCCACCTTAAGTCATTTGGTTCCGGTAAGCCTGCATTGCTTTCGGTGGTGGGAACAACACATTGGAGAAGTCACTTATTATTCCATCTATTCACCAATCCACTTGATTGACTGTTATATTGATACATGAGGACTTTTTTCCATTAACATTTGATTATACCAGTTTATGTTTTATCATCATTTTATGGGTTAACAGTATACTTGGCATTCACGTGCCAGTAGCACATTTTATGTTTCCCAAGGGAAAAGATTCACCACAATTCCTTCATTTTTGTTTGTTTTCAAGATATATAAGAAGGCCAGTATGGTGGCCTGAGTTTATGGGAGGAGCCCGGAGGGTATTTAAGCAGCCCACTCACACATGCTCTTTGTCGGTTCAGTGTGCAGTACTACACGTCACTGGGCCGACTCTTCCCAGCTCACCTCATGGCCGTGAGTCTGCGCATTCAATCGCATTCGACATCGCAAGTGCATTGTGGCTTCTCCGTTCATGGTCTTCGACGTCGGTTCCCGCTTACTGTCGCAGGTTGTATTCAAACCTTTTGTATCATGTGCAATCTTGCAATTCGTTATGCATTTCTTTTGTAAAAATCTGCCTCTGAGTTATTGTTGCTCATGTTCTAACATCTTAGTTACAAGCTTGGTACATTTGTAACTTCCTCCTGCCAAACAAACTATTTATTTGTATCCATGCTTGCTGTCTCATTCATTTGGAGATTAGCATATATTCTTTGTATGGGTTCTTTGGCAGATTGAGGTGGTAATTGAACTCACCTGCTGCCTTGTCTGCACTTAGCCTGGGGGGATGGGTGGCTGGTAGGTGTTCGGTTTCACAGCAAGGAGTAGCATACACTCTACAACCAATTCACAGCAGATTTGTTCAATACTCCTTACATCAGATTTGTTTCATGCATTTTACAACCGTTTTGTATCAGTCATTTCCATGGGCGTCTGCTTCATAGGGCAACGGGGGTCGTTTGCCCCCCCCCCTAGGATCGTAGGAGAAGACACTTGAAACAGTGAGAGCAGGACGGGCTTGGTAGTGCAGCAGAGATGAGACATGCTGACAGCGCAGGGAGAGCTCAGGTGGACTGACCCATATGCACAGGGCCGGCGCTACCACTAGGCGGATTAGGCAGCCGCTTAGAGCGCACAGCTGCCTAGAGCGCTCACCTGCTGGTTAATCTACTCCCGCACGCAATGTACAGAGCAATTCCACTATCTTCAGGCAGCTCTGACATGTGTCAAACAGAGCCGCGCCTGTCGCCCCCCGCACGAGTGGTGCTCTCTCCACTCTGACATGTGTCCACTGTCCAGCAGCTATGCAGTTCCCCCAGCAGTGCGTCCCCCGCTCTGGTGTGTCCAGAAATTCCTCCTTTCCGCTCTGAGATCATTGATCACAATGTCACATGATCTGTCTCCACACTTCTCTAGAGTCCCGCTGTCCTCTGTGTCCAATCCATTATGTGTGCCCAGAGCAGCTACAGACCTCACCGGAGACCCATCCCTCCTGTGCACTCGTCTGTGAAGGGGAGGTGGGCGAGAAGATCCAAAACAAGCAGCCACACCGCACTGCTGAATGCTAAACCAGTGACACTATTCTGGTAAGTGAGTGAGACCTTTCACTTACCAGACTCTGCTTCCTTCTCTGTCTCTGATAGCCCCCCCCCCCTCTGTCTCTGATAGCCCTCTGTCTCTGATAGCCCCCCTCTCCCTAATAGCCCCCCTCTCTGTCTCTGTTAGCCCCCCTCTCTCTGATAGCTCCCCTCTCTGTCTCTGATAGCCCCCCTCTCTGTCTCTGATAGCCCCCCTCTCTGTCTCTGATAGCCCCCCCTCGCTGTCTCTGATAGCCCCCCCCCCCTCTCTGATAGCCCCCCCTCTGTCTCTTATAGCCCCCCCTCTGTCTCTGATAGCCCCCCTCTGTCTCTGATAGCCCCATCTCTCTGAAGCCCCTCCCTCTCTGTCTCTGACAGCCCTCTATCTCTGATAGCCCCCTCTCTCTCTCTGACATCGCTCTCTGACAGCCCCTCTCTCTCTCTCTGACAGCCCCTCTCTCTCTCTCTGACAGCCCCCCTCTCTCTCTCTGACAGCCCCCCATCTCTCTCTCCCACTCTCCCTCTGACAGCGCTCTCTCTCTTTGACAGCCCCTCCCCTCTCTCTCTCTCTCCCCCTCTCTCTGACAGACCCCCCCTCTCCCCCCTCCCTCTGACAGACCCCCCTCTCTCTCTCTCTCCCCTCTGTCTCTGACAGACCCCCCTCTCTCTCTCCCCTCTCTCTCTGACAGACCCCCCTCTCTCTCTCTCTTCCCTCTGTCTCTGACAGACCCCTCTCTCTCTCTCTCTCTCTCTCCCCTCTCTCTCTGACAGACCCCCCTCTCTCTCTACCCTCTCTCTCTGACAGACCCCCCTCCCTCTCTCTCCCCTCTCTCTGTGGCAGCCCCCCTCTCTCTCTCGCCCTCTCTCTCTCTGACAGCCCCCTCGCTCTCCCCTCTCTCTCTGACAGACCCTCCCCTCTCTCTCTCCCCCCCTCTCTCTGACAGACTCCCCTCTCTCTCTGACAGACCCTCCCCTCTCTCTCTGACAGACCCCCCTCTCTCTCTCCCCTCTCTCTCTCTCTGACAGACCCCCCTCCCTCTCTTTCCCCTCTCTCTCTGACAGACCCCCCTCCCTCTCTTTCCCCTCTGTCTCTGACAGCCCCCCTCTCTCTCTCTCCCTCTCTCTCTCTGACAGCCCCCCTCTCTCTCTCGCCCTCTCTCTCTCTGACGGCCCCCCCTCGCTCTCTTTCTCTCTCTCTCTCTCTCTCTCTGACAGCCCCCTCTCTCTCTCTCTCTGACAGCCCCCTCTCTCTCTCCCCTCTCTCTCTGACAGACCCCCCTCCCTCTCTTTCCCCTCTCTCTCTGACAGACCCCCCTCCCTCTCTTTCCCCTCTCTCTCTGACAGCCCCCCTCTCTCTCTCGCCCTCTCTCTCTCTGACAGCCCCCCTCTCTCTCTCGCCCTCTCTCTCTCTGACAGCCCCCCTCTCTCTCCCCCCCTCTCTCTCTCTGACGGCCCCCCTCACTCTCTTTCTCTCTCTCTCTCTGACAGCCCCCCCCTCTCTCTCTCTCTCTCTCTGACAGCCCCCCCTCTCTCTCTGTCTGACAGCTCTCTTTCTCTCTCTGACCGCCCCTCTCTCTCTCTCTCTTTCTCGCTCTCTCTCTGACAGCTCTCTCTCTCTCTCTCTCTCTCTCTCTCTGACAGCGCTCTCTCTCTCTCTCTCTCTGACAGCGCTCTCTCTCTCTGACAGCACCCTCTCTCTCTTTCTGACAGCCCCCCTCTCTCTCTCTCTCTGACAGCCCCCTCTCTCTCTCTGACAGCTCTCGCTCTCTCTAACAGCTCTCTCTCTCTCTCTCTCTCTCTCTGGCAGCTTTCTCCCTCTTTGACAGCCCCCTCCCTCTTTCTCTCCCTCTCTGACAGCCCCCTCCCTCTCTTTCTCCTCTCCCCCTGACAGCCCCCCTCTTTCTCTCTCCCTGACAGCCCCCCCTCTCTCTCTCCCTGACAGACCCCCCCTCTCTCTCTCCCTGACAGCCCCCCCCTCTCTCTCTCCCTGACAGCCCCCCCTCTCTCTCCCTGACAGCCCCCCTCTCTCTCCCTCCCTGACAGCCCCCCTCTCTCTCTCTCCCTGACAGCCCCCCCTCTCTCTCTCCCTGACAGCCCCCCTCTCTCTGACAGCCCCCCCTCTCTCTCTCTCCTCTGACAGCCCCCCTCTCTCTCTCTCTCTCTCTCTCTCTCTCTCTCTCTCTCTCTCTCTCCTCTCCCTGACAGCCCCCTCTCTCTCTCTATCTCTCTCTCTCTCCCTGACAGCCCCCCTCTCTCTCTCTATCTCTCTCTCTCTCTCCCTGACAGCCCCCTTCACTCTCTTTCCTTGTCAGCACTGAAGTAGCTTTACTCCAGTCTGTTTATCTCTTGTTTTAACTCCTTCCTTACCATCATCTGCCTGTATATTGATTGTATAACTGAATTACTTGATTAACTTTATCCTCTTAAAGAGTGGCATTAAAGCAAAATATTTAATTTACTGCAGATTACCAATTTATAGATGGGTGGCTGCATTAGTTTTGTTTTTTGTTTTTAGGTTTTTTCTTTTATAGTCACCTGGTGATCCTGCTAGTAAGTCATATGTTTTTCAAAAGAACGAGCTGTCTTGCAGATGTAGCAGTTAGAGGGTTAAATCAAACCATTTAAGACTGGCGAAGGGGGTGGAGTCAGGGGCGGACCCAGTGGGGGCGGCAAAATGAGGTTTCGCCTAGGGTGTCAAAAATCCTTGCACCGGCCCTGCATATGCACAATGCTGTGTGTCTCACTCTTTTAAATTGTAACATCCCAGCCAGTACAACCACCCCCCTTCCACAGAAATGGAAGAGGCTGCATCTGCTCTGCCCCTTCCCTCCCCTCTGTTTGTGTGTGCCTTTGCCCATGCTCTGTGCACAGCCCGTAAACAAGTAGCTGATAGCTAAAGAGCCGACTAAACTATTAGTGTGAGCAGGGCCGTCTTTAATATGGTTTGGGCCCTGGGCAAACATTTTTTTTGGGCCCCCCCTCCAGCTTATTTTGGGCCTGGCTGGTTCACATGTATGTGTTTTGGCGGCCCTCATTTGTGCAGGCACAGCAGCCCATTAATTTGAATCAGCTGCCATGCCTTTGTTTCCTGCAGAAAAAAGGTTCATTCAGCATTTTAAAAATCAGCTACCTTGAAATCCATTCTACTTTTGCACCACCTGCACACAAACGCACTGTGTTTTTAAAAGCGTGACCTAAACGTCTAAAAATGCAGCAAGTTTGACAGTGCGGGAACTGCAGATAAGTCACAGCAGACAGCAGAATGGACAGACAGTGCTGTATTTCAGTGCTTGATGGGCATAGGTGTGCCGTGTGTGCAGCCTATTACATGAGGCATGCGCTTTTCTTTGCAGGAAATGCAGGCATGGCGGCCCATTCAAATGTGGGCCGCCAAAACACATACATGTGAACCAGTCAGGCCCAAAATAAGCCCATCAAGCAGTTAAATACAGACAGTAATGCCATGTGCTCTGAGGCCTCACTCAGCCTGGACTGCAGGGCTGCTCTGTGACTTAAAGAGTTCCTCTATTTTACACATGGCATGGCATGGGGTCCCATGGTGCTAAAGCAGAATGGACAGACGGTGCTGTGACCCCATGCCATGCCATGTGTAAAATACAGGAACTTTTTAAAACACTGACCAGACCTGCAGTGAATCATCAAATATTATAAAGACTTTGGGCACACTCTACAGAAAACTTGTATTTACAATATAGCAAACAGTGACATATCTTGAGGAGCAGGACATGAAGAAGTCAGCCTCGGGAAGAGCAAACTGGGGATGTTATAAAATCACATTCTAATTCACTTTTATATACAAGCAGCACCCAGTGGCAGGAAGGGAGAAGTGCACGTCTAAAGGGAAGCCAGGGGTGCTGTACATTTTAAAACACTGGGAAGGGAAGCAGTACTGTCACCTGGCTGCGTGCCGCTGATGATTTTCAGCCTGATTTGTGGGCAGCACAGGGGCTTAACGGGCGGAAGGGCCACCATCAGGAATCATGGGGCCCCTTACACAGCTTCAGGCATGGGCCCCCTGGAGCAGAGAACGGGGGGCTGCTGCCCCCTTAAATTGTAAAGCGGGGGGGGGGCTGCCGCGAATTTAGAAGCGGGAGGCCCTTTACAAAAAAAAGATTTAATAAAGAAAAATATATATAAAAAAAGGGGTGTAGCCATCCGGGGCCCTGGGGACCTCTGGGCCCTTTAATAAAAAGAAAAAAAGAAATTAAAAATATATATATATTTTTTTTAAAAAGGGGGTTGCCATCTGGGGACCTCTGGGCCCTTTAATATTTTTTTTTTTTATAAAAATAAATTACAAAAAAAGGGGGGTTGCCATCCGGGACCTCTGGACCCTTTAATAAAAAATAAAATGAAAAAAATATATTAAAAATAAACATTTATAAAAAAAAGTGGGGTTGCCATCCAGGGCCCTGGGGAACTCTGGGTCCTTTAATAATAATAACATTATTAGTTTTTTTTTATAAAACAAGTTTTTTTATAAAAAAAGGGGGGTTATCATCTGGGGCCCTGGGGAACTACGGGCCCCTGGGGACCACCAGACCTCTAAAAAAAATTGTCCCTTTAATAAAAAATTAAATAAAAATATATAAAATAAATATATGTTTTTTATTTAAAAATAAATAAAAAAAGGGGGTTGTCATCTGGGGCCCTGGGGGCCCTGGGGGCCTCCGGGTCCCTGGGGACCCCTAAAAAAAATTGGCCCTTTAATAAAAAATAAACATATATTAAAAAAAATTGTCCCTTTAATAAAAAATAAAATAAAAATATATAAAATAAATATATTTTTTTTATTTAAAAATAAATAAAAAAAGGGGGCTGTCATATGGGGCCCTGGGGGCCTCCAGGTTCCTGGGGACCCCTAAAAAAATTGGCCCTTTAATAAAAAATAAAAATATATTAAAAAAATTGTCCCTTTAATAAAAATAAAAATATATAAAATAAATATATTTTTGTATTTAAAAATAAATAAAAAAAGGGGGGGTTGCCATCTTGGGCCCTGGGGGCCTCCGGGCCCCTAAAAAAAAAAAAAAAAAAAAAAAAAAAAAATTTTTTTTCCAAAGGGGGTTGCTTTGGGCCCCCAACAGTGACAGGGCCCTGGGCAGCTGCCCCTGTTTGCCCTATGGTAGAGACGGCCCTGAGTGTGAGCATCCTGGGAACATCAAGTGAGTTATCAGCATTGTCACTGTGTACTCTGCCCTCTCTCTCCCAAATCTTTCACTTCCTGTCTTGTCCTCCAGCAGTCTTTCATTAACCCTATGCTATGCCTTTAGCCAGGGTTTTCACTTGTGTGATCATAGACATTGCATGTGATTTGCACCGCATTGCTGTGCAAATCACATGGGATGTCTGTGCGATGCAAATTCAGCCATAAAAACTGTATGGCTGAAATGGAATTTGCACCATAACTGTGTAGGACCCTTTTTTTTGGAGTGGATGGGTGTTTACACCTATGCAATCCAATTCCTGCACCATTTCAAAGTTCTCACTGCAATCTGCAAACCGATATGGGGGTGTCATTAATTTTACATTGACACCCGTATCAGTTTGCAAAGGGCAGAGTGAACGGCCGACAAGCAACATGCAATGCAGGAATCGCATATATGTGAACTAGGACTCAAGTGGGTTTACACTGATGCAGTGCCGGTGTATACACAGATTTCCGGCATTTATCTCCATTTTCACCAAAGTCCCACAGACTTCTATTAGATTACACATTTTTTTCAACATTTTCTGAAAGTGCACCAAATGTTCTCTATACTGAATCTTTGGTGTGCTTTCAGAAAACGCAGTAAAATTACACAAGCTAATAGAAGTAGGGATTAAATGCAGAAAAACTGCATATACACTGCGACAAACTCCAGTACACCAGTGTGAACCCAAAGGCTTCAGGATGCTGTGTAATATAAAGGCGTCCAGAGATGCAGGGTGCTGTGTAATGTAAAGGGGTCCAGAGATGCAGGGTGCTGTGTAATGTAAAGGGGCTCAGAGGTGCAGGGTGCTGTGTAATGTAAAGGGGTCCAGAGATGCAGGGTGCTGTGTAATGTAAAGGAGCCCAGAGGTGCAGGGTGCTGTGTAATGTACAGGGGTCCAGAGGTGCAGGGTGCTGTGTAATGTAAAGGAGTCCAGAGGTGCAGGGTGCTGTGTAATGTAAAGGGGTCCAGAGGTGCAGGGTGCTGTGTAATGTAAAGGGGTCCAGAGGTGCAGGGTGCTGTGTAATGTAAAGGAGTCCAGAGGTGCAGGGTGCTGTGTAATGTAAAGGGGTCCAGAGGTGCAGGGTGCTGTGTAATGTAAAGGGGCCCAGAGGTGCAGGGTGCTGTGTAATGTAAAGGGGCCCAGAGGTGCAGGGTGCTGTGTAATGTAAAGGGGCCCAGAGGTGCAGGGTGCTGTGTAATGTAAAGGGGCCCAGAGGTGCAGGGTGCTGTGTAATATAAAGGGGTCCAGAGATAAAGGGTGCTGTGTAATGTAAAGGAGCCCAGAGGTGCAAGGTGCTGTGTAATGTAAAGGGGTCCAGAGGTGCAGGGTGCTGTGTAATGTAAAGGGGTCCAGAGGTGCAGGGTGCTGTGTAATTTAAAGGGGCCTAGAGGTGCAGGGTGCTGTGTAATGTAAAGGAGTCCAGAGAGGGGGTACACAGTAGTGACAAAGAGATATTAAAAGATGCAGGGGGCACAGTCGGGTGTTTTTACATTTTAACGTTTTTCAACCCCCTGCTAGCGGTCAAAGAAAGGGTTAAATGCGACTGTGTATCACTGCTTCCGAAGCGCCCCCTCTGAAATAATTTCAGCGGACGCCCATGGTCATTTCTCTTTATAACCGTTTTGTATCAGATACATTGCATACTTTCTACCATTGCCATTCTATGTTTCCCCCATGCCGTGCGTTTTTAGTTTCCGCAGCAGAACTTACAAATTGTTTGTACACGGTTCTTCTCTCTCATTTATTTACCAAAGTTATTGCCTGTGCGTCATGCATGGCGCCACACCACGCCACACTCTTCGGATGTGTTGCACATCCACTCCAGTCCAAGCAAACCCAGTTGCATGTTCACTGTCCCAGGTAGGATTCGTTAGCTTGTTTGTCATGTCAAAATTCGTGGCCACTCATGGTGTCACCCGTACCATATGTTCGGTTCCCACAGTGGAGCTTATAAAATATTCGTACACACTTCTCGTGTTCTATTTTCTACACCAAACCTTGTTGTTTTGCCCCATGCACGGCATCACGCTACACCTTTCCTACATGTTTCACTCCAGCCACAGTCCGCCGCAAACTCACTCGCATGGCCCACTGTCGCAAGTAAAATTTGTTATTACATTCTTTATGTCCTATCAATTGTCTACCATTCGTTGTCTCCCATATCGTTCGTTAGTGGCCCCTACGGAACCACAAATCAAAACAGACTTGTCCTTCTACCTTATACTGCTCGCTTAAAGGAACAAACCAGGTGTTTCTATCCTTTCTCAGTAACCCAATTCTTATTGATTGAGACCTTGCAACCATGCAAATCATCTTAGCAGCCTGACACCCTTGTCAAGACCCTTTGCAACACATGACCTTTACAAAACGCAAATTAAAATAAAAAATATATATAAACGCAAAACAAAAAACAAAAAAAAACGTTGCCACCACGCAATCTCAACCCCTCGGCAACCTGACACCCTTAAGACCCTTGCAACACATGACCTTTACAAAACGCAAAATAAAATAAAAAATATATATAAAAACGCAAAAAAAAAGCAAAAATAAATTACTTTGCCACCACGCAATCTCAGCCCCTGGCAACCTGACACCTGTTGAGACCACTGCAACCACGCTAAAATGTCTCAGCAGCCTGACACCCTTGTTGAGACCCTTGCAAATGCAATATGATCTCAGCAGCTCTCACACTCATTGAGATCCTTGCAACCCCACGTATATCGTCCCAGCAGCCTGACACCCTTAAGACCCTTGCAACACATGACCCTTACAAAACGCAAAAAAATATATGTATATATATATATATACAAAAAAAATGCAAAAAGAAATTGCCACCTCACAATCTTGGCCCAGCAACCTGACACCTGTTGAGACCATTGCAACAATGCAAAATCTTCTCAGCAGCCTGACACCCTTGCAAAGGCAATACCGTCTCAGCAGCCCCACACTCATCGAGACTCTTGCAAGCACACAAAATCGTCTCAGCAGCTTGACACCCTTGTTAAGACCCTTGCAAACGCAAACAATAAATAAAAAAAAGATATATAAAAAACGCAAAAAAAATAAAATGCAAAAAGAAAAACCAAATATAAAAGTGCAGAAAAAAAAATTCCCACCATACAATCTCGGCCCAGCAACCTGACACCTGTTGAGACCATTGCAACCATGCAAAATCATCTCAGCAGCCCGACACCCTTGTTGAGACCCTTGCAAACGCAATACCATCTCAGCAGCCCCACGCTCAACAAGGCCCTTGCAACCACACACTACCGTCTCAGCAGCCTCACACCATAGTTCAGACCCTTGCAAACGCAATAACGCCTCAGCAGCCCCACACTCAACAAGGCCCTTGCAGCCACGCAATACCGTCTCAGCAGCCTTACACCATAGCACCATAGTTCAGACCCTTGCTAACGCAATACCGTCTCAGCAGCCCCACACTCATTGAGACCCTTGCAACCTCCCACTCGATAAAGACCTTTGTGACCACGCAGTCTCGCCCCAGCAACCTGGCATTCATTGAGATCCTTGCAGCCAGGCAAATTGTCTTAGGCCTCATGTACAGTGCTGTTGGTAAACGGACGTTTAGGAACAGTTGGGTGTTTTTTCAGCTGCCCCCAATCTCTCCTCTGTTATCTTACCAGTACATCTACACAGGGTCCCCAATCTCTCCTCCGTGTTATCTTATCAGTACATCTACACAGGATCATTATAGTCGTTTCTAGGCAGTTGAGTTAGAAACCTTCCTGGGGAAAAAAAATATATAAAATAAAAAAAATGGGTTCAGTCGGATGTTCAGAGGCATTCGAAACACCAATGCCTGTAACGGCTTGTAAACACTGCCAGACGTGGTAACTAATGTTTACCAGCGTTTTATTCACAGTCGTTTTCATAAAAAAAAAAAAGGAATATTGTCTCAGCAAATTGACACTTATTTGAGACCCTTGCAAATGTAATATCATCTCAGCTACCTCACACTCGTCTAGACCTTTGCAACCACACAATCTCGTCTCAGCAACCTAACACCCGTTCAGACCCTTGCAGCCATACAAAGTCGTCTTAGCAAACTGACACTCATTTGACACCATTGCAAACACAATATCGTCTCAGCAACCTGACAACCGTTCAGACCTTTGCAGCCATACATAGTCATCTCAGCAGCCCGACACTCACTTGAGACCATTGCAAACGCAACATCGTCTCAGCAACCCCCTCACTTGTTGAGACCCATGCAACCACACAAGGCCATCTCAAAACAACCTCATAATCATCGAGACCTTTGCAACCGTGCAATATCGTCTCAGCAAACCAGACTGAGACCCTTGCTACCTTGCAATGCCATCTCAAAACAAACCTCATAATCATCAAGACCTTTGCAACCACGCAACATCGTCTCAGCAAACCAGACTGACACCCTTGCAACCATGCAATGCCATCTCAAAACAAACCTTCATACTCGAGGCCCCTGCCACCACACAATATCATTCCAGCAACCTGACACTCACTGACACCCTTGCAACCACATAATATTGTCTGCAGTAGTATAAAACACTTTGCAGCGTGCACCACGTGCAAACCCGAATACAAACTAAACTTGCAAACACACCTCAGTGACAAACAATCAGCTACACAAACACACAGTGGCACCTAGTTGGCCATTCATCTTTAGTGGCACGCGGGCCACTCATCTTTTTCCTGCAGTTAGTTCAGGTTTCCATCCAGCACCAGCGAGTGCACGTTGGTCTGCGAGTGCACGTATATCGTCTTGTTGAGCACCTGTGTATTGTCTTGATTTTCTCACACCAATGCAAGATCCAGTCCAAGTTCTCAAACTAGACCAAGCATCAGTAGCAGACTTAGCTATGTGGGACAACTTCCCCACCTGATAGAACAGCATTTCAATCTTCATCCCGGCAGTGTCAGCCGAGCCACCACAGGCTTTTGCGTGCATTTTTTGTCTGCCACTGGTTCTCCAAACCTTGGCCCCCAGAAATTCTCTTAAATTTCTGCTTCACTCAGTCTCCATCACGCCTCGTGCTGCTGTACCCCATTGTGGCAGCTGCCCAGGTCTGGGGCCACACTTGAACTGGACAGACAGTGTTCTTCACCACAGACAATCAGGCCACAGCCGACTTCATCAATTAAGGTAGATCAAGCCTCTCCCCGTCACGTCCTTCCTGAGCAGGCTTGCGCAGCTGTCACTCCGTCACCAGTTTAATATCTTCTGTAGACATTCCAGGCAAATGCAAAATCGCAGCTGATGCTCTGTCCCATTCCAACCTTACTTTGTTTTTCCAGAAAGAGCCTGGAGCTGACCCAATAACCATCCCTGTCCCACCCTGGTCATTGCTGACGATGGACTGAAGTAGCATCTCACCAACTCAACCCAGCTTATTAACCACTCCTTGGCATGCAACACACTGAAGGCCTATCGCACTGCTTGGAACACTAACCGCAAATTTTTGGCCACTTGCCTCGGAGCAGCAATAGGCAACGTTAGACACGTCCTAGCCTTCATATCGTATTGCCACACGCAGCTGACCCTTTCTCACAATACTATCACACCATATCTAGATGGCGTCCAGCATTTCCTGTCCCTGCAGGACCCCAGTAAACTGTCAGTATTCTCGAGCCCATGCAGTCAAGTCCCTCCTACAGGGCATACAGAAGCACCAACCTGTAGTCAGTGGCAAGCGCCTACCTTTGAAGAGTGCCCTCTTTAGGGACATGTCTGACATAGTCACCCAAGCAGCCATCTACCAGGCCTTCTACGGTTCCCTACGACCTAGTGGATTTAGAGTCAGTGGCTCCGGCAGTCGGATACTGCTCCGACACCACCCAACTCGCTTCAAACCCCTACACTCTGTCTGCAAGCGCAACAAACCAGCCCTGGAGGTTGACATCAACCTGTTTCAGACTAACAATGCCTGACGCCCAGTGACGGTGCTCGACCGACTACTGCTCCATCGACCCAGCCAATCTGATGGTAGCTTGTTGCTACCCTTTCTAAACCAGCTCCCTGAGTGGCAGCCAGGTTGTCAAGCATGTCAGAATCCTAAGCAACTTGGGCTTGAAACCCCAGTCAGTTCTCTGGACATTCTTTCCGAATTAGAGCAGCCTCAACTTCCTCCCAACAGGGAGTACCAGACCACGTAATCAAGATACCAGGCTGATGGGAAGTCTCCTTGTTTTGCCACATACATCCCAAATCCTCAGGAAGAAATGGCACAAGCCTTTACCAAGCTGGCTCAATAAATACAAGAAATCAATATAAGCTATTTCCCTATCTGAGTCTTTTGCCCACTTTTCTTGGCATACTGACCAGACCACCAAGGCACACTTCATGTCTATTTATGTTGTAAGTCTTGTCGCGTGTTTATGTGATCCACATCACTCTCAGTCAGAGGGCCACGACCATAAATAAGAAGGCCAGTATGGTGGCCTGAGTTTATGGGAGGAGCCCGGAGGGTATTTAAGCAGCCCACTCACACATGCTCTTTGACGGTTCAGTGTGCACGTCACTGGGCCGACTCTTCCCAGCTCACCTCATGGCCGTGAGTCTGCGCATTCAATCGCATTCGACCCCCCCCCCCCCCGCCCTTCTCTTTTTCTGGTCACTTCTCAGCATATACTTCTTCAATTAACTACCCATTACTTACTTTGGGTATGCCCCCTTTTCTTGGCATACTGACCAGACCACCAAGGCACACTTCAGGTCTATTTATGTTGTAAGTCTTGTCGCGTGTTTATGTGATCCACATCACTCTCAGTCAGAGGGCCACGACCATAAATGTGAATTATTGCATTCAACAGCAGTTGATTATATTATGTCTTGTCACT
This sequence comes from Rana kukunoris, assembly GCA_029574335.1. Lineage (NCBI taxonomy): Eukaryota > Metazoa > Chordata > Amphibia > Anura > Ranidae > Rana > Rana kukunoris. The sequence goes on from CM056052.1 coordinate 388,581,883, forward strand.
AATTAACAGATCATCAGCACATCGTTTATCACGCACTAGTTACACAGTGTTTGTTCCTCTTATTATTTTTTGTCATACAATTTATTCATTATTTCTTTGTGTTTTGACTGTCATTAGAGACTATGGGCCAGATTCAGGTAGATGAGAGTATCTTTCCTCTGGAGTAACGCTTCTCATTTACGTTACTCTGAAGACCCTTTCAGCGCAAGTCCTGTAATTCACATAGCAGTTGCGCGTAAACTTGCGCCAGAGTAACGATAATGCGCTGGCGTAACCCGACGCAAGTGGAAGTGGGTGTGATCATATGTAAATGATGGGCGGAGCCCAGCGCAGAGGCTTACGTTCAGCGCATCATCCACGGAGCATGCGCAGTGAGTGCGGCTCCACTCGCCCCCTTGTGCGCATGCTCACAACTTCCGTCGGCACCACTTCCTGGGAAACGTCAGCGCAATGCGTTCCGCTGGGCGCTTAAAAGCGCTGGCGGAAACGCCATTCCGGCGCAAAAGTAGTTCCGTTTCCCCCCACCCCAGGGAAGATACTTTTGCACTGTAATGGCTGCTCCCGCTACCCCCAGAGAGAGGAGGAACCTCAACTTTAATTCCCAGGAGGTCTCAGTGATTATCTCGGCTATGGAGACGGATAATGAATTTCTCCATGGCAAAAAAAGCCGGAAGACCACCCGGGAGAGGAAGCAGGGCATCCTGGAGTCGATTGCTGCCAGGGTCAATGTCCTGGGCTACTCCACCCGGACTGCTGGGGACATACAAAAGAAAATAAATGACCTGCGGCGCAAGGTGAGGGACAAGGTGGCCTCCATCAGGAGGTATGAGAGGGGCACAGGTGGTGGTCCCCCATGTCCTGTCACCCTGACCGCAGAGGAGGAGGTGGTTGCTCGCTGCCTGGAGAGGGAGCAGGTGGAGGGGGTCGCAGGCTATGACTCCGTGGAGGAAGGCACAAGGACAGGTAAGTGTTTTATAATCCCCTATTTGTTGTTTTGCATTTGGGGGGGGGGGGGGAACATGTGCCAAGTGTGTGGGACCACCAACATGTGTCTGCTTTGTGTCATCCACAGATGACGGAGCTGGGCCATCATCTGTCAGCCTGCATTCCACCCCATCCCCCCCACGCCATCATGTGCCCGAGCCACTGGGTGGTGAAGAGGTTGTGGAGGAGGAGAGTGGCCACACCACACCTGCCGAGGTGGTTGTGGAGGATCCTGCTGTGGCAGAGCAGGACTTTTCTTTGGTTTTGTCTGTCTCCTCCCCTTCTCCTGGCCCGTCTGTCGTCCCCTCCCCCATCCTTGGAAGCCCCTCAAGGGCGACACCTTCCACCCGAGGACATCCATCTTCTGGCCCCAGGAAGGCGACCCAGAAGACCAGGGGGGTGTCTGATGGTGTCCAGGACCAGTTGGCGAGGGATCACGCCAGGCAGACGGAACAGATGGGGGCCATAGCGGTGCACTTGGAGAAAGTGGCTGACAGCCTGGGCTCCGTTGCCAACCTCAGCAACGCAGTGCAGGATGTCAGCTGCAACTGCGCTGCAGTGGTCACCACTTTGGGGGAGGTGCAGGGGGATATCCAGCACCTTACTGCAGCCGTCCAGGCCAACACTGCTGCCATCCATGGGAACAGTGCTGCCATCCGGGAGCAGGGGAGGCTGAGTCGGCGGGCCCAGCATTACCAGGTGACCCGTCAGCTCCGGATGCAGGCCCAGACGAACAATTACCTTGGACGGATAGCCAGGGCCTTGGAGGGCACGCAGGCCACACCTGCCAGGAGTGGCCCACCTGGGGATCAGCCACCTCCAGATGCCCCCCCACCCCCACCCACTCCATCCAGGCAGCTGCGGAGCCAGAGAGGGGCCCCCAGAAGAAGCCCCCGGCATCCCCGATGAGGCCTTGTTTTTTTTCTTGTTTTATATTATTGTTTTTGACATACTCAGGTCATGAGTTTATTTTTTATTTTTCTCAGGTTATGAGATTTTTTTTCGTTTAATGATCAGGATATGATATTTATAATTTATTTTTGTACTGCACACGGTCAGGAGTGCAGGGGACAGTGTGAATGGTGTGTGAATGTGAGAGGGTGGCACTCCTGAAAGTAAGGGGTGTCACCCTCGGCCGTGGTGGTGAAGTGAACCCCACGGCTGAATGAATGATGTGTGAAAGGTGTGTGAATGGACAGTGACATCATTGGGGCCTTGACGCTGGCGTTACTGCTCCCAACTCCTACATGCTGGACTTGGGCTAATCCAATGCGATGTGCATGTGGTGTGTGTGATCTAGGGACATCAGTGGTGTACACGCGTGCATTGTCTGTGTTATTAATGTTTTGGTTTAGTGTCCAAAGATGCCTACGGCGAGGACCCTCCTGACTGCTCTTCCATCAGCAGACTGGGTGTCCTCTGGCAGGTGGGGACTGTGTGGGTCGGGGGTCAGGTCATCACGTATGTCAATATGCAGGCCTTTTTTCATAGCAAAGTTATGTAGTATGCAACATGCACCGATGATCTGACACACAAAGGTAGGGGAATACAATAGGGCCCCCCCAGACTTATCCAGGCATCGGAAACGGGACTTCAGGAGCCCAAATGTTTGCTCAACCACTGCACGGGTTTTGATGTGTGCTTCATTGTATTTTCTCTCTCCTCTGGTTTGGGGGTTCCGGAAAGGAGTCATTAGATGGGGTCCCAGTGCATATGCAGAGTCACCTGTAAGGTAAAAGACAGGAGAATGTTAGTCATGCATGTGCGATTTCTGTTGTGCATCACGGGAGGGGATAGTCATGCCTGACTCCCATGTCACTCACCAACCAGCCAGCTGTCCCCATACATGTTCTGGTTAAATTCTGCTGGGATGGGGCTCTGACGGTATATGAAACTGTCATGGCTGGACCCGGGGTGTTTGGCACGGACGTGCCATATGAGGCGTTGGGCATCGGCTATCACCTGTACGTTGATGGAATGCCAATGCTTCCGATTGCGGTATATGTGCTCTGTGGCACTGGGGGGCTGTAGGGCCACATGTGTGCAATCAATGGCCCCCACAGTGCGTGGGAATCTGGCAATGTTGTAGAAATCTGTCATTGCCTTCTGCCGCAGCTCCTCAGTGGTGGGTCTGATGAACTGGTTGGACATGCGTCTGAGGATTGCAGGGACAACCTGGTGCACACATCTGCTTATGGAGGACTGTGACATCCCAGCCACCACTCCACTTGTACGCTGGAATGATCCACTTGCTAGGAAATGGAGTGTTGCCAGGACCTTCACCAGTGGCTGCACTGCTTGTGATCGGTGTGTTGGGCTGGTGATGTCATCCTGCAGGGTTGTGGTTAGTTCAAGTATTGCATCTGGGCTGAATCTGAATAGGCGATACACCTCCTCATCCCCCATGCCAAAGAGGTTCATACGTGTGCGGTATATCCTCTCACGTGCCCGCCTTCTTGGTTCCAGGGGACCCATCAGTAGTTCTAGGACCACGAGTGCCCCTGGCATGTTGGCACACAGAGGTGTTGTCCTTGCAAGTGGGGGTGCTCAGCTAGCTCCTATCGTCGGTAACGCTGCTGTAGCTGCTCTCCTGCTGACCTGTGACCGTCTGGAGTAAAGATAAAGCAGCCTTTTGTAGAAATAACTTTGCGCCGGACGGACGAGATACGCGCGGCGCATGTAGCCAGCGTATGGTGCTAATCCGTTCGTGAATTGTGAAAAATCCCTCATTTGCATATTTGCAGGGGAAATCAATGGGCGCGACTGATGCGCCCAGCGAAAATAAACGCTGACGATACTCTGGCGTCAGAACGTTCCGCCGGTCGCAAATGAGCCGTTATTGGGCGCATCTAGTTTGGTGGGTACGGGCACATAGAAACGTCGGCGCATCAGCACAGTTACGCGGCGCATATCCAAATACTCCAGCGCAAGTGTTCGTGAATCTGGCCCAATCATTCTAAGCGCTACACATTTTTCACCTATTTGATTCCTCTGCTTTTCTCATACGAGCCGTGTTAGCAGCTACCATCCAACTAATACCGGCAGCGCAGGGTTTTCACCTTTTCTCCATTAGTGCAAAAAAAAAGGAAATAAAAAATAAAATTCAAAGGTTTAAAGCAGAGTTCCACCCAGAAATTGAACTTCTGTGGATCCAGGTATCTGCGAATCCAGGTATCTGCCCCCACTTCCGGGTAAAGATCTTGTGCAGCGAACTACGAAATGTCACCCCCGCTGTCTTTTGGGAGACACACAGAAGACAGCAAGGACCATTCAGAAAGCACATTGCGACTCGCGCGTACTCAGTAGGAACCAGGCTTTAAGAACCCAAACCGCAGGGATAATAACTGCAGGGTTTTATTGTGACAGGCCTACAGGGATTTAAGAATAATTATTATTGTGGAACTCAATATACAGCGCTGGTAATTAAAATAGATGAAAGTATAAAGAATCAAAATACTCCCAAAAAGAAGTGAACAAAAATTAACACGACAGTCCTCCAAAATATGGAAAAATCACAATCAAAAATGTAGACACTCCATAAAATTTTTTTTTATTACACTATGTGAGTTTTTTTGGCATTTATATACTCATCCTGGGTTTACTGATTGAAAGGTGAAGGTGAAACCTTAAACATGGAACATGGAAAGCTATGTTTGCCAAATCTATAGGGCCAGGTTCACGTAGGGCGGCATATCTTTAGGTGGGCGTAGCGTATCTTGCGTCCTAAGTTACAGCGGCGTAGCGTAAATGGGCCGGCGTAAGCCCGCGTAATTCAAAGTAGGTGGAAGGTGGGCGTGATACATGGTAATGAACCGTGACTCCATGCAAATGATGGGCCGAACGAACGGCGCATGCGCGGTCCGTGGACGAATACCAGTGCGCATCTCAGAATCACGTCAGATAGAACACTGCCTACGACATGAACGTAACTTACGCCCAGCCCCATTCACAGAAGACTTATGTAAACGACATAAAAACGACGGCTGTTCCGACGACCATACCTTGCATGGGATGCGCCATCTTTTTCGTGGTTTATTTTTACACCGGAAAAACGCTTTACGTAAACGGCGTAGATTACTGCGTCGGGCGTATGTAAGTTCGTGAATTGGCGTATCTTGCTCGTTTGCATATTTTTTATGGAAACGTCAAAGCGTAACTATGCGCCCATGATACGCCGGCGTAGGCAAGTTACGTCGGACGGCTGAAGCCATGTTTTTCGGAGTATCTTGCTTTGTGAATCGGCGCAAAGATGCGACGGCGCACATTTGTACTTACGTCGGCGTATCTCGAGATACGCCGCCGTAAACCTTTCTGAATTTGGCCCATAATTATTATTAATATTCAGGATTTATATAGGACTAACAGTTTGTACAGCACTTTACATCAACAATATTATTCCATTCAAGAGGAATAGGAGGGCCCAGCTATTGAGAGACCACAATCTAATAGGGAGGGGTAAGTAGATAAAAAAGTAATAACTGGGGGAAGAACTGATGGGAAAAATAAAAGATTCAGTTGTTATGCCGCGTACACACGGTCGTTTTTTGCGATGAAAAAAAACAAAGTTTTCTGTGAAGTAAAAAACGACGTTTTTGAAACGTCACTTTTCAAAGACAATTTTGCATACACACCATCTTTTTTTTCACAAAAAGCGAGGTTACATTCACCACTCTTTTCCATTGAAGCTCGCTTCATAACTAGCTTCTGGGCATGCGCGGGTTGAAAAACGTCGTTTTGAACGACGTTTTTGCTACACACGGTGACTTTTTGTGAAACAAAAAACTACGTTTTGAAAAACGACACAAAAAATTCAAGCATGTTGGAATTTTTTTTGGTCCTTTTTTTGAAGACAAAAAACGACGTTTTGCCCACACACGATCAATTTAAATGACGTTTTAAAAAACGTCGTTTTTTTTTTCATCGCAAAAAACGACCGTGTGTACGCAGCATTAGCCGAAGGCAGGAATGGCTTCCCTGAAAAGATGAGTTTTCAGGGATCGCCTTGAAGTGAACAGAGTAGGAGATAGCTGGACAGATTGGGGTAGAGAGTTTCAGAGAATGGAAGCGAGCATGGGAGGAGGAGACAAAATAACTAGAGTGCAGGAGGTCTTGGGAGGAGCGGAGAGGACGATTTTGGTGAAATATTGAGACACAATTGGTGATGTAGTAAAGGGCAGAGTTGTAAATGGCTTTGGATGTTGTTAACATTTAGAATTTTATATTATAATACAATAGGCATGCACTTCTGGAAAGTGCATTTCCTTAGAGCGGTAAAAGGAATACTTTGGGACACATCAGTTTGCAAATATTTCAATATTGATATATGGCAAAATGGAAAATCTGACTACATGGGCTACAAATAGGCAATGATATGAGGGCAACTAACTGCCAATTGTTACAATATGCAGACAGAAGTCACGCACTCATTGTAATCAGAGGCGTATCTAGTGAAAATGGCGCCTATGGCAAGCACTGAAACTGCGCCCCTGTCAAAACATTTGAAACCCATCTTTCAGATAATACTGTCAGTATATACAGGTATATAGAAAGAACAGTAGGTTAGTTGTTGGGGCCTCTCTTGGTTTGAATCTGGGCCAGGAAGCTATCTGCATGTTTTCTTGGTGTGGGCACACTCCAAAGCCATGTTAACAAATGGAAAAAGAAAATATGGACAGCCGCACTCCAAAAAACCTTGATGGTTGTCTTTATTTAAAAAAGGAAAAATGCACTACAAGTTACAGCACACAACACGGGAGTAAAATGTCTGATGCGTTTCGCACTATAAATTAGTGCTTAATCATAATTTATAGTGCAAAACGCGTCAGCCGTTTTACTCCCGTGTTGTGTGCTGTGACTTGTAGTGCATTTTTCCTTTTTTAAATAAAGACAACCATCAAGGTTTTTTGGAGTGCAGCTGTTTTACTCCTGTGTTGTGTGCTGTGACTTGTAGTGCATTTTTCCTTTTTTAAATAAAGACAACTATCAAGGTTTTTTGGAGTGCGGCTGTCCATAGAGATAGAGAGCACTGACACCAGCACCGAGCTAGCGAACACTGACACCAGCACCGAGCTAGCGAACACTGACACCAGCACAGGGATGGAACACTGACACCAGCACAGGGATGGAACACTGACACCAGCACAGGGATGGAACACTGACACCAGCACAGGGATGGAACACTGACACCAGCACAGGGATGGAACACTGACACCAGCACAGGGATGGGACACTGGCACCAGCACAGGGATGGAACACTGGCACCAGCACAGGGATGGAACACTGGCACCAGCACAGGGATGGAACACTGGCACCAGCACAGGGATGGAACACTGGCACCAGCACAGGGATGGAACACTGGCACCAGCACAGGGATGGAACACTGGCACCAGCACAGGGATGGAACACTGGCACCAGCACAGGGATGGAACACTGGCACCAGCACAGGGATGGAACACTGGCACCAGCACAGGGATGGAACGCTGGCACCAGCACAGGGATGGAACGCTGGCACCAGCACAGGGATGGAACGCTGGCACCAGCACAGGGATGGAACGCTGGCACCAGCACAGGGATGGAACGCTGACACCAGCACAGGGATGGAACGCTGACACCAGTACAGGGATGGAACGCTGACACCAGCACAGGGATGGAACGCTGACACCAGCACAGGGATGGAACGCTGACACCAGCACAGGGATGGAACACTGACACCAGCACAGGGATGGAACACTGACACCAGCACAGGGATGGAACACTGACACCAGCACAGGGATGGAACACTATCTCAGTGAGCTGAGGGATGCTGGAGGAGCAGGGATGGGCTGGCTGGCTCTCTCTGATAAAGGTTTTTTAGCTGTCTCAGATACAATTTCTCTCCTCCCCCCTTCCATATACCGCGCTGGTGAGGCTTCCTCCCCGGCGGGACCCTCCTCCTCCCCTCTGCAGCTCTGCTTAGCTTACCAGTCAGACGATTCCTCCGGGTGTGCGAAGAGGATCGCTCAGCGGAGAAATCCGGAGCAGCGGAATAAGTTTAATTTTGCTCCAGCTGCTGAAATTAGTCTCCTCCCCCAGACAACACAGTGCTGGCCGGCCCCGCCTCCTCTCCACTGCCTGGCAATGGAACTCACAGGCAACACCGCAGCGGCATTGAAGTCAGCTGGAGTGGGGTGGCTCTTAAATTAAGCCTAATTAGAGAACCGCCTCTGCAGCCACTTCCTCCCACCCACCTGTATACACTGCACGGTTGCAGACCAGATTGTGAGCGCCCACCCTGCAGGGAGAACATTGTGGTGTGCCGAAGGGGGGAGTCACCTCACCCACACACTAAACACACTTTACCAGCCTTTCCCGGGAGAGGAGGGCACTGACTGTGTGTTCTGCTGGTAATCATCTGAGCAGCGTGTAGACTGACAGCTACTCACCAGCCCCCTCTTATGTGTGCGCCCATGGCACTAGCCATGCCTGCCATACCGTGGATACGCCACTGATTGTAATACACTGGCAACAAATGAGCAGTTGTTACAATTAGAGGGTCAACAAAGAGGCAATCATAAGAAACACACAGACAATCATTATATGGGCAAAAACTGAAATCTAAGAACAAGTGCAATATGTGGGTAATTAAAAATAAGAATGACAAGAGCTACTGGGTATCAAACTGATATTCAGTATTTTGGTGCCCTTTGGGTGTGTGACCTCCACTGGTTTTGTGGATTCCCTATCTGCACAGGGGATTCTGGTTGGGGGATGGAAAGGCATTTTTTCTGAGAGTGTGGGTATTTTTTGCTTAGGGGGAAGGTTGTAGATTTACTAAGAGGAGCAGGGAGATTTTTCGTTTAGGTTTTTAAATTTTCACGTTTGCTCATATTGTCACGTTTTTCAATATGTTACCTTCATAGTGTCACAATTGCCTGCTGGCTATGTATTGTACAGTATATGATTGTCCTTTTGCAGTCCATTTAATAAAGATTGGTATTTTTTAACCTAGTTATCAAGTTTTTTGATCTTTATACCGTATTACTATAATTAAATCCCCTTCAGGCCTATCAATTGTCATAGTTATTTTCCTCACTTTTTGCCACAGCTATGAATTCCTTGCATTTTATTTTTAACTGGATCATTGCATATAAAAAATTTCACTGTCTCAATTTTGTTCTGCATATTATTAGCATCTGTTAAATGTCATAATTATTACTTAAAATTATTTTGAGAAAAAGAGTACAGTTGTGTGTTTTCTCAAAAATGTTGTGTGTGCTTTGTACTTTACAATGGAAGGGAAAGCACCAGAAAATCATCTGACACCCGGGCACCATTTACCTTATACTGGTGAGATTCACTTGTATCAGGAGGGAACTTACCTGAGAAACCTTTTTTGATCCCCCCCCCCCCCACTAGCTCATAAAGCTCTGAAGTGTGACTTCAGTACCAGAACTAGTGTATTTATGTTTTGTGCTGCCCTAGGCCTGACTAAACTTTAAATGTGACCCACCCCTTCCTGTCAAGGCCACACCCCTTTCTGTTTAAGACCCATCCTGACATTTTCGAGCAGGGACACTAGTTCTGAGGGTCTGGGGGGAGGGCAATGGATTCCCTTAATTAGCATAGATTGCCTCTCACTTCCTGTTTGGTTATGGGGCAGGAAGTGAAGGGAAATCTCTGCAATGGAACAGGGATGGTAAAAAAAAAATAAACTGACAGATGCTATAACCCTCCCTTACTGAAAAAAAAGAAAAAAAGTGTTGCCTACAGTTCTACTTTAAGCACACATTTCTGATAATTTTATGGAGAGGACTAAGAAGATCTTGTGGTCCAGGATGAGAGGACAGTCAAAATTAGAAGCAGTGCTCCCATCTCCCCCCCCCCCCCCTCAGTTGCGGAATGCCAGCCGTCCGCAAACCGGAAGCAGTGCGGCCGCTTTATGGGGGCACTAGACTAATTTGCCTCTCAGCTAGGGTTGCCACCTGTACGGGAATGACCCGGACAGTACGGGTCTTGACACTTGTGCCCGAGTTTCTGTCCTCCTGAAACCCGGACACAGAAGTACACCTCAAGTCCCAGCCAGTGTGGGAACTCAGTGGGGGGTCCATGCCTCCAGTCCATATCCCCCTCCTATATCTTTCGAAGCAGTGCCGCTAATTAATTCTGAAGGGTGCGGCTCCACTGCTGAGTGCTCTCTCCCCACTAGTATCCTTTAATGCAGGCTGATAAATAGTGCTGGCAGACAAGGGCACAGACAGGAGAAGATGTGTGGCTGCAGTTGCCGGGTCAGAGCGGAGCAGGGCATTGCAGGAGACAAACACATGGTCAGTGTTGGGGGTGCTCAGTAATAGTGGAGGGAGCAGTGTGGTGGGGAAAGTTTAAGTGCAAGAAATTCGAGCTCAACAGGCTCCAGCAACCGTTTCTGCCTCTGCCCCCAGACAGGATGAGTGGAATGGGTTGCTTTTTAGCTTCCTCCTCCATCTGTCACCTGGTATTTCCCTGGTCCTAGCAGTGGATAAGTGGGTTTTGATGGCAGCTCCCTAGATATTGCTCCTTCTCACTAAATGAGAAGCTTCATATGTCTGTCAGCCTGAGCTCTCCTCCACCTCTCTGGCTGTGTGACCTAACTATCCAGTACTTTGTCACTCAGTTTCAGACTGTTTTCTAAAAGGATACATTGAGATTGTTTGTTTGTTTGTTTTTGTAAGGATACAATGTTTTACAATAAACCAATCTACTCCATCTGTCACTGCCATCCTGCAAGCTGAGATAGAGCCATTGGATCTCATGGATCATGCCAGACAGATTTCTTCTGATGGGCTCTTTGGGACTCAACAAGTGAATTAGTTGCTCACTGTGGACACTAGCATTACTGACTTTATTATTTATACCAGGACTTTGATGGGATTCTAGGGTATGTTCTTTTTGCTTTTTTTTTTGTAGAATTATGGAAACTTGTAGTACATTCTAGCTCTGTGTGTGTAGTAGGAGTCTGTTCCCATTCCCCCATGTCTCTTAGTGTCTGGTGTAGGAGGCCTGCGTGCATGGCAGGAGAACATGTCCTATGGATTATAGTGGTCATTATAGATTTGCTGTATGTATATACATGGAATAAATACTTGGCACAGCCATTACTGGCCACATCAGACCTCCTGGGGAGAGCCCCAATGCCCCTTTAAGCCCTTTTCACAGTTAACACAGTTAACCCACTGATCGCCATGGCACGATATGAGTGCCACATTACTACTTCCCTGGGGCACACAGAGGTGTCCCAGGTATTTTACAGTCCCATAATGCATACTTCAAAAAAAGCTAGTGTTGGTTTGGCTCGATGAAAAGGTGGCAACCCTACTCTCAGCCCAGTCAACCCCATAAGACTGGTGCTACACTAACAGTGTAGCGCAGACCAGCGGGGACTCTTTCTGTTCTGTCTTTTTGTTCTGCAAAGTGCTGCCCTAAGCCTGGGCCTTGTCGGCCTAGGCCAGGATACAGCGTTGGCCACCGGGCAGCAGATCAATGCACCCAACGATGCCTGACTGAAATTCATACGGTAAGTGGTGGCACTTGTGTGTTATTGAGCCCCCCCCGGGTAGTGCTAAATAGAATAACCCTGGGTATGACACCCCTTTCTGGTAATATCACTTTCCAGAAGGACTAAAGTGGACCTGTTTGTCCATGTCTGCACTGGGATAAGAGTTCCACACTTCTTCCCCAGTGCACTTACTTCTGCCCTACCTTCCCAACCACTACACTCATCAAACTGGCAGGCACTTGGCTAATAAGATTCACACTAGACTGAGAGACTAGTTGTCCATCAAGTCCACTCCGATTTTGATTGACAGCAGGTTGATCCATAGTCGCTACTTAGTCCAATAGTCCTCTTTAATCTGCCCAGAGGGGTGCACTGTCACTCAAAAGTGGTGGACCTGATGCGCACTAGTCTGTTTCCTATCAGGATCTGCCCACCCAGTGACAAGTATTTTCCAAATATGGGCATTGCCCATATCCAATGGCGTCCCTGGGGGCCCAGGCCCTGACCCCCCCAACATTATGCTGTGCCCCCCAAAAGAATAAACATTTTTTGTTTGTATTTTGCTTGGGCCGCCGCTGGAGTAACACAGTCTCTTCTGAAAGGGAGAGTGTCCCCAGTCAGTCCTCTCCCCTCCCTCTGATCGCTGACACTGCATAATGCGAGCGCTCACACAACCACAACCTGCATCCCCATTGGCACGGAGAAGAGCGAGTTGCAGGAGGGACTCCACGAGCACTGTGGGGGGGCTTTATCTCAGTTACTGAAAAAACAGACTGATTTCTCCCGTCCTTAGGACAGGAGAACCAGCTTGTAAATTTCCGAGAATGGTGACTGCAAGCTGAGCTGAGTGTCAGTCTATGACACACTTTCACAGCCCAGCAAGTCCAGCCATCCCCCTCAGTCTCCTCACATACGAGCAGGGGGGAATACAGCTCCTCCTCCTCATTCCAGTCCTGCCCACACTATCCCAGCGTGCTGTATCTGAAGAGAGTGGATGTGTGGGCGGGAAATATGAAAATCGGCAGCATTCCTGGCTGTGTGTGAATGATGCCTGAGATTCTAGCCTTGACCGTGGGTAAGTGTGTGCACTGCAGACTGCAGTACACTATAATCACTGAACTGCATTATCTCTATCCTTTCTTTCCCCCATCTGTCTCCCTCCCCTCTCCTGTTCTTTCAAAACCTTCATAATTAACTTTCACTTTCAGTTAGGCAGGTAATATACGGTGCAAATTTATTTCCTGTGTCCACAGATTGCAGGAAAGAAACTTGCATGATTTCCCCATACAGTGGTGACAGGGGAATATCCCCCCTGCCCAGCAATTGTATTCTCCCGACAAACAGTGATATCACTAGTGACTATAGCAACCACTAGTGATAATCATCAGAGAATTTGCTCATGAATGGTTTAAATCTCAGCCAGTTCCTGCTGAACCAGCTGAGATTGAAACGAAAAAGAAATGATCCAATTCCCCCATCTACACATGAATGGGTGAATGGGGGAATCCTCCCAGTTTGGACCAGTGGTGGAATAACCAGAGTTGCTGTCCTGTCCCAGCTATTCACAGCGCTGGTCTCAGTCTCCATTGGAACTCAGTGCTGGTTACTTTATGGGGCTGATGTACAGGAGGGCCAGCACAATTTGTTGTTAGAGATGGGCTGGACATGTTCAAAATTCCACATGCCAGAGCCTGCCAGGAAGCCCACACTGAACAGCGCTAATCGCAGGCAGTGAGACATTTCCCGGTCTGCAGCATCACAGATCAGGAAATGTCTCACTGGCTGTGATTAGCACTGTGGAGTGTCGGCTTCCTGGTGGGATTGGGCATGTGGGATTTCAAACACACCCGTACCCATCTCTATTGGTTGTAGACAGTTGAGCTCCCTGCAGGTTGCTTAGCAGCAGTGAAGCCTTCTCTGACATGTTGATCGTGATTAGGGTTGAGCGAACCCAAACTGTAAAGTTTGGGTTCGTACCTAACTTCCGGTTTTACTTGAACCGAACCCGAATAATTTGCTGAAAGTTCGGGTTCGGAGTTCAGCTAGGTAACGGTGCGCTGCACGGCAGCCAAACGCTGTTTGTTTTACTTGTGTGACCTAGTAGCCATCACAGCCATGCCTACTAATGGCATGGCTGTGATTGGCCAGTGCAGCATGTGACCCAGCCTCTATATAAGCTAGAGGCACACAGCACAGGTCATCACTCTGCTTTAGCTAGGGTAAGGAAAGGCTGCAGGCTGCTCTCAGTGACGGATTTAGATAGGATTGTGCTGCTTCAGAAATCAAATTACAATACTCAGTGATCTACATAGAATTAGATAATGTAGGGAAAGTTTCTTGATGTTCTTACAGGGAGAGAATTAGGTTTGTGAAGTAGGACATACTATCTAATTGCAGCTGCACTGCATATTTTCCTGTCAGATACTCTGCATTAGATAATTTAGGGTGAAGGTTCCTGATTGTGCTTATACGCAGAGAAATATATAGGAGTTAGTCCTACTTCACAAACCTAATTGCAGCTGCATTGCATATGTTCCTGTCAGATACTCTGCATATTGCACCAGCATTGCATATGTTCCTGTCAGATACTCTGCATATTGCACCATCATTGCATATGTTCCTGTCAGATACTCTGCATATTGCACCAGAATTGCATATGTTCCTGTAACATACTCTGCATTAGCTACTGTTCGGAAAGGTTCCTGATTGTGCTTATAGGGAGAGGATTAGTTAGGAGTCAGTCCTACTTCACAAATCTAATTGCACCAGAATAGTGTCCCATCATTGGTATCATTGGCAGGGATAGTGTCCCATCATTTGTGTCAGTGGGAGAAATAGTGCCCTATCATTGGGAGGAATAGTACCTCATCATTTGTGTCAGTGGGAGAAATCGTGCCCCCATCATTGGTATCATTGGGAGGAATAGTGTCCCATCATTTGTGTCAGTGTGAGAAATAGTGCTGCATCATTGGTATCAGTGGGAGGAATAGTGTCCCATCATTGGTATGTATTTTATGTTATTTTAAGTTATTTCCCTATCCACATTTGATTGCAACGTACTTGCCATGCTCTTACCAATATTTTGCTGCCATTTGCAGCCTTCTAGCCCTCTAGCACTTTTTTCCGAAGTTCGGTCGAACCTGAACATCCAGGTGTCCACTCAACTCTAATCGTGATGCAATCCAGGGGATGCTCCTAGTCAAATCCTAGTGTTAAATATCAGTGATTTTCTTGATCAAAGCCCACACTTTACAGGCATAGAGCCCACATGGCTGCCGAACATACGGTTGATTATATAAATGATGTGGTTGTACTCTTGATGCTAATAAATACTGTGTTTATTAGATTTGACTGGGAGCATCACCAGCATTACTGCTGCTAGGTGACCAGCTGGGGGCTTGGCTCTCTATAACCAATAGTGCCAGCCTTCCTCTGTATGCACCCATAATGTCACCAGCACTAGGTCCTAATAGACTGCCGCCGCTGCCAAGGAGACAAATGCCAGACCAGCACTGTCAATAGCAGGGACAGGACAGCCAGGGAACCTCACAGTGGCAGAACACCAGGGCCCAGTGGCAAGACAACCTTTGCCACTCTGAGAGTTCTCCCACTGCTTTGGACCCTTATATTTTCTTGGTGTGCTAGTGACATATATCTCTTGTTTTCTGCCACCCTGGGGGGCCCCAGTATAGTAGGAAGGGAGCTCACTGTAGAAAATGTGAAAGGGCCAATTGTGGGATCGTAGTAAAGGGCCCCAGGATATATATATATATATATATATATATATATATATATATATATATATATATATATATATAATTGCATTTTATAGTTGGCCCCCCTACTTTTGTCCCTGCCCCCCCATGTCCTAAAAATGAAAGCTGGAGACGCCACTGCCCATATCTGGGTAATGACATCAGCTTTATCCCCAGCCTTTTTGCTTACATTTAGCATTCAACTGGGGAATCGCCTGGCAGACAGCTAATTGAGGCAGAGGATACAACACTGTGCTCTGGAAGCTGTCACATACATGGCAACTATCTAGCACAGGCAGGGCCCGCCCTAAATATTGATGCACCTCCTGTACTCCAAATCAGATTTGGTCTTACTGCCAGTTTCCTAAATGGAGAACTGGTGATAATTAAGAATTTGTAGCTGCCACAGCAATAGATTGTTAAGGTGACGGTAGTAAGAACAACCTAAATTTTGCTGCACTGTAATTTTACTAACACTGGCGCAAATGCTTGCCTGAATTGGGCTTAAGTAGTAAAGTAAAGTGATTGTAAAGGTTTTTTAAATAACCAAGGGTTTTGCACAGAGTGGCCCGTATCCTCCTTTTTTTTAGGTCCCCTGGTGTCGCTCCTGGCTCCTCCTCTTTGGCGAGTGCCCCCACGGAGACTCCCTTTCCATGGGGGCACCCTGGGGGCTCGCTCCCGAGTCCTGCTGCAGCAGGTCTCGGCCCCGCCCCGTGTCACTAGATTTAAATGACAGCAGCGGGAGCCAATGGCTTCCCGCTGCTATCAATCTATCCAATGAGGACCTGAGACAGCGGCTGAAGCTCCTGGGTACTTACAATTGTAAGGGGGGCTCTGGGGGGCTGCTGCGTCCACAGAAGGTTTTTGCATTAAGACGAAAAAACTTGAGACTTTACAACTCCTTTAAAGGAACTACTGCCATAAAACTAATGTTGGGGTCATTTTGAATTACCCAGATTGTTTTCTGGCAGTGGGACCTGCTGCTGCATCCACTGAACAAAGTTTTCCAGCAGGTCCATTCAACAGAAGTCGGGCAAACAAGCCTTGAGGCCATTTTTTTTTTTTTTTGTGTAGCGCTATACAAGTAACTCAACAATTAACTTCTGTCAAGCAGGTATGATCATGAAGTAACTGAAATCTGGACACTGAGTTGGCTAAATTCTGGTCAGTGTATGGTCAGTTTAAAGCGGATCCCCACCCTAAAGTGAAGATCTGCTGATCGGAAACCTCCACCCCCTCCGGTGTCACAATTGACACCTTTCAGGGGGGAGGGGGGTGCAGATACCTGTCTAAAGACAGGTATCCGCACCCACTTCCGGCCCGCAGTCTCGGGCAAAAGTCTGGTTTTTCCCGTTGTGTGCTGGGAACTCTCGGCTCCCAGCACACAGCGGGAGCCAATCGGCGGGCACAGCGCGACTCGCGCATGCGCCGTAGGGAGCCGGGCAGTGAAGCCGGAGCGCTTCTCTTCCTGGTTCACTCACCGTGGATGGAGGGGGAGCAGCAGGGAGACGAGCGATCGCATGTCCTCTGCTGCAGACGCCGCTGGACTCCAGGACAGGTAAGTTTCCTAATATTAATAGTCAGCAGCTGCAGTATCTGTAGCTGCTGGCTTTTAATATACTTATTTTAATGGGCCATCCGCTTTAACTGTCTGTTTTCTTGCAGAGATATTAGACTAGATAGCTGGACTTCTGCTCAATATAGAGAATTCAAGGTTCAGGGTCTTCAGTCGCCGACACACCGCTACCCAGTACTCCAATTAACACTGCTTCCGAGGGAGCATGAGCGCTGTTGATCAGAATACTGTTTAAGAGGCCTGTTGGACCGCTGAAGACATGGTGTGCTGAGCTGTGTGTTGAGCAGGTCTGGTTTTCTAGCTTGTTGCTAGCACACCTTGTTACAGCAAACACTACAGTTTAAAAAAAAATAGTGTATGCAGTCTGACTGAATTACAGTAATATTAAAGGAAGAATATACTGGGCTTTAGACAGCATAAATCCTAATGCATTACAGACAATGATATTGTCACTGCCCACGTTATTAGGTACACCATGCTAGTACAGATTTGGACCCCTTTTTGCCTTTAGAACTGCCTTAATTCTTTGTGGCATAGATGTAACAAGATTTTGGAAACATTCTTTAGAGATTTTGGTCCATATTGACATGATAGCATTACACAGTTGCTGCAGATTTGTCAGCTGTACATCCATGATACATATCTCCCGTTCCACCACACCCCAAAGGTACTGTATTGGATTGAGATCTGGTGACTGGAGGCAATTATAGTACAGTGTACTTCATGTTCCAGAATCTAGTTTGAGTAGTTTGAGATGATTTGAGCTTTGTGACATGGTGCATTATCTTGCTCCAGGTAGACATCAGAATATGGGTACACTGTAGTCATAAATTGATGGACATAGTCAGCAGCAATACTTGGGTAGGCTGTGGCATTTAAACAATGCTCAATTTGTACTAATGGGCCCAAAGTGTGCCAAATATCCCTCACAACATTACACCACTACCACCAGCCTGAACCGTTGATACAAGGCAGGATGGATTCATGCTTTCATGTTGTTTACGGCAAACTCTGACGAGTGGTTATTTGAGTTACTCTTGCCTTTCTATCATTTCAAACAAGGCATTTTCTTCCACACAACTGCTGGATATTTTTTCTCTTTTTTGGAACCATTCTATGTAAACCCTAGAGAAGGTTGTGTGTGAAAATCCTAGTAGATCAGCAGTTTTTGAATTAATCAGACCAGCCCATCTGGCACCAACAACCATGCTACTTTAAAGTCACTTAAATCTTCATCATCTTCACCACTCTAGATGCTTAACCACTTGACCCCCAGGCCATTGTCAAATGACTGATGTAAACACAGAGCTCCACGTCCTGTCAGGGAGAGGAGACAGATGCTGTTCCCTTGTACAAAGCATCGGTCATCTTCCCCAGTCAGTCTCCCTCCACACACAGTTAGAACACACCCAGGATACACATTTAACCCCTTCCATGCCCCCCTAGTGTTAACCCCTTCCCCGCCAGTCACATTAATACAGTAATCAATGCATTTTCATAGCACTGTTCGCTGTATTAACCACTTCAATACCCAGCCATAGACAATTGACGGCCTGGGATGGGATTTACCATCCTAAGTGGCCGTCAATTGACGGCCTGGGTATTGCAGGCGAATATCTGGACGATGCCTGCAGCCAGAGGCATCATCCAGATATCCATCTCTTCAGCCGGCGATTCTGCACAAAGTAAGAACGATCATAGCGGCGGTTCCGCCGCTTGATCGTTCTTACAGGCCGCGGGAGGGGGCATCCCCCCCCTCCCGCCGCCATCCGGTGCTTCTCCGGGCTTACCTGTACCTTCGGGGGCCCGGAGAACGAATCGTCGGCGGCGGCAGGAAGCATAGAGATGACTGGTGACCAGATGGTCACCAGTCATCTCTATGACCGTCGGAGGACCCGGGCGCGATCTGATGACGTCACGCCCGGGTCCCCGTATGTAAACAAAGCCGCGATTGCGGCTGTAAGTCACCATTCATGAGATCGGTGAATTTTTTTTCACCGATCTCATGGTTTCCAGCCTGGAGGTGAGATGTGAGGTCTTATTGACCCCACATCTCTCCATAAAGAGGACCTGTCACACACATTTCCTATTACAAGGGATGTTTACATTCCTTGTAATAGGAATAAAAGTGTAAAAAAAAAAAAAAATGAAAAAAAGTGTAAAAATAAATAAAATATAAGTAAAAAAAAATAAT
Organism: Rana kukunoris; assembly: GCA_029574335.1. Classification (NCBI taxonomy): domain Eukaryota; kingdom Metazoa; phylum Chordata; class Amphibia; order Anura; family Ranidae; genus Rana; species Rana kukunoris. Next base: position 388,600,902 of record CM056052.1, read on the forward strand.
AAAAGATAAAAAAAAAATGAAAACGCCCCTGTCCCCGATAGCTCGCGTGCAGAAGCGAACGCACACGCAAGTCCCGCCGACATATGTAAACGCCGTTTAAACCACACATGTAAGGTATCGCCGCGTGCGTTAGAGTGCCAGCAACTAATCTAGCACTAGATCTCCTCTGTAAATCTAAACTGTAACCTGTAAAAAATAAATAAAGCGTTGCCTAGGGAGATTTTTAAGTACCGAAGTTTGGCGCCATTCCATGAGTGTGCGCATAATTAAAGCGTGACATGTTGGGTCTCTATTTACTCGGTGTAACATAATCTTTCACATAATACAAAAAAATTGGGCTAACTTTAGTGTTTTGTTATTTTTTTAATTCATAAAACAATTTTTTTTACAAAAAAAAGCGTTTGAAAAATAATTGCGTAAATACCGTGCAAGATAAAACTTTGGAATGACCGTCATTTTATTCCCTAGGGTGTCTGCTAAAAAAAACATATATAATGTTTGGGGGTACTGTGTAATTTTCTAGCAAAAGAATGATGATTATTACATGTAGGAGAGAAGTGTCAGAATAGGCCCGGTATGGAGGTGGTATAAAAGCCTAGTATTGAAGCGGTTAATGTGAATGGTCCCAAAAATGTGTCAAAAGTGTCCGATGTGTCCGCCGCAATATCGGAGTCCTGACAAAATTCGCAGATCGCCGTATTACGTGTAAAAAAAAAATCAGAATTCTATCCCATATTTTGTAGTCACTATAACTTTTGCGCAAACCAATCAACCAATGTGCTTATTGCATTTTTTTTTCTTACCATAAATATGTAGAATACGTATTGGCCTAAACTGAGGAAATTTTTTTTAAAAAAAAATTGATATTTATTATAGCAAAAAGTAAAAAATATTGTGTTTTTTTTTTTTCAAAATTGTCGCTCTTTTTTTGTTTATAGCGAAAAAAAAAAAAATGCAGAGGTGATCAAATACCACCAAAAGAAAGCTCTATTTGTGGGGAAAAAAAGGACGTCAATTTTCTTTGGGAGGCACGTCGCACGACCGCGCAATTTTAATTTAAAGCGTCGCAGTGCTGAAATTTCGCCTGGGCAGGAAGGGGGTATATGTGCCCAGTAAGCAAGTGATTAAATGCATTGAGTTGCTGCCATGTGATTGGCCGTTTAGCAATTTGTGTTACCAAGCAATTTAACAGGTGTATCCAATAAAGTGAGTGGCTGATGAGTGTGTGTGTGTGTATATATATATGTGTATATATATATATATATATATATATATATATATATATATATACACACACACACATACATACCCCTTTTCAAGTATTTGTTTGCTTTATTACATTAAGGATGTGAAGTCAGCTGTCTTTTTAATTAATGCAATTCTTGCCTGTTCTACCGTTTAAAATATAAATGTTACCATACTTCTCACAGACTAATATTTAACTCAATGTATGACTCTTTATAAAAGTAAACAAAAAAGCAATATAAATTAATCTAGTTGGCTGCAGCAGGCTTTGTCTGTCAAGGATGTCGCCCAATTTGTGGTCCTGCAGTGCCTTAACTGATTATGTTGAGTTCTTCACAAGCACAGTCATTCATTTCTTTGCCGGTGACGTGCAAATACAGTTTTCTCGGTACTATGAATGAAGGAAGTCCTAAACTGTAAAACAACGTATACAATTGTTATTCCCTTTTTATATGTTGGGGGATTTTTTTTTGTATGTTGATTAATTATCCATAATTATTGCATATTTAACTATTGTATTTTGGTGCTGTAATCATATTTACAATCAATCGATTTAGCACGCAAGTTTTTTCTGCTAAACTCCTAAAACTGTTCTATTCTGTTCTACCATTTCGAATAGTATTTTATGTTTAAGCATTATTTTCCGTTAGTAAAGTTCGTTTAACTTTTTATTCTGATTCATCTTTCATCACAGCTTTCTTCCATTGTGCGTTTAATATAAAATAATTTATGCAGCACCGCCCCTCCGGGTGCGGCTCTCAATGCCACCCATACTGTTTTTTTCTTCTTTTTATTCCTACAAGTTTCCCTCTTGCTTTATCTCCCTAAAAGCCTCTTACCTTGGTCTCCGGTCTGTCTCAGGCAGTGCTGGGGACTTTTTAGCTAACTCTCCAGCTCGCTCAGGTTACGGTCCAGTATAAAGGGTATGTGTGTATATATATAACCCATGGCCCTTTTCTGCCCACCCTTCCTCCTCATGATCTCTTACTTTCTGTCTAGCCATATTAGGTTCTTGGGCACCGACCTTGCCCCCCTTGGGCGCCTTTACTGTCCGCAGGGTGCCCATACAAGGTCAGTCTGGCCGGGCACCAGGTGAAAAGAGGCTGGAACCGTAAAAGGATTCACTTCGGGGCTGTAGAATGCCAGTTCTTCCTGCCAGTCCTACAGCTGAAAGAGCAAGGAAAGAGGGCGGATTTGTGGCACGCAAAGTATGTCCCGATAATCCCCCTGCACTAGCACGGTGCAGGAGATGGTTAAGTGACAAAGATTTAAAACGGTACAAAATATCATTGACTAATCACACACAAGTATTTCAGTATCGGACCCAACACAAAATAGGAGTAGGTGAAATACCTCATTACACGTTCGCCTGTGTATTACAAATGTTAAATCCCAATGTTGAGAACATTACATGCTCAATAACATGAACAAAAACAAGTTGGTATTAAATAACTGCCGAATTTTTATTATTACTTGTTAATAGAAAATCACACAAAAGAAACAGAGAAATATATTCTTCACTTTGTTTGTTGTTTTGTGCAGTGGCGGCTGGTGCTCAAAATTTTTGGGGGGGCGCAAACGAAAAAAAAAACATTGCAGCCTCACTGTGCCCATCACATGCAGCCACTGTGCCATCAATTGTCACCACTGTGCCATGCCATCAAACGCCACCACTGTGCCATCAATTGTCACCACTGTGCCATGCCATCAAACGCCACCACTGTGCCATCAATTGTCACCACTGTGCCATGCCATCAAACGCCACCACTGTGCCATGCCATCAAACACAGAAACTGTGCCATCAATTGTCTCCACTGTGCCATGTCATCAAACGCCGACCACTGTGCCATCAATTGTCACCACTGTGCCATGCCATGCAATACAGCAACTGTGCCATCAATTGTCACCACTGTGCCATGCCACCAAATGCAGCCACTGTGCCATCAATTGTCACCACTGTGCCATGCCATCAAATGCAGTCACTGTGCCATCAATTGTCACCATTGTGCCATGCCATCAAATGCAGTCACTGTGTCATGCCATCAAACACCACCACTGTGCCATCAATTGTCACCACTGTGCCATGCCATCAAACGCAGTCACTGTGCCATCAATTGTCACCACTGTGCCATGCCATCAAACACAGCAACTGTGCCATCAATTGTCACCACTGTGCCATGCCACCAAATGCAGCCACTGTGCCATGCAACACAGCAACTGTGCCATCAATTGTCACCACTGTGCCATGCAACACAGCCACTGTGTCATCAATTGTCACCACTGTGCCATGCAATCAAACGCCACCACTGTGCCATCAATTGTCACCACTGTGCCATGCCATCAAACGCCACCACTGTGCCATCAATTGTTACCACTGTGCCATGCCATCAAACACAGCCACTGTGCCATCAATTGTCACCACTGTGCCATGCAACACATCAACTGTGCCATCAATTGTCACCACTGTGCCATGCCACCAAATGCAGCCACTGTGCCATCAATTGTCACCACTGTGCCATGCCATCAAACGCCACCACTGTGCCATCAATTGTCACCACTGTGCCATGCCATGCAACACAGCAACTGTGCCATCAATTGTCACCACTGTGCCATGCCACCAAATGCAGCCACTGTGCCATCAATTGTCACCACTGTGCTATGCCATCAAATGCAGTCACTGTGCCATGCCATCATATGGAGTCACTGTGCCATCAGTTGTCACCACTGTGCCATGCCATCAAATGCAGTCACTGTGCCTTCAATTGTCACCACTGTGCCATGCCATCATATGAAGTCACTGTGTCATCAAGTGTCACCACTGTGCCCTTTAATTGTCACCACTGTGCCCCATGCCACTGTGCTCATTGTCGCCTCTGTGCCCTTTGTCACTACTGTGCCCCATGCTGCCACTGTGCCCCATGATGCCCCTTTCCCTGTTAAAAAAAACACTTACCTGACGCTTCCATGTCCCCCCTCGATGTCTTCTGCCGCCGTGGAGAAGCTTCAGCCAATCAGGTTCCTGATAACCAGAATCCGGGAACCTGATTGGCTGAAACGGCTGTCAGTCTAATGCAAGGACCGCAGATTGCCTGCGCTCCAAACATAGACTTCCGGGAGCCGGAGGGCGGTACTGGAAAAGCCTATCAGAGCCACTGGCTTTGATAGGCAGTTCCCCTCAGCCAACCAGCTGCCGCTATTCAGGTAACCGGCGCCCTATGTCCGGTTATAGGAATAGACCAGGCAGCTGGCAACAACACACGTTCAATGCATTGAAGTGTGTTATTTGCGAGAGGGAGTGGCGCTGCAGCGCTGCAGCGCCCTTTATAGACGGCCGCCAGAACTTCGGCTAAAATGTCAAAATGACATTTTAGCCGAATAAAAGTTCTTAAAGGGCCCGTTTTGTTTTTTTTGTGACTGCAGGAGGGGGGGCGGCGCCCGTGCACCCATATGGGCGGGCCGCCACTGGTTTTGTGAGAATAACGATTTTATCCACAGAAATACACCACTGTTCAACTCAACAATGTGTGTTGCTTGACAGCCCTAGGTTTTTACACGGGACATACTAAACAGATATTTCAAACAAATAACCAGTGGCTCTTATTAATGGGTGCAGGGTGTTCACTGCACATCATGGGCCAGGGGGGGTCACTGTGGTCTGCCCAGGGCAGGACTTAGGGTGGTGGGCTTAAGTGTTGAAGGGGCCCCCTGGAGCCGAGAATAGGGGCGGGATCGAAGATGTTGAGAGAGGGGGGATCATAGTTGTTGAGCGAGGGGGTCGAATTGAAGTTGGTGAGCGGGGGGGGCGAATTGAAGTTGTTGAGCGGGGGGGCGCATTAAAGTTGTTGATATATATATATCTCATCATCATCATTTTTTTTATAAAAAATAAATAAAAAAGTGGGGGTTGCTGTCCGGGGCCCTGGGGACCCCCGGAAACCCCTAAAATAAAAAAAATAAAACTTTTTTTTTAGAGGGTTGCCATCCGGGGCCCCCTATTGGGCGGGGCCCATGGGCTTGAGCCCAGTCAAGCCCAATGGTAAGTCTGGCCCTGGGTCTGCCCCACCCTGCACCAATGGATGATTCGTCACTGGTTGACAGTCGGGGAGAATCAGTGCAAGTGCAAGCTGGTGCTCCAAATTTTTGGGGGGCGCAAGAAAAAAAAAAAAAAAAAACATCAATTGCCGCCACTGTGCTCATCGAACGCAACAACTGTGCCCATCAAACGCAGCCACTGTGCCATAAAATTGTCGCCACTGTGCCACGCCATCAAATGCAGCCATCAATTGTTGCCACTGTGCCCATCAGTTGTCGCCACTGTCATGCCATTGTCACCACTGTGCCCATCAAATGCAGCAACTGTGCCATAAAATTGTCGCCACTGTGCCATGCCATCAAACGCAGCCACTGTGCCATCAATTGTTGCCACTGTGCCCATCAGTTGTCGTCACTGTGTCATGCCATTTTCACCACTGTGCCCATCAATTGTCGCCACTGTGCCATGCCAAACGCAGCCACTGTGCCATGCCATTGTCGCCACTGTGCCATGCCAAATGCAGCCACTGTGTCCATCAATTGTCGCCACTGTGCCATGCCAAACGCAGCCACTGTGCCCATCAATTGTCACCACTGTGCCATGCCATTGTCGCCACTGTGCCTATCAATTGTCGCCACTGTACCCATCAATTGCCGCCAGTTTGCCCCTAAAATGCAGCCAGATTGATCACCCCCCCTCCTGGCACTTACCTTTCTCGGTCAGCCATCCTCTGATCTTCCTCCACGATCCCTCAAAGTAGTCCCACCCTCGATGTCGCTTCAACCAATCTGATTACCGGTAACCACAACTGGTAACTGAGACGCCTGTCGGTGTTAACCTGCGTCCCCTGACTAACTATTTGGAAGCCACTGGCTCTGATAGACACTTCCAAAGCCAACAGCTGCCATTATTCAGATGGCCGGCGCTCACCAGGGGGCCGGCCATCTGAATAGTGGGCAGTGGCGACAATACATAGATTCTAGAATCTATGTATTGTTTTTCAGTGGTGGTGCAGGAGCGAGAGGGGGCAGTGCAGCGGTGGGGACAATTACAGGCACCGATCGCCCTGTATAGTTTTCAATGAAGCAGCTGGCAGCCGCAGGAGGGAGAGGAGGAAAAGCTGAGTCAAGCAGTGGCGGCCTGTCAATAGGGAGTGTACGGGTGCCGCCCCTCCTCCCATTGGAGAAAAAAGTGGTCCTTTAAGGGTGTCTAGGCACCAGACACACAACTGTCTTTGGGAGCTTTTACACCTTGCAATCAGCTGATTGCAACTGGGAAGTTGATTCATCTGTGTTTAGGGCATGGCCATCTTAATAGCAGAGTATTGCTCTGGCCCCTCCACACTTCAGATATCCCCCTAGCACTCTGACCCCTCTACATCCCAGATATCCCCCCAGCATTCTGACCCCTCTACACCCTAGACATTCCCCCCCAGCACTGTAACCATATACCATAACATACCCCTTGTGTTGTGACCCCACTACATCCCTGATACCCCCCACCCTGTGGCCTCTCTACATCCCTGATACCTCTAGCACTATAGCCACCCAAGCTACCCCAAGCATTGCTACCCCCTATACACCCCAGATCCCTTTCTCCGCATTGTAAATTGTGTATGACAAGTAGATCTTGTGGGTGTGAGAGCAATTTGTTCCCCCTTTTTAAACATATTTTTAGCATTTAGCATTCCCAGAATTGATATTCGTTTTTTATTCTTCTTCTTAGTCCGTACGTTTTTTGGCTCTGCGTAACTTCTGCATATATTCAGCAATCAAAACCATTCAACTTTTAAAATGTTCATCTCGTTCAGCTAATGATGGGACTTCTTTTAAGTTTTTTTGTACTATTTATACCTTTTAAAATATTAAGCTTTTAGTCACTTTTTTTAATATTGAAGTCAATGAGAGCATCCTTTTTACCCCTTAAAATCTCATGTGCTACCAAAAGTTTCAGCTCCTTCATACTTTCACTTACAGACACCAAACAAACTTTAAAACGGTCACAAAATATTCAGCTATCCGGCTATGACTTTTCAGATTGATATCTTTTATAGTTTTTGTGAAAAAGCAATTTACGTTTACTAATTTATTTTCAGAAAATGTTATCGATTAAACAGTGTTTCTATGGAGCTTTGTTATAGTGGATCATGTGATCATTAGAGTGCAGATCAATGGAAAACAAATGTATCTATAAAAAAAGGGGGAACAAATTGAACTCACGCCCACAAGATCTACTTGTCTGGTTTCAAGGCAATGTGGTCAGTTTTGTGATACGCATTTTACTTTTAGTTGCTGGAGCTTCTAAAGGACAAGAGTTCCAACAATTCTCCCATTGACTGTCATGTTAAAAAGTCTTTAAAAATGTCCATCAAAACGCACAAAGACGCTTTTTTCTAAATCGCTGACATGCCCACATTTTTAAGTTTATCAACATAAATTTCATATTGATGCGTTCACAAGGGCCGTGTCTTTAAAACGGTGAAGTCGCTGTATCGATTGCATGTACGGTTATTAAGGTTTGTTTGAAGGGTTCGTTAACTCATTAGGTGTGTGGATTAAAGGGGTTTGTAAGGCCCCTTTCACATTGAGGCGTTTTTCATGCGGTACAGCGCTGCTATAAATAGTGCTGCTATATCGCATGAAAAATCATGCCCTGTAGTGTTCAATGTGAAAACCCGAAGGCTTTCACACTGAAGCGGTGCACTAGCAGGAGCGCTCCAAAAGTCCTGCTAGCCACATCTTTACCGCGGTATAGGAGCGGTGTGTTCACTGAAATCAATGGGAAACCGCGGTTAAAACCTCACCGCTAGCACCCGAATATCGCGGTAAATACGGCGGTATATCGGCGCTACAAATAGCGCGGCTATACCGTCACCGCCGCTCCACGCCTCAATGTGAAAGAGGTCTAATGGTAATTGTTTCCTTTACCTCATTGCAATATTCCTCCTTACTCACCTGGTGTGGAGAAAACCTCTTGAGAGGGAGGGGCGACCAGGAAGTCAGGACACTCTCTACTTTGCAGATAGAGAAATGAGCTGTGTGTTAGTGGGCGTCCTGCTCACCCCCTCCCCCCTCAAGAGGCTTTCTTCACACCAGGGAAAAAGCCTTGCATTACTGTGTGGAGTTACAGTCAGAAGAAATAAGGACATTTAAAAGCAAAATCAAAAGGAGGAGGTAAGTGAAGGAGGACTGCACTAGGGTAAAGGAAGCTATTTAGGGAAAATGATTTTACCTTTACAACACCTTTACCACTTCCATACTGGGCACTTAAACACCCTCCTGACCAGACCAATTTTCAGCTTTCAGCGCTCTCACACTTTGAATGACAATTACTCAGTCATGCAACACTGTACCCAAATGTTTTTTTGTCCTTTTTTTCTCACAAATAGAGCTTTCTTTTGGTGGTATTTGATCACCTCTGCAGTTTTTATTTTTTGCGCTATTAATGAAAAAAGACCGAAAATTTGGAAAAAAAATGATTTTTTTCTTAGTTTCTGTGATAAAATTTTGCAAATTTTAAATTTTTCTTCATAAATTTATACTGCTACATGTCTTTGATAAAAATAACCCAAGGTTTTTGGAAATTATTTGGTCTGTGTGAAAGTTTTAGAGTCTACAAGCTATAGTGCAAATCATAAAAAATTATCACATCTGATCACACCTGATGTACTGAAGGCCTAGCCTCATTTCTTGAGACCCTTACAAGCCAGGAAAGTACAAATGCCCACAGATGGCACTGATGAGGCGGCACTGATGAGATGGGTACTGATGTGCACCGATGAGGCCTGTGTACTGGTGGACACAGGTGGGCACTGATGAGGCGGCACAGATGGCACTAATGAACTGGCACAGATGGCACTGAGGCGGCACAGATGGCACTGAGATGGGTACTGATTGACTGCAGCACAGGTGGGCACTGATGAGGTGGCACAGGTGGGCACTGATGAGGTGGCACAGGTGGGCACTGATTGCAGATGTGCACTGAGGTGGCAGATGGGCACTGGTGGGCACGGTGGTACTGGTGGGCACAAATGCCGTGCACGGTGGGCACGGTGGTACTGGTGGGTGCACGGTGGGCACGGTGGTACTGGTGGGCACACTGGTACTGGTGGGCACACTGTGGTACTGGTGGGCACAGGTGGGCACACTGTGGTACTGGTGGGCACAGGTGGGCATACGGTGGTCCTGGGGGACACTGTGGTAATGGGGCACTGATTTGTCACTTTTTTTCTTTTCAAATCGGTCTTTGCTCCGTTTTCTCTCCCTCCTCACACGTGGTGTCTGTGTGAGGAGGGAGAGTCGGCAATGAGAGATGATCTCATATGTTTACATATGAGATCATCTCTCATTGGCCACACAGATCGCGCTGTAAATAGCCAGTGTGATAGGCTATTTACCGAGATCTGTGTTTGGCTGTGTCCAAGGAACACGGCCAGCACTGAAGTTCCCTGCTGCGTGCTCGGGAGCGAGGAAAGGGGCGGCCGTAAAAACGCGGCCTGTTAGAGATTCAGAGCCACGCTGTGGCCGTACAAAGTCGTACGGCCGTCAGCAAGTGGTTAATGATCAAAGAGAGGCTTTATAGGTACTGAAGAAACACTGCTTGTATGTCCTAAAGATAGTGTAGTGGTTATGGTAAATGGCATTGGTGCGGGCTTAGCAATTCACCTATTCAGCATTCCCATGCATTTTCCTCAGGAAATGCATTTTCTAGTTATTCTTTTTATCCTTTAATTTTATTCCGTACGTTTTTTGGCTCTGCGTAACTTCCTTTGATTTTGCTTTTAAATGTCCTTATTTCTTCTGAGAAACCCCCACTTCCTGTTCTTCTGTCTGTAACTCCACACAGTAATGCAAGGCTTTTTCCCTGGTGTGAAGAAAGCCTCTTGAGGGGGGAGGGAGTGAGCAGGACGCCCACTCTAACACACAGCTCCTTTCTTTATCTGCAAAGTAGAGAGCGTCCTGACTTCCTGGTCGCCCCTCCCCCCTCAAGAGGTTTTCTCCCCCCCCCCCAGGTGAGTGAGGAGGAATATTGCACTGAGGTAAAGAAAGCTATTTAGGGAAAGAAATACCATTACAAACCGCTTTAATTCACACACCAAATGAGTTACCGAACCCTTCAAACAAACCTTAATAAATCCAGAACCGTACATGCGATCGATACAGCGACTTCACTGTTTAAAAGACACAGACTTTGTGAACGCACCGATATGAAATTTATGGTGATAAACTTAAAAATGTGGCCATGTCAGCGAATTAGAAAAGAGTGTCTTTGTGTGTTTTACTGGAAAAAATTAAAGGCTGTTTAGAATGACAGTCAATGGGAGAAATTTTGGAACTCTTGTCCTTTAGAAGCTCCAGCAACTAAAAGTAAAATGCATATCACAAAACTGATCACATTGCCTGAAACCAGACAAAAATACCTACGATTTGATATATAAATTGTGTATGACAAGTATATCTTGTGGGCGTGAAAGCAATTTGTTCCCCCTTTTTTTTATAGATAATCTGATTTTTTTCAATACTCACACTGTAAAGGTCACATGACACACTCTAGCAAAGCCCCATAGACAAACTGTGAAATCGATAAACTTTTCTGAAAAAATCAGTAAAAGTAAATTGCTTTTTCACAAAAACTATAAAAGATATCAATCTGAAAAGTCATAGCTGAATATTTTGTGACCATTTTAAAGTTTGTTTGGTGTCTGTCAGTGAAAGTATGAAGGAGGAGATACATTTTGTATAACATGAGATTTTAAGCGGGAAAAAGCATGTTCTCATTGACTTCAATGTTAAAAAAAGCATCTAAAAGCTTAATATTTTAAAAAGTATAAATAGTACAAAAAACCTTGAAGAAAAGTTGAATGGTCCCAATCGCTGAAAGTATGCCGAAGTTACGCAGAGCCAAAAAACTTACGGAATAATAAAGGATAAAACTAGAAAATGCATTTCCTGAGAAAAATACGTGGGAATGCTGAATAGCTGAATTGCTAAGCCCGCACAAATGCCATTCACCATAACCACTATACTATCTTTAGGACATACAAGCAGTGTTCCTTCAGTACTTATTAAGCCTCTCTTTGATCATTAAAGGTGTTGTAAATGTAAAATAATTTTCCCTAAATAGCTTCCTTTACCTTAGTGCAGTCCTCCTTTACTTACCTCATCCTTTGATTTTGCTTTTAAATGTCCTTATTTCTTCTGAGAAATCCTCACTTCCTGTTCTTCTGTCAACTCCACACAGTAGTGCAAGGCTATTTCCCTGGTGTGGAGAAAGCCTCTTGAGGGGGGAGGGGTGAGCAGGACGCCCACTAACACACAGCTCCTTTCTCTATCTGCAAAGTAGAGAGTGTCCTGGTCGCCCCTCCCCCTCAAGAGGTTTTCTCCCCCCCCCCCAGGTGTGTGAGGGGGATAATTGCACTGAGGTAAAGGAAGCTATTTAGGGAAAGAATTACCATTACAAATGCTTTTTATCTACACACAAAATAAGTGAAATAACCCTTCAAACAAACCTTAATAAATCCACAACCGTACATGTGATCGATACAGCGACTTCACCGTATAAAAGACAAGACCCTTGTGAACGCATCGATATGAAATTTATGTTGATAAACTTAAAAATGTGGCCATGTCAGCGATTTAGAAAAGAGTATCTTTGTGTGTCTTACTAACAAATTTTAAAAGTCGGTTATAATGAAGGCCTATGGGGAAAAATTTGGAACTCTTGTACTTTAGAAGCTCCAGCAACGAAAAGTAAAATGCGCATCACAAAACTGATCACATTGCCTGAAAGCAGACAAAAATACCTTCCATTTGATATATAAATTGTGTATAACAAGTAGATCTTGTGGGCGTGAGAGCAATTTGTTCCCCCTTTTTTATAGATAATCCAAGTTTTTTCAAAACTCACACTCTAAAGGTCACATGACTTACTCTAGCAGCTTTCCATAGACAAGCAGTGTAATCGATAAAATTTTCTGAAAAAATCACTAAACGTAAATTGCTTTTTCACAAAAACTATAAAAGATTTCAATCTGAAAAGTCATAGCCGGATAGCTGAATATTTTGTGACCGTGGTAGTAAAGTTTGTTTGGTGTCTGTCAGTGAAAGTATGAAGGAGGAGATACATTTTGTACGGCATGAGTTTTGAAGCAGGAAAAAGCATGTTCTCATTGACTTCAATGTTAAAAAAAAGCGACTAAAAGCTTAATATTTTAAAAAGTATAAATACTACATAAAAACTTGAAGAAGTCCCATCGTTAGCTGAATGAGATGAACATTTTAAAAGTTGAATGGTCTCAATCGCTGAAAGTATGGCGAAGTTACGCAGAGCCAAAAAACGTACGGAATAAAGGATAAAATTAAAATTAAAATTAAGAATAATAAAAAACGAATACCAATACTGGGAATGCTTATTAAAGCATTCCCACTAAAAACAAATAACAATACTGGGAATGCTTATTAAAGCATTCCCACTAATAATAAAAAACGAATAACAGTACTGGGAATGCTTATTAAAGCATTCCCACTAATAATAAAAAACGAATAACAATACTGGGAATGCTTATTAAAGCATTCCCACTAATAAGAATAATAAAAAACGAATAACAATACTGGGAATGCTTATTAAAGCATTCCCACTAATTAAAATTAAAATTAAGAATAATAAAAAACTAATAACAATACTGGGAATGCTTATTAAAGCATTCCCACTAATAATAAAAAACGAATAACAATACTGGGAATGCTTATTAAAGCATTCCCACTAATTAAAATTAAAATTAAAATTAAAATTAAAATTAAGAATAATAAAAAACTAATAACAATACTGGGAATGCTTATTAACCAGTTAAGGACCCCCGCACGCCTATGTACGTCCACAACATGGCTCGTACAGGCACAAGGGCGTAAATTTACGTCCTCGCCTTAGTGCGGTTCGGGGGTCCCATCGGGACCCCCTCCCGCGGCGTGCGGCGGTCCCCCTGGCTCTGGGAGCGATCGCCGACGAGCGGGCGGATGTCCGTGTTTTCCGCCCCCCCCGCGATCGCTCCCAGCCAATGGGAGCGCGCTCCCAGCCTGTCACTTCCTCCTCCTGTGTTTACACAGGAAGGAGGAAATGATGTAATCTCTCATCGCAGCGCTGTTTCCCAGCGCTGCTGATGAGAGAAGACATCCACAGTAAGTGTGCACCAACACAACACTGACACACGCTCACATAGGCATATTAACCCCTTGTGATCGCCCCCCCCACCCCCCTGTCACAGTGTCACTGAATGCAGTGATTTAATCACTGCATTTAGTGTCAGTGTGACAGGCACTGTAAAAAACAGTTAGTGTTAGGTTCAGGATAGCCCCCCCACCCCCCCTAATAAAGTTTTAACCCCCTGATCACCGCCCTAGTTAACCCTTTCACTCCCTATTGCCAGCGTCACTAAGCGATCATTTTTCTGATCGCTGTATTAGTGTCGCTGTTCCCGCTAGGTAGCTATTTTTTTTATTACGATTTTTTTTTTTTACTAAAGACATGTGGCTAAATAAATTTTGGCCTAAATGGTTTACTAAAATTTAGTTTATTTGATTTTTTTTATAACAAATAGTAAAAAAATAGTGATTTTTTTCAAAATTGTCGCTCTATTTTAGTTTATAGCGCAAAAAATAAAAATCGCAGAGGCGATCAAATACCACCGAAAGAAAGCTCTATTTGTGGGAAGAAAAGGACGCAAATTTTGTTTGGGAGCCACGTCGCACGACCGCGCAATTGTCTGTTAAAGCGACGCAGCGCCGAATTGTAAAAACACCTTGGGTCATTTAGCAGCGTAAGTGTCCGGGTCTTAAGTGGTTAAAGCATTCCCACTAATTAATAAGAATAATAAAAAACGAATAACAATACTGGGAATGCTTATCAAAGCATCCCCACTAATTAAAATTAAAATTAAGAATAATAAAAAACGAATAACAATACTGGGAATGCTTATTAAAGCATTCCCACTAATTAAGAATAATAAAAAACGAATAACAATACTGGGAATGCTTATTAAAGCATTCCCACTAATAATAAAAAATGAATAACAATACTGGGAATGCTTATTAAAGCATTCCCACTAATTAAAATTAAAATTAAAATTAAAATTAAGAATAATAAAAAACGAATAGCAATACTGGGAATGCTTATTAAAGCATTCCCACTAATTAATAAGAATAATAAAAAACGAATAACAATACTGGGAATGCTTATTAAAGCATTCCCACTAATTAAGAATAATAAAAAACGAATATCAATACTGGGAATGCTTATTAAAGCATTCCCACTAATAATTAATAAGAATAATAAAAAACAAATAACAATACTGGGAATGCTCATTAAAGCATTCACACTAATTAAGAACTAGAAAATGCATTTCCTGAGGAAAATATGTGGGAATGCTGAATAGCTAAATTGCTAAGCCCGCTCAAATGCTATTCACCATAACCACTATACTATCTTTAGGACATACAAGCAGTGTTCCTTCAGTACTTATAAAGCCTATCTTTGATCATTAAAGGTGTTGTAAATGTAAAATAATTTTCCCTAAATAGCATTTTTTTTGCAACTTATGTCAACTTTTATTTTATTTAATAGCATTTTTTTTAAATAATTTTCCCTAAATAGCTTCCTTTACCTTAGTGCAGTCCTCCTTTACTTACCTCATCCTTTTGATTTTGCTTTCAAATGTCCTTATTTCTTCTGAGAAACCCTCACTTCCTGTTCTTCTGTCTGTAACTCCACACAGTAATGCAAGGCTTTTTCCCTGGTGTGGAGAAAGCCTCTTGAGGGGGGAGGGGGTGAGCAGGACGCCAACTAACTAACACACAGCTCCTTTCTCTTATCTGCAAAGTAGAGAGGGTCCTGGTCGCCCCTCCCCCTCAAGAGGTTTTCTCCCCCCCCCCCCAGTTGTGTGAGGGGGATAATTGCACTGAGGTAAAGGAAGCTATTTAGGGAAAGAATTACCATTACAAACGCCTTCAATTCACAGACCAAATTAGTTACCAAACCCTTCAAACAAACCTTAATAAATCCTCAACAGTACATGCGATCGATACAGCGACTTCACCGTTTTAAAGACAAGGCCCTTGTGAACGCATCGACATGAAATTTATGTTGATAAACTTAAAAATGTGGCCATGTCAGCGATTTAGAAAAGAGTGTCTTTGTGTGTTTTAATGGCAAAATTTAAAGGCGGTGTAAAATGAAAGCCAATGGGAAAAATGTTTTAACTCTTGTCCTTTAGCAGCTCCAGCAACGAAAAGTAAAATGCGCATCACAAAACTGATCACATTGCCTGAAAGCAGACAAAAATACCTTCGATTTGATATATAAATTGTGTATGACAAGTAGATCTTGTGGGCGTGAGAGCAATTTGTTCCCCCTTTTTTATAGATAATACGATTCTTTTCAATACTTACACTGTAATGGTCACATGACACACTCTAGCAGGTCTCCATAGACACGCAGTGTAATCAATAAAATTTTCGGAAAAAATCAGTAAACGTAAATTGCTTTTTCACAAGAACTATAAAAGATTTCAATCTGAAAAGTCATAGCCGGATAGCTGAATATTTTGTGACCGTGGTAAAGTTTGTTTGGTGTCTGTCAGTGAAAGTATGAAGGAGGAGATACATTTTGAAGCACATAAGATTTTAAGCGGTAAAAAGCATGTTCTCATTGACTTCAATGTTTAAAAAAAGCAACTAAAAGCTTAATATTTTAAAAAGTATAAATAGTACAAAAAAAAACTTGAAGTCCCATCGTTAGCTGAATGAGATGAACATTTTAAAAGTTGAATGGTCTCAATCACTGAAAGTATGGCGAAGTAACGCAGAGCCAAAAAACGTACGGAATAAAGGATAAAAATAAAATTAAGAACTAGAAAATGCATTTCCTGAGGAAAATACGTGGGAATGCTGAATAGCTGAATTGCTAAGCCCGCACAAATGCCATTCACCATAACCACTATACTATCTTTAGGACATACAAGCAGTGTTCCTTTAGTACTAATAAAGCCTCTCTTTGATCATTAAAGGTGTTGTAAAGGTAAAATAATTTTCCCTAAATAGCTTCCTTTACCTTAGTGCAGTCCTCCTTCACTTACCTCATCCTTTGATTTTGCTTTTAAATGTCCTTATTTCTTCTGAGAAACCCTCACTTCCTGTTCTTCTGTCTGTAACTCCACACAGTAATGCGACGCTTTTTCCCTGGTGTGAAGAAAGCCTCTTGAGGGGGGAGGGGGTGAGCAGGACGCCCACTAACACACAGCTCCTTTCTCTATCTGCAAAGTAGAGTGTGTCCTGACTTCCTGGTCGCCCCTCCCCCCTCAAGATGTTTTCTTCCCCCCCCCCCCAGGCCAGTGAGGAGGAATATTGCACTGAGGTAAAGGAAGCTATTTAGGGAAAGAATTACCATTACAAACCCCTTTAATCCACACACCTAATGAGTTACCGAACCCTTCAAACAAACCTTAATAAATCCACAACCGATCGATCGATATAGAGACTTCACCGTTTGAAAGACACGGCCCTTGTGAACGCATCGATGTGACATTTATGTTGATAAACTTAAAAATGTGGCCATGTCAGCGATTTAGAAAAGAGGTTCTTTGTGCATTTTGCTGGGAAATGTTTTGGACTTTTTAACATGACAGTCAATTGGATACATTTTTGAACTCTTGTCCTTTTAGAAGCTCCAGCAACTAAAAGTAAAATGCGTATCACAGAACTGACCACATTGCCTGAAACCAGACAAAAATACCTACGTTTTGATATATAAATTGTGTATGACAGATAGATCTAGTGGACGTGAGAGCAATTTGTTCCCCCTTTTTTATAGATAATATTTTTTTTCAATGCTCTCACTGTAATGATCACATGATCCACTCTAACAAAGCTCTATAGAAACACTGTGTAATCGATAAAAATTTCTGAAAAAATCAGTAAACGTAAATTGCTTTTTCACAAAAACTGTAAAAGATATCAATCTGAAAAGTCATAGCCGGATAGCTGAATATTTTGTGACCGCTTTAACGTTTGTTTGGTGTCTGTAAGTGACAGTATGAAGGAGCTGAAACTTTTGGTAGCACATGAGACTTTAAGGGGTAAAAAGGATGCTCTCATTGACTTCAATGTTAAAGAAAAGTGTCTAAAAGCGTAATATTTTAAAAAGTATAAATAGTACAAAAAAACTTGAAGAAGTCCCATCATTAGCTGAACGAGATGAACATTTTAAAAGTTGAATGGTCTCAATCACTGAAAGTATGCAGAAGTTACGAAGAGCCAAAAAATTTACGGAATAAGAATAATAAAAAACGAATATCAATACTGGGAATGCTATTAAGCATTCCCACTAATAAAAAACGAATATCAATACTGGGAATGCTATTAAGCATTCCCACTAAAAAAATGAATATCAATACTGTGAATGCTATTAAGCATTCCCACTAATAATAAAAAACAAATATCAATACTGGGAATGCTATTAAGCATTCCTACTAATAATAAAAAATAAATAACAATACTGGGAATGCTATTTATAGCATTCCCACTAATAAAAAACGAATATCAATACAATTAAGCATTCCCACTAATTATATGGTTTGTATAGTGAGCCCTTACATGTCTACGCATTTCGCGGTTGGGCTTCTTCAGAACAGCAAACAGGGTTCAAAAAGGATGACAAACAAAGAGAACAAGTCTCACTATCTGCAATGAGATACATTCAAATTAAAATCTAACATACAAACATAGGGCCAGATTTAGAAAGACTTGCGCTGGAGTATATCGATATGCGCCGCGTAACTGTAAAGATGCGCCGTTGTATCTATGAGGCCGTACCCACCAAACTAGATGCGATAGACAACGGGCTTTCTCCGACCAGCTTAACTTTCCTTCGCCAGAGTATCGTAAGCGCATATTTACGCTTGGCGAATCCATCGCACCTATTGATTTTCCTATTTAAATATGCAAATGAGGGAGATTTCCCGATTCGCGAACGGATTAGCACCAGACGTTGGCTACATGCGCCGCGCGTATGTCGTCCGTCTGTCGCAAAGTTATTTCTACAAATAGCTGCTTTATCTTTACTCCAGACGGCCACGGGTCAGCAGGAGAGCAGCTCAAGCAGCAGCGTTACCGACGAAAATAGCAAGCTGAACGACACTTGCAAGGACAACACCTCTGTGTGCCAACATGCCAGGGGCAGCCGTGGTCCTAGCACTACTAATGGGTCCCCCGGTACGGAGGAGGCGGGCGCGTGAGAGGATATACCGCACGCGCATGAGCCTCTTTGGCATGGGTGATGAGGAGGTGTATCGCCTCTTCAAATTCAGCCCAGATGCAATCCTTGAACTAACCACAACCCTGCAGGATGACATTACCAGCAAGACACACCGCTCACAAGCAGTGCAGCCACTGGTGAAGGTCCTGGCAACACTCCATTTCCTTGCAAGTGGATCATTCCAGCGTACAAGTGGAGTGGTGGCTGGGATGTCACAGTCCACCATGAGCAGATGTGTGCACCAGGTTGTCCCTGCAATTCTCAGACGCATGTCCAACCAAATCATCAGACCAATCACTGAGGACCTGCCGCTGAAGGCAATGACAGATTTCGACAGCATTGCCAGATTCCCACGCACCGTGGGGGCCATTGATTGCACACATGTGGCACTCCAGCCCCCCAGTGCCACAGAGCACATATACCGCAATCGGAAGCATTGGCATTCCATCAACGTACAGGTGATAGCGGATGCCCAACGCCTCATATGACACGTCCGTGCCAAACACCCCGGATCCAGCCATCACAGCTTCATATACAATCAGAGCCCCATCCCAACGGAATTCGAACAGAACATGTATGGGGACAGCTGGCTGGTTGGTGAGTGACATGGGTGGCAGGCATGACTGTCCCCCCCCCATGGTGCTGACATCACAAGGGGCACATGCATGACTAACATCCTCCTGGCTTTTCACTTACAGGTGACTCTGCATATGCACTGGGACCCCATCTAATGACTCCTTTCCGGAACCCCCAAACCAGAGGAGAGAGAAGATACAATGCGGCACATATCAAAACTCGTGCAGTGGTGGAGCAAACATTTGGGCTCCTGAAGTCCCATTTCCGCTGCCTGGAAAAGTCTGGGGGGGCCCTATTGTATTCCCCTACCTTTGTGTGTCAGATCATTGGTGCATGTTGCATTCTGCACAACTTTGCCATGATAAAGGGCCTGCAGATTCAGAGGAGACCCATTCAGCTGATGGAAGAGCAGTCAGGAGGGTCCTCGTCGTAGGCATCTTTGGACACTAAACAAAAACATTGATCACACAGACAATGCACGCATGCACACCACTAATGTCCCTAGATCACACACACCACATGCACATCACATTGGATTAGCCCAAGTCCAACATGCAGGACTTGGGAGCAGCAACGCCGCGTCAAGGCCCCAATGGTGTCGCTGTCCATTCATACACCATTCACACATCATTCACACAGCCGTGGGGATAACTTCTCCCCAACGGCCGAGGGTGACACCCCTTACTGGCAGGAGTGCCACCCCCTCACATTCACACTGTCCCCTGCTCTACTGACCGTGTGCAGTTAAACTCAAAATAAAAAGCTCATAACCTGAGCAACAATAAAATAAAATAAAAAGCTCATAACCTGAGCAACAATAAAATAAAATAAAAAGCTCATAACCTGAGCCGATAAAAAAAAAAAAAGCCCTCATCTGGGCTGATGGGGGCTCCTTCTGGTGGGCCCTCTCTGGCTCCTCAGCTGCCTGGAGGGAGTGGGTGGGGGTGGGGGGCTTCTGGAGGTGGCTGATCCCCGGGTGGGCCACTCC
Source organism: Rana kukunoris (assembly GCA_029574335.1). Lineage (NCBI taxonomy): Eukaryota > Metazoa > Chordata > Amphibia > Anura > Ranidae > Rana > Rana kukunoris. The sequence goes on from CM056052.1 coordinate 388,621,046, forward strand.
TGGCAGGTGTGGCCTGCATGCCCTCCAAGGCCATGGCTATCCGGCCGAGGTATGAATTTGTGTTGGCCTGCATCCTCAGCTGCCAATGTTGTGCCCGCTGCCTCTGCCTCCCCTGGTCCCGGATGGCAGCAGTGTTGGCCTGGACGGCTGCAGTGAGATGCCGAAGATCAGCCTGCACCTCCCCCAGGCTGGTCACCACTGCAGCGCAGTTGCAGCTGACATCCTGCACTGCGTTGGACATCTGGGCCACAGAGCCCAGGCTGTCAGCTACCCGGTCCAGATGCCCAGCAATCTCCCCCATCTGCTGGGTCTGTCTGGCCTGGTCCCGGGCCATCTGGTCATGGACCACATCAGACACCCCCCTGGTCTTCCGGGTGGCCTTCCTGGGGCCAGGAGATGGTAGTCCCCGGGGGGATGGAGTCGCCCTTGAGGGGCTTCCTAGGATGGGGGAGGGAATTTGAGAGTGCCCTGCTGAAGTGGAGGACTCCTCCAAAAATAAAACAAACTCCTGCTCCTCCTCAACCACCTCAGCAGGTGAGGTGTGGGCACTCCCCTCCATCTCGGTGTCTTCACCACCCAGGGGGTCGGGCTCAGGATGCAGTTGGGGGGATGGGGTGGACTGGCCGCCGACAGATGATGGCCCAGCTCCGTCATCTGTGGATGACACAAAGCAGACACATGTTGATGGTGCCACACACTTGGCACATGTACCCCCCCCCCCCCCCAACATGCAACACACCAAATAGGGGACACTTGCCTGTCCTGGAGCCTTCCTCCACGGAATCATATCCCGGTACCCCCTCCAACTGCTCCCTCTCCAGGCAGCGGGCGACCACCTCCTCCTCCGTGGTCAGGCTGACCGCACATGGGGGTCCACCACCCGTGCCCCTCTCATGCCTCCTGATGGTGGCCACCTTGCCCCCGGACTTTGCGCCTCAAATCATTGATTTTTTTGGCTATATCCGCAACAGTCCGGGTGGAGTAGCCCAAAACATTGACCCTGCCAGCAATGCTCTCCAGGATGGCCTGCTTCCTGTCCCGGCTGGTCTTCCGACTTTTCCTGCCATGGAGCAAGTCATTGTAGGTCTCCATAGCGGAGATCACTACAGACAGCTCCTGGGCGTTGAAGTTGAGGTTTCTCCTCTATTTGCGGGGAACATGAGCAGCCATTGCACAGCAAAAGTTACTTCCCTGTGGTGGGGGGAACCGGATATACTTTTGCGCCGGAAAGGCGCATCTGCGGCCGCTTTTATACGCGCAACGGAACACATTGCGCTGCCGTTTCCCATGAAGTGGTGCCGACGGAAGTTGTGAGCATGCGAACAGGGGAGCAAGTGGAGCCCTCCCTCACTGCGCATGCTCCTTGGATGATGCGCTGAACAGAAGTTCAGCTCTGCCCATCATTTACATATGATCACACCCACTTCCACTTGCGTCGGGTTGCGCCAGCGCATTTTCGTTACTCCGCCGCAAAGTAACGAACATGCGCTTGGTGAATACTGTACTTATCTCACTAGTTCGCATCAGCGTAACGTATATGCGTTGCGCTACGCTGGATAAAATATGCGCGCATCTACCTGAATCTGGCCCATACCATATATACTAGTATAAGCAGAGGCACCCAATTTTATCACAAAAAAAATGGGAAAACGTATTGACTCGAGTATAAGCCTAGGGTGGGAAATGTAGCAACTACTGGTATGTACTACTAGTCTTATTAGATTGTCCCCATAATTTTTTTTCAGTGTGTCCCCATTAGTGTCTGATAAGACTCTGAAAAAACACTGATGGGGACACTCTGATAAAACACTGATAAGAGTGTCCCCATCAGTGTTTTATTAGTGTGTCCTCAACATTGTCCAGTGTCCCATCAGTGTCCTCATTATCTGTGTATGTCCAAACTGTACTGTATTGCTTGCCTTTGTTATTATTAGAGCGGAGTTCCGCTCTCATTCATCTCCTGACGCCCACCCGTAAAATGCAGTGCAATACAAACAGCAGGCGGGTAGCCAGGAGGTTGCCGAGCCAATGATGACACTGGCTGCTAGGACATAGCAGTCCCAGCAGCCAATCGTAGCGGAAATCGTATCGCTGAGCGTCACGGGCATGGGCGGGAGTTTCTGCAGCGGCTCTGTTACAAGCGAAGACTAGCGAGCTGTAATACACGAGCGGGAGGGATGCGAGCTGCAGGCCAGCATACAGAGACCCCTGCTCTAGAGAAGAGACACGCCGGAAACAAGTGGCAGCATGACTCGAGTATAAGCCGAGAGGGGCATTTTCAGCCCCCAAAAAAAGGCTGAAAAACTCAGCTTATACTCGAGTATATATGCAGGGCTTTTTTTCTGGGGGAACTTGGGGGAACTCAGTTCCACCACCTTTGGCTCAGACCCTTTGGTGCCCGCTCACCACAATCACTTGCGAACACAGAAGTCTGGTTTCTGTGTTTACAAGTAAACACAGAGCTTCACGTCCTGTCAGGGAAAGAGGAGACCGATCTGTGTCCCTTGTACATAGGGACACAGCATCGGTCACCTCCCCCAGTCACCCCCCTCCCCCCACACAGTTAGAACACACCCAAGATACACATTTAACCCATTCCTCACCTCCTAGTGTTAACCCCTTCAATGCCAGTCACATTTATACAGTAATTAGTGCATATTTATAGCACTGGTCGCTGTATAAATGTGAATGGTGCCAAAAATGTGTAAAAAGTGTCCGATGTGTCCGCCGTAATGTCGCAGTCCCAATAAAAATCGCAGATCGCCGCCATTACTAGTAAAAAAAAAATATAAAAAAAAAAATCATAATTCTGTCCCCTATTTTGTTGGTGCTATGACTTTTGCGCAAAGCAGTCGCGTATTGCGATTTTTTTTTTTTACAAAAAATACGTAGAAGAATACGTATCGGCCTTAACTGAGAAAAAAAAAGTTTTTTTAAAAAAAAAAATTGGGATATTTATTATAGCAACAAGTAAAAAATATATATATTTTTTTTAAATTGTCGCTCTTTTTTTGTTTATAACGCAAAAAATAAAAACCGCACAGGCGATCAAATACCACCAAAATAAAGCTCTATTTGTGGGGAAAAAAGGATGCCAATTTTGTTTGGGAGCAACGTCGCACGACCGCGCAAATGTCAGTTAAAGTGACGCAGTGCCAGAAGCTGAAATTTCGGCTGGGCACGAAGGGGGTTTATGTGCCCAATAAGCAAGTGGTTAAAGAATTGAGGATAAATACCTAATCAGAAATCCAAAATTGATATCCAATGGTGTACAGAGTATCACAGAAATAGTGTAAGAAAATTTACTTCAAAACACCACATATATTGTAAATGGAAAAAAATAAATATATTATATATATTGATAATAGCCATAGTACAGAGGGGATTGATGTAAATAAATATCAAATCTGTGAAACAGATGAGAGTATCGAGCAATATAAAAATACCTACTCGTGGGTGAATTGAACTGGGATTAGAACAGGGGCAGCTTTGCCTTAAGGCCCATACACACGGTCGGACTTTTTGCCAACAAACCTCAAAATCAGCACGTTTTTAAATTAGTCTGACCGTGTGTGCGCTTCATAGTACAAACTTTTTCGTGTTTCATCGGACAAAAAGTTCGGTCTGCAAACGGACAAACTTTATGTCAACAAGAGTCCGGTGGTGCCTAGTTCGACCATGTGTACACCAAGCAATCTGACTTTTGTAAAAAGTACAAACGTGCATGCTCAGAAGCAAAGACCAGCCGGAAGCGTTCTGTCTGGTAAAACTAGCGTTCGTATTTGAAAGCGCACATTCGTGACGCAGCAAGTTCTGACATCAAGAAAAGCAGCGCACATTCTCTTCTTCTTTATAATGTCATAATCAGTGGTGTACTTAGGTTTTGTGCTGCCCTAGGCCTGACAAAACTCACGCACCCCCTAATTTAAATATGACCCACCCATTTCGGTCAAGGCTACACCCCTTGCTGTTTAAGACCCACCCTAAAAATTTCGAGTGGGACACTACTTCTGTGGACCTGGGGGGGCAATGTAATCCCTTAATTTGCATAGCTTTACTCTCACTTCCTGTTTGGCTATGGGGCAGGAAGTGAAGTGAAGGGAAATCTCTGCAATGGGACAGGAATGGTAAAAAATAAACTGACAGGGGCTATAACCCAACATAAAGTGTTGCCTTTAGTTTTACTTTAAGCACAAATTTATGATCATTTAATGGAGAGGACAAAGAAGATATAACCATGCCAATAGTGCAGCAGAAAACATAGCAGAGCGAGGAAGGTTTGTGGTCCAGGATGATAGAACAGTCAAAATTAGAAGCACCGCCGCTTTATGGAGGCACTAGACCTCTCTTCCCAGTCCGCCGAATAGGACTGGCACTAGTGTAGCGCAAGCCGGCAGGGACTCTTTCCGTGCTGCCCACCTGCAAAGTGCTGCCCTAGGCCTGGGCCTTGTTGGCCTAGGCCAGGATACATTACTGGTCATAATATTAACCACTTAAGGACCCCCGCACGCACATATACGGCCACAGAATGGCTCGTACAGGCACAAGGGCGTAAATTTACGTCCCCGCCTAAGTGCGGTTAGGGGGTCCCATCGGGACCCCCTCCGCGGCGTGCGGGGGTCCCCCTGGCTCCGGGAGCGATCCAGGACGAGCGGGCGGATGTCGGCGTTTACCCGCGATCGCTCCCAGCCAATAGGAGCGCTCCCCCTTCGTGTAACTTCCTCCTCCTGTGTTTACACAGGAAGGAGGAAATGATGTCACCTCTCATCGCAGCGGTGTTTCCCACCGCTGCTGATGAGAGAAGACATCACAAGTAAGTGTGCACCAACACAACACTGACACACACTCACATAGGCACATTAACCCCTTGTGATCGCCCCCCCCACCCCCCTGTCACAGTGTCACTGAATGCAGTGATCTAATCACTGCATTTAGTGTCAGTGTGACAGGCAGTGTAAAATCAGTTAGTGTTAGGTTCAGGATAGCCCCCCCCACCCCCCCTAATAAAGTTTTAACCCCTGATCACCGCCCTAGTTAACCCTTTCACTCCCTATTGCCAGCGTCACTAAGCGATAATTTTTCTGATCGCTGTATTAGTGTCGCTGTTCCCGCTAGGTAGCTATTTTTTTTTATTGCGATTTTTTTTTTTACTAAAGACATGTGGCTAAATAAATTTTGGCCTAAATGTTTGACTAAAATTTTGTTTATTTGATTTTTTTTTAACAAAAAGTAAAAAATAGTGTTTTTTTTTCAAAAATGTCGCTCTATTTTTGTATATAGCGCAAAAAATAAAAATCGCAGAGGTGATCAAATACCACCAAAAGAAAGCTCTATTTGTGGGAAGAAAAGGACGCAAATTTTGTTTGGGAGCCACGTCGCACGACCGCGCAATTGTCTGTTAAAGCGACGCAGTGCCGAATCGCAAAAACACCTTGGGTCATTTACCAGCGTATTGGTCCGGGTCTTAAGTGGTTAAAATCTGCTTTCCTTTGGATTAGTGTATTTTGGTTATATGAATCAAACAAATTTCTATATTATTTTGTGGGTCAAGTTCGCACAACCTCATTATCCCCTATATTTATTATGCTCAAAGTACCAACTACTCTATTTGTGCCCCTTTTCAATTTTATCAAAGTACCTGCCTACTCACAAACTGACATTAGAATTTCAACACACAAAGATTTTTTATCATCTTCATTTTATTTGAAAAATACCGTATTTATCGCCCTATAGCGCGCACCGGCGTATAGCCCGCACCCCCACCTAGAAGGGAATCCTAAGGGAAAAAAAAAGAAATACTGGCAGTTCACAGTTAGTTACTTACAGTTGCCCGGCGTCCATCGGTGGCCTTGTCCGGTCCGGCGTCCGTCTGCGGCCTTCGTGGTGTCGTCCCTGCTTCTCCCGCGCTGTGATCCCCGCTTCCCACACTGTGTTTGAACGCCGCCCCCAACATAAACCGAGCACAGTACACTCGGGCACGCTCGGCTCCTCACGCATAAAGGCTAGGAGACGGCACAGAGCGTGACCGCGAGGGGAGCCGACCCTGGCCGAGTGTCACGAGTGTACTGCGCTCGGTATATGTCGGCGGCGGCTTCAAACACAGCGCGGGAAGCGGGGATCGGCGTATATCACGCACCCACGATTTCCCCTGATTTTAAGGGGAAAAAAGTGTGCAGTATACGCCGATAAATACGGTAATAATAAAAAGAATGGCATATAAAAATCAACAGGAAGGCAGCAATAGATCAACTGGTGGAATTGGCAAAGCCTCTGTACCCCAGGGCATACATCACTTATGTTTTAAGCTCAAAAATTGGGAACCTGATCAGTACGTAAAATATAGGGAGCACAAGAAGATCGTAAAAACTCCAAAACATGGGGGGCAGCAACAGAAGACATATATGTTCCCAGGCTGTGGTACTACAACAGGCTGTTTATTTTTGTCATACCAGACTTGAACCACACACAACACTATCCACATCAGCTGAGGCTATTTTGTTTCTTGGGCATTCCCAACATAAAAAAGATCCAACAAATAATAGACATATTTTCTGTCATCAAAATTAGAATTTTGAAATCAAATCTGCAAATTATCCAACAAAAACTAGAACCAATAAAAGATAAATAAAATACATAAACTTAAATCAAAGATTAGTAGTCTTAAAAATCCTGGGTCTGAGTTGGCCACTGACCCCCATGCTGCTGGGGTGGGTTTGCTTGTTGGGGTGGGTAGACTTGTTGTTGAGGAGGTGGAGTTTTGTGGTCCAAATCACACACATGAGATTTAGGTGTTAGCTCACGTTTCCTGGCCTTGCTCAGGAGATAGATGATGATCCCCTCAAATAGCTCCCTTTGATCTGCATCAACCTCATGGAGCTTATTGGCTGTGAAACAGCCAAAGCCTTCAGCACTATCGGGCGCTGTGGTGATTACAGACGTAGCCCTAGTAAGAAACTCAGCTGTGGCCTCATCCAGATGTTAGCTCTTTCTGGCCCTTTTTCCGGCCAGTTGACTGGCTGCTGGGCCCGGTCTCTTCTTGGCTGCCAAGTTCCTGTGTGTGAAAAAGGGTCAGGTGTGTAGCATGTGTGGGGGAGGGGGTGAAAGGGAATATGTGGCAAGTGTGTGGATCCTCCAACCTGTGAATGTTTTGTGTCATCCACAGATGTGCAGGAGGGTGCAGGGCCATCTGGCCTGACCGCACCAACCCCAGGACAGCAGCCTAATGAGGCCCCCCAACAAGGCCGGAGTCCGCGGAGGAGGTTCAAGAGGAGCAGGAGAATCATGAGGAGGAGGAGAATCATGAGGAGGAGGAGTCCATGTCAGGCACTGGACGTTTGGGTTTTGAGGACTCTTCCCCTCTGGCTGGCAGCAGGCAGGCCTCCCTAAGGGGGAGCCCCCCCCTCCTCCCCCAACATGGCTCCCCTCACAAGGGCCTCCCCTTCTCCCCGGCCACAAGCATCAGCTGGAGGCAGGATGTCATCCCAGACCACCAGGGGGGTGGCCGATCTCCTGCCCGCCACTCTGAGAAGGGACCAGTTCCTCCAGACCCGCCATCTGGGACAGGTCAGCCAGACATTGGTGCGGATGGAGGAGAGCCTGTCCTCCATCAAGGATACGCTGGGGAACCTGGACTCCCACTCCCGGGCTTTCACAACCTGCCTAAATGAACTGCAGACGACATCAGCAGGTGTTGGGCAGGATGTGAGGGCCCTTACCCTGGCTATCCAGGCCAACACGGCAACACTTGGTGCTGCCCTGGACAGAATAGCCGTGGCCTTGGAGGGCAGGCAGCCAGGTGGTCAGAGATCAGGGGCTGCTCCTCCTTCCCCGGTTTTACCCCTTCCCCATGAGTCTCCCCTGAGAAGCCCCTGAGAAGCCGTGGCCGGGGGCGCCACAGGCGTGGCTCACGCAGAGGGCAATAATTTGTTTTTCCCCATTTTTTTGTCTTTTTTTTTTTTTTGCTGGAAATTTTTTGCTTTTGCAGGTCATTTTTTTTTTTGGGGTTGTGAATGCTGTGTGAATGTGGGGGTGACATTCCTGCCGGAAAAGGGGTGTCACCCTCAATTTTGGTGGATAAGGGTTCCCCAGGACCAGGGAGAAGTGATCCCCAGGTCCGTGTGAATGGTGTATGAATGTACAGTGACATAATTGGAGCCTTGGCGTGGCGTTGCTGCTCACAAGTCCTGCATGGTGGACTGGTGCCAATCCAATTTGATGTGGATGTGGGGTGTGTGTGCTAGGGACCACAGTGTTGTGCATGCATGCATTCTCATTGTGCCATGATTAATGTGTATGTTTAACGTGCAAAGATGCCCAATGTGAGCTGTCTCCTGGCTGCTCTTCCCTCAGAAGACGGGGTAGCCTCGGTTAGGGGGGGATTGTCTGGTTCAGGGGTCAGGTCATCACGTAGGTCAATCTGCAGGCCCTTTCTTTCTGCGAAGTTGTGCAGCATGCAACATGCACCGATGATCTGGCACACAAAGTTTGGGGAATACAAGAGGGTACCCCCAGACTTATCCAGGCATCGGAAACGTGACTTTAGGAGGCCAAAGGTGCGCTCCACCACTGCTCGTGTTTGGGCATGTGCTTGATTGTATCTTTCCTCTCCTGGGGTTTGGGGGTTCCGCATAGGAGTCATGAGATGGGGTCCCAGTGGATATGCAGAGTCACCTGTAAGGGAAAAGACAGGAGGATGTTAGTCATGCATGTGCCCCTTGTGATGTGCATCATGGGAGGGGATAGTCATGCCTGCCACCCATGTCACTCACCAACCAGCCAGGTGTCCCCATACACGTTCTGATCGAATTCCATTTGGATGTGGCATTGATTGTATATGTAGCTGTCATGGCTGGACCCTGGATGTTTGGCACGGACGTGCCATATGAGGCCTTGGGCATCGACTATCACCTGTACATTGATGGAATGCCAATGCTTCCGATTGCGGTACATGTGCTCTGTCTCCTGGGGGGGCTGGAGTGCCACATGTGTGCAATCAATGGCCCCCACAGTGCGTGGGAATCTGGCAATTCTGTAGAAATCTGTCATTGCCTTCAGCCCCAGCTCCTCAGTGGTGGGTTTGATGATTTGGTTGGCCATGCGTCTGAGAATTGCAGGGACAACCTGGTGCACACATCTGCTCATGGAGGATTGTGACATCCCAGCCACCACTCCACTTGTACGCTGAAAAGAGCCACTGGCAAGGAAATGGAGTGTTGCCATGACCTTGACCAGTGGCTGCACTGCATGTGAGCGGTGTGTTGGGCTGGTGATGTCCTCCTGCAGGGTTGTGGTTAATTCCAGGATGGCATGAGGGGTGAATCTGAAGATGCGAAACACCTCAGAATCACTCATGCCAAACAGGTCTATGCGGGTGCGTTATATCCTCTCCCGTGCCATCCTCCGTGCCATCCTCCGTGCCCTCATCCTTCTTTGTTCATCTAAAGTCAGTAGTATAGCTATGTGCGACGATGCCCCTGGCATGTTGGCATACAGATTGTTGTGCAACACGTGTGACTGCTGAGCTGCTCACCAACAGTGTTGCTTTATCTAACAAGTAGACTTTTTTTCTCTTTTTAGACCAGCTTTTATATGCTCTAATTTTAGACAGGACATTTTGCTGTTGCGCACACTGCGTCGCCTGCGCTGCCCCAACGTTGTTTTGTGGATCCCCGTAAGTCCCTCATTAGCATATTTGACTAGCAAATCAATGGTGTGTCTAGCGCACTTTTGCGCGGAAGGATGCGCCAGTCTAACGAAATTACGCGGGACAAAAACATTTTTGTCGATTTTTTGCGTATCTCGTTCTGGGAATGCCGCGCAACGAAACGCACGCGCACATTTCGACTTACGCACGCGCATCTCCTGTTGCACAGGCGTAATCGCTCTGTGAATCTGGGCCAATATATACATCGGCCGATTAAAATTGGTTACACCAGTCTAATAGCAGCAAACCTAGTTTCAACACCTAGGAAAATATATACAGTGGATGTGTGTTGAGAACATATGTGTTACAATGTAAAGAAACCTTATTTTTATCCCAATGGAAGTATGACATTACATATTCTACAACACTGATAAACAAGTGTAGATGTGTGTGGGATGAGAAGATATAAAAATAAAAACCCAGCCAAAGCGTGTGAATCATGTTACGCCGGACGTGTAAATAATTATTAAAATGTATAACCCATAGAAAATTGTGTTTCAGCGTGTGGTGTGCTGCAAGAGGGAAAGAGGGGGAAAAGGAGAGGATTGGTAGTTGCTGGTTGAACCGATGTAAATGTGTAGTGTTTCACATCATATGAGATGGAAACAATATTGAAAGATCAAGTGACCAAAGTATATACGTTAGGTGTCCTCAAAACAGCAGAAAATCATGAAAGCACGAAATAGGGTAAAAGTTACTAAGTTAAAAATAAATGTGTATTACCCTTGCCCCGTAAGGAGATTAAATGTCTTCAGTGTTTAATCCAAATCCCTAACGACCCATAGAAAATGGTGTTTTAGCGCGTGGCGTGCTGCAAGAGGGGAAGAGGGGGAAAAGGAGAGGATTGGTAGTTGCTGGTTGAACCAATGTGAATGTGTAGCGTTCCACATCATATGAGATGGAGAAAATATTGAAAGGTCAAGTGACCAAAGTATATACGTTAGGTGTCCTCAAAACAGCACAAAAGCACAAAATAGGGTAAAAGTTACTGAGTTAAAAAGAAATGTGTGCTACCCTTTCCCCGTACGGAGATTAAATGTCTTCAGTGTTTAATCCAAATCCCTAACGGCCATAGTATGGAAGGGACATATACATGGGTAAAGTGAATGGTGATAGAGATAAATGTGACAAGATGTGTGAATGTACCATTTAAATAAACGGGATGGAATAATGGAAACCGTGTACAATAAGCACAGAGCATACAAGATATGAAGTGAAGGAAAAGGTTCTGTCGTAACCCTTATCTACAAATCTGTCGATAAGGGTGTTAGTCTGTGAACAGTAGTCATCCGTGGAGTTACAGTTTTGTTTGATTCTGATGAACTGCCCCTTGGCTATGGCCCGTTTCCACTGTGGGTGGTGGCAACTACTATATGGGATGTACCCATTATGGTCTGTATCTTTAAAATACGTTCTCGTGTGCAGTTCATCTCCTGGTTTGAATATCTTCAAATCTATAAATTGTGTTACATCGTTGACTGTGAACTTAATTCCATATTTGTTGATATTAATATATTAATATGTTCTATAAAACCATTTAGTTGTTCACGGGTTCCCCTCCATATAATCAGGATATCAGCAATGAACCGCTTGTATACTTGTATGTGTGGCCAACACTTTCCAAAAACCTCTTCACTCACCCACTTGTTTAGAAAAATGTTTGCCACACTTGGGGCGTACTTGTTCCCCATACCTACCCCTTTTATTTGGCTATAGTAGTTATGATTGTGCTGATTGAGTTGATTGATGATTGAGTTCAGAATGTTTTTTTAGGGCCCATGCTACTGCTGCAAGCACGTCTGTTTGTTAATAAATAGTTATTAGAATCACTATATACTAACAGTGTGGAGTCATCTATTCTTTCCTGCTCTGATGTATTTATGACATCCTTACTGTCTTTGATGAATGATTTACCTTTTGCTGCTAATGGCTGTAGGAACACATCTAAGTATTCCCCTAGCCTCGAATGTTCGGAATTTATCCCACTTATGATTGGCTGTTCCGTGCATTTTTGTGTGCATCAAAAATGCATGCACAGTGTTTTCCATGTATTATAATGGCTGTAGTTGGCTCTAGTTCACAACATGTAGTCAGTTTCCGGTTCAGAAACTGACTGCATGATGTGAACTAGAGCCAACTAGAAACATTGGAATACATGGAAAACACTGTGCTTGCATTTTTGACGCACACAAAAATGCACACCAAACTGAATGGAGTTCCATCTGGTCCTACATTTACATTTTGGGTTAAAAATTATGTGTTTGTCTATTCAAAGACAAAATGAGAAGAAACACAGAAATTAGGACACAAACCTTCAATTTCCCTCATGATCACTTTTCGTCAAAATTTGTAGAATTTTTGCCTACATGGAGATTTAAAATTCCATACAACACACAGTGGGTGTTTTTTTCTAGACATCATTCAAAATGTGCACTACAAGTGCACTGCAAGTACAATGAAAGTGCAGTCGCTGAACAATGTTTAGCCTAAATAAGGGGAAGCTTTGCTTGGGCATAATTCAAAAATGTATGTTTGGTATCCCCCTTAGATATACAGCGAATGCACCTCCAATTGCACTTGCAGTGCAAAGTGGATTTAACAATCGTAAAGAAAAAATACTTTTTTTTAGTAATTATGGTTTTGAAGGTACACACATTTTAGGCAGGGTATCATAAGGGACATTTTAGATTTAGGCCTCTTCTACATTTGACAAGTAAAGTGGTAAGCTCCTGAGGAAGGCAAGATATTCCCAAGTTGAGAATATTCTTGAATAATGTCTCATATGGCGTTTTAACCACTTAAGACCCGGACCTTTATGCAGGTAAAGGACCTGGCTAGTTTTTGTGATTAGGCACTGCAACGCTTTAATTGACAATTGCGCAGCTGTGCGATGTGGCTTCCAAACAAAATCGGTGTCCTTTTTCTCCCCCACAAATAGAGCTTTCTTTTGGTGGTATTTTATCACCTTTGCGGTTTTTATTTTTTTACGCTATAAACAAAAATAGAGTGCCAATTTTGAATAAAAAAAACAAATTTTTTACTTTTTGCTATAATACCCCCAAAAAGGATATATTATTTTCTTAGTTTAGGCCGATACGTATTCTTCTACATATTTTTGGTAAAAAAAAAAAAATCGCAATAAGAGAATAAGTTACATTGACAGTGTATTGGAAGGTGTGTAGCAGAGCAAAATAATACTCTGCATAGCTCAATGCAAGATTTGAAAGGCAAATTTGCACATCTGCTTGGTTTGCAAAAGTTGATAAAAATGACAAATATGATTAGAATGACATTTGATAAAAGAATAATACACAGTAGGTCCAGAAGTGCTGGGGGGGTGGGGGCTTGAGAGCACCGGAGGAGCCAAAAAGAAGAAAGGTGGAGAGCACTGGGGGGATAAAGAGCAGAGGTGGAGAGCATTGGGGGGGAGTGCAGCTAACATGGGGGCAGAAAGAACAGGGGTGGAAAGCACTGTGGGGGGACGAGAGCACTGGGGGGTGGGAGCCAGGGAGCAGAAGGAGAACTGGGAGGGGCCAGCAAAAGAAGTTGTAAGGAGGAGAAGCAGGGGCGGCTGCATATAGAGGAAATTAGCTTTCTATATTCCTCCATGCAGCCGCTGAATGCTTGAGCATTCAATGGCTGCATGGAGGAATATAAAAAGCTCAATTCCTCTATATGCAGTCCCCCTGCCGATCCTCCTATCCAGGCACACAGAGTGGGCTGTACATGTGGAAATCTCCTCCTCCTCCTGTGATCACAGAGCTGGCTGGGTCTGTGTTCGACGGCGGCGCTGTAACACGGTCCTACCCCCCTAGACCGACTTGTGTGATAGGCAGAACACTGATTCAGTATCTACCACCACATGAGCCAGTCTAGGGGGGCAAAACCGTGTTACAGTGCTGCCGCCACCAAACAGACCAAGCCAGCTCCGTGATACACAGGAGCGGGAGAGAGGGGAGCACTGCAGCCAAAACTCAAAGCGGCCCATCAGGAAATTTCGCCAGCGCTTTGCGTTCATGCTCTTCGTCGGCGGTTCCCGATTACTGTCGCAGGTGATATTCAAACCTTTTTGTATCTTGTGCAATCTTGCAATTCGTTAGGCTTTCTATCCTGCATCATTTTTGGAAATAAAATCTGCCTCTGAGTTACTGTTCCAACATCATTCGGCTCAGGCGTAGTACATTTGTAACTTCCTCCTGCCAAACATACAATTTATTTGTAAATCCATTTGGAGATTAGCATGTATTGTGTGTATGTGTTCTTTGGCAGATTGAGGTGGTAATTGGTCTCACCTGGTGCCTTATCTGCACTTGATTAGCCGGGGGGGATGGGTGGTTGGTAGGTGTTCAGTTTCAAAGCAAGGGGTAGCATACACTCTACAACCAATTCGTTCAATACCCCTTACTATCAATTCGTATCAGAGTCATTTCTCTTTATAACCGTTTTGTATCAAATACATTGCATACTTTCTACCGTTGCCATTCGTTGGTTCCCCTATGCCATGTGTTTTAGTTTTCCGCAGCAGTACTTACAAATTGTTTGTACACGGTTCTTCTCTCTCATTTATTTACCAAAGTTATTGCCTGTGCGTCAGACTCACGGACATGAGGTGAGCTGGGAAGAGGCGGCCCAGTGACGTGTAGTACCGCACACTGAACCGACAAAGAGCATGTGTGAGTTGGCTGCTTAACCGCTTGTTACCCGCCCGCCGTCATATGACGGCGGGCGGGTAACTCCATTGTCCTGACTGCACGTCATAAGACGGGCAGTCATAGAAAGATGCTAGGGGCGCGCGCACCCGTCGCATCACTGAGAACCCTGTGCGTGTGCCCGGCGGCCGCGATGGCCGCCGAGCACACGCGATTGCCGAGTAACTGAGCTGGGACGTGGAGCTCTGTGTGTAAACATAGAGCTGCACGTCCCTGTCAGGGAGAGAGGAGACCGATTGTGTTCCTTGTACATAGGGACACAATCGGTCTCCTCCCCCAGTCTCCCCCCACAGTTAGAACACACCTAGGATACACATTTAACCCCTTCCCCGCCCCTAGTGGTTAACCCCTTCCCTGCCAATTACATTTATACAGTTATCAATGCATATTTATAGCATTGTTCACTGTAAAAAATGTAAATGGTCCCAAAAATGTGTCAAAAGTGTCCGATGTGTCCGCTATATGAAAAAATATCGCAGATCGCCGCCATTCCTAGTAAAAAAATAAATTAAAAAAAATCATAATTATGTCCCGTATTTTGTAGGCAATATAACTTTTGCGCAAACCAGTCACTATACGGTTATTGCGATTTTATTTTTTACCAAAAATATGTAGAAGAATACGTATCGGCCTAAACTGAGATAAAAAATGTATTTTTTTTTTTTAAATGGGATATTTATTATAGCAAAAAGGTGCACAGTAGGCAAGTGGTTAAATACCCTCCGGGCTCCTCCCATAAACTCATGCCCACCATACTGGCCATCTTATTTACCCTGTAAGGATGCATTCACACCTTTTAAACATTTTAAATCACGGGCATATTTGCAACATTTGAAAGGCACCTCAAATCACGGTGCGGGTCTGCTGCGGTTGTTGCATGATAAATCGCGCTGCAATCACGAAGCATGTCACCCAAAAAAAGTTCAGGAGCTACTTTAGGGCGACATGCTTCCTGTGATGCAGCAGACTCGCACCACAATTTGAGATATCCTGCGATTCAAAATACTGAAGTGTGAATGCAGCCTTAGTGTGGTGCCCATTACCTGCTACCACTTAAAACAAAAATTAAATGGAACAGAAGAGAAATCAAAATCAAAATTTGCTTTCAAAACTGCATCAATTCTTCTAGGTACACTTTGAGGGAACTTGGCAGGTAGGTTGTTCTAAACATGTTGGAAAAATTAACCACAGACCTTCTGTAGATGTGGGCTACCTCAAATCCTTCTGTTTCTCAGACAGTCTCGATGATAATGAGATCTTGTTGTGCTTCACAATGAAGATCGTTCTTAACCACCTCAAGTTCAGACACCTTGACCCCCATCTGGTCCAGGCCATTTCCAACTTTCATCACAGTCATATTTTGAATGACAATTACTTAGTCATTCAACACTATACCCAAATGAAATTGTTAGTGTTTTTCTTTTGGTGCCATTTAATCTTCACTGGATTTTTTTAGTTTGTTTTTTTTAGTTTACATTTTAGCTATTTCAAGCATTAGAGCATTTGCACGAGTACAGATACACGTGCAAATGCTTAGTTTCGGCACCTATATCGATATTTGTGCAAACCAATACAAAACACAATCCCCATGCAATTGATTTTCTGCACATTTTCGTCTTCAGATTTACCAAAACCATATCATATGAGGTCAAACCTTAAGGTCTCGTACACAAGATCAAATCTGTCTGCTGGAAACGGTCTGCTAGACCGTTTCAGCAGACAGATTCGATCGTGTGTACGGGCGAGCCGACGGATTTGGCCACCCGACAGATTTCAAAGCATGCTTTGAAATCTATCGGGTGGGAACCCGTCCGCCCGACATGTCTGCTGGTTAGTACACTTACCAGCAGACATGTCGTCTCGCACCGCCGCCGAATGGATTTGGCGCATGCGCGGAAGTGTTTTACTTCCTGGTGCGGTGACGTGGCGGCGTCAACGTCACCGACACGTCACCGACACGTCAGCGCGCCGTCTGCTGGCAGGGATTTTGGTTTGCTCGTGTGTACACACGAGCAAACCAAAATCCAAACAGACAGATTTGTTCAAATCGGTGGGATAGACCGTTTTGAACAAATCTATTGCCTCGTGTGTACGAGGCCTAAGAGTTTCAATTTGTATACAATCAGGCAGGCCCTTACTACATGGTTTTGGTAAATCTGAAGAAAATTTAACAGTGTGTATGGGGTCTAAGTCTCCTGAGTATGGGGATACCACATGTGTGAGACACTTTCACAATCTAGATCAGGGATCCTCAAACTACGGCCCTCCAGCTGTTGTGGAACTACACATCCCATGAGGCATTGCAAAACTCTGACATTCACAGACATGACTAAGCATGATGAGAATTGTAGTTCCTGAACAGCTGGAGGGCCGTAGTTTGAGGACCCCTGATCTAGATGCATAAAGGGCCCCAAAATCCATAGAGCATTTTAAGGCATTCTAGAGGCATAAATTATGCATCCAATATCCTGACTACCCATCAGATTTTTTCTAGGGGCATATATTACATACCTAATTTCCTGACTACCCATCACATTTATGGAGGGCCTGGATCACAAGGGTAGTGGAAGCACCTTTAAAAAATGACCACATTTTGGAGAGTAAACACACCAAGGTATTTTTAGGAAGCATTAAATAGGGGTAATTGAATAGGATATTTCTCATACACAGCATTGGGCATACTTAGAATTACACCCCAAAACCCATTCTACTACTCCTCTAACTATAATGATGCCACGTGAGACTTTTTCAGTTTCTGGACTGATTATATACCAGACATTTTATCTTGTATATTACACAAATCACCCAATTGTATAGTGAATCAGCAAAGTGAATCTGCAATGGTGAGCATAGTGAGGCTGCATTGATGTGCACAGGTGAGGCTGTGCTGAGGGGAACTGATAGTTGTTCATATTTATTTTTGCAACTTAATTCTGCATAAAACATTTTACAAGATAATTTATGAGTGCGTGATTAGCGGGAGAATAAGGGGCGGGTAGGGGTTGGGTGGGGCAACTAGTGGGGAGTAACCCTTGAGGCCAGGCTAGTGGCTCAAGACCTGAAATGTTAAGCCCTGCTTTATCCATCCATCGCATTCCATCCCTCTCTCAGGCATCAATCGTCCTCTATCCATCCATCACATCCCTTTCTCACGCATCATTCTGTCCTATATCTGTTCATCCAATCCCATCCCTCTCTCACGCATCATTCTGTCCTATATCCGTCCATCCCATCCCTCTCTCACGCATTATTCTGTCCTATATCCATTTATCCCATCCCTCTCTCACGCATCATTCTGTCCTATGTCCGTCCATCCCATCCCTCTCTCACGCAT
This sequence comes from Rana kukunoris, assembly GCA_029574335.1. Taxonomy (NCBI): domain Eukaryota; kingdom Metazoa; phylum Chordata; class Amphibia; order Anura; family Ranidae; genus Rana; species Rana kukunoris. The sequence goes on from CM056052.1 coordinate 388,638,792, forward strand.
TATTCTGTCCTATATCCATTTATCCCATCCCTCTCTCACGCAGCATTCTGTCCTATATCCGCCCATCCCATTCCTCTCTCAGGCATCAATCTGTCCTCCATCCATCCCATCCCTCTCTCACACGCATCATTCTGTCCTATATCCATCTATCCCATCCCTCTATCACGCATCATTCTATCCTATTTCTCCTACATCCATCCATCACATCTCTCTCACACATCATCACAGGTCATGGGGCACATCACAGGACACATAGTAGAGCACATCACAGGGCACATCAGGGGGTACACAGGAGGGCACATGGCATGGGCACGCAGCAGGTCACATTACGGGGCACACAGCATGGTTTATTATGCTGTACACAGCAGGGCGCATTATTGAGCACAGCATGGTGCATCACAGGGGCACAGAGAATATAAGGTAGTACACAGAAGGGCATGGGGCGTACAGTAGGCACATCATGGGGTACACAGAGGGACACATCAGGGGGTACACACAGCAGGGCACATGGCATGGGCACGCAGCAGGGCACATCATTGGAAACAGGGCAGATTTGGTGGTACACAGCAGGGCACATCACAAGGCATGGGGCACACAGTATGGTACACAGCAAAGCAGGGGGCATATCAGGGAGTACACAGCAGGGCATGGGGCACACAGTAGGTCACATCACAGGGGACACAGTAGGGAACAACATGGGTCACAGGGCAGTACACAGCAGGGCATGTGGCACACAGTAGGGCACATCAGGAAGTACACAGCACATCACGGGGAATGGGGCACACAGTAGAGCACATCACAAGGCACATGAGGTGTTACACAGCAGGACATAGGGCACATAGCACGGGAAAGGACACATCACAGGGCACGTGGCACAGTATGGCACAACCTGGGGTGACACAGTAGGGGACAACGCATGGCATGGGCACATCACAGGCCTCCGGGCACATCACAGGCCTCCGGGCATGCAGTAGGGTTAACCTGCAGGGCACAAACTGAAACACAGGACACACAGCTGAGCACTGGGATCCTCCAGACTCAGCACATTGTCTCAGGGCAGGAATCGGAGGGCACCGTGGGGGAAGAAGGGACAGGGGCACACATTGTGGGTGGAAGCACAGGATTATACTTCGGTGGGGTTGACAAAACTGGGAGACACAGTGGGTGGAGGACAATGTGGGTGGGTGTAAGACAGGGTAACACTGAGAGTGGAGGACACAGGGGGACACACATGTGGGTGGGTTGAGAACACAGGGGGACAGTGAGGGTGGGTGGAAGACAACGGAGGATCACTGTGGGTGGAAAACACAGGGTGACACTGTGTGTGGAGGACACAGGGGGGCACATATGTCAGACACACATGTGTGTGGGTGGAAGACACAGGGGGACACATGTGTGTGGGTGGAAGACACAGGGGGACACGTGTGTGTGGGTGGAAGACACAGGGGGACACGTGTGTGTGGGTGGAAGACACAGGGGGACACGTGTGTGTGGGTGGAAGACACAGGGGGACACGTGTGTGTGGGTGGAAGACACAGGCGGACACGTGTGTGTGGGTGGAAGACACAGGGGGACACGTGTGTGTGGGTGGAAGACACAGGGGGACACGTGTGTGTGGGTGGAAGACACAGGGGGACACGTGTGTGTGGGTGGAAGACACAGGGGGACACGTGTGTGTGGGTGGAAGACACAGGGGGACACGTGTGTGTGGGTGGAAGACACAGGGGGACACGTGTGTGTGTGGGTGGAAGACACAGGGGGACACGTGTGTGTGTGGGTGGAAGACACAGGGGGACACGTGTGTGTGGGTGGAAGACACAGGGGGACACTGTGGGTGGGTGGAAGACACTGTCTACTGTCTACTGACACTGTCTACCTACTCCCACTCCCGCGATTGCCTCGTGGACACCCGATACGGCGATGCCTGTAGCCTGAATACCTCTTACAGCTCGCTGATCACCACGACCCCTCTTTTTTTCTCGTCCGTCCCAGGTGATGTCATGTACAAGCACCTGGGGTGGACAGGAGGGAAGGAGGAGCCGGCAACAAGCAGCGCACTGTGAGAAGTATCAGACACATCCTGAAACTCTTCTCTCTTCTGCGGATGCAGAGGCTCTTCCGGGCCCCTTGGTCCGTGCCCGAGTGACTGATGGGTCAGTCCACCCCAGCCTCTCTCACGCATCACTCTGTCTTATTTCTCCTATATCCAGTGGCGGCCCGCCCATATGGGCGCACGGGCGCCGCCCCCCCTCCCGCAGTCACAAAAAAAAAAAAGAATTAAAAAAAAAAAAACGGGCCCTTTAAGAACTTTTATTCGGCTAAAATGTCATTTTGACATTTTAGCCGAAGTTCTGGCGGCCGTCTATAGAGGGCGCTGCAGCGCCACCCCCTCTCGCAAGTAACACACGTTCAGTGCTATGCATTGGACGTGTGTTACTGTTGCCAGCTGCCTGGTCTATTCGTATAACCGGACATGGGACGCCGGTTACCCGAATAGCGACAGCTGGTTGGCTGAGGGGAACTGCCTATCAAAGCCAGTGGCTCTGATAGGCTTTTCCAGTCCCGCCCTCCGGCCCTTGGAAGTCTATGCTCGGAGCGCAGACAATCTGCGGTCCTTGCATTAGACTGACAGCCGTTTCAGCCAATCAGGTTCCCGGATTCTGGTTTTCAGGAACCTGATTGGCTGAAGCTTCTCCAGGGCGGCAGAAGACATCGAGGGAGGACATGGAAGCGTCAGGTAAGTGATTTTTTTACAGGGAAAGGGGCAGCATGGGGCACAGTGGCAGCATGGGGCACAGTGGCAGCATGGGGCACAGTGGCAGCATGGGGCACAGTAGAAGCATGGGGCACAGAGGCAACAATGAGCACAGGCCGGGCACAGTGGTGACAATTGATGGCACAGTGACTGAATATGATGGCATGGCAGAGAGGTGACAATTGATGGCACAGTGACTGCATTTGATGGCATGGCAGAGAGGTGACAATTGATGGCACAGTGACTGCGTTTGATGGCATGGCACAGTGGTGACAATTGATGGCACAGTGGTGGCGTTTGATGGCATGGCACAGTGGTGACAATTGATTGCACAGTGACTGCATTTGATGGCATGGCACAGTGGTGACAATTGATGGGCACAGTAGCTGCTTTTGATGGCATGGCACATTGGTGACAATTGATGGCACAGTGGTGGCGTTTGATGGCATGGCACAATTAGTGACACAAGTGGTGACAATTGATGGCACAGTGACTGCAAATGATGGCATAGCACATTGGTGACAATTGATGGCACAGTGACTGCATATGATGGCATGGCACATTGGTGACAATTGATGGGCACAGTAGCTGCATTTGATGGCATGGCACAGTGGTGACAATTGATGGCACAGTGGCTGCATTTGATGGCATGGCACAGTGGTGACAATCGATGGCACAGTGGCTGCATTTGGTGGCATGGCACAGTGGCTACATTTGGTGGCATGGCACAGTGGCTGCATGTGATGGGCACAGTGAGGCTGCAATATTTTTTTTTTCGTTTGCGCCCCCCCAAAAATTTTGAGCACCAGCCGCCACTGCCTATATCCACCCACCCGCCCACCCACCAATTCATTCCATCCCATCCCACTGTCACGCATCATTCTTTCCAATGTCTCCTATATCACTCAATTCATCCATTCCATCCCATCCCTCTCTCATGCAGCAGAGTATCATATTTCTTTCATATCCATTCATCTTATCCCTCACACTCACGTCTGTCCTTTTTCTACTACATCAATTTACCCAATCCCTCTCTCACAAATTAGTTTGTAGTCAGCGTCTTCAAGTAAGAACTTGCGATGACCCTAACAACCAAGGCCTGAGGTGTGCCTTGGCCTAGCTGGTCGGTATGCCTGAGACGAGGGCATACCCTGAATGTACAGTAAGAATAAGAAAATGTACAAAGAGAAATTGTGTGTATGAAAGCTGGGGGAACGGGTGGGTGGGAAACATGAAATGGCGCCAACACCGGACCTGACAGGGGAGGGGGATTAAATACTCAGCAGACTCTGCCTACAAATTCAGGCTAGCCTTCGGCCAGCCTTATACTTGTAGTCAGCGTCTTCGAGTAAGAACTTGCGATGACCCTAACAACTAAGGCCCGAGGTGTGCCTTGGACTAGCTGGTCGGTATGCCTGAGAAGAGGGCAAAAGACACCTATTTAGGTGAAGAAGGGTAGAGAACAATCCGTCCAGTGAAGAAGTGTGCGTCTGGAAGGCAACTGTATACGTATCCCCTAAGACAGGAGAAACCCACCGAGCCATGACTTGAGATGGAAGGAACCCCCTATAGAACCTGGGAATCCGCTCAGAACTCAATAACCCATGGAGATCGATTGAGCTTGATGCCCGACACCACCCCATCATAAGAATGCCAGCTACCTGGAGAAGGCATATAGCATGCACCCGGCAATAGCATGACGACGCATGGAACCAAGCCAGACTCACAGAACATGGGTCCCACCTGATAGCGCTCAGGCCGTGCCACTGCCTGAACCTGACCCCCAGATCCCATCAACAGCAGGGCTGATGGAAGTAAATGCAATGAAAGTTGACATAGGTGTGGAAACAGCAGCCCAAAATCACAAATGATATTGGAACTTGCCATTAGGCACCCTGGTGGCTCGACCCCCCCCCCCCCCCCTCACACCTTCAATGACGGTAAGGAACCAGACCAAGCACCCCTGCCTCCAGTGCTTGATGGCGATGAAGCATGCCTGTGCTAAGCCAAAACACATCAAACCTGACGAACTAGTGATGCGGCCCGCGTGCAGGCCTGTAACCAAGCTTAGGAACACAAACCAACAAACATGACAACAGACCACCAGACATGAAACAACAACAACACCCCTCTGCACCTACCTAGGTACGAGAACATGCAGAACCATCAAGACCACTGTGCGTGAACATGAAGACAGCCCCCCACCCCCACCCTGGTGTGAGTGGTAAATAAACCAGAGTGACCTGCAGCATAGACAGAGGCAATTAACTGAACACTCAAGGCTAGTGTACACACGAAGCGTGATGGGTGGTCGTATAGGTGTAAGAATGAACGTGCAACGTATGACGTATGGTATACGGGCGAGAAGATTGTGGTCAACAATCATTAAAAGAAGCCTCAGCCCGTATGGATCTGTAGACGTGACAGATCCCGAGATGCGAGTACTAGCTAACTAACCCAGGTTGCAACATGACAAAGTACAATGAGACATGATAACCAACGAACGACAACCACGCCATGACAGACAGACGCTATGAAAGACATGCTGGGGCAGAAATGACAAACGTGAGACTGGAACGCTGGGCCAGAAGCGCAGACACTGGAACGCTGGGCCAGAAGTGCAGACACTGGAACGCTGGGCCAGAAGCGCAGACACTGGAACGCTGGGCCAGAAGCGCAGACACTGGAACGCTGGGCCAGAAGCGCAGACACTGGAACGCTGGGCCAGAAGCGCAGACACTGGAACGCTGGGCCAGAAACTGGACCGCTGGGCCAAGAAACGCAGAAACTGGACCGCTGGGCCAGAAACGCAGAAACTTGACTGCTGGGCCAGAAACGCATGACAGAAATACTGCAACTGAAAGCTGAGATTGAAACGCAGAGCCAGAAATGCCGGGCCAGAACTCAGAGCCATAATGCTGTGACTGAACGCTGAGATGGAAACGCATGACCGCAAAGCTGGGCCAGAAATGCAGAGACAGAAATAGCGTGGCAGAACTACTGAAACGCAGAGAGAGACTGAAACGCAGAGAGAGAGACTCACTGAAAACGCAGAGAGAGAGAGACTCACTGAAAACGCAGAGAGAGAGAGACTCACTGAAAACGCAGAGAGAGAGAGACTCACTAAAAACGCAGAGAGAGAGAGACTCACTGAAAACGCAGAGAGAGAGACTCACTGAAAATGCAGAGAGAGAGAGACTCACTGAAAACGCAGAGAGACTCACTGAAAACGCAGAGAGACACACTAAAAACTTGAAGACACACTAAAAACGACTTGAAGACACACCGATATAAATGGTACTCATTGGAAATCATGGCGTACCACTTGTCATGCGACTTTGTAGTCCCAAGTTGCAGGACAAGTCGCACAAGTATGAAAGGTGCCTCATTATGCACTGTAAAGACTACAGAAAGGCATAGAAATCACATGACCAGAATGCAGAAAAATATTACTATACTGTAAAGCAGGATAACATTTATTTTTATGTTATAAAAATGAGACAGCTCTATCATTCAGTTAAACAGCTACTAAATTAGACACATGTCCCAGAAGGGATGTTTGTCCTATTTAACATACATATCTCCCTTAGGATAAGCTAACTAAATACTAAAGGGTTAAAGAATTAATCTGAATGAGTATATTTTCTTATTCTGACTCTTTGTCCTCTCTGTCTTTTTTTTTTGTAAATTGTTTTTATTGAGGTTTTTCAACATCACATACAGACACAAACAAAACAAATAAAAAAGGAGAGTCCATGGCACAACACCATGTCTCTCGCGACCAACATGGTCGCAACATTAATAACTCACCTAACATAGGTGACTGCCTACCAAACAAAACCCCCGCCCACCCCCCCCCCCTCCCATGACCCCTCAACTCAGTTCACCACCATTTGGCGTTAGTGCATGCAATAGGAAAGTCACACCCTTGAAATTAGGCAAGACAGACAGTTATTAGCTCCTGTATAAGACAGGCAACTCAGTACTTAGACCATGCTCCCACCATGCGTGAGATCCGAGGAAGAAACCAACTCGGCCTCCCCTTCATCGCTACAGCATAGGAACCCCCACCTGTGCCACACGTAAATTGAGTAGTTCAGGATTGAAACCCCCGGTCAGCCTTCCACTTTATCCTGCAGTGACGTCAGCATTGAACCAGGCCCGCCAGACCTTGTCAAACTTCTTCCCGCACCCCCTAGAGATATAGGTCGCCTTATATAGGGGCATCATTGAGTTTACCAGGCCCTTCCAGAAGGCTAGATCCGGCGGGGCGGGCGACTTCCATTTAAGTAATATGGCCTTCCTCCCATAAAACAGTACTATGTTCAGCAGTGTTCTCAGGGCCCTAGAGGGGACCACCTCATCCACTAGGCCCAGGAGACAAACCTGCACCGACAGCGGAACAGGCACATGCAGAATATCTTTTAGGCAAGTAACCACCCCTTCCCAGAATACCTTGATTTGCGGGCACTCCCAGAAGATATGGTTGGCATCGGCCGGCGAAAAGGAGCACCTCCAGCACTCCGGGGCGACTGAGGGAAACAAAACTGAGAGTCTCGCTGGGGTGAAATAGATTTTGTGTAAAAATTTAAAATGTATCAGCCTGTCCCTTTCAGATACCAAGTGCTGAAAGGGACTGTCCCACATGTCATCCCAGTCCTCACCATCTATACCAGGGACATCTCTCTCCCACCTCTCCCTGCATTTAATCAAGGCTGCCGGGCTCTTTTTAAACATTTCCTTATAAGAGACAGACAAGGTCTTAGAAAGATCCTGTTCCATGAGCATGTCCTCGAGAGACGATCTGATGGATTCAATCGCCCTCTCCCGGAACTGAGCCCGGAAGGCATGGCGAAGCTGGATATATCTAAAAAAATAGGAGTTCGGGAGATCAAACTGCGCCTTAAGCTGGTCAAAGGTAAGCAGTTCCCCATAACTAGTCACGTCCTTGAGAAGCTTGATATCCCTAGTCGCCCACACCATCGGATCCGGATAGGAATAAAAGTGTGGCAGTTTGGGATTCCCCCACAGCGGAGTCTGCGGCGAGAACCCCAAATAGCTGGGGCAGGCCAGAGCCACCGCATCGCTCCACGCTCTGACAGTCGCCCGCATGGCCGACGTCAGCGGCAGGTCAGACCCCACTCCCCTATGTATAGCCAGTCTCAAAGTCTCGAAAGACCCCAGGTGAGCTGCCTCTAGTACCGTGGCAGAGTCCCCATCATCAGAGGTGAGCCATCTGTGGACGAAAACCATTTGGCCTGCGAGGTAGTACTTCCTCCAGTCTGGCAGAGCTAGCCCCCCTTGACCCCAGGGTTCCTGAAGCGTCTTGAGCCCTATACGCGGCATTTTGGGGGCCCATAGAAAGGAACTAGTGATGCCATCCAGCTGTTTAAAAAAGGACTTAGGGATGCGCACTGGAGCGTGCCGTAGGAAGTATAGGATTACCGGGAGGATTTTCATCTTAAGAAGGTTTATTCTTCCTATCAGTGAGAGTGGGAGTTTCTGCCACGCCAGGGCCTTCTGCTTAAAAAAGGATAACAGGGGGACCAAATTAAGGGTCAAATAATCTGCGCTGTTCGCCGTGATTCTGACCCCTAGGTAAGTGAAGGACGAAACCCACTGTAGAGGCAAATTTGGATCTGCTCCCCCCCTGGCTCCCTCGTCCAATGGTAAAATCGAGGACTTGCCCCAGTTTACCTTCAGGCCAGAAAAAATAGTAAAATCATTCAGAATCCTCAGGGCTGCCCGAAGCGAGGGACCAGGGTCCTCGAGAAACAAAAGCATGTCATCAGCATATAATGCCAGACATTCCCGTATAGCGCCTACTCTAATAGCTCCCACCTCAGTAGATTTCCTAAGCGCTATAGCCAGGGGCTCCATGGTAAGGGCAAAAAGAAAAGGGGACAATGGGCACCCCTGCCTGGTTCCCCTACCCACCGAAAAAAAGGGGGAGACCGAGTGACCCAGTCTAATGGCGACTCTAGGAGCACTATACATTAATTTTATCCAGTGCCTAAAGACTGGCCCAAAACCCATCTTCTCCAGAACCCGGTGCATATACTTCCAATCAATTGAATCGAATGCCTTTTCGATGTCAATCGATACTATAATCCTGGTACCCCCCACTGGCCCGGGGAGCTGCAGATGCGTGAACAGTCGCCTCAAATTCGTGTCAGTAGACTTTCCGGGCATGAACCCCGTCTGGTCAATATCGACCAGGGAGGAAATCACCCCCACAAGCCGCGTGGCCAGGACCTTTGTCAGGATTTTAAGATCTGCATTTAGAAGGGCAATTGGCCTGTAGGCAGAGCAGACCAACAGGTCCTTGCCAGGCTTGGGCAGTAATACCATGTATGCGTCTAACATGGAGGCCGGGAGCCTGTTCAACTTTAAGCATTGAGCAAATAGGGCATTTAATCTAGGGGCTAACTCATCAGCAAAACATTTATAAAAGTCCGCCGGGAAACCGTCCGGTCCCGGGGCCTTGTGAGGGGGAAAGGCGAAAATTGCCGCCACTATTTCTTTGTTAGTGATGGGAGCATCCAGAGACTCCCGGTCCTCGTCAGATAACCCCGGGAGGGCCAAGCCCCCCAAGAGGGTATCCAAGTCGGTGGTATCATAGCTTGGGATCGGCGCATAGAGTTCAGAAAAATAATCCTGGAACACCTTTAGCACCTCAGAGGGGTCACTAACCAGGGTCCCATCCTTGTTCTTAATTACGGGGACATTAGTAACCTGATTGTCTGTCGCCACTAGCCTTGCTAGCAGTTTCCCATTCTTGTCACGCTCCGCGAAAACCCGTTCGGTCCTATGTCTTATCTCCGTGTGTGCTAGATCTGAGAAGTGCAGGGAAAGAGACCGCCTGGCGTCCATCAGGGATACATATGAGGCATCAGAGGGGCAGTTGGCATGCTTCTCCGTCCACTCCCGTTCAACCTCCCGCAACCTATGTAATTCTTCATTGTGAGTCACCCTCTCCGCCTTAATGGCCGATACACATTCACCCCTCATTACTGCCTTAAAGGAGTCCCACACCACCGGTGGATCCGCTGTATCCACATTGACTGGCCAGTAGGAGGCAGCCGCCTCTCTTAGGTGATCCACCACTTGGTCATTTTGCAGCCACCCTGGTGACAACCGCCACCCCCCCTCCCCCTCCCAGCGGATAGACCGAGAGTGAGAGACAGGGGGCAGTGATCGGACACTCCCCCGGCCAGGTATGTGACGTCCTGCACCAGCGGCAACAGTACCGAGTTGCCAAACGCCAAATCTATTCTGGCCGAGGAGTGGTGAACTGCAGAGATGTGGGAGTAGGCCCTTTGAAAAGGGTTCCGAGCCCGCCACACCTCCGTCAGCCCAGCCACTGATACCCATGCAAGTAGGTCAGCTGACCCCTGCCTCCCAGGGTTGGACGAGTCCAACGCATCTAGGATGGCGTTGAAGTCGCCCATCACCACCTGAGGAAGGTGAGCAAAGGGAGCCAGCCGGGCAAACATGTCATACAACACTTGAATATTTACAGGCGGGGGCAGATAAACATTTACCAATAACATTTTGTATTGAAATATATCTAAAAGGACCGCCACATATCGCCCCCCCGGACCGGTAAACACCTGATGTATAGTGCACGGCAGGGCTTTACTAATCAGGATAGTCACCCCCCTTGCAAAGGTGGAGTAGGTAGCATGGAAGGACTTCTGGACCCAGGCCCTTCGCAGAGCCAGGACCCTACTGCCGTCCAGGTGCGTCTCCTGCAGAAGGGCGATATGTGGTTTGCACTGTTTAAGCATTTGAAACACTGAGGCCCTCTTAAACTTGTTGTTCAGACCCCGGACATTCCATGACACTATATTAACCTTATCCGCCATTTATCAACTTGAAAATAATAATAATGTATAAATAAAATGGAAAACTAGGCACAGAGGATATATACTGCCCTCGATCAAGGTGTGACAATTGAAAAATACAACCAGATCTGTCAGGTACCTCATCCCCTCGCCATGGCCGTGCAACGCACGCATTTTGCAGTAGGTGGCGAACTGAGTTAGAACTAGAACTTCCCCCCCCTGCTATCATACCAACCCCCAACAGTAAAACAATAACTAACAACTTGGTACGCAGCTTAATCCCAAACTCCCAATAAAAAATGGGAGAGAACAAAAATACAGTGGAGAATCCTTGACCTTGTAACGAAAAGTTCAGCAAAGTGAAAAAGAAAAGAGAAAAAATAAACAAAAATCCTTTGGTTCTCCATGGAGCTCCACGCAATGAAGTATGGACAATTGAGAAGCATGAATAAGTTCTGTTCACTGGCCAGGCTGTGTAAAACAGATCTGCAGTCCAAGAGCACCACCAAGCGGCCACTTAGTAGCCACTGCCAGGGAAATTTGGGCACAGAAAACAATATGTGGAACGTTAGTTCAGGGACAGAGATATAGGGCAGGATGAAGGAACAAAAAAATAAACATAAAAGAGTAGAGCACAAAAATAAGGATGGGGATGAGGGGGGAGCCCCAGACGTATCCAGATCATAAAGAAAAGTACCTCACTGAAGTCCAGAGAATGCAGGTCAGTCACAGTCACAGCCACTCCAGACAAAGGTAGGATACTTCAGGCCCCCCAACTAAATGATGGCTCCAGAACGAACGCCACATATTCAGTCATCGCCAGGATCACGGGTTACGGTCCAGCCAGTCGCACGCCTCCCCCGGGGAGTCGAAGAACTTAACAGATCCACCATGTTGAACCCGGAGCCTATTGGGGTACAGCATACTGTATTGGACACCTTTTTCCCTCAGCCTTTTGCGGATGTCATTGAAGGAACGCCGCTTGCGCTGGGTTTCCGCCGAAAAATCCGGGAATAGCATCACTCTGGTGTTTTCAAAGCGCAGCTCCTGGTGCTTCCGGGACTCACGCAAGATCATGTCACGATCTCTATAGTTAAGGAACCGGACGAGAAAAGGGCGCGGGAATGCCCCCGGAGGGCGCACTCCTGTGGGCACCCTATGCGCCCTTTCCGCCACATATGTGGGGGGGAGATCCCCCAATTGCAGGATCTGTTTAAAGAAACGTTCTGCAAAGGTAACAGCCGCAGTCCCTTCGGCCCCTTCAGGTAGCCCAACCACCCGCACATTATTCCTCCTTTGGCGGTCTTCCGCGTCGTCAGCTCTACGTTGAAGGGCGTTCACCTGATCCTTCAACTCCAACAGCTGCGCTCCATGTGAGTGAGCTACATCTTCCACCTCAGATATCCGCCCTTCAGCTTCAGTAAGCCGGCCCTTGAACTTATCGAGTTCATGCCGGATGAGAGTGCACTCTGTGGCGACATGATCAATCTTCACCATCACCGCCGCCTTGCTGGCCTCAATAGCCTCCAGGATGGGTCCGGTGATATCCTCCGGAGTCGCACCACGATCCTGGGCATCAGGCAGGGGGTCCTCTGGACCGTGACCGCCATTCACCGCCGGTACTTCCATACGCCTGTCCTTCTTCCCCACGTTCCTGGCAGGTATAGTGGGAGGCAAGATGGCTGCGGCTGCTCCCTGCTCAATGCCACGTGCAGAGCGGGTCTGGCGCTGCGTGTTCTGCCGTGTCCTCCCCTGCTTGTGCCCACTCCTTCTCATGACCAGGATGTCCCCAGCACTGCCCAGCCTCACAGAGCCTGAAAAAAATGCAATAAGTCGTCCGAATATCGGATAAAAATCAGGATTAGCACGGAGCTCCTGAGAAACACTTGCTGCCTCGTTCACATCCGGCCACGCCCCCCGTCCTCTCTGTCTTTAAAGCAGTCAGTCTGTAGTGTATTTCTGCTCCCTAATCATTGATTCAGTGTATTGTTCTCCTGGTGGTGACTCGTGGTTATTACAGTGTACTGGATTCTAACAGCTCATACGATTCTTCAACTCAGTAACTCCTATAGTTCTTTAACTCAATAACTCGTTTGATTCTTTTACTCCTTATACTGTGTGTACTCATGATGACTCATGTATGCAGTTGCTGAGCCTTGAGCACTCTGATTGGTTGTAGGGAGGGGCCGAGCTCTCTCACTCTAGGATCATATTACCAGCCTGCTCTCCTATGCTTTGTATTGAGTGCACAGAGAACCATTCCAGACGGTTCAGTTCACTCACATGGAAAAAAAAAATATATATATATATATACACTAGTACATATAACACCGCGCTACCCAGTAAAACATAAAAAAGCTGCCAAACACCACAGAATTGGATCAATTCTGCACAAAAACAAGTGATAACAAAAGAAAAGTGTAGCACTAAAGTTATGTGAAGATTAAATATATCATACAGTGAAGTATCATATGAGTATAAAAAGTGAGAGATCAAAAAACACAAATATTAAAGTGTGGCATTGAAGCTCAAAACAGTTCATAAGAATGTGAAATAACTAAAGAGTGTCTCAGTTTGAGTGTCCAAATAAACGTGACAGCGATAAGAGTAGTGTTGATAGTAGATCCACCACCAAAGGTAATTGAGGAGGCTTACCAGAGAATGTGGACTCAACTAAGCAGTAAACTTAATGAGTCACTGAGGCATGTATATGATGACAACCAGGCAGTAGACCTCCCAATGATAGGAAGTGAACGGTATCTCAAAGCAGGTCCACTCTTCATGCGATGAATGAGAACCAAAAAAGATTGTATGGTATCAGGACCAACATACAGGGACCGTAGGCTCTTTACATAGGATCCAAAGAGCTCAATGTGCAATAGCGAGGGGAGAAAAAATAAATGCGGACATAGTGTGATACCGTTTAAAATCTTTACTAAAAAGTTTCAAAGCATAAAAGGTTACACTCACATTTCAGCAGACAAATCAAAGTATTGTACAGTCTAGCAGTGGAGTCAGCAGGAAACCCGACGCGTTTCGATCAAGAGATCATCATCTGGGGTGCTGACTTACTGCTATGATAACTCAAAATATATACCTATGTCCCCTTACCACGATCACGGCTCCAGCTTCAATCAATTGATAATTAATTGCCAAATGGAAAAGGGCAATGACGGCGTGCGCTCCAAGCCTCACTTCACAGAACCAGGCTGGAACGCAACGTCGAGCGTGCAAACGTTCCGTTGCGTGTTATAGGCATGCGCGTCAAGCTGGTGACAAAGCGCGTCTACCCACATACTACATGACGTAGTGCGCTTCAAGCCTCACACCGGAAAGGGAGGCCGGGGCACAACGTCGTGCGTGCGGACGTAGGGGAATCACGTGATGCAATCCAGAATACTGTGGCCGGAGACTGTCATCACGAAATGTGATAGAAACTACATGTCACATTCGCGGATGAACAAATTACAGCGTATGGAAACCACAGATGAAATAGAAATCATAGACCTGTGATGTTCATATCGGGGGAGTTATGGTATATATAAAAACCGACACATGCAGGAAAAAGAGAATAAGCCTGCCATTGTAAACATATAAAAATTATACAGAGCCTCTTATTGTTTGTAAATGGCATATGTAAATAGTGCACACTTATCAAATTAAAATAGTGTAATCATAGGATTAATCAAAATGTAATGAAACACTATAAAATAAAATTATAAAAATCACCTAAATAAAATATTAAATTTATACATATTGATATTTCTTGGAGCCGTGATAGAGCAAGGGCAATTTCAGGATTTATTAATAAAAGCGTTTATGTCCCACTCAACATTGAGGCCATGTGGGACATATGTACGCAGTTCATATATCCAATAAACCTCGAGTTGAGAGACCCCTCTCAATTTAGCTCCTCCCCTCCAAGGCGGTACATATTTGTCAATTATCAAAAATTGAGTACCTGTGGGATTACGTGAATGACATTCCCTATAGTGTCGTGGGACGGTATGTTTGGTGCTTCCACCGGAAATTTTAGCAACATGCTCACCTACCCGTACGGAAAAGGCCCGTATGGTATGACCAACGTACTGTTTTCCGCACGGGCAGGTGATAAGGTACACCACATGTGTGGTGGCACAAGTGCAGAAAGACTTGATGGGGTAACTGCGACCTGTATTGGTGGACCTGAATTCCAACGATTTGGATCTCCCATTAGTATTTACCAAGCAAACACTGCACTTCTTACATGGATAATACCCCTTCATATCCTGAAAAATCCTGTAACTCTAAATCTACTGCTGCGATGTTGTACCCCTTCTCAACAAACCTACTTTTAAGCATGGATGCTTGTGAGAAATAGGCGTCATCGTCTGTACAGTTCCTGCGCAGACGCAGGAACTGGCTACGTGGAACGGAATTGAGCCAACTACTGTGGTGGCAACTATCAGTTGGAATGAAACTATTCCTGTCAGTCACCTTGAAGTGAGTCTGGAATTTAAAACTTCTAGATTCAAGTTCAATTTCCAAGTCCAAGAAAGTAATCTTCACAGGACTGGAATCGAAAGTGAATGAAATACCACGTTCATTGGTGTTCAGAAATAAAAAGTATTCCTCTAGACTCTGTCGTGAACCATCCCATAGGAGAAGGACGTCATCAATGTACCTAGCCCAAAGGACGAGGGACGGATGTTGATCATGATAGACGACGTCCTCCTCCCATTTGGCCATAAAAAGATTGGCAAGACTGGGGGCAAACTTGGCCCCCATTGCCACCCCACGTTTCTGTAGATAATATTTCTGATTGAACCAGAAATAATTGTGGGTGGTTGCGAATTCCAATAGCTCAATGATAAATTGTTTCTGCACTTCTACAATAGTATGTTCCCGATCAAGAAAAAGTTTAACGGCTTCTATTCCAAGTTGGTGGGGGATACAGGTATATAAGGATGCTACATCAGCAGTAGCAAGAAGGTAGTCACCCTTAATCTCAATCCCTTCTAGCAGCTTAATAGTTGAAGTGGTATCCTTTAAATAGGATGGTATTGCTTTCACTAGGGGTTGTAAATAGGAGTCAATGTAGCGTCCTATACGTGACGTTATCGAATCAATGCCACTTACAATAGGCCTGCCAGGTGGATTCAACAGGTCTTTATGAATCTTTGGTAAGTGGTATAATGTGGGAATTCTGGGAGCTGCAGGCACCAAATATGCCTTTTCCTTCTTGTTCAAAATGAATGAACTAAAGCCTTTTGACACTATGTTAACCAATTCGTTTTTATATTTGTTGGTGGGATTGTTGGGTAACAACAAATATGTGTCAGAATCGTCTAGAATGCGATTCATTTCCTTGTTGTAATTGTTTTTGTCCATGATGACTATGCCACCCCCCTTATCGGCAGGACGCACGACAAGGTCTTTGCGGTTACATAGGGATTTAAAACCTTCCTTGGGTAGGGGATGATTATAGAACTTCTTGACGGCCAGAGAATCAAGGTCTTTGAGGACTAAGTCCTTGAATATGTTGACCGAAGACCCCACTGGAACTGGAGGGTTGAATAGCGACGGATTGGAGAGACTAGAGTGAACAGTCCCTGAAGTCGCCGCTCGTTCCATGAAAGGTGATGTATTAGAAATAAAATGTCTCTGTATATGAATTTTACGGACGAATTTATGGACATCAATGAAGGTGTCAAATTTGCTAAGCTTGTTGGGGGGAGCAAACTTGAGACCTTTGTCCAAAACAGCAAGTTCGTCAGTAGTAAGGTCTTTCCCACTGAGATTGAACAGTCCAGAACCTACTACATTTTTCTCCTTTTTCCTCTGATGTCTCCTGCCTCCCCTGTTGCCTCTTTTGGATCCGAAGGCCTTTTTTGGCCTCTCACACCCCACTGAAAATCCTTATTGGGCTGGCCATCTGAGCCATGGTGATCATAACTCGAGTGGGGTTGTTGATACCCCATAGGACTACCCTGGATGTCTTGTAAAGGCAAGAATCTATTATGGGTATAGCCAGGGGGATATTGATATGGATATGGGCCAGACCCATATGGGGCCACATAACCATCATTCCTCCTTGGTGACCCATCATAGTCACGATGGCCCTGATTGTAATGAACAGGTGTCCTATAATCCGATGTATTACCCCTAGACCGACTCTTGCCACCTTTCTTAATATGGCGGTTGGAAGTGGTCCTAACTGGAGAGTCGAAACTAGGATGTCTCACCCTTGGTGGGGGGCCCCTTGGGGGGGTGGAAGTCTAGGATACACCTGATTAGAACAATGTGGGCCACTTGTGTTGTTTTCAGAATAGCCCTCAACAGTATTATCCATAGGGGTAGAGTCAGAGCTACCTGAAGTACCTGATGGTTTTTGCCATTTAAAAACAGTCCCAGTTTTATAGTCTCCGGCATCCCTGGAGTATTTCTTATGTTTTTTGTTTTTTTGTTCCCTATCTTCTTTCTCCAAGTGTAATTGGAGACTAGAAGAGAGGGAACTATACTCATTGGAATTTTTGAAATTCAACAGTTTGTCCTTTAACTCTTTAATTTCTCTATCGAGAACATCAAGTCTAGCCTGTTTACGGGAAATCAGGAAGCCCAAAAAGTTAGTGCCAGCTTTATTGAAATAGCGGTACCAGGAATCTAAATCAAGATCCCCCTGTTGGGGTTGTACCTCCCCACGGAGGCTCCTAGGTACCATATCCTCCGCAATATATTGCTGTAGGAAGGCAACGTCCCACTGCAAATGTAATTCGGAGACCATGTTGTTCTTTAATTTTAAAAACATGCCCCCTATTTCAGTGTCATGATCTATGATAGAAAAGACACCGTCAGTGTTTACAGTGCGTTGGGCTCTGTAATCAAAAATATCCATGTTGTCAAGATGACTTGATTGGGGATATAATAAAAGGTTGCTGCAGTGAGGTGATCCAAAAACAAGTGGAAAAAATATATATATATATACACTAGTACATATAACACCGCGCTACCCAGTAAAACATAAAAAAGCTGCCAAACACCACAGAATTGGATCAATTCTGCACAAAAACAAGTGATAACACAAGAAAAGTGTAGTGCTAAAGTTATGTGAAGATTAAATATATCATACAGTGAAGTATCATATGAGTATAAAAAGTGAGAGATCAAAAAACACAAATATTAAAGTGTGGCATTGAAGCTCAAAACAGTTCATAAGAATGTGAAATAACTAAAGAGTGTCTCAGTTTGAGTGTCCAAATAAACGTGACAGCGATAAGAGTAGTGTTGATAGTAGATCCACCACCAAAGGTAATTGAGGAGGCTTACCAGAGAATGTGGACTCAACTAAGCAGTAAACTTAATGAGTCACTGAGGCATGTATATGATGACAACCAGGCAGTAGACCTCCCAATGATAGGAAGTGAACGGTATCTCAAAGCAGGTCCACTCTTCATGCGATGAATGAGAACCAAAAAAGATTGTATGGTATCAGGACCAACATACAGGGACCGTAGGCTCTTTACATAGGATCCAAAGAGCTCAATGTGCAATAGCGAGGGGAGAAAAAATAAATGCGGACATAGTGTGATACCGTTTAAAATCTTTACTAAAAAGTTTCAAAGCATAAAAGGTTACACTCACATTTCAGCAGACAAATCAAAGTATTGTACAGTCTAGCAGTGGAGTCAGCAGGAAACCCGACGCGTTTCGATCAAGAGATCATCATCTGGGGTGCTGACTTACTGCTATGATAACTCAAAATATATACCTATGTCCCCTTACCACGATCACGGCTCCAGCTTCAATCAATTGATAATTAATTGCCAAATGGAAAAGGGCAATGACGGCGTGCGCTCCAAGCCTCACTTCACAGAACCAGGCTGGAACGCAACGTCGAGCGTGCAAACGTTCCGTTGCGTGTTATAGGCATGCGCGTCAAGCTGGTGACAAAGCGCGTCTACCCACATACTACATGACGTAGTGCGCTTCAAGCCTCACACCGGAAAGGGAGGCCGGAGCACAACGTCGTGCGTGCGGACGTAGGGGAATCACGTGATGCAATCCAGAATACTGTGGCCGGAGACTGTCATCACGAAATGTGATAGAAACTACATGTCACATTCGCGGATGAACAAATTACAGCGTATGGAAACCACAGATGAAATAGAAATCATAGACCTGTGATGTCCATATCGGGGGAGTTATGGTATATATAAAAAACCGACACATGCAGGAAAAAGAGAATAAGCCTGCCATTGTAAACATATAAAAATTATACAGAGCCTCGTATTGTTTGTAAATGGCATATGTAAATAGTGCACACTTATCAAATTAAAATAGTGTAATCATAGGATTAATCAAAATGTAATGAAACACTATAAAATAAAATTATAAAAATCACCTAAATAAAATATTAAATTTATACATATTGATATTTCTTGGAGCCGTGATAGAGCAAGGGCACATAACATGTCAAAAAATTTCAGGATTTATTAATAAAAGCGTTTATGTCCCACTCAACATTGAGGCCATGTGGGACATATGTACGCAGTTCATATATCCAATAAACCTCGAGTTGAGAGACCCCTCTCAATTTAGCTCCTCCCCTCCAAGGCGGTACATATTTGTCAATTATCAAAAATTGAGTACCTGTGGGATTACGTGAATGACATTCCCTATAGTGTCGTGGGACGGTATGTTTGGTGCTTCCACCGGAAATTTTAGCAACATGCTCACCTACCCGTACGGAAAAGGCCCGTATGGTACGACCAACGTACTGTTTTCCGCACGGGCAGGTGATAAGGTACACCACATGTGTGGTGGCACAAGTGCAGAAAGACTTGATGGGGTAACTGCGACCTGTATTGGTGGACCTGAATTCCAACGATTTGGATCTCCCATTAGTATTTACCAAGCAAACACTGCTCTTCTTACATGGATAATACCCCTTCATATCCTGAAAAAACTGTGGGCGACAGGGGGGATCAACAATATTGGGAGCAATTCTATTTCTAAGAGTGGGGGCTCCTCTGAAGATAATTTTAGCTTTTTTTGGTAGGTTAGGCCCCAACACTTTATCACTCCTAAGTATATCCCAATGTTTGTCGATGATGGACTTGATGTCTCTATGTTGATTAGAACATGAATCGATTCACTCAGTTCACTGAAAAGAACCGATTTAAAAGAACGATTCGTTCATGAACTGGACATTACTACCGGGAGAAGCGGGTGGACGACCCCCATAATGCCGTAAGGAATGCGGGAATTGCAGGGAGTGGTGGATGGCACCCCCCACCACCATGCGAAAGGGTGGATGGATGGACAGACAAGTACCGTGGGTTAGTGGATGGCGGGCTCCCGCTCCATGAAGCTTGGTGCTCACACAGGGAGAAGCTGGCGGCGCAGCCCCCCCTCCTCCTCCATGTGTAACATAGGAGGAAACATGTGGACGGCCCCCTCTGCTGCCTGCATGAGGTGAATAGCCAAATGAGCGGGCGCCCCCTTGCTCCTCCGAAGTCGGCATGCCCACAGGGAAAGCTGGCAGGCAGGCAGTCTGGATGGATGGGCGGGCGGGCTGGCTGCCCCACTCCAATGAAGCCTGGGAGATGCTCGCCATGAGGCTGTTGCGCTGCTAACTCCCCCCCACCTGAAATGGCGCCAACACCGGACCCGACAGGGGAGGGCGATTAAATACTCAGCAGACTCCGCCTACAAATTCAGGTTAGCCTTCGGCCAGCCTTATACATGTCCTATTTCTATTATATCCATCAACCCTGTACCTCAATCACGCAGCAGTCTGTCCTATTTCCCTTATATCTATTCAAACTTTTATCCTAATACTAGCTCTCAAATCAGTGTGCCCTATTTCTCATATATCCATTCATCCTATCCCTCGCTCATGCATCAGTCTGTCCTATTTCTCCTATATCAATCCATCCATCCCCTCTCTCACACATTAGTGTGTCCTATACACATCCATCCATCAATCCCCACCCGTTCTCACACATCAGTCTGTCCTATGTCTCCTATATCCATCCATCCATCACATCCCTCTCTCACACATCAGTCTTTATTATGTCTCCTATATCCATTCCATCCATTCATCAATCCCATCCCTCTCTCTCTTCCATTAGTGTATCCTATGTCTCCTATACCCATCCATCCATTCATCCTTTCCCTCTCTCAAGGATCAGTGTGTCCTACTTCTATTATATCCATCTAGCATGTACCTTGCTTACGCGTGAGTCTGCCCTATTTCTCTTATATACATTCATCCTATCTCTCGATCACACATCTTTCTGTTAGAATTCTCTATTATCCATCTATCCATCCATCCCCTCCCTCTCTTCACACATCAGTCTTTTCTATGTCTCCTATATCCTTCCATCCATTAATCCCATCCCTTTCTCATGCAGCTGTCTATCCTATTTCTCTCATATACATTCATCCATTCATCTTATCCCTCACTTACGCATCAGTATGTCCTATGTCTCCTATATCCATTCCATCCATTCATCCAGCCAATCCCTCTCTCTCCCATCAGTGTGTTCTAATATCTCCCATACCCATCCATCCATTCATCCTATCCCTCTCCTAAGGATCAGTGTGTCCTATTTCTATTATATCCATCCATCCTGTACCTTGCTCACGTGTGAGTCTGTCCTATTTCTCTATTATATCCATTCATCCTATACCTCGCTAACGCAGCAGTCTGTCCTATTTCCCTAACATCCATTCATCCTTTTATCGTATCACTCGCTCACAAATCAGTGTGCCATTTCTCCTATATCCATTCATCCAATCCCTCGCTCACCCATCAGTCTGTCCTATTTCTCCCATATACATTCATCTTATCCCTCACTAACAGAGCAGTCTGTTCTATTTCTCGAACATCCATTCATCAATTTATCCAATCCCTCGCTCACAAATCAGCGTGTCCTATTTCTAATATATACATTCATCCAATCCCTCGATCACACATCATTTTGTAAGATTTCTCCTATATTCATTCGATTTATCCCATTCCTCTCTCTTAAATCATTGTGTCCTATTTATACTATATCCATGCATCAAATCCCTTGCCCACGCATCATTCTTTCCTAGGTCTCCTATATCCATTTATCCATCCTATACCTCTCTCACGCATCTGTGTATCCTATTTCTCTCATATACATTCATCCATTCATCTTATCCCTCACTCACACATCTTTATGTACTATGTCTCCTATATCAATTTCATCCATTCATCCATCCAATTCTTCTCCCAAGGAACAGTGTGTCCTATTTCTATTATATCAATCCAGTACCTTGCTCACGCGTGAGTCTGTCCTATTCAGTGTTGTAAGTAACGTAGTTACAATAAACGCAGTTACCTAACGCAGCTCCCTTTGAGGGTAACGAGTAATCTACCTGATTACTCTTCCCCTCACGGTAACGCAGTTCCCATTACTTGGGCGGCGTTACCGCAATTACATCTACCGCCACTAGATGGCAGCAGAGTAATTGCTTCTGCCGACACTGTGTATATAAGAATATGGGTGGAACTCCGCTTTAGAATCATGTGACCACAGTAATGGCCTGTCACAGTGGTCTTAAAACTCCTAATCGCAAGGAGCCCTGGATACAATGAGCCCCATCCGCCTCACACTGACCTATCACCAGGGAACAACTCACATCGATCACACACACTGTGTGCGCAACCTGATCAGTGATAGGGGGAACACATGGCCGGAACAAAATGTTCCACAGAACAAGCGTTCCCTATACAAAACAGTGTACACAGCGACATCTAGTGGTCAACATGGTAAGTGCAGGACACCTATACAGACCAATGATCAGCAGGTTATTTTTGGTCAGTGATTTCATCTCTTCATCAGACAACAAAGAAAAATCTGACATCCCTATTCCATTGCATCAAATGAAGCTTATATAAGATAGATAAAATAATAAACAATAAACTATAGAATTTTTTTTATAAAGCCTAATATAAGATTTTAAATTACAGACTCTGTAAATGTCAAGGGAATGTATATTATAAACATACAATTTAATCCAGCTTATAATTTGGATGTAATATATGGATAAGGGTTTTAAGTCCTATTAGCTGCACATACATGATGGGATGGATGCACCTAGGCTGGGATATACACGAGATCACCATTTGTTTCTGGTTTTCTTCTCCTTATCTGCCATTCTTTTGTCTTGGAGTATGAACTCACTGCCCCCTGGCAAGCGCCCGTCACCTGCATTCTAGAAAGGAAATCATCTCAACAAAGCATTGTAGAATATTAAAAAAAAAGTCAGTTACTTTGCTGAGTAACGAATTACTTTTTCAATGTAGTAACTGAGTCACTAACGCAATTACTTTTTCGGAGAAGTAATTTGTAACTGTAACTAATTACTTTTGTAAAGTAAGATGAGCAACACTGGTCCTATTTCTCTGATATTCCCATCTACTCCATCTGTCACGCATCAGTCTTTACTATCTCTCCTATATCCCTCACAGAACAGTGTGTCCAATCTCTATTATATACACTATACACTATATACACTATATATACACTATATTCACTGCTGTAACATTCTCCCACGTCAGTCTGTCCTATTTCTCTTATATCCACTCATCCCATCCCTTCCTCAGCAGTGTTGTAGTTAACGGCGTTAAAATAAACGCCGTTACCTAACGCAGCCCCTTTTGAGGGTAACGAGTAATTTACCTGATTACTCTTCCCCTCGTAGTAACGCCGTTCCCATAAATTGGGCGGCGTTACCACAATTGCATCTACCTGTTGTCTGTCAGCCGACTCAGCCGTCGGCCATCCATTATTAAAAAAGCGCGCCTCCTCCTCTGACTATTCCGTGTTAGGCGGAACACTAATTTTCCCAGCCTATCACGGATGCCTTCTCATCCTCAGCCTCGGACGAAAGGACATCTGTGATAGGCGGAACACTGAACAGAGGCTCTGCTGGGAAAATTACTGTTCCGCCTATCACGGAACAGCCTGAGGAGGAGGCGTGGCTTTTGAATAATCGATGGCCGCCGTCTGACATCTCTGCAAATAGGAGAAGGTAGGGAGATCGTCAAGGCATGTTACAGATGGATGGCACAGTGAGGCATGTTACAGATGGATGGCACACTGAGGCATGTTACAGATGGATGGCACAGTGAGGCATGTTACAGATGGATGGCACAGTGAGGCATGTTACAGATGGCACAGTGAGGCATTGCATTGTAGAATATAAAAAAAAAGTCACAATTACTTTGCTGAGTAACTAATTACTTTTTTAATGTAGCAGTTACGTCACTAACGCAATTACTTTTTCAAAGAAGTAATTTGTAACTGTAACTAATTACTTTTTTAAAGTAAGATGAGCAACACTGTTCCTCAGACATCAGTGTGTCCTATGTCTCGATATCCATACAGCCATTCATGTTATCCCTCGCTCAAGGAAAAGTTTGTCCTTTGGCCTATTTTATGTCTTTTATTAAATCTATAATTTTTTTTATATTAAATTTTATATAATAAACCTATTTTTCATTTTCTATTTTTCAGAATGCCCACTTGTTTTGTCAAATCTTGCAGTTCGAATCACAGAACTAAGAATATTAAACTTCATTCATTTCCCTGCAATCGTGAGAGAATCAGAAAGTGGCTTGAAAAAATCCAAATTCCAAGCGATGAATTAGACTCATTGGTTTAAACAATTTCTATAAATAAACTATCAAAATTTAAAATTTGTTCCAAACATTTTTCTGAAGAAGATTTCGAACAAAAAGATCCTAAAAGACATCTGAAGAAAACGGCTTATCCTCCTCTACTGTTAGAAAACCCCCCAATAAAATCTCATCTTGAGTTAGAACACAATTATTCAAATCTCGAAGAACCGAAACTGATATGTTTTCAGAATCTTCTACACATTTCTTAGATAACAGCTATGCATCCACTCAGACATCAATGTAATCTATTCCTGAACTACAAAACAATTTGAGGTGTTCATCAACTGCAGTTAGTGACATAGAGATGTAATGGTTAATTCTGTGGACTCTACATTGCTTGACAGTGTAATTTGCACCTCTGTTGATAATGAACCTATGGATTACATCGATCTATCAGCTAATGAAGTCGAAATCAAAACTACTGAAAATTTGGACTAAAATGAAGATCAAACCAAGATATCAAATTGTTCATCGCAGCATCCCAACCGTAAAAAGAAAGTAAAACCAAAGAGGATACAGGCATGCATACCTCTGTCTACAGTCTCTGTTGCTATACAGTGCTCTTTGGTTGAACTGCCAGAATTGACTCTATTACAAACTTCACAAAGTCCTATGTTTGAGGTTTCTGAATGAGAACAAAGTGACGAAGATATTTTGCAATCGTCATTTTCTGAAAATGTTACATCCCAAGCTATTAGTGATGTTGAAAATTTGAAAAAAAAGAGATGTGCCCACAATACATCATCCGAATGTTTTAGTTCTTGGATTATCACCAATTAAAAGCACTGTACCAGAAACACTGTTACCTGAGATCACTCCACAACAAAAAAAAAAAGGACAAAGACCATTCTTATCGTCCTTCACAAGAAGAAGAGGAGGAAATGTTTTCCGACAAATCGAATGAAGAACAAAGAAGTTTTGAAAAAGATCTTTCATATTTAGGTGTGTACAACTTAAACGAAGCGGCCAATGTGGCAATTAAAAATACATTTTTGGTATTTGAGGAATGCCTTGATCAATTATTTTTAATTTATTTTATCTCTATTGTATATAAGATCAACTATGCCATTATTAAACAAAAAATAAAATAAACGTTAGTAGATATATCAATTATTTATTTATTAAATATTCTATTTATTACTTTATTTTTTGTTTAAATTTATGCCCATATTTTTTTATTATAAAATAATGTTATATTTACCATCAATTTGAATTTAAAATGCTCCAGTTGCTGCTAATACATTTTTTGTAAATCTTACCACTTTCTTTTTGTCCTGTTGCTGCTGCTGGCTTCTGTTGTCTATCTATGGCTCTGTATGGCTGTGTGGGTGGGTTTCCAAGCATGAATATTAATCATTGGGCGGTATAGTGGGCGGTTTATTCAAAACCTAAGAGCGAGCTCTCGTGCCCGTTTTTTTAAACTGCGCATGCACAATGCGCAAAGTATACTGGGAAATGTAGTTCTAAGCGATGTCGCTCACATGAACGAGCGCAGAGAGGCAGTAAATCAACAGCAACTACAGGTATATTATATGATTGATTTTTATACATTTTTAATCGTTTTTAAAAAGGATCGGTTAACTATTATGTCTCTATACCATGTAAACCGTCATTTCAGCACAACATTTTTTTTTATTTATAACTCCTTTAAGTGGTTAAAGTGCATCCATGTACATATTTCCCCATCTTTATTACATTTTGTTTATAAGCCCCCCCATCATGTCTGGGAGGCCAACAAGGAGAGACAGATGGCACTGGGAGGGGGTGCACAGGCAAAAGTGGATGTGGTTCGTCCTCAGGCAGGGCATAATTTCCTCTGTTTAATGATGTTGCCTGTGCTATTCAGTCACGGCATGTAGAGGTGGTGGTAGACTGGCTTGCTAAACCATCCTCATCCTCCATCACCCGAGACTAGTGGTTTATCCTGCCTCCATGTCCACGCTACTCCTGCCATAGCCCCAGCATCAGGCATTAAGGAGTCAGCTGAGTTATTTGAACACAGCATCATCCACTTGCTCCTTGATGATGCACAGCCATTACTTGATTCACATCTTGGGTTCTAAGGTTAAGGAAGGTAGGAACATGAGCTTACAGAGAGGGGAGAACACTGGCAAACAACAAATTGTCAGTCATGTTCCCCCAGCTGCAGCGAATTGCCAAGATGGCTCCGGTGATGACCAGGATGGAGGTGATGGATGAGGTTACTGTTGTGACTTAGTGCCAGATAGAGCAGAGGAGGAAAGTGAGGGTGAGGTACAACCCCAATGAGGCAGCCATCATGGAATAGAAGAGAGCAGCCACCCTATGTCACCAGATTGTGAAGCTGTTATCTCCCGGCCCACTACTCATGGCTCAGCTGTCTGGGTTTTTTTTTTTAGCACGTGTACAGCCGATCGCACTGTTGCAATTTGCAAACTTCAAGCATTGCAAAAACACCAGCAATTTGGATACCACATGCTTGACAAGGCATTTAACTCCCCATCACTCAGCCTGTTGGAAAGAGAAACTGAAAGCCACACAAAAGGGACACAATTGTGTTCCTCAGATTTCTGGTAAACCCCCGCTATATCTCATGACCTCTCAGTGAACAGGGATGATGGTATAGTGAAGGGTGTCACAGGTCCTTGCGGCACACTTACCAGTAGCACACCACCAGCTGTAGACTAGCAGGCAAATTTCTCTGCCCCCAGATTCTGCAGTGAAAAAATTACAGTCACTGTCACCCACATGCCCAGCACCTAAATTCAAGCTTGTCAAAGCTGCTGGCTTTACAACTCCTGCCTTTGTCTGGTGGATTCTGCTCCCTTGTGAATTTGTAGAATGTGCTGTACTACATTAGCAGGTTCCCAGTCCCTATTACTTTGTGCGTAAGCTCTGTACCATCACGTGGAAGGCAATGTTGTGGCATCGTTGAGCAAGGCAGTCATTCACAAGGTCCATGTTACTGCTGACACGTGGTACAGCAAGCATGGTCAGTAATGCTAAATTTCATTCACGTGCTTCAGCTTGTTGTGCCACGTCTCCATACAGCTAGTGGTAAATCTGGTGATAATGTGAGATTGGTCAGCTTCACCCCCTCCTCTGTCCTATGCACCACCAGTACCCCTTAAGCATTCAAGGGGTTTTTCCATGAGTCAGGCTAAAAGGTTCCATGCAGTGCTTCAGCTGGACTGTGTAGGGGACAGAAACCACACCGGAGAAGAGATTCTTGCAATTCTGCAGGGACAGGACCAGAGGTGGTTCAAGCCATGCGAGCTGGATCCAGGAATGGTGGTATGCGATAATGGCACTAACCTCCTGTCAGCGGAGACGGGGAACATTGACACATGTGCCATTCTTGGCACATGTTCTCGATTTGGTGGTGCAGCATTTCTTAAGCAGATACCCAGGCTTTAAAGATCTGCTAAAGCAGGCCAGAAGAGTCTGTAGCCATTTCAGGCCAGTGCTCTGTTGGCCGAAATGCTGCGGGAATTCCACCTGCCTGTAAAGCAGGTGCTTTACAGGCAGGTGGAATTCCCGCAGCATTTTTGTGACATGCCCACCAGGTGGAACTCAACTTTGTCAATGCTGCAGCGGCTGCACATGTAGCAGAGGGCCGTCAACAAGTACCCGTGTCAGTATGGCAGGAGAATTCAATTTAGTTCCTGTGTGAAGGTATCAAACCCAAAAGTAAGTTTAGTAGCAAAATAAAATAGACCTTTTCACTTGATACCATGCCACTGCCAGAGGAAAGGCAATATGGGAAGAAGCTTTAAAAGCATCAGAAAAGCCATACGTTCTTACCCATACTGATGAGTTAACCCGGTTGGTTTGGTTAGGGGTACGTTTTCTAATAGATTACGTTTGATTTACGATTTGTCAGTTCCTCATTCTTCTCACATGTCTAATCTTAATTCCCTGATCCTATTTGAGGAATTCTCACTTAAATATGCATCAGTTGATCAGGCTAGCCTGATCAACTGATGCATATTTAAGTGAGAATTATGATTAAGTTCCATTAATTCTGGTACAGAGCATTACAAAGTTATTTACAAATGAAAATTTAAATTTTGTGCATTCTTTGAAATGTTACACTTAAAGCAAGTGCAAAAGTATGTATAATTCTCTTCTGGGTCACAGAAGTGCAGTCAAACATTTTGCTTCTCTTAATTATGAACAAATTTTCATTCATAGATTTCATTCAGATTAACCGCTTGTCTACTGCCTCACACACTATGCGTTGGCAGAATGGCATGGGCAGGCAAAGCAACGTATATATAAGTTACTTTAAATTTGCCGTGCCTGCCGCGGTCTCCGTGACCGTCCCCACGGGACCTGATGTCCGCCGGTGTCTCGAGATCGGGTCACGTAACGACAGATGCCTTTGTAAACATCCCCCTGTTCTGTCTAGTGACAGGACACTAATCGTCTGCTCCCTCTCATCGGGAGCAGCGATCAGTGTCATGTCACAGTAAGCCCCTACCCCACACAGTTATAACACATTACTAGGACACACTTAGCCCCTTCCAAGCCCCTTAGTGATTAATCCCTTCACTGCCAGTCACATTTACACAGAAATCAGTGCATTTTTTTTTTTAAACAAAAATATGTAGAAGAATACGTATTGGCCTAAAATGAGGAAAAATTATATATTTTTTATATATATTTTTGGGGGGCTATTTATCACAGCAAAAATATTCAAAATTGTCACTCTATTTTTGTTTATAGCGCAAAAAAGAAGAAAAAAAATCGCAGAGGTGATCAAATGTCACCAAAATAAATCTCTATTTGTGGTAAAAAGGACGTAAATTTGTGAGCCACATCGCACGACCGTGCAATTGTCAGTTAAAGCGACGCAATGCCGAATCGCAAAAAGTTCTCTGGTCAGGAGGGGCTAAATTCTTCCAGGGCTGAAGTGGTTAATGGTCCCCTTTTGATCTACATATTGTTGAAGCAAAGAAAATACAAATATTTCACAGTTGCTACATTGAATTTCTTAGTTACGCTTTTGAACAGTGTTCTCAAAATGGTTGAAAAGTTCTGCTTATTATGCCCTGTGTTTTTGAAGTTTTTTTTTTTACATGCATTGCACAAAGTCCATAACTGGTTAATTAATGTGACTTGCAACTATTAGAATAAATAAATAAAAACAAAACACAACTTATTGAATCAAATGAAACCAGCCAAGTTCTAATTTTATTAACACATATTAGTATTTGAAAATAAAATAGTCGGTATTTACAAATCAGTTACAGTATGCATGTTCTTTTAAAAAATATTCATAGTTTGCTTTTAGAACAAACTCAAAACATCAATTTGACTTCAAACTGCCAAGTTCATCTGAGTGAAGAGCATTTATATTGGTAAGGAAGTAATGCCTGTGGCTACACCAAAAAAAATAAAAATTAAGAGGATCATTGGGAGCACACACACATTATCCATTTTTTATCCTTTTACCGAGACATGCTTGTCAATCCTGACAAAAATACATTAAGCAACTCATTTCATCTTGTGAGCTGACAAGCAGCAGCTTTTGCTGGACTTAAATCAGAAAAAAACGAAAGTGACCTTGCGGCTCTGTGGATCAAGAAGCAAAGCCAGGATTTGATCCGACACCCATATCTGTCCATATACTGCAGCATTCTGTGATCGAACTGAAGGTGGAGGGGGTCCTGATTCAACTCTGCCAGAGAATAAACCTCCAGGCTCCAGACATTCTTCACCCGGCAGTCTGCTATATATCAGAGGTATGTGCCTGGCATCTGATCTAATGCTTCTCATAGGTGAATAGTCACCACTAAATCCCTGGGGGAGGACAGTGATAATAGACACTGTTCTCTTATCTGTCTGCCAACCTGTTTATCCATCAACCTAGCTTTTATTTACCCATCTGTCTGTTTGTCCCCCTGTCCGTCCATTTTGTCCCACTGTCTGTTTATCCATCCGTCTGTTCCTCCGCCCGTTTACCCATTTGTCTGTTTATCCATCTGTCTGTTTATTAGGGGTGCAACAGATAAAAACGGTTCGGATCAGAGTCACAGATCAGATCATTTTTCGGATCAGCAAAGAAAATTGCGGCCTCATTGTGCCCCAAATTGCCGCCTCACTGTGCCCCAAATTGAAGCCTCGCGAGGGAGCGGAGGAAGTGAGAGGGCGGCCAGCAGGGCTCGGATTTACTTTCCCTGCCGCCCCAAGGCCAGGTTCCGCAATGTACGCCCTCCCTACCAGCCGAACCACTTAGCCAATCAACGGAGAATAGCAATTGGATGGCAGGGGCGGCACGGTTAATTCAAATATTTTTTTTATTACTTTATCACTTTTTTGTAGCTTGTCGTCTTACTTTTTTTATTTTTGTATAATTTTCTTATTTTTAATATTTTTCTTATTCTTTACTTTTTAATTATTTTATTAATTATTTTTTTATTTTTTTTTACACTTAACTTTATTGCTATCACACAGGAGAAAACAATTCCCTGTGTGATAGCAATTGGAGGTGACAGGTTCTCTTTGTTGACCCTGTCACCTCCAAAAACAGAAGTCACAGCTGGGATGGGAGGAGTACAGCTCACCCCTCTCACTGTGTGCATTGGCGGCAGGGACAGGAGACAGACTCGGCATGTCCCGAAGACAGAGCCAGCCGAAAGAGGGGTGGGGAGAGGGGAGGAGGGATGGCTGCATACATGTTCTGCTAGAAAGCAACTCACCGCCCGTATGTTGAAACTGTCTCAACGCTGCTCGCGCACAGCCCTGCCTCCTCCTAACCCCACGCTGTGATAGACAGAACACATTCCAGCGTTGGACCCGCATTATGTCTATCACAGCGTGGTTAGGAGCAGGCGGGGCAGTGTGCGAGCAGAGGGGAGACAATTTCAATGACTGTTTTACCACTCTGCAATCCCGCGGCATTCCGCGGATCACGTGTGTGCCGATCCGAAGTCATTGATCTGTTGGGTTCACGGATCAATGACAATCCGTTGCACCACTCCTTTTGATCCATCTGTCTGTTAGTCCATCCGTTTATCCATTTGTTTGTCTGTTTATCCATCTGTCGGTCTATCCATTTGTCTGTCCATCTGTTTATCACAGTCTGTCTGTCCACCTGTTTGTATGGCTTTCAGTGCATCTGTCTGTCTGGCCGTCGGTCTGTTTGTCAGTCTGTCCGTTTATCCATCGGTTTGTCTATCTGTTTATCCGTCTGTCTGCCCATCTGTTTATCCGTCTGTCCCTGTGTCTGTCTGTCTTTCCATCTATTTATCTGTCTGTTTATCCATATGTCTTTCTGTGCATCGGTTTGTGTCTCCATCTCTCTGTTTACCCATCTGTTTATTTGTCTGATTATCAGTCTGTCCATCTGTTTACCCATTTGTCTGTCTATCTGTTTATCCATCTGTTTATCCGTTCATCTGTTTATCCGTCCGTCTGTTTGTCCGTCCGTTTATTAGTCTGTTTATCCGTCAGTTTTTTTATAATTTCTTTATTTTTCACTTTTATTCCATTTATATAAGGACAAGGATAATTAAAATAAACCATCTTTACACAATTTAATATTTCAATTCCATGGTGACCAAATGTCCATACTAAATCTTCCATCCTGTTCACTTCCTTTACCTTTTTAAGCCACATACTCACAGTAGGAGGTTGTGTCTGTTTCCACTTAAGCGATGGAGTTTCTATAAATTTCCCTCTGAATCTCTGACAGAGATTATCAAATTTGCATATGATAATATTCATTACCTCTTGAGTGGAAGGTTATCGCCATCTTGTGGGCAAATGCAGAAAATACCACCAAAACAATAAATTACTGGTTCACTTAATGTCATCTCTGGAAAAACAATACAATATTTAATACAAAATGGTGTAAAATGGTATATTTCCATACAACACTAGATATCACAACCGGTAAAATTGTTAAAATATAAATACATATAATAAACATAATGATATTAATAAGTATATTAAATAAAATTTATAATAAACATACAAGATAATATATTAATTAAAGAAATCCTGAATATTGCTAAAACTATTTATCTGAAGTAAAACAATTAAGATCAAACCCCGCTTGATATTATTTACATGTTCACCCAGTCTGACTCCTAAAGCCCGCGAGGTGCGGCCCATATACTGGAGTCCACAGTCGCACTCCAGCATATAGACCACACCCACCGTATTTCAAGTAATCAAGTTTCTTATGGTGTAAAATGTGTTAATAGAGAAATAAGTGAAATCCTTACATCTCTTAAGGTTAAATTTGCATTGTTTGCATGATTGGCACTGTCCGCAGGCATAAAAACCTGTAAGAAACTGAAAAATGCAATTTTCCTTAAAAACAGGGGGATCGATAACTCCTGGAGCAACAACATCTCTTAGGGATGGTGCCTTTTATAGATGAATACAGGACGTAAAGGAAGGACAGCCCCCAACACTTTATCCCTCCTTAAAACATCCCAGTGCTTGATTATTATTTTTTTCAAATTGTCTATGTTGAACGTTATAATCAAGGACAATTTTGAACTCATGTTTCACTTCCTTTTTTGACAGTTTGTTAGAATCAGAGGACAAGGTCTTTCCTGTCCAATCATTTAATTTTGGATAACATCCTTTTATAGCCTTTCTGTTGGAACCTATCTGCCAGGACATTGGATTGTGCAAAATAATCCACTTCGGAGGTACAGTTACGCCTAAGACGTATAAATTGACCCCTAGGGATATTGCACAGCCAACTCCTATGGTGGCAGCTGTCCAGAGGAATATATCCATTTCTGTCTGAAGGCTTAACATGATTACGAGTGTTAAAATTACCACCTTCTTTAAAAATCTCTAAATCTAGGAATACAATATTTTGGGGATCTATATTCCACGTAAGAGAAATATTGTTAGAGTTGTTGTTCAACATATGCATAAAGGCCTCAAGACTGGACACATCTCCCTCCCATATCATGATCAAATCATCGACATAGCGTTTGTAGCATTTTAACTGTTGAGGAGGGTCATCATATATGCTCTCTTCTTCCCATAAGGACATAAATAAATTGGCGACGCTGGGGGCAAATTTTGCCCCCATCGCAATGCCCATTACTTGCAAATAAGAATCTTGATTATACCAAAAATACATTTTGGTCCGACAAAATTCCAGACATTGAAGAAGGATTTTTTTTATGTTTGGCTGATAATAAGTCAGAGCCCATTTTACAGCATGACTAAATATTGTATATAGAGAGCTAACGTCGGCAGTAATGAGCAGACTATTGGGCCTGCAAGGGATAATTTCTCATATTTGAAGAAACTGTTTCGTATCTCTCAAAAAAAGATTTGGTCCTAGAGACAATAGGTTTAAGAAAGAAATCAATATATTGACCTAGTCTAGATAACACAGACTCAATACCATTTACTATTGGCCGCCCAGGTGGCTGTGTGGCACTTTTATGTACTTTGGGAAAGAAGTAAATGATTGGCGTTCTACACGCACTAGGGCAGTGATGGCGAACCTTGGCACCCCAGATGTTTTGGAACTACATTTCCCATGATGCTCAACCACCCTGCAGAGAGCTTGAGCATCATGGAAAATGTAGTTCTAAAACATCTGGGGTGCCAAGGTTCGCCATCACTGCACTAGGGTCTAGAAAGTCTGCTTCCTTTTTGGAAATAATTTTTCGTTTAGCCCCCTTTTTAACCAACTTAGTGAAATCATCTTTATATTCAAATATAGGATCACTCTTTAATAGCTTATTATTGTTCGTATCCCCCAACAGGCGCTCATTTCTTCTTTGTAAAAAAAGTTTACTCGTCACAACTAGCCCTCCCCCTTATCTGAAGGACGGATAACCAAATCCTTCTTGTTTTCCAAAGAGGAGATACCTTTTTTCACAGAAATGGAGTCTCTAACTTTCCTCACCTTCATATGGTCCAAATCACTCAGGACCATATTCTTAAAGACATCAATGTGTTTGCTGTCTATATTGGAAGGATTAATCACACTTTTGTTTCTGAGACTAGAGTGCTTATTAACTGGGATCAGATAAAACCTTTCTGCAGGTTTGGAAAGAAAATATTTCTTAATATTTAAGGTTCTCACAAATTTGGAAATATTAACATAGGTCTGAAATGTGTTAAAATTCCTAACCGGAGCGAATTTTAGACCCTTATCAAGAACTCGTAGTTCATCTTCCGATAAGGTAGTCCCACTGATATTGAAAATACCAGTACCTAATGGGATTTTATCCTTTTTAGATGTTCCTCTTCCTGTTGTTCTTCCCCCCCCTGCTGTTTCCAGTTGGAGTTTGGGACGTAGGGCACCACCATTGGGGAGGGTTCCCTAAAAAAATCACCCTCAAATGTGTCTCTATTTGTCAAGGGTGCAAAATGATTATTAATGGGAACTGGGTTTCCATAATAATTATAATCTTCCCTCCACCCATTCATATTGCCATTATTATGAGGGTGACCTCCTCTGAAAGAGGATGGAAAATTAGGTCTCCCTCTCCTCTTTGGGGGTAAGAGGGACGGTTGGATTGGTGGTCTTGGTGAGGAGTACTTGGTCTAAGAATATGGGGGGGAGGCTTTTGGGTCTGATCAGGTGATCCTATATTAGCCTGCCATTTGAAGACTTCCTTCTGTGCAAAGTCACCAGAATCCCTAATAAATTTCCCTTTCTTTTTATTTTGGGTATCGGTGCCCCATTTAATCAATTTTATCTTCAGTTCCCCTGATAACTTAGTGAAATCGGAATGATTTTTATGTGACTCCATTTTGGTTTTGATATCTGACATCTGATTCTCTAGAAGCTTCATCTTTCTCTGTTTTCTCCTCAAAAAGAAGATCCATTATTTCAAGACCCTTGTTGTTGAAAAAAATCATATCATTCCTGTAATGATTCATCATCACATAAACCATCACTAGGAGGGATATCCCACCTGAGACGTCTGGTAAGACGTACGTATAGAAAGAGTAGATCGACATTGGTGGGGGGGTAATTACATGGGACATATTAGCCAAAAAGAATCCTATAGATAGTAGAGGCTAAAGTTCTTGCCCCTGAAGGACTTAATGTTGAGTTCGATCTTAATTGTTTTATTTCAGATAAATCGTTTAAGCAATTTTCAGGATTTCTTTAATATATTATCTTGTATGTTTATTATTAATTTTATTTTACTTTTATTTAATATATTATGTTTATTATATGTATTTATATTTTAACAATTTTTTTCAAAATCTTTATTTACTTACAGCAGGAGACACATCCACATGAATCACAACATTGTGAAAGAATGACATCTACAGGGAAATACACTTCATATAAACACATATAGGTGTGGTAAGTCCATTCACAGTGTTTGACGAGCAATCTGGCTATCCAAACCAAGGTGTCAGCTCTTATGAGCGATAGGTGGGTGGTCTTGCACCGACCTTATCGAACCCATCATGTGTTGGGTTTAGTTCGGTGTATATTATCAAACAACCTCAACCCCAAAGATGTATCGTGGGACATGGACCTGCAGATATGTTCCTATTTTCCGTTTCCTAAGGAGAAATAAAAGAAGAGGGTGGAAAGTGTCAAAGAGAGAGAGTTCCCGATTCTGACACGGCATAGTGGGGGGAAGCAGTCACCTCGGGGGAGTCCCCGGGGAGTGGCTCAAAAACTGATGGGGGAGAGAGAGGGGGGAAGGGGGAGCTCGCAAGCATGGATCCGTACAGTTAACATGTCCGTCGACTGGTCTCCAGCCGACAGGCCTAGGTTCCGTGTTGAGAGGGGGAGGGGGATTCCGTCTGTGGGTTCAGGTAGGATTCCTAAGTGAAAACAGTGGAAAATACTGCACAGGTCTAATGTGAACCAAAAGATTAATTGGTAACGAAACACAATAATCTTGTGAGATGAGAAAGTGGGTACTGCTGCAGCAAAAAATGTCAGATGAACAAATACAAAAGGAATAAATATGGTATGCTGCGCTGCATAAATTGATACATCAATAATGAATGTGATACAAATGATGAAAATAAATAAACATTGAATACAAATAATTATTACTTAATATAAAAAAAAGTGTAAATAAAGAACCAACACCAAGTGCTCCAGTGTATAACAAATGACATCAAAGGAAGCAAAACTAAAGTAAATGACAATATTGAAAAAGTTCATAAGGTGTTAATATTCAACTCCAGGGTAAGTCCCAATTTCAGTGAGTTCAGAAGAATGTCCCAGAAAAAAAATTGTGGTTCTACAGGACAGAAGAGAGCCTCCACCTCCACCTCTTATAAAGAATCTGCTTACCAGATGGATAAAATATATGAGCATCAACAACACGTCTGGCTGGGTTGCTTTAATAGATATCCAAGTGGGTTCCTGTATAAATCTCCAATTTCAATCCCAAACGGCTGGGTCTCAAAAACAATCACTTCCAATAAGTAGCCCAAGGAGAAAAGAAAGGGGATGCCGACATAGAGTAGTAACGTTTGAATAAATTTAATTAAAAAAATTCATTGCACTTACAAATATCGAATCTTTAAAGGAGCATAAAATAGTTAGCCGGCTCTCACAATTCGCCTGTCCTTCCGGATGGTCGCGAGGATAAAAACAATGGTGACGTCAGCACGCCGTTCCTCCCTACGCCGTTTCGTCCAATAGCAGACTTCTTCCAGGGGTACGAGCGGCGTGCTGACTCGCCACCTTTTAATTTGCTGGCAACATCCTAAGACCGCCCTTCTCTGACGCCTGGGGATCATGGATAGCGATCCGCCATCTTTAAAGAGGGATCGCTTGCTAGTATTTACACATCAGATGCCTTAAAATCTGAGACCGCCCATTGTAGTAAGGTCGCCCTAAACCAACGTCCGGGGATCACAGGCAGTAATCAACCATTTTGAAAAAGGGATAATTTGCCAGTAGTGTGTTAACAGAGATTAATAACTGCTAAAAATAGGAATCAACCTTAAAATAAAAAATAAAAAAATATATAAAAACAATATGGAATATGAAAGTTGCATGGCAGATAGAGTTGGTATGACGAACTGCTCATTTACCAAACATTAACCCACTGATGGAGGAAAAAATATATATATATATATAAAAAGCAACAAATAGGGACAATCATTCCATATATGTTAAAAAGAAAAAACGAAAGAAAAGGATTCTTTTATATATGGATAGTGTATATCAATGAAGACATAATGCTGCTTGACAATCCATATATTGAATAAAGTTATTCAAAATATGCACTTGCTGATGAGTGAATATAGCCAATAAGGAAACGCATCTGTGCTGGAAACTACTGCAGGGACAGAGATCCGGCTCCCAGCGTATAAACCCGCATTGGACAAAATATGGAAAAACAAAGATAAAAAATAATAAAAAATTAGAAAGATTAGAGGTATGGGCCATCTAAGCTCGACTTTTTTCAATA
This sequence comes from Rana kukunoris, assembly GCA_029574335.1. Lineage (NCBI taxonomy): Eukaryota > Metazoa > Chordata > Amphibia > Anura > Ranidae > Rana > Rana kukunoris. The sequence goes on from CM056052.1 coordinate 388,676,466, forward strand.
TTGTCATTTACTTTAGTTTTGCTTCCTGTGATGTCATTTGTTATACACTGGAGCACTTGGTGTTGGTTCTTTATTTACACTTTTTTTTATATTAAGTAATAATTATTTGTATTCAATGTTTATTTATTTTCATCATTTGTATCACATTCATTATCAATTTATGCAGCGCAGCATACCAAGGATTCCTAAGTGCTTGCCCCTCGTCAGAGTAGGTAAAGATAGCCCATAATTGCCAGGTCTGCGTATAGGTTTCCTGTCTGTCTTTATTAGTAAGAATCAGGTCTTCCAGTCTGCTAATGTCGTCCACCTTCCGTAGCCACACCGCCACAGTCGGTGGGTCTGGCGACTTCCAGCAAATGGGGATGTAGGCCTTGGCTGCATCTAGGAGGTGTCGAATGATCGATTTTTTATATGTGCGCGTGGGGATGTCATTAGCGTGTAACAGGAAGTACGCTGGGTCGTCTGGGATCTGTCTGTCCGTAAAGTTTTGTAAGATTCTCCTCACCTCTGTCCAGAAGGGTTTCAATTTCGGACAAGACCAAAAAATATGAAGGATTGTCCCCGTTTCACTCTGACAGCGCCAACAGACATCTGGCGTCGTCCTGAACAGCTTGTGCAAGAGAGCTGGGGTGCGGTACCAACGGGTCCGAATTTTGTAGTTCGTCTCTTGGATTTTCGTACAAATAGAGGATTTGTGTGTGAATGTTAGGCGGCGTACACACGAGGGGATATGTCTGCTGAAAACGGTCCGATGGACCGTTTCAGCAGACATCTCCGCTCGTGTGTATGGGCTAGCGGACAGATTTCTCCACCCGACAGATTTCAAAGCAAGCTTTGAAATCTATCCGGTGGAATCTGTCCGCCCGACATGTCTGCTGGTTAGTACACTTACCAGCAGACATGTCGGCCCCCACCGCCGCCGCGCCGCTGCCGAATGGATTCGGCGCATGCGCGGAAGTGTTTTACTTCCTGGTGCGGTGACGTGGCGGTGACGCGGCGGCGTCAACGTCACCGCCGCGTCACCGCGCCGTCCGGCGGCGGGGAATTTGATCCGATGGTGTGTACACGCCATCGGATCAAACTCCCGATCGGACATATCCGATGGAAATGGTCCGCGGACCGTTTTCATCGGATATGTCTGATCGTCTGTACGCCGCCTTAGAATTTGTTGTCTTTGTTTGTGGGAAAATGTACAATTCAGTTCACGTTCCCACTTGGCAATGCAGGGGATTTGGTGACTCTCTTCTGGTGTGATCAGTGCCCGAGCACAGCTCCTCTAGGGGTGAGAGAGCTGGGCTTCCGGCGGGGGGTGGTGGTAATGTATGTAGGAAGTGGCTCAATTGGTTGGCCTTCAGGAAGTCCAATTGGTATCCACCTTCTCTGTCTAATAGTTCGGTGAGCGTATGCCAACGTCCCGCCGTGCTAAAATGAGAGGCCTGGAAGGTGCCAGAGTCTCTCAGCGCTCGAAATGTTGCATCCCGTAAACCCGGTTCAAATTGTGGGTTGGCCAGTATTGGGCGCAGGGGTGACTGCTCCGGTGGGGAACCTGTTTGATTTAGAGGCCTAGCGCATATTTTGATAGTGGTGCCTATTAATGGATGGGACCTAATGGGTTGGGGGAGTGCCATCGAGCACCATGGGGGTCTCTGCAGTGGAATCTCGCTCTGGGCTTGTTCCAAATGTGGCCATAATTTTGTACCCCCGTGTCGACACTAATCGATGAGACGGTTCAAATGAGCTGCGTTATACCCGCACATTAGGCATGGCCAAGCCACCAAAGCGCTTAGGTAGTGATAGAACCGACCTATGTAGTCTGGGGTGCTTCCCAGCCCAGAGAAAATGCTTAAACATAGTTTGTATTTGCCGAAAGTAGTCTGCGGGTATGTGTATGGGGATAGCCTGGAGGAGGTATACAAACTTGGGTAAGATGGACATTTTTAATATGTTGCACCTACCGAACCAGGAGTGGAGACCAGTGGTCCAGCGGTCCAGCAGTTTCTGGACCGCTTTCAGCAGTGGTGGGAAGTTCAGCTTGTACAGTTGGGAGGGTGATGGGGGTATACGGGTACCCAGGTAATTTAGGGCTGTGTCCGTCCACTGTAAACCCAGGCCTCCTCGAAGTCGTCTCAGGGCTGCATCAGGGATCCCCACCCCCATCAACACTGACTTGCCCATGTTAATTTTTAAGTTGGATATCCGTCCGTAGGACTCAAATTTCCGCAGCAGACCGGGAGGGAAGTTTCAGGGTCTGTCAATGAGAACAGGAGGTCGTCAGCATATGCAGAGACCTTATATTCTCCGTCCCCTAACCTAACCCCTGATATGACTGAATTAAGAAAGGGTTCAAGGGTCAGTGAGAGTAGGAGGGGCGATAAGGGGCACCCCTGGCGAGTCCCATTAGTAATTGGAAAGGCCTCCGACAGCACCTCGTTAGGCTTGAACCTGGCTGTCGGATCCGCATATGTTGCTGAGATCCAGTTAGTCACTTTGGGTCCTAGTCCGATGTCTGAGCGTGTCGAACATATATATCGCCAGCTGACTCTGTCGAACGCTTTTTCGGCGTCCGTGCTCACAAAGACACATGGCGTCTTTTTGGCAGTCACCGTGTGTAGTAGATTCAGCACTTTGGTGGTGTTGCCCCTAGCCTCCCTGGTAGGGACAAACCCCATCTGATCTAGGTGGATAAGGCTCGGGAGGTGACACTGGATTCTGGAGGCTATAATTTTGGTGAGGAGTTTCAGGTCCACATTGAGCAGTGAGATAGGGCGGTAGCTACCGCATTGGCTTGGGTCTTTCCCCTCCTTAGGGATGACAGCTATGTGGGCTTGTAAGGTAGATGTGTGTAATTTTGATCCTGTCCCCAGACTATTAAACGTAACAGGTGAGGACCCAGGGATGGGAGAAGGGTTCTGTAATATGTAACGGTTAACCGTCTGGGCCTGGGGCTTTGCCTGGCTTAGTGGCTCCCAAGGCTGATTGGAGTTCCAGCATGGTAATAGGCTGTCTAGGAGGGCCGCGTCGTCGGGGGACAAGGATGGCATACCCGAGGAAGTTAAATAGTCGCGTGTAAGGTCTGTGTTCCGGTCTGGCATCGTGGAAGGTAGGTTATACAGTGCGTGATAAAAGTTCCTAAACTCCCCTGATATCGATTGTGGAACCGATACCTTTTGTCCGTTTCTAGAGATAACATGGGGGATATAGGACGCAATATGCTGTGCGCGTAGAGATCTAGCCAACATTTTACCACATTTGTCCCCAGATTTATACACCTTGCTCCTGCAGACTTGGATGGATGCTTTGGCCTTATGCATGAGTATGTCAGTGATCCGCCGTCGTGTGGTATCAAGGTCAGTGGTTAACTGCTGCGTCGGTGCTTGTTTATGCTGCATCTCTAGGGATTGTAGCTTGGACATCAAAGATGTCAGTTGCTCTAATCTCTGTTTTTTTTTTTTTTCCGTCTGGCCCCATGCCTAATGAGGATCCCGCGTATGACCGCCTTATGGGCCTCCCAAACCACCCCCGGGGTACTATCTGGGGTATTATTGGTGGCAAAGTAGCCCTCCAGCTCTTTTACAACGTCTGCTAGGACTTCCGGGTCCTGTAGAAGTGATTCATTTAGTCTCCAGGGGTGATTCCTCTCAGTCCCGGTCCCTGTCAAGGCGTATACTAACGTGATCGGGGCGTGGTCCGACCAAGTCATAGACCCAATCTTAACGTCTTTGACTGCTATCAGGTGTCTATGTTGGACTAGGAAGTAGTCAATTCGGGAGTATACCTGGTGAGGTCTGGAAAAGAAGGTGAAGTCTTTCTCACCGGGGTGGAACAAGAGCCATGCATCAACCAATTGGGTCGCGTGGAGTGTTGCCTGAGTGTTCTCCACTGGCGATAGGGGAACGTTAAGGTCACCACCCACTATTAACTGTCCGGAGGTGAATTGGGCTAGGCGTTCTAAGTGTTTCGTCAGGAATGTATCCTGGTGTTCATTGGGTGCGTAAAAGTTAGCCAGGGTAATACTCGTTGCGCCAATTCGGCCTTTTAAAAATAAGAAACGGCCTGTAGTGTCTTTCTGCATGGCGTCTAATACCCATGGTACCCGGGCTGCAATCAGTATTGAGACTCCCCTGGACTTCGCCTCCGAGTAGTAGGAATGGTACACCGTGGGGTAGTATCTATTCTTAAGGATTGGGAGCTTGTCTTCCCTGAAGTGCGTCTCCTGTAGCAGGACAATATCTGCTCTTTGGGCATGCACGTCATGAAGTAGCATCCTTATTTTCTCAGGGGTGTTCAGCCCCTTGGCATTTAGTGAGACAATGGTCAGTTCGTCCATGCTTGCGAGCTGGAAGTGAGGGGAGGGGGATTGGAAGGGAGGTAGGGGCAGCGGCCTCGGCGTCAGGTGGGCTCGGGGGAGGAGGAAAGAGGGAAAGATTTAATTAGGAAGCCAACACTAGTGCGTGTGGCGAAGAAGAGATACTAAAGTAGCGTAATTTGCTTTAAACGCTCACCAGACCTAGTCTGGAGTACGAGCGCAGGCCTATGTGGGTAAGTGGATGGACAGAGCCGGTGGTGCGAGCTCCCGGCTCCCCCCAACCCCCCCAGACCATAAGAGGTAGTAGTGCACGTCAGTAGTAGTAATGCAATCCATATCTGTGAGCTAGTAGTGCAGGGCAGTTTAACCATTCAAAACAAGTGGTATCTGGAGAACATCAGATAGGTAATATTAAACATCCTGCAAACATTGACATTAAAAGGACCAGATATAAGAAAGTGCAACCGGCAACTAGTTTGATTAACATCTAACAAGGCACAGAGTGAGTAAATTATAACAGTTCCAGATACCCCACCCTGTAAGAACATCAAGGAGCCAACAGCTTCCTCCCCCCGCCCAGCATGAGAGTGATCTAATAACCCTTCCCCCATGGTGTTTTGCACGGACAGAGGAGAGGGAGAGAGACAACAAACACAAAAAAAAATTCAAATATACAAGAACATAGTGTGCCTCTCAGGGTGCCTCAGGGCTACCTCTCCACCTCCCCCCGCCCCCCCCCCATCCACCCCCCGTAGCAGCGGCAGAGCTCCCCCCAGCGGGTATCCCCCACATTTGAGTCAGGGGTGTCAGCTCTCCAGCGGGGAGGCACAAGTCTAAGATAGGCGTGTAGAAAAAGGATCATCCTCCTCCATCGGGAGAGTATCATGATAAACATCTGCCCTATGTAGGGGGAAAAGTCTGTGCATCGGGGGGATGTTCAGATATCCGTGGCCCGACCAGGGCACGCTCTAACAGCGCGGGGGCCCCAAATTTGCCTGAGCGGGTCACTGCCAGACTCAATCAGGGGTCAGTGTGGGTTCGCTCCATGGTCGGCGGAGTCTGACTACCAGGGGGGAAAACGCAAGGTCCCAGTCCGAGTGGGCAGAAAGGGAGGGCACGATAGCGGGGGATTCCCGGTTAGGTGGGGGGGATGGACAACGTGGGCTCAATCGTGAGTTCCAACACAAGGCGGTCTCAGTTCAGCTGGCTCAGGGCATGGGGAGAACTGATGGCACAAGCAAGGAGCAACAGAGGAGGTCTGGGAATTGCGGCCTATGGCCTACTCACGGTGTCCATCGCCAGAGAGAGCCCTGCGTCTCCTCCGTCCACGACCCTGTTGGCGGATCCCCGCTCCCGGTCTCTGCGCCGCGGGGCCCGATCTTCCAGCCGCGCAGGGTTGTAGATGTAGCCAGTCGGGGATAGGGATCTGCTCTGTGCCCAGGAAGCGAAAGAGGGCCGGGAGGTCCGCCAGCGATTGGATCGTGAAAGCTGCTCCATCCTTCTTGAAGGTCACCGCGAGGGGGTAGCCCCATATGTAGGTAAAGCCCTGCTGTCGTGCCAAGTCCAGAACGGGTTTCAACATTGCCCGGCGGCGCAGGGTCGCCCAGGATAGTTTCGGCAAGATTTTGACTGCAGAGCCCTGCAGCTGGATCTCACCTCTCTCCCACGCTCCCCGGACGATCCTCTCCTTCTGTGCGTAGCGCAGTAGGCGGCACACTACATCGCGGGGTCTGTCTGGGTCGTCGGATCGTGGGCCTAGTGCGCGGTCTACCTCCACGTCTTCCTCAGGGGCACCCAGTATGTCGCAGAACAGCTCCAGCAGTGTGTCTTCCAGCGTATCGGAGTCCACCGACTCCGGGATCCCACGTACCTGTAAATTATTGCGGCGGCTCCTGTCTTCGACCTCCTCTAGGTGTAGCTGGAGCGCAATCGCCGCATCTCTGTGGTGGTCCCTGTCCGTTCCAGGCTGGATACCCTCTGCTCGAGTGCCGCCAGCGAATTCTCCCCCTGTCCGACAACGTGGAGACCTCCGCCTTGACCTCCTGGAAGTCCCGACGGTGAGTCTCCTCCAATTTAAGTATGAGGGTCTCTATGTCAGATCTAGTGGGGAGGGTCTGCAGTAGTGTCTGGATCTCTTGTTCAGCCGACAGGCCACCGGGGATCGGGGCAGGGGACGACATGTCCGGTTCTTGGGACACAGGTGTCCTCGGTGTGTAGGAATGGTTCGCCGGTTTGTCAGGCGAGGAGGACCAGAGGTCCTGGTCCAAGTTGTCTGCCGCGTCGCCTCGTGGGCTGCCTCGTGGTGCCGCCACTATAGCTCCAGGAGAGGCCGACGAAAGAGAGCTAAAATAACGGTGTAAATCACCTGCCTTGGCACCGGAGCGGGTGATGCGGGATGTAGGTTTGATCATGCACTTTTTGGCGGATTGCATGCCTAAAAATTCAGCAATTTGGCCGGTGAAGGGGAGGACAAAGCCGGGAGCTCAAGATTTCTGCTTCCTCACTCAGCCATGTCCAGGCCACGCCCCTATTTTAACAATTTTACCGGTTGTGATATCTAGTGTTATATGGAAATATACCATTTTGTATTAAATACTGTTGTATTGTTTTTCCAGAGATGGCATCAAGTGAACTAATAATGTATTGTTTTGGTGGTATTTTCTGAATTTGCCCACAAGATGGCGATATTCATTACCTCTTGAGTGGAAGGTTATTAACATATGCAAATTTTGGATTGGTTGGTGGAAACACTGATGGTCCATGTTTTTTGATTTGTCTTTTGGAATTGGAGATTCATCAATTTTGTCTATTTTACTTTGCATGAACAATAAAGTTGTCCAGATTAGCTTGACGTTGGACGTCCTTGTTGACGTAATCACGTCGTTTCCGACCGAATGTTTTTGCTGGCATAATTGCGTCATCTCTAAATTCCTTCAGACAACCATAGACTATATTAAGGCAGGCTAGTGACGTACAAGGCCCTGCCACACTGAGGAAGTTGCTACAACGTAACGCGTACGGGGGAAGGAGACTGTGGTAGAGATTTTACAAATCCATACTTATAAGATTTGTATGAAGATGTATATGTCTTTCTTTTACAAGGCTTGATTATTAATGTGACTGGGATTTGTCTTTAGATGAATCTGTCATCTGAGGAGCATGTTTTTTGGAGTCAACAACTTGCTCCGCTGTGGAAGTACACCTAACAAAAGATTCTTTTGATCATATATTAGCATATGGATGTTACCTCATTGTATTTAAACAAGTTCTTGTCATCTCCTGTAGGATTAAAAACCACATTTAGATTGCCTGTGTTAATTAGAAATGTACAATAATACCAGGTGTGTGTGTATAGAAATTGGCCAGACAGGAAATATCCATTTAGCAAGGTGCCTTGTAATATGCTAATCGTGGGAACTGGCCAAGACAGTTCCTATATGTCAACAGGGAGTTACTGGGTGGGAGGTCCTGTAGAGTTTTTGGAGGGAAAAAGTGTAGTCTGAGGGGTATAAAGATCTGTGTATGATATCCTAATCAGACAGACTGAATCATGATGGATGAGCTGACCTAGCAGCATGGTGATGTAATTTCTCTCTCTCTCTCTATGTCTGTCCCTCTCTGCCTCTCTCTCTGCCCCTCTCTCTCTGTCTCTCTGTCTCTGTCTCTGTCTCTGTCTATCTTTCTACAATTTTGCATTACTTATTGTTGAATCCTCTATCGCCATATTCTTATTAATATCATGTATGTTGTACCGGTATTCAGCAGTATCCTCTGTTTTGACAAGTAATATTCTTTACGTTATGGATGTAAATATTGGAATAATACAAGTGTCTTCTCGTTATCAATAAATGTAATCCTTTTTCTCTATCATTTGCTTTAATTTTTATATAGACAAAAAGGTTTTTATAGCTTATATTAATTATTTACGTGCAGTAGTTAAGATAGTCATAACAAATGGTGCCCTGTGTGATAGGAGAGTTTGAAGTTTGGATAAAAATTATTTATTGTATAGTAGACAGAACTGGTTTTAATTTTTTTGTTTTAACCTGCTTTTTTTTTACCTAAAAAACGAACTTTTCAGAACTTAACCTTTTACTTCTTGTCTATGTGAATATGTTGATGAGACTGATTTTGAATAATGTAGATATATAAAATGAAATTGCAGCAGGGTGTCAGTGCGAATAATAAGGATGCTGTTTGGAATCTTGAAGACAGTGGGCCAGATTCTCAGCGAGGTACGACGGTGTATCTCCAGATACACCGTTGTGTCTATGTTACTGGCCCTCGGTATCTATGCGACTGATTCTTAGAATCAGTTACGCATGGATTTTGCCTAGATCCGACTTGCGTAAGTCACTTGCACCATCGGATCTAAGTTGTAATGTTACACTGGCCGCTAGGTGACGTTCCCGACGATTTCTGCGTTGAATATGCAAATAAGCGTGATACGCCGATTCCTGAACGTAATTGCGCGCCATCGTCGTAGTTAGCGTAGTTTGCGTAAGCATATGGTTACCCCTGCTAGAAGGAGGGGTGACCTTGCGTAGGTCCGGCGTACACCATGTTAGGTATGAACAACGTCTGGTTTTTCCGTTGTTTACGTAGCTCGTTGCAAATGGGGCTGTACGTTAATTACGTTCACGTTGAAACCAATTTATTTGCAGCGTACCACTGGGGCTACGTTTATGGCCGACGCATGCGCAGTTCGTTTGGCGCGGGGGCAAACTTAATTTAGACACAGCATGCCCCCCTCCTTCCTACTTTAAATTACGCACAGTTGCGCCGGCCTATTTGCGCTACGCCGCCGCAAATTGTGGAGCAGGTGCTTTGAGAATACAGCACTTGCCCGTAAAAGGTGCGGAGGCATAGCATAAATGGGATACGCCACGCTACGCCGGAAAACCGCAAATCTACGGGAATCTGGCCCAGTGTGTCTCTGCCAAAAATAAATTTCAGTGAACCCTTTGAATATTAGGCCAATCTTGTGAGTGAAACACACCTATGCTTTTGGGCTGCGTTTCCACTAGTGCAACTCCAATGTTGTCTGATACAGGATGCGATTGTGAGATGCAGCTGTAGTGCGACTATAGTGTGGCCTTGAATGCGTTTTTTGATCCAGAAGTCGCATCAGAATGCTGCAGGTACCTTAACAGTCGCTGCAGCTTTGAGCCACATAGATTGGAATGGGGGCTATTGAAAACAGTGGGCTGCGATTTGTAATGCGACTGTCCAAAGTCGCATGGCAGATCGCATCAGTGGAGACGGAGACTAAATCACACTGAATTATCTGGATGTATGTGAATCTATTTTTCTGTGTAAACGAACAGTGTAATTAGATCTGCAAACACTGGCTATATTGTAACTGCTAAAAAAAAAATCATTGAGCGTCAGTTAGAATTGCCTCCTACCCTACAAACAATCATAGAATCTAATCAAGCTTAAAGCTTGGGAAGCCCTGTGGTAAGTAAGCATTTCTTTTAAAATACATTGGAAAGTCCAAGGGGAGATTAAACTTATTGGGCCAGATTCAGGAACAGTTAGGCTGGCGGATCCAGTGATCCGCCAGCCTAACTGTGACTTTGAGCCGGCGTTTCTGTTTTCTGTAACCAGAAAACAAGAAACGCCGGGTTGAATCTCCGATGCGAGCAGCGTAACTGAGTTTCGCCATCGCATCGTTACTTCAACTTAAAAATGGCGCCGGGGGCGTTCCCGCCGATTTCCGCTCAAAAAATATGTTAATGAGCGGAAATCGGCAATTCACGATCGCATTCCGGCGCGACGCAGTGACGGTACGACGTTTCCGGACGGGATACGCGGCGCATAGTTATACCTACATGGGGTTGGAATATCCTATGTTAGGTATAGGCGTCGTCATCGCGTCGGAAAAAAATAAAAAAACGTTGCTTGCGTAAAACGGTCATGAATGGGAATGTGACGTCATTGACGTTCATTCACAGATTTTGGAGCATGCGCACGGGGATGTTTTGACACTCGACGCATGCGCAGTACGTTGGCGGCGGGATCGCGCTTAGTTAGCATACTACACGCCCCGTACCCGCCCAATTTGAATTCCGCCGGCTCATTTGCGATGCGCTGCCACAACTTTAGGAGCAAGTGCTTCGTGAATGACAGCACTTGCTCCTAAAATTTCTGCAGCGCAACGCAAATGAGAAGCGTTACTCCAGAGCAAAGATGCTCTGGACTACCTGAATCTGGCCCATTAAGTTGGGAAAATCTCCAGGCTACCTTGTGAAGGACTATAGTCAGTCAAGGTTCTGACAAGTAGTGAAAGAAGAGTGGTAAAAGTGAACAGGGGCGGTACCTGTCAACCCAATTATTGGTCAAAGTCTAGCTAGCTTTGGGGAAATGCGACCTGTAATAAGGTTTGCGGGAGCATCTCAAGGTCCTTCGTCCATAAAAGGATGGGAAATCAAATCGCTTCCAGGGTCTAACCGCGGGGAACCTTACCACTTGACCCGGAAGGAAGAAATGATAGATAAATATGGACCTTGGGTTGTGAATTATGCAATATTGGGAATCTCTGGACTGGAAACAGTATTTTAAAGGATGCTTGGAGTACAGGGATGATAGAATCCAGGCACAGAACTGATGAGGTGAGTATTTTCTAATACGGACAAGCAGTGTATGGTCTTGAGGTCATATTTGACCTAGCTAAGTGTGTTGTGCGGAAGTGTGTGAGATCCATGGATTCTGATGTTTTGTGTTTGTTAAAGTTTAAAATTATGAATGGTGTTCTGTAGTTCACCCCCCCCCCACCTCTTTTTCTTTGACACAAGTTACATTGAATGGTGTGTGTGACTTGTGTTCTTAGCTGCTGACAGCCCAAATGACCCCCCTTCTTTCCAGGTCTGTGAAAATGTGTGAACAGCTGTATTGTCATGCAAACTGAGGGAGCCGATTGAACTGTAAAAAGCCTCTTAATAATATATATTAATATGTATGTTTATAGGTATGTGTGTATTAACTGTAATTTTGTTTCCATAGACTAAACAGTTTTTTTGTTTTTTTGTTTTAAGTCTTTCAAATATGCTCAGTATGGTAAAGTAATGGTCTTGCAAGACAAAGGGGGGACTTTGTGTTTGTGTTTTTGTGTTTGTTTGGAGCTGCTCATTTTTAACCATGGTGAACACATGTTTCCTGACGCATTCATGGCAGCACACACTGGGTTGTGACTCCGCCCCCACAACCTGACAGGATTGGTTAGCTATAAATTTGAAGGGGAGACGCCCCGCATCATTCTCTTTTTTTATCCTCACCTGACAGATTGGACAAACAAGCAAGAAGCATGCCTCTTACCGCAAATCGCCCCAGCAGGTTCAGCCTCTCCTGTTTGGAAGTCCCTCCTGTACAGTCTCTAAATGAGCTTTATGGTGGGAACCCCGTTCTGGTGGTCTCAGGGGCTCTGGAATTATACTGGCATCTGTAGCAAGCTTTAAAAAAGCTTCAAATCTCGCAGTGGCCCCCACTTTCGCTCTGTCTTTACTTCCAGTGCAGTGTGTGCTTCCACAAAGGTATTTGTATCATTACATTTACCACCTAAGGTTAGTCCGTTTTGTACCTTTGTCTGCCTGTTTTTTTCTCAGCTCTGCTGAGCCCTGTGGTTTCTCTGACACCCCATATTCTCGGGGTCACCGCTGCGTACCCCTTGGCGCTCTGTGCATGCGCGCAGCTCAGTGATGACGCCGCCTGTCTCCTCTGCCCTCTTCCAAAATGGCGCCGGGCGAGCGGGACGCTTCTGCGCATGCGCGCGTCATTAAAAAAAAAAAAAGAAGGAAAAACGAAACAGTCCTATTGCTCTGTAGTTCTGGCTGCCACACTGCTGCTCTGCTCTACTCAGAGTGAAGATTGCACCAGGTGTGTGCCGGCATGTCCCAGATCAGCCTGGGCTAATTGATTACACACAAAAAAAAAAGGAACAAATAGGATAGAAGATATAATACAAGCGCCCAGAGGCGATTCAGTTTGCATGTGCCGCGCTATATAAGTTTTCATCATTCATTCATTCATTCAATACATTTATATATTAATTTATAACATACCATAGGAGAAAGTGTATCCATAATTAAACAATTAATATAATCCGAAAAAAAAAAAAAAAAAAAGGATAGATATATGTATATAAAATTATTATATTAATTTAATAAATAGAAATGTTGGGGGGGGACATATTGTAATGTTTTCCCTTCTCTCTTTTTTTCCCACCTTTTCGGGCTGTCTCTCTGCTATCCTCATGGGGGCCACTGCCCTCGCAGACCACCATCAGCTGACCAGGTATAGAGGCCGTCCAGAAGGTGGTAAGTAGAGGGGAGACAAAAAAGAGAGCCTGGCCACTGACGCTACAGTTTTGGTAGCCCTATCGGGTCAAGAGACGCAAGTTTGCGGCACAGAGGAAGATTCTAGCCATGCTTCCGGCAGAAGGCGCAAGAAATCGCTCAAGGTTACCCTCTTGATTTCTTCAATCAAGGCATAGCCGCTCGCGTCACAGCACTCCCGTCATAGTCGGTCCCACCGCAGGCGATTACCTTCATCCCAGACAGAGCTATCTTACCCGCACCACGGCAAATGTTTGCCAAATATGCGGGGCGCCAGCCTTGCCAGGGGAATTGGCCTGCCGCTCGTGCTTCATTGAAGTAACCAAGGATTCAGAGGCCAGAGTAGATACTGGGCTCCTAGGAGAATCGCCACAGGGATCATATGTGGGCGATCCTTCCCCAAGCACATCGCCCGGCCGTTACGCCAGGGTGCAGTAACCCTCTCTAAGAATGAGGAGTGTGAGCAGGCGTTGGACTGTCTCTTTTTGGTTGAACCATTTGCCCATTCAGTCAAGGAAGCGATCGGCTGGGAGGAGGTTATGGCAGAACTTCTGAAGGTTCAGAAATATTTCCCGGTGCTGAAAAGGGGGTCCTGAATCATTTCCCTTCATCGAAGAGCTGGAGAACCTCATAAAGGATAAGTGGGGGGGTCGCATAAGCGGCCCAGTATGAGCAACAAGTTTGCAGATTGTACCCCTTGTGGGAGTCTAAGATCGATTCTTTGATCAATGCAACTACGGTCGATTCATCTTTAATGCGACTCGCTAGAGACGTTTCTCTACCGATTGAAGACGCAGTTACCTTCCGGGACGCTCTTGATTGTAAAATCAATATAGAACTGAAGAAAGCCTGCTCCACGACAGGAGCCACTTGTAGGCCGGCTATCACCACAGCGGCAGTCGCTAAAACTATCGCTGCATAGGCAGCTAATGTTGAGAATCCCATTCTAGAAGGAGCCGACCAGGGGAAGATATTCTCCTCCCTGCAGGAAAATTAAGTTGGCTTACGGCTCCTAAGGGGGCGACTTCATGGCTGGGAAGAGCCTTATGGCTGAGACCCTGGATAGTGAAGGCAGCGTCAAAATTAACTGGTGCAAAATTCCATATGGCAGCTCAAGTGTATTCGGCACAAAGATGGACTCGGCCATCTCCAAGGTTACCGGGGGAAAGTCTGGGCTGATTTCTCCGATAGGAAAACCAGAGCCCCAGAAGGGCCCCGCTTACAAGCGTGATCTTCCTGTCAAGTACAGGGATGTTAGATCCTACCGCCCCGGCAGGGAATTTAGGAGGGACTGGAAGACTCGACCCTCCTTCATGTAGATACAGTAAGCCAATCACAGCTGGGGAACAGCAGAAGTCCTTTTTGAGGGTCCGTCTGCCCACCCAGCTCAGGTGAGCACCAGACTCAAGAGATTCGCTCGGATATGGGCAACTCGTATAACAGATCCATGAGCACTATCCTCTATCAAGACCGGTCACAATTGGAAATTCATGGGCACATTGCCAGGGAACACATTCCAGCCTACCAAGTACTTCCGCACCAGAAAGGGAGGGGGTTTTATTCCCCTTTATTTCTGGTACAAAAAAAAAAACGGGGATCTACGTCCAGTCTTGGACCTAAAGAAGTTAAACAGACGATCAAAATAGAGGCCCTCAGATTGGAAAAGCCTTCAGTCCATTTTTTTGTCAGTGGACGTGGGAGACTGGATGCTATCTCTAGATTTTTCGGGCGTTTACCTTCACATCCCAGTTCATCTTACCTTCCAGAGGTCCCTTCGGTTCTCAATCGATCAATCCCATTTCCAATTTTGGTGCCCCCCATTCGGCATCGCCTCAGCACCCAGAGCATTCGGCAAGTTAGGGTGTTCCTAGGGGCAGAATAAAATACCAGGTTGTACCGGGTGCAACTCCCTCAAGAGAGGCTGAAGCCCTTGCTCCAGAAGATACAGAGTCTGCTATCATCCAGACGTCTAACTGTCAGAGCCTGCCTCAGTACCCTGGGGTCCATGTCAGCATCCATACCCTTGATACAGTGGCCCCTGTGGCACATGCGAGTCTTACAGAGCTCCTTTTTCAGACAGTGGAATAGAACGTCAATACTCCAAACCATTCACATCCCGAACTGGGTAAAGCAATTAGTATGGTGGTGGACACACCCGTCCGACCTCAGGGAGTCCATTCCAAAAGTCCAGAAGTAGTAACATCGGACGCCAGCCAGGGGGGATGGGGTCCACACTATCTAGACTGAGTAGCCCAAGGACAGTGGCATTTTCGGGCACAGGGCATAGTGTCAAATATTTTAGAGCTCAGAGCAGCCTTTTAGGCCCTCCTGGCCATTGCGCCTCTTCTAGAGAGGAAGAGTGTCCTGATCAGGATGGACAACAAGTAGCGGTGTCATGTATCCAGAGACAGGGGAGCATCAGGAGTCGCACGCTTCAGGAGGAAGTTCGCCCATAATGGAAGGGGCACAAGTGCACCTGTTAGATCTGTGGGGAGTATGCGTCCCAGCAACACAGAATTCGTTGGCCAACTACCTAAGCCGAGAGACACTTTCAAACAACAAACGGTCCCTGAACCAACAGGTATTCTCCATTCTTACGAAAACTTGTGGAGTACCAGAAGTCGACCTAGCGGCCACGCCAAAGAACTCCAAGTGTCAGAGGTTCCTGTCCAGAGCCCACTTTCCATTAGCTGAAGGGACAAACTGCCTAGGTCTTCCATGGAGCTGCGAGCTAGGGTACATTTTTCTTCCAACTTCTCAGATTACAAGATTCCTGTCCCGACTTCGGAAGTCCTCAGCCACAGTTATTGTACTAATACCGTTTCGGCTGAGGAGGCCATGGTTTACGACCCTGCTACAACTAGGTACGCGGCCTCCAATACATCTTCCAGTAACTTGGGATCTCATACATCAGAGGCAATTCTTCCATCCTGCCCAGAGAAGCTGCATTTGCCAGCTTTGAAGCTGAGAGGGCTAGGTTAGGGGAACTAGGATACTCTCAGGAGGTAATATCAACCTTAGTACAAGCTCTAAGGAGCTCCACTGATGTCACCTATACTAGGATCTGGGAGAGGTTCGTGTCATCGCGGCAAAGAGATTGGAATCCCATCTCAAATTCTTGAATTTCTTCAGTCAGGGTTTAACAAGGGCCCGGGCTTGAGTACCCTGAATGTGCAAGAATCTGCCCTTTCAGCCATGACGGGTACTAGATGGGCTCTTCATCATCCGGTCACTCTGTTCCTCAGGGCCTACGTAAGATCAGACCACCTAGGAGGCCAGCCTTTCCAACAGGGGATCTCTGTGTAGTACTCGAGGCCCTGTCTAATCCACCTTTTTCTCCATTCAACTTAGTCTCACCGTTGAACCTAGCTCTGAAGATGGCTTCCCGTATTGCTATCACCTCAGTTAAGAGGGCGTCGGAGATACAAGCACTTATGGCTATGGAACCCCTATTCAGTGTTCTTCCCTGACAGAGTGGTTCTGAAGCCCTCAGACCATTTTTATCCAAGGGTAACTTCCTCCTTTCATTATAACCAGGACATCGTCCTTTCGTCTTTTACTAATGAGAGGGGCGAGTCCCATGACTAGGATGTCAAGTCTACCATCTCCAGTTACGTCACAGCTACATCTCAGGAAGACGGATTCTCTCTTGATTATCCCACACGGGAGCAGACGAGGTCAGCCGGCTACCTCCCGTACCATTACCTCTTGGTTGTTAAAGCTATCAAAGAGACCTATTCCATCCAGCAACTTACGACTCCTAGAGGGCATTAGGGCTCATTCGACAGGGGCAGAGGCCACTTCTTGGGCAGCATATTGCGGGACTTCACCGGAAACCATAGGCAGAGCAGCAACTTGGTCTTCCCAACACATCTTCATTTCTCACTACAGAGTGAATTCTGCTCTCCTGGCTACCGTCGACTTCGGCAGATCTGTTCTTAGAGCCAATTCCTCAGTGCTATAAAGAATAAATATTACTGTTTTCTTGCACCCTCTCGACTGGCGAGTTATATCCCAGTGTGTGCTGCCATGAATGCGTCAGGAAAACGGAAAATTGTATACTCACCTTTCCGTAATTTTCCTTTCCTGACGCATCTTGATGGCAGCACACAGATGCCCACCCTGCTTGTTTTATGATGATATATACAGAGAATGATGCGGGGCGTCTCCCCTTCAAATTTATAGCTAACCAATCCTGTCAGGTTGTGGGGGCGGAGTCACAACCCAGTGTGTGCTGCCATGAAGATGCATCAGGAAAGGAAAATTACGGAAAGGTGAGTATACAATTTTCCGTTTTCTTTTTTGGAGGGAACTGTTAGTATACTATAAAAAAGAAAATAAGAAAAACATCTTTTTTTTTTTCCTTTTATATATATAAATAATGTCCACGTGGCAGTTTTTATGTATTAAATAAAATGAAAAGTTGAGCTCAACAATTTTTGGTATTTTAAAAAAGTGCACGGTTTATGTAATGTAATGTAATGTAATGTAAATGTGTGTTTCATATGCTAATGTCTTGTTACCGGTATATAACCATTGTTTTGTTTCCAGGTTAAGAATGTTTTTTTTTTTTTGAATGTTTATTACTAACTTTTATTTTGTGTTTTACAGATTTGATAACTGGGTTTTCAGTCTTTCAGAATAAGACAACTTTAAGTTGGTCAGTCAGTCAGGTTTCACAATGTTTTTAGGTTTTCATGACCACTACCGTCTAGTTGTCAGTCCATCTGACTATGTTTTTGGACCACCTAACGTGGGTGGCATGTTCTGATCCACTGAATAGCAGAACCAACTAACTGAAGTCTGCGTATTAATTTTTTTAATGAAAAGTTGAGTAAGACGGCAGGGGATAATTGGCACTCTAACACATATATTAGGCTAAGTAGCGTTCAGGGGTATTGTTTTTAGTGATAAAATAGTTTTGGGGTGTTCTCCAGAGTTTGAAATGGATCAGCCATAGATCCGTGGCATATCTGTTTTCTTATTACCGAAGATCAGCCATGCTGACACGTGTAGTTCCATAGCTCTAAAAAAAAGTAAAAGCCTGATGCTACTTTGGCCGGACATGTGTTTAGCACAGCTTAAACTCCCCCCCCCCCCTCCCGCTGTTAAGCCTGGCTGTACAAGGTTATATTGCCTCAGGCTAAGGTATGCTAATGTCCCTAGCTATCTTTATGTCCCCAAATGGAGTTCACAAGGGTTTCCTACCGTGTCACCATGCAAAACTATTGTCTCCTAGAATTTATTTTTGTCAGTGGTGGTGGCTATTTGTTACCTATTGCCTAATGAATAGTTGTGTGTGTCCAGGCACACTGGTCGGGGCATGTACCCCCTACTGTTCAGTCATCTCAGTGCTGCGAGGGATTGTTTTTTTTTTTCCCCTTAGTCTATTGGTCAGTTGTCTCTAGTAGCACCAGTTCCAAGGAATGGATACACATTATGCAATTTTTGTTTTCCAATTTCTTTTAGATTTACCTGCAGACATGTGGTACAAGGGTCTGCCTGATTACATACAAGTTGAAAGTGTATAGGTCTGGCCTCATATTGTATAGTTTTGGTTCAGTCTGGAGGAAAGGTGTGCAGGAAGAGCGTATGGGGTGATACTAGCTCAAGGTCCCTCATTTCCGATATACATGTGGGCATGCAGTATTCTCCTCGGTTAATATCCAGAGGTGTCCTTCCTGTCCTAGATTACTTGTGTACCTTAACTGGTGGTCTGTGACTTGCATGCCAAGAAGATCAGTACCCCAGGGTGGCACTAGACTCCTGTCTTTCATGCGAGTCCTGTCTGAATAGTGAAGGCAGTTTGTTTTGTAGTGGTGAAGGATAACATTCTAATTACTGAACTGATAGAGCGGGGGAGAAGGTGTGCAGCCTCTAGGAGGGAGCAGGTGCACCTGGTGGCAGGTGGTTTTCAATCTGGGTATCCAGACTATTTCCCATACTTAGGAAAAAGAGAGGCTCAAGGGCAACTGCCTCTCGAGTGGGAGGTGGGTCACTGGGTACCGTAATTACTATAGAGCTGGAGATAATCAGGAACACATTGGGAGACCCTGGGCTACATATCCGGGAAGGGTTAGGAAATCCAACTCATTCTATTCTCATCCCTAGGGGCAGGGATGGATCTTTGGGCAGGGATGGAACTTTGTGCATATGTCACAGTCAATTTGGGTACTAAGCTATCAGACCCTATTGGGTTAAAACCCTGGAGTCCATCCTGTTCTGAGGGTTTTGAATCCAGACAGGAATTGAAAGAAGGAAATGTTTGAATGGGTGACTACGATAACCTAAATGTATGTGGGGCAGGTACCCAGGGGACTGGTACCTATGCATAATAAGGTGTCTGTTGGCCAAACTAGAGGGTGCCAGGTGATACATCAAGGGGGTGAAAACTTCCTCGCAGAGGTAGTGTCTCAAGCTTAGCAGTCCTACAGAGAAGCTCTTGTTTACTGGACATGTGAGGTACACCTAGTTGATGTCTCACCTGAGAGGTTGAATCCCGGCACGAGTGATGTGAGTAACTACATACAGGAACATGCCCTGTTAAAAAAAGGGAATAAACGCTGGCTAACAGGGTACAGTATGCCGTTACCACGTCGCTTCAGCATCTCACAGTGGTTGATAGAAACCTATTGCCCTGTATGTGCTGAGTATACACTAAATCAAGTGACCAGTGGCTTGCCCCCAGAAATGTGCAGACACAGACTGAGGTTCATGCAGGACGCTTATCTCTGAGGAGTAACCCAACAGAGGAGGGGTGTATTCAGCACTATATAGGGGGAATAGGAGCCAGGATAGGTGTTAGTAACAGGATGGAAGGCGGTCACCTGAGGAACAAACTCGTAGCCATGGCTTCAGACAATAAGCACGGCTTTGTTGCTCAGAGAGATTGGTGACATTCGTGACAACATGCAACAAAGTTACATAAATACCCAGTTTAATATGGCTCGAGATTTCGTCGACCATGTTAAGAGATTGGAAGAGAGTATGATGGAGTATAGGACAAAAATATGTCATTGGCTCTGGCATACATGCAGGGACAGGCGGATTTATCGACCAGTATCAAGCTGATTTTACAAATATCTGTATGAAGGGCAGTAGCCTAAGGAGGTGGCGTCACCACTCAGTAAGACTTTAACGCAACTCATCGCTTATACAAATCCAAAGTAGTGATCAAATGCCTGGATGGGCTGTACTGGTTTGGATTGTGAAAGGTGAGGTGCTATATGATCCCATAGACGGAAGTGCAGACTCGGTCTGTAGATCTGTGTGCATCAATGGGCTTACTGACTGGGGATTCCATGTTGTTGCATCTGTGGCTAAGTGACCCACATGTGATCAGAGGGTACGGAAGCTGGGGGCAGGTTGATATTTCTCTCTGTCAGAAGCATGACCACGATGTCTTTTACACTTCAGGTCAATACACGGTGGTGAATGAGGAATGTTGGGAAGGTATTTCACTCTGTATTCTGAATGGGGAGATCATTGTGAGGGAGAAAACACCTAGGTATTATTTAGGACATAGACGAGTTTTGTTTCTTTGTCCTGGAGGATACCAATGGGGTGTTAGTCATGGAACTAGGGTGATTCTTGAACTGTTGGACTCAATACCGAATGCTGGGGTACAGGTGCTGGTATCACATGTCTAGTGATGCATTGTTGTCAGCATTAGTTTGAATTGTACTCAACTGGGTACACTACCTCGGGGAGTCTATTGTACCTATTCTCTTGTCCTTGGGATGGATATAGAAGGAATCCCAGGTCGCACTCCTCTTTACACTTACTAAAACTTCCGTTGGGATACGGGGAGGAGTTAGAAGTTGGGTAGGTAAGATTGGGCAACATGATTTAAAGGGTGCCAAAAGGTTGTGCAAGGCATGAATAGAAAGGCCCATCTCTAAGTTTATAATGTAAGGGAAGGGGGTGGAACAAAAATAATAACGGCTGGGAATTCTCTGATATGGAGCTGGCTGAGAGAACATTTTAGGTGGAAGTGGGGTAGGCTTCCCGGAATAAAATAGGTTTGTTTAGGGACACCCAGGTGTGGAAAGAGAGGCGCCTGGCTGAACATAGGGGTGGTGAGGAGTTCCAGAGGTTCTGGAGCAGTCCTGAGGTTGAGCATGGAAGGGGGTAACAAGGGAGATGGAAATCAGGATGTTTTTAGGACCAAAAACTTTAGTAAACTGCACTCGGGGGTGGTTCCCGATGCAAGGGGGTTGGTGCTGGTATCAGATGTCCAATGATGCCCTATATTCTGCCTACGAGTTGAACTGTACTCAGCGGGGTACATTACCTAAGGAAGTTTACTGTACATCTTCGCCGGTATTGGGAATAGATGTAGCCGAGACCAAGGACATACCCCTGTTACCCCAGAGAAAAGGCTTGATATCACCCCCATACATCTACAGAAACTTCCGCTGGGATTTGGGCCTAAGTTAAAGGCTTGGCTGGTAGATTTTGGGCAACAGGATGAAATATTAAATGTGCTTAGAGATGCTGAGAAACAAGCCACCATACGACTTACCAATGATCAAAATAAGTTGATACAAGTATCCCACGCTTTAGAGGGAGACGCTAGGATTTCTTGGTGGAAAAGTTTAATTGGGTATAGTCCTAACGCTACAGCTTTCCTAAACATTTTGCTCCACCCTGTTGTTGTCCTAATCTGTGTAGCTTTATTGCTCTCCCTGATGCAAGTAATAATGTGCATTACTATCAGGAGAATGAACGCAAAAACTATGAGAATGTGCACCTCAACGAGGTATCTTCTCTCAAGTACAGGAAAGCCACGAACTCAGAAACAAATTTCTGAAGAAGCCTGTTCCAATCCAGACCAATTTTTTTATACATTTTTTTAAAATACATTTTTCATTTTTCTTATTATTTTTTTTCTCTTTCTCATTTCATTCAGGTGAGAAAAGTTCCAAAAGCTTTGAACTTTGTCCACCTGAAGGGGGGGGGGGATAGTGCATAGACCTGAAAATACAAATAATGCATTGTTTGGTTTGGGGAAAAGCCTCTAAAATGTTTTTTTTTAGTAATAAGTACAGTCAAGTTTGACTAAATTCTAAGGCGGCGTACACACGATCGGATATATCCGATGAAAACGGTCCGTGGACCATTTCCATCGGATATGTCCGATCGGGAGTTTGATCCGATGGCGTGTACACACCATCGGATCAAATTCCCCGCCGCCGGACGGCGCGGTGACGTAGTGGTGACGCGGCGGTGACGTTGACGCCGCCGCGTCACCGCCACGTCACCGCACCAGGAAGTAAAACACTTCCGCGCATGCGCCGAATCCATTCGGCAGCGGCGCGGCGGCGGTGGGGGCCGACATGTCTGCTGGTAAGTGTACTAACCAGCAGACATGTCGGGCGGACAGATTCCCACCGGATAGATTTCAAAGCATGCTTTGAAATCTGTCGGGTGGAGAAATCTGTCCGCTAGCCCATACACACGAGCGGAGATGTCTGCTGAAACGGTCCATCGGACCGTTTTCAGCGGACATATCCCCTCGTGTGTACGCGGCCTAAGAGTTTTTGGCAACCATTGGTTAACCTCTCCTTTTAAATTTTTAAATTTTATGTTTTCAACCTGACTTGTAAACTGTTAAGTGACCATGATCATGTTCACCTGTTGATCACCAATAGGGGAAAGGAGTCTATTTTTATTTTTTATTTTTTTTGTTTAGGTAAAGACGTAAAAGAGGACTCTAGAACTATATTTTATTTTTTCTTGTTGTTCTAGGGATAAGCCTCTTCAATTTGTAATAAAGTGCGGTCAGGTTTACCTAAATTCTACAAATTTTAATCATCTCTCTCTCGTTATTATCTGCGTACCTGACCGGCAAAAATACCACCAATTACTAGTATGAGAGAGGAGTCGTTTTTTTAACGAAAATATTTTTTTCTCACTATCAGCTAAAGTTGGCAGGGAAACTAGGTATTTTTATTTTTTTTGGATACCGATTCAATGCTCTTTAACAATCTAAAGTGGAATGCAAACTGAAGGTCTTGGTTGGAGCAGCATTAAATCTGTAGTTTTGTACTTTTAGGTTTATTATTATTTTTTTTTTCTTCTCCTCTATTTCCTTTATTCCTTTTTCATTACTCACCTCTCGTCCTTTTCTTCTGTAACAGTATCATAAAAATTTGTTTTTTTTTATAAGAGGCGTGAGCATTCCCGCCCGCCAGTGCCATATTGTACACCCAGAGAAACCAAACTATCCCTGGGCATTTCTGTTTTTTACCTCCCAAATGTAATTCTACCTCCCCTAGTCTACCTACAGCTTTATAGCCACCCCACTGCTCCTATCTGACATTCCTCCAGAAACTGTACACTGACGTTCTCCGTTATCCTGTTGTATTCATACATGACTGTCCGGAGGCCCACCCATTTACCACCTGAAGAAGCAACAAAAACCAAGTCATTTTTTTTAGACAAACGTACCGCGGAGAAGACTCTCCTGAACTTTCCTTCATCATGCTGAAAAAGTGCTGTCTCGCAGTCCGATCCAATTGTGACAATCATAACACCATATTTCAGGACTAAATATATAAGGATCCCGCCATCAATGTTGGAGTTCCACTCCTCCAATGCATAGGGGTGATGAAACATTGCAGTACAGACACTCATGGTTTGGATCTGAAGCCTCAAAGGCACCAGGACTGTCTCAAGTCTACATTGATGAGTTACGGCGAGTTCAAGAAAAGAAGAGGCCGCGGTGGTGGTGGGGGAAGGGTTGGGACTTCTGGGCCGTTGTGGGCGGGTACCGGATCATTGAAGGAGGACATAAGTTCAAGGATGAACTTCAGGGGGAACTATGGTAGAGATTTTACAAATCCATACTTATAAGATTTGTATGAAGATGCATATGTCTTTCTTTTACAAGGCTTGATTATTAATGTGACTGGGATTTGTCTTTAGATGAATCTGTCATCTGAGGAGCATGTTTTTTGGAGTCAACAACTTGCTCCGCTGTGGAAGTACACCTAACAAAAGATTCTTTTGATCATATATTAGCATATGGATGTTACCTCATTGTATTTAAACAAGTTCTTGTCATCTCCTGTAGGATTAAAAACCACATTTAGATTGCCTGTGTTAATTAGAAATGTACAATAATACCAGGTGTGTGTGTGTGTATAGAAATTGGCCAGACAGGAAATATCCATTTAGCAAGGTGCCTTGTAATATGCTAATTGTGGGAACTGGCCAAGACAGTTCCTATATGTCAACAGGGAGTTACTGGGTGGGAGGTCCTGTAGAGTTTTTGGAGGAAAAAAGTATAGTCTGAGGGGTATAAAGATCTGTGTATGATGTTCTAATTAGACAGACTGAATCATGATGGATGAGCTGACCTAGCAGCATGGTGATGTAATTTCTCTCTCTCTCTCTATGTCTGTCCCTCTCTGTCTCTCTCTCTGCCCCTCTCTCTGTCTCTCTCTCTCTGTCTCTCTCTCTCTCTGTCTCTCTCTCTCTCTCTCTGTCTATCTTTCTACAATTTTGCATTACTTATTGTTGAATCCTCTATCGCCATATTCTTATTAATATCATGTATGTTGTATCGGTATTCAGCAGTATCCTCTGTTTTGACAAGTAATATTCTTTACGTTATAGATGTAAATATTGGAATAATACAAGTGTCTTCTCGTTATCAATAAATGTAATCCTTTTTCTCTTTTCCCCACCCCTATCGTTTGCTTTAATTTTTATATAGACAAAAAGGTTTTTTATAGCTTATATTAATTATTTACGTGCAGTAGTTAAGATAGTCATAACAAGACTGAAGTCGCTTGCTGTGTGTACATCCATTCTGCCATTTTGCATTTCGGGCTAATGTGAGTAGCCTGTTAAAGTCTTTTTAATAAACATAAGCCGTTTTTAAAGCAGAGAGCACCTAGATCTGCCTATTTTTTAATTATCCTTGATCCCAATGTTGCAGAGCCCAAGAAGTTTGCTATTCACATATTGCACCAATTTGTTTATCGATTAACTGCCTGGTAAAACAGGGGTCCATACCTTAAGGTGAGAGTAGCCATTCTTAATGGTGGAGGGATCGCATATTTAAAGTTACAGTCACCAGTGAAGATTTGGAGTGGTTGTCACCTTGTTCTTTTGTAATTTTTCACTTTTTGGACTGATTTTTGCATTACTTATGCACCTTTCATGATTATGTGTGTAAAAATATTGCGCAAACCCTATTGTGGAAAATAGGCAGCCAACACAACAAAGAAAGTTGTAAAATTAGTGAAAAAAAGCAAGTGTAGCGCCAAAAAAAAAATATATACATATAATAATCCCACCTTGAGGCCTGAAGATGTCTGCCACCTTCATTGATAACAGCACAGCCATTCAGGAGCTGTTCAAGCGCATCTCCTAGCAGTTCACTGCTATGTTCCGTAGGAAGGCCTTCTTGCACTGGTGCACAGGCAAGGGCATGAATGAGATGAAGTTCAGAGGCAGAGAGCAACATGAATGACCTGGTGTCTGACTACCAGCAGTACCAAGATGCCACAGCAGACAAGGAGGGAGAATTTGAAAATGATGGCGACGAAGAAGTTGGTGGTGAAGTTGGTGAAGTCCGCTGGTGACATCATACAGAGAATAAAGGGAAGACAGCCTTCAATCTGTCCACGCCTTTGAGACCCTCCGCCGTATGGTGAGCTACGGGTCCACAGAATCTGGTAAGAGTATTTCACCATTTCTATATTACCAAGATTTTTGGATTGCATTCTCTGAGATATGTGAACTTGAATGTACTCACTGGGAAAGGAATTGACATCAGTGCGATCCACAGAGTGTGAGGATCTACATCTTCTTCCTGTGATTGTAACCTCTGACCCAAAGTCAACACCTGGGATCTTTGGGATTATAACTCGTACTGTCTCTTTAAAGGACTAAAGTACTGTTCGCAACCCCTTGCACTGGGTTATTTATTTTTTGTTGTTTGAACTTTATCATTGTTATTAACTCACACTGTTTTTTTTGGCTCAAGTTTGAAACATTTGTGGCCTTGTCGCACATTGAATGTACACCACTATTTATGTATATTTTCACTTTTCTTTCCTTTTTTGGCCGATTACCGCCATTTAAGGCGATATATATATACACAACTTTGTATTTTTTCCTTGTTTGAACACATTGATCACCTGAGTACGGGACACCCCTATCATTGGTGGGAAAGGGGACACTCAATCCCTGTCTCCAATACCCACCTCATAAGTGGAGTTATTTTATTATATGTATATATTTTTTTTTGGCGTTACA
Source organism: Rana kukunoris (assembly GCA_029574335.1). Classification (NCBI taxonomy): domain Eukaryota; kingdom Metazoa; phylum Chordata; class Amphibia; order Anura; family Ranidae; genus Rana; species Rana kukunoris. Next base: position 388,702,377 of record CM056052.1, read on the forward strand.
CTTGCTTTTTTTCACCTTTCATGATTAATTTGTTATCGGTATTAATACTGTGTTTTGCACTTTAGTTTAATTGTATTTATATTGCGCTGCACTATTTTTTATAAATTTTTTGCATCTTCTAGATTTTGTGATTGTCCTGTCAGCGTTCAGCTTGCATTTGTGAAGGGGAAGATTCAATTTAATTTTTTGCGCTGATTGCACTCTTTTTGCTTTTTAAGTTTTAATGTGTAACTGCTCTAAGCATCGAACATGAAAACCACAAGGCAACACATGAACAACAGAGCAGAAGGCAGAGCATATCTTACAAGAAAATAGGTTGGTTTATGCAATTTCATTTTAGGCAACTTCTTCGTCGCCATCATTTTCAAATTCTCCCTCCTGTGTGCCAGCAGTGTGGCATCTTGGTACTGCTGGTAGTCAGACACCAGGTCATTCATGTTGCTCTCTGCCTCTGAACTTCATCTCATTCATGCCCTTGCCTGTGCACCAGTGCAAGAAGGCCTTCCTATGGAACATAGCAGTGAACTGCTAGGAGATGCGCTTGAACAGCTCCTGAATGGCTGTGCTGTTATCAATGAAGGTGGCAGACATCTTCAGGCCTCAAGGTGGGATGTCACACACTGCAGTATTCACGTTGTTTGAGGATCCATTCGACAAAGTAGCTGCTGTTCTTGTTCTGGATATTGAGCATTTGCTCACCCACCTCCTTCATGGACATGCAACCTCTAAACACTGTACCTACGATCAGATAACAACCGTGATGTGGATCGCAGGCGGCCATCATGTTTTTTGAGTCAAACATCTGCTGCATCAGCTGGGGCACGTCCCAAGGCGTGGTACTATTGGCTGCCACGGCTTGTGAGTGGGGCAAAACCGGGCATAAAGAAGTGCAGATGGGTGAATGGTACCACGTTGACGGCTAGTTTATCTGCATTCAACTGGCCAGGGGAACGCAGGCAGGTGGGGACTCTGCTCATGGTGGCAGATACCAGATGATTCAGGTCACCATAAGTGGGGGTGGTGAGTTTGAGGGTTCTAAAGCAGATACAGTGGGGATCGAAAGCTTGGGCACCCCAGGTAAAAATTTGTTTTAATGTGCATAACGAGGAGGCGTGGCCGGGATGTAGAGCGAGACAGACGTGCCTAGCCTGTGCTCCTGCCATCCGTGCTCTATATCCGACTCCATCCTTACCTTTCGAGTGCCATCCTGCTCAGCAAGCTTCTCCCTCCTGTCCGGGGGGCAGCCCCGGTTCTCCCGATGACCGGTAAACGCGGCTCGTCCAAGAAGGCAGTGAGTTCTTCTGCCTGGCTCCAGGCGCCGAACACGCGCGCGGCGGCCATCTTGCCGCCTTCACCATCTTCCCCGGCCTCGGTGGCGGTGCAAACAGAGTCTTGGATGGCGGACCTTGAGTCGCTGGACCTGGAGGGATCGCAGCTGGAAGAGAAGGACTCGCCAGGGATGCTAGGAGGTCGGTCCACCGCCGCGATCCTGGCGGCCATTGCGGATAGCAATTCCTCTGTGGAGGGTAAGATTGACACCCTGGCCCTAGAATGTGGGCTGATAAGGCAGGACATGGACAAATTTAGAGGCCGCATATCTGGGGTGGAGGACGCGGTGGCCTCCACCGCTCACTCGGTTGGGGAGCTGCAACAGCAGGTCAGGGTCCTATTGGCCCGTTCCGAGGATGCCGAAAATCGCTTACGCCGCAATAATGTTAGGGTGGTCGGCCCCCGGAATGCGCGGAGGAAGCTAACCCGGTGGAGTTTGCGGAGACATTCTTTAAAGAACTCCTGGGCCTGCGGAACCTGTCCCCCGTTTATGTAGTGGAGCGAGCCCACAGGGTCCCCACCGGTAAGAGGCCTGTGGGTGCATGGCCGCGAGCGTTCCTGGTCCGCCTCCTGAATTTCAGAGACCGGGACATGATCCTGGCGGAGGCCCGAAAACACCCGGGGGTGATTTATCTATATCCTGACTTCTCCCAGGAGCTGCAGAAGAGGAGGCGCTCCTTTACAGATGTCCGTCGTCGCCTGCGGGAAAAAGGCTTGGTGTATAGCATGCTCTATCCTAGTCGCTTGAAGGTGATCCATAGGGGCTCTGCAAAATTTTTTGATTCTCCGGCGGAGGCGGTGGATTGGCTGGCCTAGAGGTCTGCAGAGGCTGGGTGGCGGCACGGTCGGCCTAGGGAGGAAAGTTACTTACCTTGTCATGATGTTCTTGCTGGGCTCGGTTCGCACCAGAACGTTCGAACAGACCGCAGGTTCGCGCGAACATTTCGAACCCCATTGAAGTCTATGGGACCCGAACGTTTGAATTCAAAAACGGTCATTTTAAAGACCAAAATTCAATTAAATGTTGGAAAACGTCATTCAGAACCCGGGTCTTGCCCCAGGGAACATGTATCAATGGATTTTTTTTTTTTTTAAAACTGCCGTTTTTTGCGGAGCAGCCATTTTAATGATGCTTAAAGTGAAAAAAAAAATTCCTTTAAATATCACACCTGCTGGGTGTCTATAGTAGTGGCACGTGTTTAAATATGTCCCTGCACAACATGAAAGGACCAAAAAAAAAGTAATTAATGCTACTTGCGCAAGTTCTGTGTGGCAACATTATGTCGAATATTTTAGCGGTGGTGGGGGGCCATTATTGTTGTGTGAAAGAAATTTTTTAGAAAAAAGGGCACCCCTCAAACATACTGTAATTGGAGCGCAACAAGGAGCCACGTGCAAATTATTGCATCACAAATTGTTATTAGGCGCCCCTGTTAAACAGGGGCTGAAAAATTGTGCCTTGGGCACCACACAACACTTGCAACCCCTCCCAATAACTCCAATTGGAGCGCAACAAGGAGCCACGTTCAAATTATTGCATCAAAAATTGTTATTAGGCGCCCCTTGTAACGGTCACCACCGCTTACGACCTTCCATCCAACCACGACAAGCTTATCTGACACACTCCGACAATATTGCATACACGATCCATATCCATTCCCATAAACAAGACGAGACTCAAGCTCTGCACTTGCTTCAAAGATATGACAATTTATTGGTATTTTCTCAGCTTCTTATACAGTCTCAAGCATAATGCAGTTAGTCACAGGACAATGTAGTCTCCACCCCCCTTCACACCATGGGGGCTTCAATCACATTCTAAAACGCATTCAGGTAAGCTAACCATGTAGACTTGTCGGCACCGTATTTTCAATAGTGTTCAATTAACCTTGAATAGTAACACAGACATCTAGTTGAATAAGTTATCTAGACAGCTTTATCACACAATGGCAGAGTCTTGTGAGAGTGGGTGCAAACAACACCTTCAACGGAATGTCTTTACAGTGAATAGCCAACACCTTAAGATATTTCAATAGCATATTATACAAAGGTATGACTCACTCTGGTCTTGTAGACCTGAATTAACACCTTTCAAAAGCATGTGTGCCCACATTGAATAGCTAACAGCTTTTGATATTTGAAGACATCCTGAAAACATGAATTATTATTAATGTCCCATCTTCTGTAATATATGAATTATGATTCTTTGTCACCCTATGGCCCTAGTGGACATAAGGTGACCCTAGACATAGGAATATCTCAGTCTGTCACGGGCCATTCCGTTACATCTCTCCCCTTTCGGTGGGAGACGGACACAGGTGGTAACCCCAAACGAGTTGACTCCAAAGTCCGTCAGTAGTTCCAGTCCTCCAATGCTGGTATCCATACTGTACCCCAAATAAATGGCTCCAAACTGAGCATTACTCACCCCGCCAACCTCTGCCTCTCTCAGAGAACACGCCTGCCGCTGGGGAGAAGGCAGGGTGGCTGGGCTCAGTCCATCATGCTGTTGGGGGTCTGGGCCAACTGCCCCCCCTTCCTGGGGTATACCAGTGGAGACTGAAGTCCCATCCACTGGTGCTTGGTGAAAACCCCCCGGTGCTTGCAAAGCAAAGCCGACATCCTCCTGTCCCAGTCCTGTACCATTTTCTGGGGTTGTGCCAGTGGAGACTGAAGTCCCATCCACTACCCCAGGAACCCCCTCTTCTGTTAGTGAGGAGCAGAGGCCTATGACACTCTGCTCTGTTGCCAGCTCTTCCGCTGGGTTGCTGTGAGTGGAGACCACAGTCCCATCCACTACCACAGGGTCCCCCTCTTCTGTTAGTGAGGAGCAGAGGCCTATGACACTCTGTTCTGTTGCCAGCTCTTCCGCTGGGTTGCTGTGAGTGGAGACCACAGTCCCATCCACTACCACAGGGTCCCCCTCTTCTGTTAGTGAGGAGCAGAGGCCTATGACACTCTGTTCTGTTGCCAGCTCTTCCGCTGGGTTGCTGTGAGTGGAGACCACAGTCCCATCCACTACCACAGGGTCCCCCTCTTCTGCTAGTTGGGAGCAGAGGCTTGGGGCACCCTGCTCTGTTGCCAGTGATTCACCTGGGGGTAAAAGCTTTACCACCTCAGCTTGTTGCTGGAGAAAGGGGCCAACCGCCCCGGCTCTCTGGAACTCCACACCATCCGCTTCGGCTTTAGGGATGGCAATCTCCAGTTTTTCCACTGCCGATTCATCAGCCAGGATTTCACAGTTTTCTGACCTTTCCTCATAGTCCCAGGCAAATTCCTCTTCCATGGAGACTGGTATCTGCACCTCTCCTCTCTCTTTAGTTGGTGCTGCTGTGACTTCAGCTGATGCAGCACTTCTTCGCTGTAGCAAGGTGGCTGTAGCAAGGTGGCATTCAGAGCTGCAATAACTCGGTCCCTGATCTCCGGTGGAGGGTTAGGACCATAATGGGCCAGTCTTAGGTTAACAGCCCGATCAAAACTTTCTTTCTCGGGTGTCCTGTCCGTTACGACGGGCCTTTTAGCTCTATCCATTTCGACCAGTTCTGTGATAATATCCCTTTTCTTACGGTTGCTGGCCAGTCTGCCCCGGCTCTCCAGTAAGTCCATGAGGGAAGAGAGCTTCATCCGTTCATACACTGTCTCCATTGTCATGTGCCCTTGTAGCAGTCCTTCTGATGATGGAATCATCCCACTGCTGTGCCACCAAATGTAGCGGTCACCACCACTTACGACCTTCCATCCAACCACGACAAGCTTATCTGACACACTCCGACAATATTGCATACACGATCCATATCCATTCCCATAAACAAGACGAGACTCAAGCTCTGCACTTGCTTCAAAGATATGACAATTTATTGGTATTTTCTCAGCTTCTTATACAGTCTCAAGCATAATGCAGTTAGTCACAGGAAAATGTAGTCTCCACCCCCCTTCACACCATGGGGGCTTCAATCACACTCTAAAAGGCATTCAGGTAACCTAACCATGTAGACTTGTCGGCACCATATCTTCAATAGTGTTCAATTAACCTTGAATAGTAACACAGACATCTAGTTGAATAAGTTATCTAGACAGCTTTATCACACAATGGCAGAGTCTTGTGAGAGTGGGTGCAATCAACACCTTCAACGGAATGTCTTTACAGTGAATAGCCAACACCTTAAGATATTTCAATAGCATATTATACAAAGGTATGACTCACTCTGGTCTTGTAGACCTGAATTAACACCTTTCAAAAGCATGTGTGCCCAGATTGAATAGCTAACAGCTTTTGATATTTGAAGACATCCTGCAAACATGAATTATTATTAATGTCCCATTCTTCTGTAATATATGAATTATGATTCTTTGTCACCCTATGGCCCTAGTGGACATAAGGTGACCCTAGACATAGGAATATCTCAGTCTGTCACGGGCCATTCTGTTACACCCCTGTTAAACAGGGGCAGAAAAATTGTGCCTTGGGCACAACACAACACTGCAACCCCTCCCAATAACTCCAATTGGAGCGCAACAAGGAGCCACGTGCAAAGTATTGCAACAACAATTGTTATTAGGCGCCCATGTTAAACAGGGGCTGAAAAATTGTGCCTTGGGCACAACACAACACTTGCAACCCCTCCCAATAACTCCAATTGGAGCGCAATAAGAAGCCACGTGCAAATTATTGCATTAAAAATTGTTATTAAGCGCCCCTGTTAAACAGGGGCAGAAAAATTGTGCCTTGGGCACAACACAACACTTGCAACCCCTCTCAATAACTGCAATTGGAGCGCAACAAGGAGCCACGTGCAAAGTATTGCAACAAAAATTGTTATTAGGCGCCCCTGTTAAACAGGGGCTGAAAAATTGTGGCGGAGCCCAGAAACACAACATTTCTTACTAGCTTATCAGCAAGAAAAGTGAGGAGGAGAAGGATATTCCATCAGCAGCATAAGAGGACAGTCACTCAGCATCAGCAGTCTAAAAGGGATCCGACATTTCAACAAAAACATATTATTCATTAATATCAGCATCAGGTGCTTGGTAGCTGGTGTTGATCCAAGCCTGATTCATTTTGATGAAGGTCAGTCGATCAACAGAGCTGGTGGAGAGGCGCACCCTGTGATCAGTGACAAAGCCTCCAGCAGCACTGAATGTTCGTTCTGAAAGAACACTGGATGCAGGGCAAGCCAGTAGCTCAATTGCGTACTGGGCAAGCTCTGGCCAGTGATCATTCCTCAAGACCCAGTAAGCCAGAGGATTTTCGGTGGGGAAGGTGTCCAAGTCGGATCTTGCCCCCTAGGTATTCCCAGACCATGTAAAGCAGACGCTGGCGATGGTTGCTGGAACCGGTCAGACCTTGGGGCTGCGGACTAAAAAAACTGCCTGAACACATCGGTCAGACGACCACCTTCTCCACCGCCCCTCCTGTGACTCACCGAAGCCTCAGCAAGACGTTGTCCAGAGCCAGGTTTTGGTAATCCCCCCGGTTCTGGGAACGCATTGCACAGACCCTTCTGCAAGGCCTCCCGCAGAAGTTTCATCTTCTGCTCCCTCTGCGATGGCAACATAAGGTCCGCAACCTTACTCTTGTAACGTGGATCAAGGAGAGTCGCCAGCCAGTAATGATCCCTCTGCTTAAAAGCACGTACACAAGGATCCTTACGCAGGCTTTGCAGAATCAGGGAAGCCATGCAGCAGAGGTTTGCTGAGGCATTCGGGCCACAGTCCTCTGGGTCACTGAGGACGACAGGATCCACAGGCACCTCATCCCAGCCACGTAAAACTCAACGTGCTCCTTGGGACTGTAAATGATCCCTTGAAGACTGCTGCTGCTGAGTGCTAGGCTCCACCTCCATGCTGCTGATACAATCCTCCTCCTCCTCATCCTGTGTGCTAGGTGGGCAAGCAGAACCACTGTCTGGGTAAAGGGGGCCTTTACCCAGACAGTGGTCCTCCTCTTCCTCCCTCTGTTCTGCCTCAAGGGCCCTGTCCATTATTCCACGTAGCGTGTGCTCCAAAATGTGAATAAGAGGGACAGTCTCACTGATGTATGCACTGTCACTGCTCACCATCCTCGTGGCCTCCTCAAATGGTGACAGGACAGTGCATGCATCCCTGATCAAGGCCCACAGGCGTGGTGAAAAAAAAACTAGCTGCCCTGACCTAGTTCTGCTGCCATATTGGCACAGGTACTCATTGATGGCCCGCTGCTGCGTGTGCAGCCGCTGCAGCATGGCCAACGTTGAGTTCCATCTGGTGGGCATGTCACAAATTAGGCGGTTCTTGGGCAGGTTGTATTCCCTTTGGAGGTCAGTCAGCCGAGCAGTGGCATTATATGACCTCCGAAAATGCACACAGACTTTCCTGGCCTGCTTCAGGACATCCTGCAAGCCCGGGTACCTGCCCAAGCACCGCTGCACCACCAAATTGAGGACATGCGCAAAACAGGGCACGTGGGTGAGTTTTCCCTGTCGCAGGGCAGAGAGGAGGTTGGTGCCATTATCGCTGACCACCATTCCAGGCTTCAGCTGGCGTGGCGTCAACCACCTCTCAGCCTGACCCTGCAGAGCTGAGAAAATCTTTTCCCCAGTGTGGCTCCTGTCTCCCAAGCACACCAGCTCTAGCACCGCATGGCATCTCTTTTCCTGCATTCCTGCGTATCCCCTCGTATGCCTACGGAGCACGGCTGGTTTGGAGAAACCATCACCACAGGAAGAGGCCACAGAGTAGAAGAAGAGGAGGGGGTGGAGGAAAGAGGTGTGTCACAAGCAGTAGTATTTTTTTGGAGGCGTGGTGGCGGAACAACCTCCAAAACTACTGGACCTTGCCCTGCGTCCTTCCCAGCTGCCAGCAGAGTCACCCAATGCGCCGTAAAAGACAGGTAACGTCCCTGTCCATGCCTGCTGGACCATGAGTCAGTGGTAATATGCACCTTACCACTGACCGCTCTGTCCAGCGAGGCATGGACATTGCCTTCCACATGCTGGTAGAGAGCCGGAATAGCCTTCCGTGAGAAAAAGTGGCGTTTTGGTACTTGCCACTGAGGTACTGCACTTTGTACAAACTCACGGAAGGGGGCAGAATCTACTAACTGAAAAGGTAGCAGTTGAAGTGCTAGCAATTTCGCTAAGCTAGCATTCAACTGCTGAGCATGTGGATGGCTGGGATTGTACTTCTTTCAGCGCTGCAGCAGCTGGGGCAGGGAAATTTGCCTGGTACTATCAGTAGATTGACCGCTACTACTAGCTTGTGACACACCTATTTCTACACCTTCACTGCAGGCTTCAGAAAGGACTGGGGGTCTACTGGGGTTGGAGGTCCCAGAAGGGCAAGGGGGGGTACGCTTTTGTCTTTGGTGTGGGTCTTTCTGGTGTGCTTGCCAACGAGCTGCATGGCAGGTCAACATATGTCTGGACAAGCATGTGGTTCCCAGGCGGAGGATGTTTTGGCCACGCGAGATACGCTTGCGACATAAGTTGCAAATAGCAAAGGTACGATCTTGTGGACATGTTTCAAAAAAGGCCCACACCAAAGAACTTTTGCTGTACCGGTCAGACACAGCAGCGCCATGCACAAGCGCCGTAGATGTGCGCTGTAATGCAGTGGGTGTGACCTTAAGATGACCCCTGGAGGGCATCCTGCCTCTTTGGAGATGTGCCTGTGCCTCGTCCTCCTCCTCCTCTCTCCTATCAGGCACCCAGATAGAGTCAGTGACCTCATCATCCCCTCCCTCCACATCACTGTCAACAACCTGGCAGTATGCTCCAGCTGGGGCAACATCATCACTGACAAATTGCTGTCCCTCTCGACCACCCCCTCTCCCTGGGCTCACATCAATACCTTCCTCTATCAGTGTTCCGTCATCAAAGTCTACAAAACGCTGCGCATCTTCCTGCAGCATATACCACACACTGTGTTGAAACAGTTTGGGGGACTCCTCAGGAGGACATGGTGGTACTAGGGAAGTATTGTGTGAAGCCATTGTGTAGAGGGAAGAGGACGCCTTGGCAGCTGCTTTGCCAGATAAACTTTGATCTGTCTGTGTGAGAGAGGATGAGGAGGATGAGGACGGCTTGGTCATCCACTCTACTAATTCCTCTGCATGTTGAGGTTCAACACGGCCAGCTCCCGAAAAGAAGGATGAGTGGCCACAGCCACGGCCACGGGCTGAAGAGGATGCACCACATCCACTACCAGCGTTACCTCTACATGCAGAGCCTGCTTGCCCTCCTGACTCTCTGCCTCTCTTTGTTCTCCTTCCAGACATATTGAAGTGTTCAGGTGGTATGTAACAGCACAAGCGGAGTGACACCAAATGCACTCAGGTGATATATAACAGCACACGTACAGTGGCACTACCTGCGCTCAGGTGGTATATAGCAGCACACGTACAGTAGCACTAACTGCGCTCAGGTGGTATATAGGAGCACACGTACAGTGGCACTATCTGTGCTCAGGTGGTATATAGCAGCACACGTACAGTGGCACTATCTGTCCTCGGGTGGTATATAGGAGCACACGTACAGTGGCACTATCTGTGCTCAGGTGGTACTGTATATAGGAGCACACTTACAGTGGCACTATCTGTGCTCAGGTGGTATATAGCAGCACACGTACATTGGCACTAACTGCGCTCAGGTGGTATATAGGAGCACACGTACAGTGGCACCATCTGCGCTCAGGTGGTATATAGGAGCACACGTACAGTGGCACTATCTGTGCTCAGGTGGTATATAGCAGCACACGTAGTGGCACTATCTGCGCTCAGGTGGTATATAGGAGCACACGTACAGTGGCACTATCTGCGCTCCGGTGGTATATAGGAGCACACGTACAGTGGGACTATCTGCGCTCAGGTGGTATATAGCAGCACACGTACATTGGCACTATCTGTGCTCAGGTGGTATATAGCAGCACACGTACAGTGGCACTATCTGTGCTCAGGTGGTATATAGGAGCACACGTACAGTGGCACTATCTGTGCTCAGGTGGTATATACCAGCACACGTACTGTCAGGGCCCTGGCGCCGGCCCCCGGCGCGCCTCTGGTGTGCGCGCGCGTGTCCGCGCTCGTGCATCGGTGGTGCGCGCGCGTGCGCGCGGCGGGAGCGCGCGCGTGCACGTTGGCGCGAGTCTTTGGCGCCAATGTGCCTTTAAAAGGCAGTCAGATGCAGCAGCCCCTTGCTGTCTGATCTGCCAAAATACCTTCTGATTAACCTGCATCTGAATTATCTGTTCTGATATTGACCCGGCTACGTTTGACTCTCCGTACCTCTCCAAACCTGACCTCGGCCTGCTTGGACCTGCCTTCTGTTATCGCTACTACCGCTGCCAGACCTTCTGCCTGAACTCCCGACTACGCCTGCCTGTTTAACCCTTCGTCTGCTCACGTGTTCGACCTCGGCCTGCCTGACCCAGCTTACGTCTCATCCTCTTGTCTACTTCGACCTGCACCAGTCCCGGAGTCGCCTGCCGTCCGCACCAAGGTCACCTGCCAAGTCGCATCGGGATCGCTAACCTCTGCATCAGCCTTCAAACCACCAGCTCCCGTATCAGAGTGCCTGCTCTTCCCTTATTCCAGTGACCCCGGAAGAACCTGTACCGTGCTGACCTGCACCATCATCCAGGCACCCTTACCCCGCTGCGCTCCCGAGCCGCTGTTCCCAAATCCAGCGTCTCCCGAACCAGCGCCGTACGAGAGGCCACCTCCTGCGACTAGGATCTGACGACCAGGTATACACCATACATAACAGTATCAGACAGCCATCATGTCAGATCCTGCAGGAGTAGCCCCCGCTGTGGACGAGATTTGCAAACATCTGGCATCCCTCACACAAGCTGTCAAGAACCTACAAGATGGATATATGAGGTTAGAGGGACAAGTCCAAAACCTGTCGGGCTCCAGCGATGCAACTTCCGCAACCTCCACTAGATCTTCTCCGACGGCCTCCGCCCCCTCAGTGGTGATGCTTCCACCCGAACCCAGAGTTCCTATCCCAGAACGGTTCTCAGGTGATCGGGCGAAGTTCCGGGCCTTCCGCAACGCCTGTGAGCTGTATTTTGCCTTGCAACCTCGGACTTTTTCTTTGGAAGCTACCAAGGTGGGGTTTGTGATCTCCCTCCTCCAAAATGAACCGCAGACCTGGGCCCACCGACTGCTGCAAGAAGACAATGTTCAGACCCAGTCCCTGCAAGCCTTCTTTGAAGCCATGGCTCTGCTGTACGACGATCCTCAATGGGCCGCCACTGCTGAATCTGCCCTACTCGCGCTCCAGCAAGGCCGTAGGGCAGTTGAGGACTATGTTTCAGACTTTAGACACTGGAGCACGGATACACTCTGGAATGACGCGGCTCTCAGACACCAATTCCGCCTGGGCCTTTCCGAAGGTCTCAAGGATGAGCTTGCCCGGGTAGGGGTGCCAGAGACTCTCGAAGACCTAATCACTAAAGCCATCCAGATTGACCGTAGACTCCGTGAACGTCGGGCCGAGCGTTCCTCTCAGCCAAACCGGCCTGTGTGGATGACCACTAGGGCACCGATGCCCGCTTCCCGCTACCTACCTCCTACCAGCATGAATTCTCCCAGTGCCCCTCCAGACACTTCCGAACCCATGCAACTCGGCCTCATGCGACCAACGCTGCCACCTGAAGAACGGGCACGTCGCCGCCAACTAAACCTGTGCCTCTACTGCGGCGGGACCGGTCACTACGTGAGCAATTGTCCCACCAAGATGCGTAAGTGCCCTTCTCCGAATCCTGTTAATCTGTCAACCCTGCCTACCCGTGCCTCCCACCTTGCTCTTCTTCTTTCGTTTCAGCTCCAGGAAAAGACAGTGCCAGTCAACGCCATCATTGATTCAGGGGCATGCAGCTGCTTCATCGACTCCGCCTTCGCTGACCTCCATCACATACCATTACGTAAAAAGACTCATGAACTTACCGTCTTCCTGGCCGATGGCTCCCGCATAAATTCAGGACAAGTTACCCAAGAGACTCTTCCCTTGATCACCACGATTCTTCCCCTACATAAGGAACTACTCACTCTAGATGTCATCTCTTCGCCTCTGTTCCCTGTGATCTTGGGCCTACCCTGGCTCCAGGCCCACGATCCTGTAATCAACTGGAGTTCTGGAAAGGTGTCATTCGGTTCTTCCTACTGTCAACAATTCTGCATACCGGCTCCCCCTGCTCTACTTTGTATGGACACTGACCCCAACTTGCTCCAGTCTATCCCGGAGCCATACCATGAATTTGCCGATGTCTTCAGCAAGAAGGGAGCCGACTCCCTTCCGCCTCATCGTCCATACGATTGTCCAATCGAGCTCCTCCCAGGGGCTGAAATCCCCTTTGGACGCATCTTTCCGCTGTCTGAGAAGGAACAGGAGGCCCTGGAGGTGTATATCGACGAAAATCTGAGTAAAGGGTTCATCCGCCCGTCTACCTCCCCAGCAGGCGCAGGAATATTTTTCGTCAGTAAAAAAGGATCAATCTCTCCGCCCATGCGTGGACTACCGGGAATTGAATAACATAACAATAAAAAACAGTTTATGAAAAATGGAAAGAAAATTGCGCGTACCTAATATACAAAAATAAACAAGCTGCGATTCAAAAATGTTATACAACATAAAATAGACTGGAAGAAGGTGAGGAATCGCGCTAGACGTGAGATAATGCCTGATAATAGCACAATAGCACAATAGCACAATGTGTTATCAAAAAACAAAAAGTGGTATGAAATGCAAAACCTAAATGGTGTTGATAAAGCCCACAAAATAAAATAATATATATACTAAAAAGAACCTGATGAGTCAAACGTGAACAGAAAGAGTTAAAGTCCTCTGTGTTGGTCTGTGGTTCATCTGTGAAGCCAGTGATGTTGAATTTATACAAGCGAGATGCTAGAAAACCAATGTCCCGTTATAGGTCACGACACTCTTGCACTTGTAGATATCAATGTGTAGCAGTAACTCCAAAGAAAAGAGAAAAAAACATTCATAGTGTGATACCGTTGAAGATTGTAAATGCTATCCACCCGTGAAGAATAGCTATATTGTAGACATGGTACAGTGGCAACCCTTCACCTAGGAACACAGTACACACTGACCCTTACCAGATGGAGTGACCCTTTGGGGGTCAAAAACAGCCTTAAGGATGATGTATATAAACTTCGCTCTAAATCCTCTTGATGGTGTTTTCCTCAATGAAAAAACAAAAAAGGCTTTTCATAGTGTAGACTGCATAAAAATGGGTCACAATCACCCGTGGAGGAAGACAACAAAGAGCTGTGAGGAAGAGAAGTGCTGGTACCACCACCGAAGAACACACTGACCCTTACCAGACAATAAGATCCACTCTAGGATCAATATAGGCAGCGAAACGGTGGATACACTGTTCTCAACACATCAGAAACCAATCCTCGATACGTCACAGCATGGAAGCAAAGAAAAACGTCCTCTCTCCGCACCTCTCCGACCACCGACACCGCCACACTCACTCCCGTCTCTACCCCACTAATCCCGCGGGATTAGTGGGGTAGAGACGGGAGTGAGTGTGGCGGTGTCGGTGGTCGGAGAGGTGCGGAGAGAGGACGTTTTTCTTTGCTTCCATGCTGTGACGTATCGAGGATTGGTTTCTGATGTGTTGAGAACAGTGTATCCACCGTTTCGCTGCCTATATTGATCCTAGAGTGGATCTTATTGTCTGGTAAGGGTCAGTGTGTTCTTCGGTGGTGGTACCAGCACTTCTCTTCCTCACAGCTCTTTGTTGTCTTCCTCCACGGGTGATTGTGACCCATTTTTATGCAGTCTACACTATGAAAAGCCTTTTTTGTTTTTTCATTGAGGAAAACACCATCAAGAGGATTTAGAGCGAAGTTTATATACATCATCCTTAAGGCTGTTTTTGACCCCCAAAGGGTCACTCCATCTGGTAAGGGTCAGTGTGTACTGTGTTCCTAGGTGAAGGGTTGCCACTGTACCATGTCTACAATATAGCTATTCTTCACGGGTGGATAGCATTTACAATCTTCAACGGTATCACACTATGAATGTTTTTTTCTCTTTTCTTTGGAGTTACTGCTACACATTGATATCTACAAGTGCAAGAGTGTCGTGACCTATAACGGGACATTGGTTTTCTAGCATCTCGCTTGTATAAATTCAACATCACTGGCTTCACAGATGAACCACAGACCAACACAGAGGACTTTAACTCTTTCTGTTCACGTTTGACTCATCAGGTTCTTTTTAGTATATATATTATTTTATTTTGTGGGCTTTATCAACACCATTTAGGTTTTGCATTTCATACCACTTTTTGTTTTTTGATAACACATTGTGCTATTGTGCTATTGTGCTATTATCAGGCATTATCTCACGTCTAGCGCGATTCCTCACCTTCTTCCAATAAAAAACAGTTACCCGTTGCCTCTGATACCTGAACTTTTTCATAAATTAAGATCTGCCACCATCTTCACCAAGCTGGACCTGAGGGGAGCGTACAACTTAATCCGCATTCGGGACGGGGATGAGTGGAAGACGGCTTTTCGTACCCGTTTTGGACATTATGAGTATCTGGTCATGCCTTTTGGTCTGTGCAATGCACCCGCGACTTTCCAACACTTCATCAACGACGTGCTTAGAGACTTTCTTGACATCTTCGTCATCGTCTACTTAGACGACATATTGGTCTTCTCCGGATCGCTGGACAAACACCGCGAACACGTCCGCAGGGTCCTAAATCGCCTCCGTCTACATAGACTATATGCCAAAGTCGAAAAATGTGAATTCGAACAACAAACCATTCAGTTCCTTGGCCTGATCTTATCCCCTACAGGAATTAAGATGGACCCCAACAAAGTGTCCGCCATACTTGACTGGCCAGCACCTCTGGACAAGAAGGGGGTGCAACGATTTGTGGGTTTCGCAAATTTTTACAGAAGGTTTATCAGAAATTTTTCCGCGATTATCTCGCCAATCACGCAGTTAATCAAACAGAACCAACGTTTCCAGTGGAATCCAGAAGCCCAAAAGGCCTTCGATACACTTAAAGGACTGTTTACATCTGCCCCGATTCTTAGCCACCCCGACCCGGCATTACCCTTCCTCCTTGAAGTAGACGCATCCGAGGTAGCAGTGGGCGCTATCATCTCCCAACGCCAGGGGAACAAAGATCTGATGCATCCCGTGGGCTTCTTCTCCCGAAAACTCTCCCCAGCGGAGAGGAATTATGATGTTGGCGACCGGGAACTACTCGCCATCAAGGCTGCACTGGAGGAATGGAGGTACCTTCTGGAGGGCGCTGCACATCCGGTCTTGATCTATACGGACCACAAGAACTTAGAGTACTTAAGATCCGCAAAACGCTTGAAACCCCGACAGGCCCGATGGGCATTATTCTTTTCTCGCTTTTCCTTCCACATCACGTATCGCCCCGGCTCAAAAAACATCAAGCCAGATGCATTATCACGGATGCACGATAATCCCAAGGACTTACCTGCCCCTGACACCATTCTTCCGGCCGGGAACTTTTTACTGCTGCACCATGATCTGCTTCCCCGACTTAGAGAGGCATCCACGGACTCTTCAAAACCCCCTGGTGTCACCCTGACCCCCAGAGACGGACTTTTTTGGAGAGGGAGCCAAATTTTTGTGCCATCGGATATTCGGGTAGAGGTCCTAAAACTACTTCATGACCATCCATTGGCAGGACATTTCGGAGTCCGTAAAACCCTTGAACTGGTACGGCGTACCTTCTGGTGGCCAGGCTTGGAGGAATTCTGTAAATCTTACGTCAATACCTGTCCAACCTGCAATCAAAACAAGACTACAAGAAATCGAGCCTGGGGCTTACTAAAACCTCTGCCGGTACCCGATAGACCATGGCAGATGATCGCCATGGACTTTATAGTAGAGCTTCCATGTTCCGAGGGGTGCACAGCGATTTTTGTAGTCGTAGATCGCCTATCTAAGATGGCCCACTTTCTTCCACTAAAGAGTACTCCATCAGCTGCTGAGACTGCCCGTGTCTTCATCAGGGAAATTGTCAGACTCCACGGGGTCCCTGCAAACATCGTGTCGGATAGGGGGGTCCAGTTTACATCACGTTTCTGGAGAGCCCTGTGTGAGATTCTGAATATCAAACTTGCTTTCTCCTCGGCCTACCATCCCCAGACCAACGGACAGACTGAACGCACAAACCAGACCCTGGAGCAATATATTAGATGTTTCACTTCCTTCTCCCAGAACGATTGGTTCTCCCTGCTACCCCTGGCGGAATTTGCCTACAATAACGCCAGCCATTCGGCAACCGGACAATCCCCCTTTTTCGCCAATTATGGCTTTAATCTAACCTTCTTACCAGATTTTCTTCCAGAATCCCCAGTTCCGGCGGTGCAGAGCACGGTGGACTTCCTCAGTCGCAACAACCGGGTGCTACAAGAAGCAGTAACGAAAGCTCAAGCCGACAGCAAGAAAGCCTTCGATAGGAAAAGGAGAGGTGAGCTGGACCTGCAACCGGGAGATCAGGTATGGCTTTCTACTAGTAACCTCAGATTAGCTTGTCCTTCCAAGAAACTGGCACCCAGGTTTATGGGACCCTTTCCGGTAAGAAGAAAGATCAATGAGGTTTCTTATGAACTGTCTTTACCTGAGTCTCTTAAGATTCACCCGGTATTTCACGTATCATTGCTGAAACCCGCAACTCCTGATCCCTTTCCTGACAGAGGGGCTGGCCCACCTGAACCTATTTCAGTTGATGGCTGCGAAGAGTATGTAGTAGAAGCCATCCTCGACTGCAGGAAACGGCAGGGGCAAATTCAATTTTTGATCAAGTGGAAGGGGTACGGGCCGGAGGACAATTCATGGGAACCCGAGGACAATATCCACGCCCAAGAACTAATTCGTGCTTTTTTTTCTGCCCACCCTGAGAAACAGGCCCGCCTTGGCATCCGGAGGCTGCCCCTTGGGGGGGGGGCAATGTCAGGGCCCTGGCGCCGGCCCCCGGCGCGCCTCTGGTGTGCGCGCGCGTGTCCGCGCTCGTGCGCGTGCACCGGTGGTGCGCGTGCGCGGGTGGTGCGCGCGCGTGCGCGCGGCGGGAGCGCGCGCGTTCACGTTGGCGCGAGTCTTTGGCGCCAATGTGCCTTTAAAAGGCAGTCAGATGCAGCAGCCCCTTGCTGTCTGATCTGCCAAAATACCTTCTGATTAACCTGCATCTGAATTATCTGTTCTGATATTGACCCGGCTACGTTTGACTCTCCGTACCTCTCCAAACCTGACCTCGGCCTGCTTGGACCTGCCTTCTGTTATCGCTACTACCGCTGCCAGACCTTCTGCCTGAACTCCCGACTACGCCTGCCTGTTTAACCCTTCGTCTGCTCACGTGTTCGACCTCGGCCTGCCTGACCCAGCTTACGTCTCATCCTCTTGTCTACTTCGACCTGCACCAGTCCCGGAGTCGCCTGCCGTCCGCACCAAGGTCACCTGCCAAGTCGCATCGGGATCGCTAACCTCTGCATCAGCCTTCAAACCACCAGCTCCCGTATCAGAGTGCCTGCTCTTCCCTTATTCCAGTGACCCCGGAAGAACCTGTACCGTGCTGACCTGCACCATCATCCAGGCACCCTTACCCCGCTGCGCTCCCGAGCCGCTGTTCCCAAATCCAGCGTCTCCCGAACCAGCGCCGTACGAGAGGCCACCTCCTGCGACTAGGATCTGACGACCAGGTATACACCATACATAACACGTACAGTGGCACTAACTGTGCTCAGGTGGTATATAGGAGCACACGTACAGTGGCACTATCTGTGCTCAGGTGGTATATAGGAGCACACGTACAGTGGCACTATCTGTGCTCAGGTGGTATATACCAGCACACGTACGGTGACCCCAAATGCGCTCAGGTGGTATGTCACAGCACACGTACGGTGACCCCAAATGCGCTCGTGGTATTAAACAGCACACGCACAGTCAGAGCGACTGCGTTTCTGTGCAATTCAATAGCCTACTTGCATTAACAGCAACTGCCTTTCTGTGCAAATAAATAGTACACGTGCAGTAACAGTTAATGCGTCTATGTGCAATGAACTAACACGTGTACACTAACACGTTAGAGCATCAAGCACAATCTCCTGCCTGACAGATACTAATAGCAAATCTAGCTAAGCTATACAGTTTATAAATATATTGACAACTCCTAGGGATGTCAATATATTCTCTACAAACTGTACATTTAACTATACTAACTAGTAGCCTCCCTGATCTATCTATCTATCTGAAAATACACTGTGGGGTAGATTCATGTAAAATGGCGAATCGTTGCTCCGGCGTGGCACATCTTTTTTCCGCTACGCCGTACCAGCGGTGAGAGGCATGTACTGTATTCATAAATTTTCCACTCACCTGCGTAGCGGTTTTTCGACGGCGTAAGGCGGCGGAACTGTAAGTGGGCGTCAACACATGCAAATGATGGTCTGACGGTGGCGCGGCGAGATCCGCACGGTGTATCTTAAACGGCGCATGCGCACTGATGTTACCTGCCTGGCTGGCTCCTTTGCACATGTGCAGTACGGTGCGACGTCACCACCAAGATCCGCCGCACCACTTCCTACTAGTGCATAAATACGCACACAGAAGCGCCACTCCCTTGCAAAGCATGACCAGCATTTTTTTGGAATTGCCAGGGCTTTTGCTTTTAGGATGGCTGCACAAGACACTGCCGGTGACCGCAGAATGTTTAATTTCAGCCCTCAGGAGAAGGCTGTGATCACTGATGCGCTCTCCCAACATGGGTCCCGCCTCTATGGGCCACAGAGTGCCCACACTGGCAAAGCGGAGAAGACACGCATTTATGCGGAAATCACCAGGCAGGTGAATGTTGTTGGTGTGGCAGAGAGGGAGCCCAAGCATATCCGCAAAAAAATTAATGATATGCGGAGAGTGGTCAAAGACAAACTTGTGGCCATCAGAAAGCATGCCAGTGGCACAGGAGGAGGACCAGCCACAAGAATTACCCTGACTGCAGAGGACATGGTGGTGGTCGGTTTGCTGGATAGGGAGCTGGTGGAGGGTCTTCCTGGCTTTGAATCAGGGGAGCAGCCTTTGAGGTCAGGTAAGTCTGTTTTATCTGTTTTGTGGTGAGTTGCATGGGTGGGGGGGGGATACATGTGACAAGTGTGTGGCTCCTCCAACATGTGTTTGTTTTGTGTCATCCACAGATGTGCAGGATGGAGCTGGCCCATCAGTTGATGCAGGGCGACCCACCCCATCCATGCTGGAGATCGCCCCTACATCAGTGCTTGAGGAGGTTGAGGAGGAGCACGTCGGGGTAGAAGAGGCTGCTGTCTATATTCTGGAGGAGACCCCCATACCTGGCCACTCCCAAACCACCCCCCCATGCAGGATTCCCCTTCAAGGGACACCATCCCCTCCAGGGATTCCCCCTCAAGGGACACCATCCCCTCCAGGGATTCCCCTTCAAGGGACCTCCCCTACAGCCGTCCTCCAGCCTCTCAGGCTTCTAGGAAGGCAACGAGGAAAACCCGAGGAGTCCCTGATGATTTTGAAGATCACCTGGCAAGGGACCAGACAAGGCAGACCCGCCATATTGGTTCTCTTGCGGGTGATCTCCATCGGGTGGCAGATAGCCTGGCATCCTCGGCCGAGAGCCAGGCTGCTTGCACTGTGGCAGTGCAGGAAGCCATCACCCAGCAGGCTGGGCAGAATACTGCAATAAATGATAGCCTGCAGGACGTTGTGGGGAACGGGGCAGCCCTTCTGTCCTGCCTGGTGGACCTGCAGACCACCACATCTGACCTGGTCACCGAGGTCCGGAGCCTGGCAGCTGCTGTCCGTGAGGAGGGGAGGCAGACACGGCGACAGCAGCGCAGCAATACTACCCGCTGGCTGCGGATGCAGGCTGCCACCAATACTTACCTCCACCGGCTAGCCGTGGCAATGGAGGGCAGCCAGGGAGAGACTGGTTGAGGTTCAACCACCTGCCCCCCCACCTGTGGCTCGCCCCAGGCAACTGCGCCCCAGGAGCCTAGGGACAAGAAGAAGCCCACGACAGGGCCGTTGATGTTTCTATAATTATGTTTTATACTCAGATTCTGATTTATATTTTTGTTTATCTCCCTGCACACGGTGAGGAGTGCAGGCTACAGTGTGAATGAGGTGTGAATGTGTGGGGGTGACACTCCTGCCATTAAGGGGTGTCACCCTCAGTCATAGGTGAGAAGTTATCACCACGACACGTGTGAATGGTGTATGAATGTACAGCAACATAATTGGAGCCGTGGCGTGGCGTTGCTGCTCCCAAGTCCCATGTGGTGTACTTGGGTCTAATCCAATTTGATGTGGATGTGGTGTGTCTGTGCTAGGGATCACAGTGGTGTGCATGCATGCATTCTCATTGTGCCATGATTAATGTGTGTGTTTAACGTGAAAAGTAGCCTACCACAAGGACCGTCCTGACTGCTCTTCCCTCAGCAGACGGGGGACCCTCGGGCAAGGGGGGACTGTGTGGGTCGGGGGTCAGGTCATCACGTAGCTCAATCTCCAGGCCCTTTCTCACGGCAAAGTTGTGCAGCATGCAACATGCCCCAATGATCTGGCACACGAAGTTTGGGGAATACAAGAGGGTACCCCCAGACTTATCCAGGCATCGGAAACGTGACTTCAGGAGGCCAAATGTGCGCTCCACCACTGCACGGGTTTTGATGTGTGCTTCATTGTATCTTTGCTCTCCTCTGGTTTGGGGATCCCGGAATGGAGTCATGAGATGGGGTCCCAATGCATATGCCGCGTCACCTGGTAATGAAAAGACAGGAGGATGTTAATAGTGCATGTGCCCGTTGTGAGGTGTGCATCACGGGAGGGGATAGTCATGCCTGCCACCCATGTCACTCACCAACCAGCCAGCTGTCCCCATACACGTTCTGTTCAAATTCTGTGGAGATGGTGCTTTGACGGTATATGTAGCTGTCATGGCTGGACCCGGGGTCCTTGGCACGGACGTGCCATATGAGGCCTTGGGCATCGGCTATCACCTGTACATTGATGGAATGCCAATGCTTCCGATTGCAGTATATGTGCTCTGTGTCCCGGGGGGGCCGTAGTGCCACATGTGTGCAATCAATGGCCCCCACAGTGCGTGGGAATCTGGCAAGGTAGTAGAAATCTGTCATTGCCTGATCTGATCAGAGCATGGGCTGTGGCGCAGGCGTTGAGACCCACCGACCGTGCCACCCTCTCCCTGCATGCGCCCCTATGGAGGAACCCCAACTTGATTCATTTTTTGGATTACCCAGACCCGGTGGTATGGACAGCCTATGGGATTAAGACCCTGCGTCCCATAACGGTGAACGGTACCATAAAGACATTTGACGACTTAAAAAAGCAATATGACCTACCTAATACTCATTTTTTCAGATACCTGCAATTGTGCCATGCATTTCAAGCCCAGTTCGGGGAGAACCCTCTGGTTCTGGAGTCTGGAGACTTGGAATCATTGGCCCATAGTGAATCACTCCCCAAGGAGGTATCTAGCCTCTATAAAGACCTCTTTCCGGAGACTACTGGGTTACTGTCGCCTTGTAGGCGGGCTTGGGACTCGGTGACCCCGGGACTGGACAGGGACGACTGGGATGATGTCTGGGGGGCGGCTTTCCAGGCCCTTGTTTCCTCTAGAGACAGACTTATACACTATAAGTTTCTACATAGGGCCAGATTCAGGAACACTTGCGCTGGAGTATTTCGATATGCGCCGCGTAACTGTGATGATGCGCCGTCGTTTCTATGTGCCCGTACCCACCAAACTAGATGTGCCCAATAACGGGTCATTTGCGACCGGCGGAACGTTCCGACGCCAGAGTATCGTCAGCGCTTATTTTCGCTGGGCGCATCAGTCGCGCCCATTGATTTCCCATGCAAATATGCAAATGAGGTATTTTTCCCAATTCACGATCGGATTAGCACCATACGCTGGCTACATGCGCCGCGCGTATCTGGTCCGTCCGGCGCAAAGTTATTTCTACAAAAGGCTGCTTTATCTTTACTCCAGACGGTCACAGGTCAGCAGGAGAGCAGCTACAGCAGCGTTACCGACGAAACTAGCAAGCTGAACAACAACACTTGCAAGGACAACACCTCTGTGTGCCAACATGCCAGGGGCACTCGTGGTCCTAAGACTAGTACTGGGTCCCTCGCTACGGAGGAGGCGGGCACGTGAGAGGATATACCGCACTCGTATGAACCTCTTTGGCATGGGGGATGAGGAGGTGTATCGCCTCTTCAGATTCAGCCCTGATGTAATACTTGAACTAACCACAACCCTGCAGGATGACATCACCAGCCCAACACACCGCTCACAAGCAGTGCAGCCACTGGTGAAGGTCCTGGCAACACTTCATTTCCTTGCCAGTGGATCATTCCAGCGTACAAGTGGAGTGGTGGCTGGAATGTCACAGTCCTCCATAAGCAGATGTGTGCACCAGGTTGTCCCTGCAATCCTCAGACGCATGTCCAACCAGTTCATCAGACCCACCACTGAGGAGCTGCGGCTGAAGGCAATGACAGATTTCTACAACATTGCCAGATTCCCACGCACCATCGGGGCCATTGATTGCACACATGTGGCCCTACAGCCCCCCAGTGCCACAGAGCACATATACCGCAATCGGAAGCATTGGCATTCCATCAACGTACAGGTGATAGCTGATGCCCAGCGCCTCATATGGCACGTCCGTGCCAAACACCCCGGGTCCAGCCATGACAGCTTCATATACCGTCAGAGCCCCATCCCTACAGAATTCGAACAGAACATGTATGGGGACAGCTGGCTGGTTGGTGAGTGACATGGGTGGCAGGCATGACTATCCCCTCCTGGGATGCACAACAGAAGTCGCACATGCATGACTAACATTCTCCTGTCTTTTACCTTACAGGTGACTCTGCATATGCACTGGGACCCCATCTAATGACTCCTTTCCGGAACCCCCAAACCAGAGGAGAGAGAAAATACAATGAAGCACACATCAAAACCCGTGCAGTGGTGGAGCAAACATTTGGGCTCCTGAAGTCCCGTTTCCGCTGCCTGGATAAGTCCGGGGGGACCCTATTGTATTCCCCTACCTTTGTGTGTCAGATCATCGCTGCATGTTGTATTCTGCACAACTTTGCCATGAGAAAAGGCCTGCATATTGACATACGTGATGACCTGACCCCCGACCCACACAGTCCCCACCTGCCAGAGGACACCCAGTCTGCTGATGGAAGAGCAGTTAGGAGGGTCCTCGCCGTAGGCATCTTTGGACACTAAACCAAAACATTAATAACACAGACAATGCACGCGTGTACACCACTGATGTCCCTAGATCACACACACCACATGCACATCGCATTGGATTAGCCCAAGTCCAGCATGTAGGAGTTGGGAGCAGTAACGCCAGCGTCAAGGCCCCAATGATGTCACTGTCCATTCACACACCTTTCACACGTCATTCATTCAGCCGTGGGGTTAACTTCACCACCACGGCTGAGGGTGACACCCCTTACTGTCAGGAGTGCCACCCTCTCACATTCACACACCATTCACACTGTCCCCTGCACTCCTGACCGTGTGCAGTTCAAAATAAATAAAAAATCTCATCACCTGAGCATGAAAATAAAATATAAACTCATAACCTGAGTATAAAAAAAAGCACAAATATAAACCAAATCAAAAATAACCCTCATCTAGGATGACGGGGGCTCCTCCTTGGGGGCATCTTGAGGAGGCTGTTCCCCGGATGGGCCACTCCGGCCAGCTGTTGGCTGCCTGCCCTCCAAGGCCACTGCAATCCTGCTCAGATAAAGGTTCGTCTGGGCCTGCATCCTCAACTGGCGGGTGATATTGTGCCGCTGGTCACGCTGCCGTTGCCTCCCCTCTTCCCGAATGGCAGCAGTGTTGGCATGTACAGCTGCTGTCAGGTGCCGTACATCAGCCTGCACCTCCCCCAGGCTGGTAACAATGTTTTGAACACCACTGGGCATGGAGCCCAGGCTGTCAGCGACCCGGTGGTTGGTGGTGGTTGCCCGCTGCCTGGACAGGGAGCAGTTGGAGGGGGTCCCTGGCTATGACTCCGTAGAGGAAGGCTCCAGGACAGGTAAGTGATTTTTACCCCCTTTTTGGTGTGTTGCATGTGGGGGGGGGGGGGGGTGGGTACATGTGCCAAGTGTGTGGGACCACCAACATGTGTCTGCTTTGTGTCATCCACAGATGACGGTGCTGGGCCATCATCTCGTGCCGGCCAGCAATCTCCCCCATCTGCTGGGTCTGCTTGGCGTGGTCCAACAGCACCTGGTCCTCGACCAAATCACACACCCCCCTGGTCTTCCGGGTGGCCTTCCTGGGGGCAGAGGAAGGTTGTCCCCGTGGGGATGGAGTCGCCCTTGAGGGGCTACCTAGGATGGGGGAGGGGATCACAGAGGGCCCTGCAGAGGAGGAGGACTCTTCCAACATTAAAATAAACTCCTGTTCAGGGACAGGCTCCTCCACAACCACCTCTGCTGAAGTGGTGTGGGCACTCTCCTCCTCCACCTCGGTGTCTCCAGCACCCAGGGCCTCGTCAGCAGCATCCCGTTGGGGGGTTGGGGTGGACTGGCCGGCACGAGATGATGGCCCAGCACCGTCATCTGTGGATGACACAAAGCAGACACATGTTGGTGGTCCCACACACTTGGCACATGTACCCACCCCCCCCCCCCCACATGCAACACACCAAAAAGGGGGTAAAAATCACTTACCTGTCCTGGAGCCTTCCTCTACGGAGTCATAGCCAGGGACCCCCTCCAACTGCTCCCTGTCCAGGCAGCGGGCAACCACCTCCTCCTCCGCGGTCAGGGTGACAGGACATGGGGGACCACCACCTGTGCCCCTCTCATGGCTCCTAATGGTGGACACCTTGCGCCGCAGGTCATTGATTTTTTTTTGAATGTCTGAAGCACTCCGGGTGGAGTACCCCAGCACATTGACCCTGGCAGCAATGGTGGCCAGGATACCCTGCTTCCTTTCCCGGCTGGTCTTCCTGCTTTTTTTCCCATGGAGAAAATCATTAAATGCCTCCATAGCCGAGATTATCACAGTGACCTCCTGGGCATTATAGTTTAGGTTCCTCCTCTCTTTGGGGGTAGCGGGAGCAGCCATTACAGGGCAAAAGTATCTTCCCTGGGGTGGGGGGAAATGGAACTACTTTTGCGCCGGAATGGCGTTTCCGCCAGCGCTTTTAAGCGCCCAGCGGAACGCATTGCGCTGACGTTTCCCAGGAAGTGGTGCCGACGGAAGTTGTGAGCATGCGCACAAGGGGGGCGAGTGGAGCCGCACTCACTGCGCATGCTCCGTGGATGATGCGCTGAACGTAAGCCTCTGCGCTGGGCTCCGCCCATCATTTACATATGATCACACCCAGTTCCACTTGCGTCGGGTTACGCCAGCGCATTATCGTTACTCTGGCGCAAGTTTACGCGCAAATGCTATGTGAATTACAGGACTTGCGCTGAAAGGGTCTTCAGAGTAACGTAAATGAGAAGCGTTACTCCAGAGGAAAGATACTCTCATCTACCTGAATCTGGCCCATAGGGTGTACCTGACTCCTGCCAGACTGGCTAGGATGTTCAGGGATCAGCTTGCTGGAGGTGCTCCATACCTGCTGCCGACTTTATGCATGTATTCTGGGAATGCCCCCAGATTCAGACATACTGGCAGGAAGTGGTGGATTGCATCCGGTCGGTCACTACCATCTCAGTCCCCATGACTGTGGAGGTGTGTTTGTTATTGTTGGTTGAACTCCTAGCTACGACTAGGGCTATAGGGACTCTTCTCATTCTTGTACTCTTCTATGCCAAGAAAATAATTATTCTTTCTTGGAAAAGTCCCTCTGCCCCAACGGTGACAGCCTGGAAAGTATTAGTCAATAAAGCCATCCCATTCTACAAAGCCACATACTTGAGCAGAGGGGCATTGACCAAGTTCGATAAGGTCTGGGGGGGTTGGATGGCTTCCACGGATACGGTATCAGACTAAGCTAGTTTGATGTAGAAGTTTAGTATCCTGCGGCTGCAGTGGTCGGGAAATCCTGTAGGAGGGAATCGTAAAAACATTTGCCCTATGCACGTGGGGATGACTGTTCAATTCTTTAGAGGAACATGTGGTAATCTATTGCTATGGTGGGTTTTTTTGGGCGGGAAGGGGACCGTACATCATTTGGTTTTGCACTGGAGCTGGGTGTGGGCGGAAGAGTCTTATATATACTGTTTGGGGGGGATTGGTTGTGCTCTGACCCCATCCCGTCTTTGCTCATCCTAGTCCGTCCAGCGACTGTGGACGGTTTCTAATACGAGCAATTCTGACCCCCCATTCCTTCCCCCCCTTTTTTTTTCTCCACGTGTTTTGTCATGTTTTGGTTTTGTACACCGGTCTCTGTGTTTCAACCAGTCACTGTTGGTCACGTATGTGGCCTGTTATTGTATACGTGTTTTGAAAATTCAATAAAAACAATTTTACAAAAAAAAAAATGTGCATAACGAAGCCAAGGAAAGATGGAAAAATCTCCAAAAGGCATCAAATTACAGATTAGACATTCTTATAGTATGTTAAAAAAGTTAGATTTTATTTCCATCATTTACACTTTCAAAATTACAGAAAACCAAAAAAATGGTGTCTGTGAAAGTTTGGGCACCCTACTGCCCCCTTTGCAAAGCTGAGACCTGCCAGTGTCATGGATTGTTCTTAATCATCGTCTGGGAAGACCAGGTGATGTCAATCTCAAAGGTTTTAAATGCCTAGACTCATCTGACCTTGCCCCAACAATCAGCACCATGGGTTCTTCTAAGCCAGGCATGTCCAAAGTCTGTCCCAGGGTCCAATTGCGGCCCCCCTGGTGATTTAATATGGCCCCCCTGGGGATTTGGATATATATAGCCATTGAAGCCTCACATGTGCCCTAGGAGCCACAATAGATATATACCCTATACCCAGACTGGGGGCTCTGCTCCCGCTGATAAATATGGTATATCCAAATAACACGCCCAAGCTCAACCTTAGTCATGAGCAGCGCTTGGGGATTTGTTGGGGCCACAAAAGATATATACATTATATCCAAATAACATGCCTGAGCTCATCTCTTCACCACACACAGCTACAAAGGCAAGAGAATTCTTGTTGGGCAGTGTATAAGTGCTCGGGCAAACACACTTAGATCAAATTTTAATGGTTCAAAGAATGTCATGCAAAAAGTTTCGGCCCTCGAGCATGTTCACTTCATCAAATGTGGCCCTCTTTGAAAAAAAGTTTGGACACCCCTGTTCTAAGCAGTTGTCTAGAAAACTGAAAATGAAAATAGTTGACGCTCACAAAGCTGGAGAAGGCTATAAGAAGATAGCAAAGCGTTTTCAGATGTCAATATCCTCTGTTCAGAATGCAATTAAGAAATGGCAGTCATCAGGAACAGGTGGAAGTTAAAGCAAGATCTGGAAGACCAAGAAAAATAGACAGAACAGCTCTTAAAATTGTGAGAAAAGCAAGTCAAAACCCACGTTTGACTGCACGATCCCTCTAGAAAGATCTGGCAGACACTGGAGTTGTGGTACACAATTCCACTATAAAGAGATACTTGTACAAATATGGTCATCATGGAAGAGTCATCAGAAGAAAACTCTTCTACGTCCTCACCACAAAAATCAGCATTTTAACTTTGCAAATGAACATATAGACAAGCCTGATGCATATTGGAAACAAGTTATGTGGACCGATGAGGTTATAATAGAAATTTTTGGCCGGAATGAGCAAAGGTACGTTTGGAGAAGAAAGGGCACAGAATTTAATGAAAAAAACCTCTGTTCAACTGTTAAGCATGAGGGTGGATCAATCATGTTTTGGGGTTGTATTGCAGCCAGTGGCACAGGGAACATGTCAAGAGTAGAAGGAATAATGGATTCAATAACATTTCAGCAAATTTTGGATGGTAACTTGATGCCATCTGTGAAAAAGCTGAAGTTAAAGAGAGGATGTCTTCTACAAATGGATAATGATCCCAAACACACCTCAAAATCCACGGGGGGTTATATCAAGAAGCGTACACTGAAGGTTTTGCCATGGTCTTCACAATCTCCTGACCTCAACATAATTGAAAATCTATGGATAGACCTTAAAAGAGCAGTGCGTGACAGACAGCCCAGAAATCTCAAAGAACTGGAAGACTTTTGTAAGGAAGAATGGGCAAAGATACCTCAAAACAAGAATTGAAAGACTCTTGGCTGGCTACAAAAAGCGTTTACAAGCTGTGATACTTGCCAAAGGGGGCAGTACAGGATACTAACTCTGCAGGGTGCCCAAACTTTTGCAGACGCCATTTTTATGTTTTCCGTAATTTTGAAAGTGTAAATGTATTTGACATATTATAAGAATTTTTAATCTGTAATTTGATGTCTTTTGGAAATATTTAAATCTTTCCTTGGCTTTGTTATGCACATTAATACAAACTTTTGATCCCCACTGTATCATACAGGGCTTCGTTGTCAATGCAGTAGTTTTCATCAGGGTTTCCTACAAGCTGGTGCATGGACCGTGTGGCGTTGTATGGTTTCTACTACAGTATCCGACACTTTGGGGCAGGGCACAACACTGAAGTTATTCATAATTCTGTCTGGGTACTGTTCCCTGATTTTGCTGATTAGAAGGGTACCCATACCTGGTGCCACCACCCAAAGAGTGGGTGAGCTGGAAGCCCTGGAGACAGTCGTAGCTTTCTGCTTCCTTCCTTATAACATCCATTACTGAGTTAACCAGTTCAGCTCCCTCTGTGTAGTGACCTTTTATCCAGTTGTTGCCAGCACCGCTCTAACCAAATACAAAGTTGTCTGGTCTGAAGATCTGTCTGAAGGGTCCGGATTGTCCATTGTGCCAGGCTCCAGGTCTACCAGAATTGCACGTGGAACATATTTGCCACCTGAGGCCTCATTGTAGTAGACACTTATTAGTTCCAGTTGGCAATCACTGTCACTCTGGTATGAGCCAGTCGGGTCGATGCCGTGCGCATCGCTGATGACTTCCCAGAACTTAGCCCCGATCTGGTTCCCACATTGTCCGGCCTGTAGATGGACGATCTCCCTCATAAAGACGGTCACATTTTTCATGCAGCAAACCGAAGTAACAGGAAACTGCGCCGCCTGAAAATCCAGCAGGACGTCAATTGACGTCCGCCCCTTTCCTCGCTCCCGAGCGTGCAGCGGGGAAATTCTGTGCTGGCCGTGTCCCTTTGGACACAGCCAATCACAGATCACCGTGAACGGCCAATTAGAGTGGCCATTTGATGTACGATCTGGGCGGCCAATGATTGATGATCTCAAATGTAAACATATGAGATCATCTCTCATTGCCGCCTCTCCCTCCTCACACAGAGACAGCGTGTGAGGAGGGAGAAATATCTGTGAGTTAATGATTCAAAGTAATACTGTGAGTAAATCAAAGTGCCATCCCAGTACAATCCCAGTGCCCCAAGGGTCTGTGTCCACCTGTGCTAATCTGCGCAGTGACCACCTGTGCCGCCAATCAGTGCCCGCCTCATCTGTGCCCACCTGTGCCACCTCAGTGCCAATCAGTGCCGCCTTGTCTGTGACCACCTGTGCTGTCTCATCAGTGCCACCTCAGTGCCCACCTGTGTCAGTGCAATTAGACAGTGCACATCTGTGCCGCCTCAGTGCCCATCTGCTCCGCCAATCAGTGCCCATCTGCTCCGCCAATCAGTGCCCATCTGCTCCACCTCATCAGTGCCCATCAGTGAAGGCTTAGCACACACCTGTGTAGTCACACCACCATGTCAAAAAGATCCTATTCCGTCGAGGAGGCATACCAAATTCTTTCCACGCCCGACAAGAGCAACAGGGAGCTCTCTCTTTCAGATAGCATTTCATGCCAGCACCGCTCTAACCAAATACAAAGTTGTCTGGTCTGAAGATCTGTCTGAAGGGTCCGGATTGTCCATTGTGCCAGGCTCCAGGTCTACCAGAATTGCACGTGGAACATATTTGCCAACTGAGGCCTCATTGTAGTAGACACTTATTAGTTCCAGTTGGCAATCACTGTCACCCTGGTATGAGCCAGTCGGGTCGATGCCGTGCGCATCGCTGATGACTTCCCAGAACTTAGCCCCGATCTGGTTCCCGCATTGTCCGGCCTGTAGATGGACGATCTCCCTCATAAAGAGGGAGATCGTGGCTTCCTCCAAATTCCGGAGAAGCCAACATTCCTCCTTTCACAGCCCAGCCAGGAATTCAGGTGGACACTGAGAATTTTTCCCCAATCGATTATTTTAACCTCATGTTAACAGAGGACATGCTATCCGGAATTGTGGCCCAGTGCAACCTATTTACACAGCAATTTATTGAAAATAATCCCACATCCTATCATGCTTGTCTCTTCCAGTGGAGAGACCTTACGGTGGAGGAGTTGAATTTTTTTTTAGGCCTCACATTATGTATGGGACTAAACCCAAAAAACACTTCACGTTCCTTTTGGTCATAAAACCCCATCTACCACATGCCAATCTTCTCCAGCGTAATGCCCAAATTCCGATACTTCGCCATCGTGAGATTTCTACATTTTAACAATAACACCCAGTGCCATCCCCGAAATCACCCAAATCATGACAGGCTTTTCAAAATTCGACCCTTATTAAATTATTTTTCTGAGAAATTCCCCCAATTGTATACCCCGGACCAACACATCTGTGCGGATGAGTCCCTTATTAAATTTTGTGGCAGGCTTTAAATAAAACAATTTATCCCCAGCAAAAAAGCCCGCTATGGTGTGAAGGTGTACAAATTGTGTGACCGAGTCACAGGGTACCTGTATGCCTTCATAGTGTACGAAGGCAAGGACACCCAGCTGAATCCCCCTAATTGCCCAGACTACTTGGGATCAAGTGGCAAAATTGTTTGGGAACTCATCAACCCCTTATTGGAAAAGGGATACCATCTATACGTAGATAATTTCTACACCTCTCTTCCCCTGTTCCACAACCTGCACCGGAAGCAGACGCCAGCATGTGGCACTGTCAGAAATAATAGGAAGGGCTTTCCTCAAAGTCTTGCAAACAAAAAGCTGAAAAGGAGAATCAGCAAGTCTGCGAAACAAGGAGGTTCTGGCAGTGAAGTGGAAGGACAGAAGAGACGTATATATATGTTATCTACCAATAACACCGTTGTTGAAACCCGCAGAAGGCGTGGCACCACCATCCGAAAGCCTACTTGCATCCAGGACTACAATTTGTTTATGGGGGGGGGTCGACTTTAATGACCGGATGCTTGAACCCTATCTTGCCACAAGGCGGACGTACCATTGGTACAAAAAAGTTGCCATTTATTTTTTTCAATTGGCCATCTATAATTCATAAGTAATTTACCGCAACTCCACCCAAAACCCCAAACGCTTCCTTGGCTACCAAGAGGACCTTATCACTGCCCTTATTTTCCCAAACGATTCACCCCAAACAATCCGATCTGATGTTTTAAGTCGTCTCGCCAAGCGTCATTTTCCCGATAAAGTCCCTCCCACAGAAACAGGCCGACGACGTCAAAAAAGATGTAAGGTGTGTGCCAGTGAAGGAGTCAAGACGAGACAAATCTTACCATTGTGCCGATTGTCCTTCCCAGCCAGGCCTCTGTGTGACTGTTTTCGCCGTTACCATACCAAACTAAATTATTAATCCTCCGTTCCTGCCTTCCCACACCTTTACACCCCTTATGCCACTGCCTGCTCTGCAACTGACCCTGGCTTTTTTTTTACCACGATACTGTAATACCTCTGCCTGATCTGGAACTGACCCTGGACTGTTTTTTTGACCATTCTTCTGCCTAACGATTCTGTAATGCCTCTGCCTGATCTGGAACTGACCTTGGACTATTTGACCATGTTTTTGCCTGCCTCATGGACTGATCTTGTACCCTGCTACTGGACTAGTGGGATTTAACACAGGGGTCTCACATATGTGAGGGGCTTCAGAAAAGTTTTTTTTGTTTTCTCATCCTAGATTAGGGTCTGGTTGCCCGGAGGCTTCAAAGAGGTTTGGGTGGGAGAAGCCTCTACCCCTGTCTCCATTCTGTCCTGAACGAGGCCCTACTTCTGCCTGCTGCCTGTAGGACCTATGCCATCATGCCTCTGCCTGTTGCATGAACTGACCACCTGCACTAAACCTGACGGGACAGTATCCCTGCCTGGACAATTGTGTATGTTGTTGCTGACCCAAGTCCCTGCCTGCTGCCTGGACCAGTGCAATCCAGCTGTGTAGAACTGTGCTACTATTACCACAGGTAATCTTTTGTTTACGTTTTGCTCAGCATAATGTATTTTGGGGTGTAATTCTTGGTATGTGCATGATGTGTCTCTGGAACACCTGACAGTGTTCCTTGTATGTTGGGCCTCTGTATGTGGCCAGGCAGTGAAAAAATCTCACATATGGGGTATCGTTCTACTCAGGAGGAGGAGCAGAATGTGTTTTGGGGTGTAATTTTTGTTATATAAATGCTATGTGTTGGAAATATCTTAGAAACTGACAACTTTGTGTAAAAAAAATGCATTTTCATTTTTTTTCCACGTTCCCCAAAAATTTCTGGAAAAAAATGAACCGTTCAAAAGACTCATTATGCCTCATAGATTATACGTTGGGGTGTTAGCTTTCCAAAATGGGGTCATTTTGTGGGTAATACCATTGTCCTGGTGTTCCAGGGCCTTCAAAAGTGCAATAGGTAATCAAACTAGTTAGATGTGCAATTTATGCTCCTAGAACCCCTGATGGCGCTCCCTGTATGTTGGGCCTCTGCATGTGGCCAGGCAGTGAAAAAGTCTCAAACGTGGGGTATCGTTTACCCAGGAGGAGTAGCAGAATGTATTTTGGGGTGTCATTTGTGGTATGCACATGCCATATGAGAGAAATAAGCTATTATAATGACAATTTTGAGAACATTTAAAAAAAAAAAAATCTTAATTTTGCAAAGTATTGTGGGAAAAAATTACAACTTCAAATAACTCACCATGCCTCTTAATACCTTGGAATGTCTACTTTCCAAAAAGGGGTTATTTGGGGGGGGGTTTGTAATCTCCTGGCTTGTTAGGGTCTCAAGAAATTAAATAGGCCTTCAGTACATCAGGTGTGATCAGATTTTTTATGATTTGCATTTTGCACTATAGCTTGTAGACTCAAACTTTCACACAGAACAAATAATTTCCAAAAATGTTGGGTTATTTTTATCAAAAGACATGTAGCAGTATAAATTGTGACCAAAATTGATGATGAAAAATTATTAATTTGCAAAATTTTATAACAGAAACTAAGAAAAAAACTTTTTTTTTCAAAATTTTCGGTCTTTTTTTATTAATAGTGCAAAAAAAAAAAAAACCCAGAGGTGATCAAATACCACCAAAAGAAAGCTCTATTTGTATGAAAAAAAAAAGGACTTAGTCGATAACTGGTTAATTATTGTGACTTGCAACTATTAGAATTGAAAATAAAACCCACACAGCAAACAAGCCAAGCTGTAATTTTATTAGCACATATCCGTATTTGGAAACAAAATAGTAGGTATTTATAAGTCAATTATGCATGTTCTTTTAAAAAATGTTCATAGTTTGCTTTTAGAACAAACTCAAAACATCGATTTGACTTCAAACTGCCAAGTTCATCTGAGTGAAGAAGAGCATTTACATCGGGTAAGTAAGTCTCAAGGTCTTTACCTGTAGATACACAGGGAAGAAACAAATTATGATCATTAGGAGCACACATTCATGCACATTATCCATGTTTTATCTTTTTACAGAGAAATACTTGTCGATCCTGACAATAATACAGCTCCTAATTTCATGTTGTAAGCGGACAAGCAGCTGCTTTTGCTGGACTTAAATCAGAAGAAATGGTGTTAGTCTCCTACTTAGATGTTTTTTGGCAAATTACAAAACACCTTCTCCTCACAACATTGGAGTTGGGGGGATTGTAGTCTAAGGGAAGGGCTGAAAAGAGTCCTTGAAGGAAGGTTTTTTTTTTGGCATTTATCAAACATTTAGCATGATGGCGTTATATTTAACCAAATGCATAGGGTACAGCTAGGATGTGGTGACATTACACACGTTAGTTTCATCTGTATACCAAGTTTGGTAATGTTTTTTCATTATGCGAATTATACGCCATTTTTTTTAAAACAATAGTTTCTTGCAAATTTACAGTATTGTGTTTGTCGATATGGCACAATCCTGTGAGACATGGTTTTGGAGGTGAAACTGAGGAGCTATTAATTACAGTCCTGGGAACAAGATACATATATGCCCTTAAAGGGGAGTTCCACCCAAAAATTGGAACTTCCGCTAATCCCACTCCTCCTTGGCATGTAATTTTTTTTGGGGGGGGGGAGTGGGGGCTTCAAGAGGAGTGGGACTTCCTGTCCCACTTCCTCCTTCCACCGAGGGTCTGGTTAGGCGATTAAGCTTAATCGCCTACAGCAGCCCCTCCCTGTAGGCAATCGCATGGGACACATGACAGGTCCCATGCGATCGCCTGTCCAATAGGAGAGCGCAGCGCCACACGCGCATGCGCAGTGGGTGCCCGGCCGTGAAGCCGAAGGCTGTCACGATCGGGTGCCCACACTTAGGATGAAGACACCGGCCGGGGAGGGGGGGGAGAGGAGCGGAGCCCCGGCCGGCGCGTCGCTGGATCCTGGAGCAGGTGAGTCGGTGTTTATTAAAAGCCAGCAGCTACACTTTTTGTAGCTGCTGACTTTTAATAAACACTAAATTTGGCTGGAACACCCCTTTAAGTGTGGATTTCCTATACACCGGTGGTATGAAATTTTCTCGCAGTTCTTAATATTCACATTTTGGATTTATGAACTGATATTGTTCGTACACTGTGATGCCCATTGAATTGGTGGACTAAAATATTTTTCACAGTCATGTATATTATTGGCACACATTATTGTTTACATATTTGCACATTTTCTTTCATGATTTATTTCAGTGTTGAGACTTTGCATTTGCTTTGTTCTCAATGCACTATATTAGACATGATGCACTTTTTCAAATGAGTTTATGCAGATATAAAGGTATAGTCCCACACAAAGTTTGTAACATGCTTTTATTTGTATATTTAACAGGCCAAAAGAGCTCAGCGAAGCTGCCCCCCTACAGTCAGCACAAATAAAAACTCAAGTGTGTTTCTTTAGTGCTACGTTTGTGCTGTTTTGTGCTGCAAAAAATTACGTTTGTGCTGCTTTTATTTTATTTTGAAGATTTTGAAGATTAGCAATTGTTTTTTCCAGACTATGACATCATCTAACCCCCCTACAACGCCCAAATGACACGAAACTGGTCTCATTGGTTAGTGCTACGTTTGTGCTGTTTTGTGCTGCTAATATTTCCGTTCTATTTTTTATCGTTTTTGCGTTATTAATGATTTATTAAAGGTCACCAAAGGTCACACAGCCCCCCTACAATGCCCAAATGACACAAAACTGGTCTCGTTGGTTAGTGCTACGTTTGTGCTGGTTTGTGCTGCTAATATTTTTATTTGTGCTGTTATGGTTTTAAAGTTATAACAGTTTATTTATTTTTTTCAAACCCCACTCACTTTGCCCACCTTACAATCAGCACAAATAAAAATATTAGCAGCACAAACATAGCACTAAAGAAACATTTGAGTTTTTATTTGTGCAGATTGTAAGGGGGGGGGGGAGTGAGTGGGGTTTGAAAAAAAAACAAAACATTTTTATAACTTAAAAACCATAACAACACAAATACATTTTTTATCAGCACAAACGTAGCACTAACCAACAAGACCAGTTGTGTCATTTGGGCGTTGTAGGGGGGGCTGTGTGACCTTTGGTGACCTTTAATTAATCATAACGCAAAAACGATAAAAGATAGAACGGAACTATTAGCAGCAAAAACGTAGCACTAACCAATGAGACCAGTTTCATGTCATTTTGGCGTTGTAGGGGGGCTGTGTGATCTTTGGTGACCTTTGATAAATCATTAATAAGACAAAAACGATAAAAGATAGAATGGAAATTTAACCACTTGCCCATGGTGTCATAGTCAAAATACGTCATGACTTTAAAGATGGATATCTCGGTAACGGCAGCAGCTGCTGCCACAACCGAGATATCCATCTTTTCCATGGGCAGTGCTGTACACGATAATGGCGGTCCCAGCGGCGGATTCGCCGCAAGATCGCCGTTATCGGTGGCGGGAGAGGGCCCCCCCCCCTCCCGCCGCTCTCCCGCGCTCTCCGCCGCTTACCGGAGCCGTCGGTAACGGCGGAGGCGATCGGGTCCTCCTGCTGGCTGTGTTGGGATACGAGTGAGGGAAAAATCGCCCCCACCCGTCCCCCACAGCTCTGCTGGGCGGAAGTGACGTCAAAACGTCAGTTCCGCCCAGCGTCTTAAAGAAACATTTTTTTTTTCTGAAATTTGAAAAATGACATTTTTTTTTTTTTTTTTCTTTTTTTGCATTTAAGCCTAAATATGAGATCTGAGGTCTTTTTGACCCCAGATCTCATATTTAAGAGGACCTGTCATGCTTTTTTCTATTACAAGGGATGTTTACATTCCTTGTAATAGGAATAAAAGTGATAATTTTTTTTTTTTAATTTATTTCGATGTATAAAATTATAAACGAATTAAAAATAAATAAGAAAACAAAAAAAAAAAAATGTAAAACGCCCCGTCCCGACGAGCTCGCGCGCAGAAGCGAACGCATACGCGAGTAGCGCCCGCATATGAAAACGGTGTTCAAACCACACAAGTGAGATATCGCCGCGATCGTTAGAGCGAGAGCAATAATTCTAGCCCTAGACCTCCTCTGTATCTCAAAAAATGCAACCTGTAGAATTTTTTAAACGTTGCCTATCGAGATTTTTAAGGGTAAAAGTTTGACGCCATGCCACGAGCGGGCGCAATTTTTAAGGGTGACATGTTGGGTATCATTTTACTCGGCATAACATTATCTATCACAATATATAAAAAAATTGGGCCAAATTTATTGTTGTCTTATTTTTTTATTCAAAAAAGTGTTTTTTTTTCAAAAAAAGTGCGCTTGTAAGACCGCTGCGCAAATACGGTGTGACAAAAAGTATTGCAATGACTGCCATTTTATTCTCTAGGATGTTAGAAAAAAAAAATATATAATGTTTGGGGGGTTTAAGTAATTTTCTAGCAAAAAAAACAGTTTTAGTCTCGTAAACACCGAATCTGAAAAACAAACCCGGTGGGCAAGTGGTTAAACAGCACAAAACAGCACAAACATAGCACTAAAGAAACACACATGAGTTTTTATTTGTGCTGATTGTAAGGTGGGCAAAGTGAGTGGAGTTTGAAAAAAATAAACAGTTATAACTTTAAAAGCATAACAGCACAAATAATATTAGCAGCACAAACCAGCACAAACGTAGCACTAACCAACGAGACCAGTTTCGTGTCATTTGGGCCTTGTAGGGGGGCTGATTGACCTTTGGTGACCTTTAATAAATCATTAATAACGCAAAAACGATAAAAAATAGAACGGAAATATTAGCAGCACAAACGTAGCACTAACCAATGAGACCAGTTTGGTGTCATTTGGGCGTTGTAGGGGGGCTGTGTGACCTTTGGTGACCTTTAATAAATCATTAATAACGCAAAAATGATAAAAGATAGAACGGAAATATTAGCAGCACAAAACAGCACAAACATAGCACTAACCAATGAGACCAGATATGTGTCATTTGGGCGTTGTAGGGGGGCTAGATGATGTCATAGTCTGGAAAAAACAATTGCTAATATCTTCAAAATAAAAGCAGCACAAACGTAATTTTTTGCGGCACAAAACAGCACAAATGTAGCACTAAAGAAACACACTTGAGTTTTTATTTGTGCTGATTGTAGGGGGGCCAGCTTCGCTGAGCTGGCCAAAAGACATTAAGGGTGCTCTTTGAACAGGCCAAATGGGAGCAAATAAGAGTGGCTTGTTAGTGTTAAAATGTACTATATGTAAACACTAACTCTAATGGTACTAAAAAATAATGAAAAGGGCTCATGCCCATCTATGAAAAATGTGTCTCATTGTTATCAGGGAACAAGAGGATAATAAAAAATCCTACCAGTATTCCCCTTCACTAACAGTTTACATTGCATTCCCTTTGTCCTACAATTCAGCTAAGAACAGGCAGACACCATCTACGTCTATTTTTTTTAGGATAAAATTGTATATATAATTTGATGTTTATTCTGTTCGCTGCATTGACTATACTAAGCAATACCCCAATTATCTCTGGCACAAGAAAAACATGCCTGGGAGAGTTCATGTGACCCGAGACTCAATTATTGCTATGCAGACATTTGTTTTGTCCACTACTATTGAAGAGACTCTTGACACTGGATATCGACACTGGATATCACCCATGGAATCCTTTCTTCAGGTCGACAAAACAACAAATACTGTTGTGTTTCCACTTATCTGCTCACTGTGTAATTGCTAAAGTTAGAATGACCACAGGAAAAGATCAGTTAGGCTGAGAGTATCTATGAGCACTTATGCAAAGTCCTAAAAAGAGCAGGTTGCTCTGCTACGAATGGTCATCATAAATGTTACAATCTGACATGCAATTTTTGCATGATCAACTTTAGACTTGCCAAAACTATGTATATGAGGATCTATCTATGAGCATTCATACAATCTGCATTCAATCAGGCTGGCCCTACATTGTTGGTAGATCTAAAGGAAATTGTACAATCAAAATGTATTGTGTGTGGTGCGTTGAACAGAAGCTCTTCTAATCTTCTGATGTAGTGAGCCCAATCATCCCATCTGGTAAATACAAAAATAAAGTACTTATTTTGATTGAGTGGGGAAGGGTTAGAATCTTTGTCATGGTTTTTTGTTGCCATTTCTGTAACCATTGGGGACATTCTCTCTCACATTCTATGTGATGAACTAGACAGGATGTGTGCAAAATCACTTCAGTAGGGAGGGTAATTAACATTTTTATAAAGTAGGTTGCTTACACTGGAGAGATCTCCTCATTTTATATTTAGTCCCTTGGATAGAAAATTTATTGAAATCTCCTAAACAGGGGACAGAGATGGCAAGAAAAATACAATAAAAAATTACTGAAGTTATAAAACTCTCTCACTGAAACCAAAAATATGTTTTAACTCAAGTTGGGCTTTAGGTCACATTTACAAATGCCCATATAAAACATTCTGGGGAAAACCATATGCTGTTCATATTTTTAGACCTATTTAATTTTCATTTGAACCGCTTTATGAAATAATGCATTGCACAAAGCCTTTAGTCGCTATTGTCAATCGCCCGTTTTTATGTACCCCAATGGCCTCTCTGTAGAATGAATATGGAATTTTTCCGCACATGCAAAGAGGCTGCACATTGAACATTTGGAAGGAATGAAGACAACCAAGAACAGGATACCTTTTCACACAATTACATGGTACAGAAGGTACTGTATTTATTGGCGTATAACACTCACTTTTTTAACCTGGAAATAAAGGGTAAACGGTACCTGCATGTTATACGCAGGGAAACTTCCCTCATAGGCCGCGTACACACGATCAAATCTGTCTGCTGGAAACGGTCTGCCAGACCGTTTTAGCAGACAGATTTGATCGTGTGTACGGGCGGACAGACAGATTTGGCCAGCCGACAGATTTTAAAGCATGCTTTAAAATCTGTCTGCTGGGAGTCCGTCCGACATGTCTCCTGGTTAGTACGCTAACCAGCAGACATAACTGCTCGCACATGCGTCGAATGGATTCGATGCATGCACGGAAGTGTTTTACTTCCTGGTGACGTGGCAGCGTCAACGTCACCGCCACGTCAGCGCGCTGTCTGCCGGCGGGGATTTTGGTTTGATTATGTGTGCACGATCAAACCAATACATCCCAGCAGACAGATCTGTTCAAATCGGTCTGTCCGACCGATTTGAACAGATGTATTTGCTCGTGTGTACGGGGCCTTAAAGTTAGGGTGTGTGTTATATGCCGATAAATACGGTACATACCATGAATTTGAAATGTTGGGTTTACATATTCTTTAACATATAGTTAACAATGATCTATCAACATTTAATAACATTTCATGGAATAAGAAAACATGTTTTGTATGCATAAGCATCTACAATGCAAATTCGATAATGTAAAAAATATAGTTTTTTTTTTATACCTTCATTTAATAACTTTTGAAGTACTTTAACAAAAACAGAGTTTTTTGAGGCTTCAATTGGGTCATCTTTCCCACCTAAAGTAGACCACCTGTAATTAAGCATATGAAATAGTTTATAAATTATTTTAACAACCAAAGAAATGTTTGGTAACAACTAAAGAGATCATCCAATTTATAACTGGCAATAGAGAAACTAAAGTGAAAACACTAAATTATATAAGAATCAAGATCAATAAACAATTTACCAGTTATATTAGTCTGATATCAGGGTTACAAACAATAACAAAACATATTTGAATTTAGGAGGATCTTGTTACTTCGTTTTGTAGCAAGCAATGTAGAATAAAACAGGACAGAAGGGAAGGTGGCCTGTGTCCTTCACTGTACTTCAAGATATGTAATTTAAAAGCAAGTCAAAATTCCTTTTATCTTAATCACACTGTACACAGGCTTGAAAATTATAGCGCAAGCTATACAAAAATGGTAACTCCCCAATGTTTTAACTAGCATTTGAAGTAAAGTGCACATGAAGTAAGGGCATTACAGTACAGATGATTTGCACACTTAAAACACAAATTGACACTAACAATTCACATTAAAAACAGCTTTTATTTGAACACATCTGTAGTGAAAGTGGAAGTGCCGCACTGCCTCACCAAGGCTCCACGGTAAAGTGTGGTTTTAACTTAAACTTAAAAATCTCCACCAGTGGCATACCTTCCCTTAATTTATACACTGAGATTATATCTATATCTATATATATCTATATATATATATATATATATATATATAGATATATATATATATATATATATATATATATATATATTATATATAATGTATATAGGATTTTTTTTCTTCATAATCACCTGTAAAATCCTTTTTTGTTAGTGCATTATGGGACACAGTGTCAGGTAATATTCATAACCTGCTGGGTTATACTTCATCATTAGGTGAATGGACACTGGTAGACTAAAGTGTTTAGACAGGAAGCGATCCCCTATATAACCCCTCCAACACTAGTTTTGTAGCAAGCACCGAGTCCTCAAAGAAAAGGATTTTACAGGTAAGTATCCGATTTTCTTTTTCATACAACATGGGACACAGAGTTAGGCTAATATTCATTACCTGCTGGGATGTCCCAGAGCAATATCCTTGGGGGAGGGAGTACATCTATGTATTAATCATATATCCATATATAAACCCGTTTAATACAAATATATATTATTATCCTTACAAATGTGAGATCCTAACTGTGAAGGACATTAGCAGCTGCATTTGTCAAGTGTAAGTTAAAAGTTATTGCCAGCTACTTCAGCTGAGAGGAATGTAACAACTTATTAGTTAAGAATGTAGGTAGGATTATCTCAACTATAAATTGAGAAGTAGCCAGGTTGTCTGGTTGAAACTTCACAGATTTTGACAATAAATTGTGTTTTTCAAGGTATAGGTGAAAAGAGGTCATAAATTATTATTAGGCCTCGGCGACCCCAACATTAGAAATTATTCATTATACAAGACTGCCCTTACAGGTTAAGATACCCAATTGTTCAAGATGGCCGCATACTTGGTTGCTATGACAACCATCCAAACACATACGTCATAGATTACATAGCCAAGACACACACCTACTTTTGGGAGCAAGATAAAAGTAGTTAAGAGTTCAGTGAGGAAGGAGCTCGATCTCTGGAAGGCACCCTCTCTCTCTCTCTCTCGGAGTCTACATCTGAAGGAGGCTGGAAGGGCAAAATCTTGAACGCAAACATGTAGCAATGTTGGAAGAGGTCCCTTTATGGAACTCATAACGGAATCTTCTCAAACTGACAAACTTCTTTAACTACTGGTAACGTATTAGTTTATTTATTATTACCTGTTTGGTAATGGAATTGTTTTTGCATATACATTAACTAAAACCATTTAAATTTATGGCAAAGCAAGTGTTGTAATTATGTTATTTTTAACTGCAGTATGAAATAATTATATTACAAATATTAAGAGACATACAAATTTTTTTTTGGTCTTTAAAAAGCTAAATGCCAACATCTATACAATGGTTTTGGTGTGATGCCTGTGTAAAATAGATTCCCTCTAAATTTAAAATAAGCTTGATTGTATTGTCAAGCGTGTGTACAATATGACCTTTGGTTTGTATACGTATAAGTGTAAGCAAGAGATCTGTTGGTTTTGGGCCCGGGGCTAACAGAGAGCACAGGTGGCTTGAAAACCGGGCACATGTGTCCAAACCCGGACTGTCCGGGTCAAAACCGGACAGGTGCAACCCTACTCTTGACTTGAATAAATGGGGAATTGAACAAATGATGAGTGGACTTTTAGCTTAAGATGCATTATAACATCAAGACGAAAATGTGTGCTTATTGAGCAGAAGGAAAAATGGCTGTGTGCTCTGCATACAACCGATTTTCCATGACAATATGTTAAGTTTCACATGCC
Source organism: Rana kukunoris (assembly GCA_029574335.1). Taxonomy (NCBI): domain Eukaryota; kingdom Metazoa; phylum Chordata; class Amphibia; order Anura; family Ranidae; genus Rana; species Rana kukunoris. The sequence goes on from CM056052.1 coordinate 388,745,373, forward strand.
AAGCACCTGTTGTGCACTTTTTTATATCCGATACCAACGTTTATTTTTATATTTGGAACACTGCTGGATACAATATTCTGTACCCATCCCCCCCCCCCAAAAAAAGTGTTTTATGCATTGGTGTCATTTTTTTTTTTAACAGGGATATACCTAACAACTTCAGCTCTGGACCATTTGGCTACCAAATGACCAGGTCACTTTTTGCAATTCGGCGCTGCGTCGTTTTAACTGACAATTGCGCGGTTGTGCAACATGGCTCCCAAATAAAATTGAGGTCCTTTTTTTCCCCACAAATAGAGCTTTCTTTTGGTGGTATTTGATCGCCTCTGCGCTATAAACAAAAAAAAGAGCGAAAATTTTGTCAAAAAAGCAATAGTTTTTACTTTTTGCTCTAATAAAAATCCCCGAAAAATATATAGATAAATAAATTTTTTCCCTTAGTTTAGGCCGATACGTATTGTTCTACATAGTTTTGGTTAAAAAAATAAAAATAAATGAGCAATAAGCATTTATTGATTGGTTTGTGCAAAAGTTATAGCGTCTACAAAATTGGGGATAGTTTTATGGCATTTTTATTAATTTTTTTTTTTAACTGGTAATGGTGGCGATCAGCATCGTGATTGTGACATTATGGCAGACATATCGGACACTTTTGACGCTATTTTGGGACCATTCACATTTATACAGCCATCACTGCTATAAAACTGTATGGATTACTGTATACATGTGACTGGCAGTGATGGACTTGACCACTAAGGGGTTAGGAAGGGGTTAAGTGTGTCCTACAGAGCGATTCTGTTAGGGGCATGGCTTATTGTGACACGTCACTGATCGCTGCTCCCGATGAGAGGGAGCAGACCAGTGTTGTGTTACTAGGCAGAACAGGGAGATACCTTGTTTACACTGGCCTCTCCCGTCCTGCAGCTCTGTGACCCGATCACTGGACACCGGCGGACAGAGTCCGCAGGCCTCGCGGGCACAGAGCTCACGGCAGGGGTGCGAATGCACCCGCACGGTGGCAAATTCAAAGTGACATAAATATACCTCACTTTGCCCAGCCGTGGCATTCTGCCGATGTTAATCCTTGTGACGTGGTCGTCAAGAGCTGAAAGGAGTTATAAAGGAAAGAATATGACAAAACCTTCTGTGTGTAGCACTCTCCCCATCACCCACCCAATTACCCTGAACCCAAATCTCTATGTACGGTGTAGGTGCATCATAGGTTCCAAACACAGCAGATTATGGGCACAATTTAATAAAAACTATGCACACAGAATCCGAGGCAAGCTGTGCATAGCAACCAGCCTGCTTACATGTTTTTTGTCATCACAGCTTAATAGAAAAAGTTGAACAGAAGCCGATTGGCTACTATACTAATAAGCAATTGTTTTTGCAAAAAAAATCCAACATGTTGGTTTGTTTTTTGGGCACAAAATTAGCATTTTGAGAATCGAAATGTAACTACTAAGTTGCACGATAGAGCGTACCAACCTTTTTTTCTAACGATTTTCTAACCGTGTATGGCCAGCATTACACTATTTTATGTCCAAGGATAATAAACAAGCAGACACAGATCTCTAGAGCCACGTACACACGATCGGTTCGTCTGATGAAAGCGGTCTGATGGACCGTTTTCATCAGACGAACCGATCCTGTGTGGGCCCCATCGTTTTTTTTTATCCATCGGTGAAAAAAATAGGAACTTGTTTTAAAATTATCTGATGGTTAAAAAAACGATTTTTGAAGACAGATTTTTGTCTCTCCAATTATGATTAAGGTCTTGTAGCAGGAAAGAGTCACACATTTTGAGATATATTAAGAAAGTGCTATGGTTATTTAAAAAAAGCCATTAAACTGTTCTTAATATAGGCTAAACAAGATTTCCAGGTACAATAATGAATGTCCCTGGATGTGGCTTTACTTGCCCTTCAGAAGAAAGTAATGAGACTCAGAGACCCCTCTGATCTGGGTTTCAACAGCCCTCGTTTACAAGCTAGTGGCTGTGAAGACAGGTGAAACAGAGGGCCTTGAGGCTGGGTTCACACTGATACTACAGGACAGTCATACAACTTTCATCCTACTTTGCTCTGTGACATCAGTCCTACATCCATCCGACTTGAATGAACAGGATACTGCTTTGATCCAACTTTGTGATAGTCTGACTTGTCCTTTGACCAATCAAAACAATCCCGGTGTGAGATAAATTCCTTTTACTGCTGCTGTAATTACCATGTCGGATGTCAAAAGTTGGATGGTTAGCACAAGTCTCCTACTTTGATCCAACTTCAATGATATTCAATGGGCTGAAGTAGGATCAAAGTTGGACCAAAGTAGTACAGGGAGCATTTTCAAAGTCAGACAGACTTGTGTCAGACCATTTAAGACTGCTCTCATAGGGTAACATTGATTTTCACATGTCAATGCGACATGAGCTCCCAATGTCGGAGCGTTTGTCGTACCAGTGTGAACCCAGCCCGAGACTGGGAAAAACAACTGGTCTTCTGTAAAAAGTCAGCAGATTTTTTCGTACTAAGATGTGAAAAAGTTCAGAGATGAGTGGATTGCAAAGTTCAGGGATGCACTATGACCAGGGATGCCAAACTCCATTTAATTGCAGCATTATGGTTGCTCTCAAAGGGCTGCTTTTATCTGTAATATTACATACATTTATCCATGGGTTTTTCTTCAGTGAATAGGTGTAGTAACGTGAACCCACCACCCCCACCGTACCGCTTTAAACAGTAGGTGTGACCAATTTGCACTACAAGTGGGAGGATCTCCATATTGAAAGGGCAATAAATACCAGGAGTGCATTATGTGCAGGGTTCAGTAATGGGCTATGTATAGAGCGCAATTCAAGTGGTGCCCTAAACACAGTGAACAGAGTTTAGGGATGCACCATGTACAGAGTGCAGTGTTTAGGGATGCACCCTGTACAGAGTGCAGTGTTTAGGGATGCACCATGTACAGAGTGCAGCGTTTAGGGATGCACCATGTACAGAGTTTAGGGATGCACCATGTACAGAGTTTAGGGATGCACCATGTACAGCGTTTAGGGATGCACCATGTACAGCGTTTAGGGATGCACCATGTACAGAGTTTAGGGATGCACCATGTACAGAGTTTAGGGATGCACCATATACAGAGTGCAGAGTTTAGGGATGCACTAGGTGCAGAGTTCAGGGGGTGTGCTGTGTAGAGTGAAGGGTTAAAAGGCACACTAAATACAGAGCGCAGGTCTAGGGGTGTGCTATGCAGTGTGCTTTCAAAGGCTGCCCACATCTCAATTCCACCCTACTTTTGGTTCTCACCTCTGCTCCACTCTCCCATCATTCCCACCTCTGCACACATCTCCCTCCACAGCCCTCATCCCCTTACCTTCTTGTTTTAGGGGGGAAGGGGGCATAAGTAAAGCCTGGAAAAGACCCTGCTTTCTCTATGCTGATAAACGTTAGGCAGTAATGAGATTGGGCAAAGGATATTTAATCACATATTAACCATATTTCTCACAGAGAATATCACTGTGAGATTTTTATAAGAAAGACCTGTATTTGAGATGTACCTAAAATTAGACCAAGATATTTGAGGCAAATCAAGAGCTGTAGGACAGTTCTTTGAAGTTGACTACCTAACCAAGGGGATCTGGGCAGTTGAATTTACCTTTGCATATTTTTCGGTCAGGCCGGAAGAAAATTATAGCATTATAGTTGCCCTCAAAGGGCTGGTTGTATCTGTTAGGCCTCGTACACACGAGTGGATATGTCCGCTGAAAACGGTCCGATGGACCGTTTCAGCAGACATCTCCGATCGTGTGTATGGGCTAGCGGACAGATTTGTCCACCCGACAGATTTCAAAGCATGCTTTGAAATCTATCGGGTGGGAATGTGTCCGCCCGACATGTCTGCTGGTTAGTACACTTACCAGCAGACATGTCGTCCCGCACAGCCGCCGAATGGATTCGGCGCATGCGCGGAAGTGTTTTACTTCCTGGTGCGGTGACGTGGCGGCGTCAACGTCACCGCCACATCACCGCGCCGTCCGCCGGCGGGGAATTTGATCCGATGGTGTGTACACGCCATCGGACCAAACTCCAGATCGGACATATCCGATGGAAACGGTCCGCGGACCGTTTTCATCGGATATGTCCAATCGTGTGTACAAGGCCTAAGACTATATCAATTTATCCAGGGCATTTTTTTCTCAGAGAAAAGGTGCAGAAACTCGACCATGCTCCGCCTACCTTGAAAAGGTGGGTGTGACCAAATCGCACAACAAAGAAGCAATACCAGAAGTGTGTTAATGTGCGGAATTCAGAGATGCGCTATGTACAAAAGTGCAGGGTTCAGGGATGCGCTATTGAAAAGAGTGCAGGGGTCTTCTGTGGTACAAGCAACAGTGGTAAGTAGAGGAAGAGAGCCATGTTTTGGCTGAAAAAAAAGCTTTGCGTGCGAGGGCCACATGAGATGGCCTGGCGGGCCAGATTCGGCCTGCAGGCCTTGTGTTTGACACATGTGATCTAGACAGTCTGCCCTGTGAGTTCTGGGAACAGTTAGGAAGAGTGTCAGGAGTTTTGAAAATATTCTGGGTGAGGAAGTTTGTTGAAAGACTTTAAGTCTAAGATAGGACAGATCCTTCTGTTGGGTTTTTATACTGTGGATAGGTTTTAGTAGAATCACTTGAACCTGTGGTGTGATGGTAATGGCAAAAAAACTACCAGGGACAAGAGGTCGTATAAGTATTGTGGAAAAACTTAATGTGTTTAAAGCTGAAGTCTGCTGTATTCTTTTTTTTCCCAATGTCCCCCTGGTGGGATTTGCCATTATGTACTAGTATGCACAGCATATTAGTACATTATGGCAGACTTAACGGTCATATGGTGTCCTTACAGCACTGGGACCGATCCTGTGGGCCCCTGGCGCTTCCTTTCGGTCCTGTGCCTTTGGTCACTTGATAGGCCAAGCCGCAATGATGCCACTCCCACACATGAAGTCACATCAATGCCACATGGATCGGTGGGCTATCGGGCCCGTAAATGTTCACTGAGCTGCACATGCGTGGCTCAGTAAACATGACAAGTCAGCTATTTGACGAAAAAACAACTTCCTTTTTAAACAGTTCTTGTGTGAGTTAACAGAAGGGAATGGTGAGGAGGTAGAGTTTTGGAATGACATTTTGTGACTTTGGTAAACCACCAATTAGATTTGAAATGTTGGGATTGTCACTGTAGCAGACATCCCCGCTCCTAAACTGAGGGCCTGTCTTCATTGCGGAGAGGACTTGGCGGCTTCTTTGGGCCAGATCTTATGTAAGAATGGGGTATCAGGTTTTCAAGCTGAAGCTTGGGAAAGCGTGAAGGTGCTCTTTCAGAGGTGCTTAGAGTAGGAAAAAGCACCTGCTAAGTTACCTTCCACCAAGAAAGCAAAACTTTTGGCCAAGTCCTTTGCCAAACAAGCATTGAAAATAAATTTGTGAGAGACCTCTTTTGCAGGCAGGTTCAGCTGTCCAAACTTTTTGTCAGAGAATCATGTGCATATGAACAGAGTTGAGAGCCATTCTGGAAATTTGTCTCATGACGTGTTCAGAAAACCCACACAAGAAAAACAAGAGCAGAAGGAAGAAGCTTGTTCACGTTCCTGGTCCAGTTTGCGGTGGTTTGACATACTGAAACAACAACCAGAGCTGTTGCAGGGCTGGGCCTGCCAGGGTAAAGAGAACTTTTAGGAGAGACTAAAATTTTCTGTCCACAGAGTCTTTTAAAGTTGGCAGTTCTTCACTAGGCAACAAGCTTTTCAACATTAGCAAGCATACTGCAGGGTAGCTCCCTCCTCAATATGGCAACAGTGTGGAATAGAAATATTTGCAGCTTCCTCCAACACTGTTTCTACATTCTCTTCATTTTCCTCTAAGTGTCATATAGGACAGGCAAAGTCTGGTTGAGAAACAGAAGTAGGAGCAGAGGCAGGACAATTTTTAAATCTGGACATATATGATTGCCATAGGGCCATCATCTGTCTGAGAAATTGTGACATAGCTGCAGAAAGTGTTACTTTTGCCAAAATAGGCTACCTGCTGCATGCTTAAAACAGAACTCTGCCCCCTTTCTATCAGCTATCAAACACTAGCCAACAGAATATGGGCTGGACGGGCTGCTATGTGTATATGGGTCCACCTACTTTCTTAAGCAGCCCAACCATTGGCTGTTTTTTTGATAGCTGCTATAGAGGGGGCGGATCCACATACATGGAGTGGCCCGCCCAGCCCCCATCCCATTGGCTTGCGTTTGATAGGCTAGCCGTTTAGTCCCTCCCTCCCCCGACATCAGCGCCGAGTTTTGACAGCTCCTCTCTGCAAGCAGTGACATTACATTACAGTTTCACACACTGAGTGGCTCTTACATGCCTTACTGGCTGCTCAATGGGAAACGGTCTCACAGGCAGCACGTTATACAGTCACTTTCAGCGTTTTACAGCAGATCTCCAGACATGCATTAGGGTGTACCCAGGCACACCCAGTGTTCAAGCCTATGGCCACAATACTGGGTTTAATTGGCAGTGTAAAAATTTGAGGTGCATATTTTATGGTATTATAGGTTGCACACCATGGTGTTTACAAAAGGCAAATAGACTGTTCACTTTGAAAGGGAGGGTTCACTTTGCACTTTGTTCACTTTCCCCATGAGTTAGAGAATGTAGTAAAGTTTCACTTTGCAAGAAATACCCCATCACATGCAAGGAATGCTTGTTGACCGTAGAATTTCACCTCGTTCACTAAGCTCTGTGGAAAATTCTCTTGAAAAGTGCAACTTCCCTTGCAATAGGAACAGTCTATTTGTCTTTAGTAAATCAACCCCAGGGTGTGCAATACTATGACATAAATGTTAATTTAAATTAAGAAGCCAGGAGACCAGTTTTGACCAGCCAGTAAAAAAAAAAAAAAAACAGGAAAGTAGTCAATGAGATATTCTTTATGCTTGTCATAAATAGATTTAGGTACCCAACGTATATGAGGTATGATAAAAAGTTTACATTGAGAAAAGTAGCAGAAGATACTATTTCTTACTTTTTTTCCAAGGGTAGTAACCCACAAGGACATACTGGTCACCAAGTTCAATGCATGTATAATATAGACCCAGTATTTATTCAAATTTTAAGGAGAACCATAAAAGTAAACATTTACATCCCAAATACTCATGGCTCAAAAAATGTGATACGTACATGTTTTTCTTTACAGATTTGCAAAGTATTTCTTGCTTCAGTTTTTCCAAATTCACTCCATCATCCTTAAAAACACAAAAGTAGATAGTATATATTTGGTGTGTCAAGCTGAATGAAAAATAAAATTGAACATCACATAAACAATTGCTAGCAGGAGGGCCTATTTGTATGTCTCTTTGCAATACATACTTAGTATCTGCATGTTAAAAAATGTGTATAGTTTGCGCCACGGAGAAAAAAGTGTTATTTCTCCCAATTAATGGGTAGGATAACAAGTGGTTAAACCTAAATATCTTTAAATATACCAGTTTGTAAGCTGCCACCTAAACATTTTCAGTGTGTGAAAATACAAATAGAAACAGGGGTGAAGGGGCACTAGATGCACAAAAAAGGGATTTTTAAATACAGCTTACCTGTAAAATCCTTTTCTTGGAGTACATCACGGGACACAGAGCGGCATATTCATTACTATATGGGTTATATGGAGTACCTTCAGGTGTGGACACTGGCAATCTCAAACAGGAAGTCCCCTCCCTATATAACCCCCTCCCCTAGAGGGAGTCCCTCAGTTTTGTAGCAAGCAGTATGCCTCCCAAAAATGTTCCCCAAAAGAGGGGTGGGAGCTCTGTGTCCCGTGATGTACTCCAAGAAAAGGATTTTACAGGTAAGCTGTATTTAAAAATCCCTTTTTCTTTCTCGTACATCACGGGACACAGAGCGGCATATTCATTACTATATGGGATGTCCGAAAGCAATGCTTTAATGAGGGGAGGGAGACATCTTCTCAAAAGAGATTTAATTTAGAGGTATACTCAAATAATAATAATAAATCCAACTTAGTCAAGAAAAACTTTTTTTTTTTTTTTTTACACCCAAGGGTGCCCCTGATCCCGAGGATCTTAAACCGCAGCCTGTAGTACTGCCTGCCCAAAGGCTGAATCCGCATTCCTTCTCACGTCTAGTTGATAAAACCTTGTAAACGTGTGGACTGATGACCACGTCGCCGCCTTGCATATCTGAGCCATAGAGATCTGATGGTGTGCTGCCCAGGAGGCGCCCATGGCCCTGGTAGAATGGGCCTTTACCGACAAAGGAGGAGGCAACCTCTTCAAACCGTAGGCCTGAATGATTAATTGTCTAATCCATCTCGAGATGGTGGATTTTGCAGCTGCCTGCCCCTTCTTGGGGCCATCTGGTAGAACGAACAACACATCTGTTTTCCGGATCTTTTCTGTAGCTTTAAGATAGGCCTTCATGGCCCGGACAATATCCAAGGTATGCAGCAACCCCTCCTTTCTAGATGTGGGTTTTGGAAAGAAGGATGGAAGTACCAAATCCTGGTTCAAGTGAAAATTGGATATAACCTTTAGTAGAAAGGCAGGATGGGGCCGGAGAACTGCCCTGTCCTTATGTAGAATGAGATATGGTTCCTTACACGATAAGGCTGCCAACTCTGACACTCTCCTGGCCGAAACTATGGCGACCAAGAATACCAACTTTCTTGTCAGTAAAACTAAAGGAATCTCAGCCAACGGCTCAAAGGGTTGTTTCTGTAGAGTGGACAGGACAAGATTTAAGTCCCATGGACAAATTGGTGACTTGACAGGAGGATTAATACACAAGACCCCCTGTATGAAGGTCTTTACCAGCGAGTGGGTGGCCAGCGGCCTTTGAAACCACACTGACAGAGCTGAAATCTGTCCCTTGATTGTGCTTAAAGCCAGGCCTTTATCCACTCCTAGCTGGAGAAAACCTAACACCCTATCAATGGTATATTTGCGGGAATTCCATCTTTTGGATTCACACCAGCCTAAGTAGTTCCTCCACACCCTGTAATAAATCACCCTGGAGGCCGGCTTTCTAGCCCTAATCAGGGTAGGAATTACCTGCCTAGACAGACCTCTACCCCTGAGAATCAGGGATTCAGCCTCCAGGCCGTCAAATTTAGACGCTGTAATGTAGGGTGGAGGATCGGGCCTTGTGAGAGTAGGTCTGGTCGTAGAGGAAGAGTCCAAGGGTCTCCCACTGCCATCCTCAGGACTAGTGAGTACCATGTCCTCCGGGGCCAAGCTGGAGCTACTAGAATGACTGGCTTGTGCTCCACTCTGATTCTGCGCAACAGGCGCGGAAGTAACTGTAGCGGAGGGAATGCATATAGAAGTTTGAATTGATGCCAAGGGCAAACCAACGCATCGGTTTCGCAGGCCATAGGGTCCCTCGCTCGAGACACGAACCTGTCTAGTTTCTTGTTGAACCTGGATGCCATTATATCTACGTCTGGCATTCCCCACTTCTGGCAGATTGTCTGAAAGACCTGGGGGTGCAGAGACCACTCCCCCGGCGACAGAATCTGGCGACTTAAGAAGTCTGCCTGCAGGTTGTCCACTCCGGGAATGAATATCGCCGAAATGCAGGGTACATGAACCTCTGCCCAGTGAAAAATCAAGCTCACCTCCCTCTGAGTGGCCTGACTCCTGGTTCCCCCTTGGTGGTTTATGTATGCCACCGCTGTGGCATTGTCTGACTGGATTCTCACCGGGGACCCCTGTAATCTGGAGGTCCATGCCAGGAGGGCTAGGCGAGCAGCTCTGATCTCCAAGACATTGATGGGTAGCTGCCTCTCTGCTTCCACCCAAGTTCCCTGGCGAGAGAACCCCTCCAAGACCGCCCCCCAGGCTGGCGTCTGTGGTAACTACCTTCCAGACAACGGGGCTGAAGGACCTTCCCTTTAGAAGATTCTGAGGGTTCAACCACCAAGCCAGGCTTTGTCGGACCCTTGATGATAGCGTCAAAGGGGACTCCAAGGCATGTGCTCTCTTGCCCCAGGCTGCTAGAATGGCTGCCTGTAGGACGCGAGTGTGGATCTGAGCGTATGGTACCGCCTCGAACGTGGCCACTAGCTTGCCTAGTAATCGCATACACAGGCGAATAGTTGGTTTTTTCTTGCTTAGAACCAACTGAACCAACCCCTTAATAGCCTCGATCTTTACAAGGGGCAGGAACACCCTTTGCTGTTCTGTGTCTAACCTCATGCCGAGGTATTCCAACTGCTTTGTAGGCTGGAACGCCGACTTTTCCCGGTTTAGGACCCAGCCGAACCTTTCGAGGTACTGAACCGTGAGGTTTACTGCCTGTTGCAGACACGGCCGTGAGTGATCTATGATTAAAAGGTCGTCCAAGTATGCTAGGACTGTGACCCCTTGGATCCTTAGATTGGCCAAAACTGGGACTAGGATCTTCGTGAATACCCGGGGGGCCGTGGCTAGCCCGAAGGGGAGCGCCCTGAATTGGAAGTGTCGCTGCCCCACTGCGAAGCGTAAAAATCTTTGATGCGACTGAAAGATTGGTACATGAAGGTAAGCATCCTTTATGTCTATGGAAGCCAGAAAATCGTCCCTCTGGAGCGTGGCGACTGCTGACCGGATGGATTCCATCCGGAAGGAACGAACCCTTAGGTAAACGTTTAAACTCTTTAGGTCCAAGATTGGCCTGACATCGCCGTTGGGCTTTGGTATGACAAAGAGATTGGAATAGAAACCTAGCCCCTGCTCTTGGGCTGGCACCTCTATTATCACGTCCTGGCAAAGCAGGTGATCCAAAGCTGCCAGCATCGAGGCCTTCTTTGCTGGATCCTTTGGTAGCCTTGACTCTTGAAAATGAGGCGGAGGAAACTTTAGAAACTCCAGTCTGTAGCCTGTGGTTACAGACGCCCGGACCCATTTGTTCGGGGATCTTGGCTTCCCAAACTTCTGAGAAGAAACGAAGCCTTCCCCCCACCCGCGAGAGTGGGGGCGCCCCTTCATAAGGCAGACTTAGGGGCTGGTTTTGTCGGCTTGCGATACCATGATCTCTTACCCCCAGGGGCCTGTCCCTGCGATCTACTGTTAAAGTTGGATCGCGCAGGCGGCCGTCGATACTGCCTGGAATTTGAGGGCCCTGAGACAGGAAAGAGCTGCCTTTTAAATGTAGGACCCCGGAATGTCTTTTTGACTGGTAAAAGGGTACTTTTGCCACTTGAAATAGTCTGAATGTATTTATCCAGATCCTCTCCGAAGAGTCGTCCTCCATGGAAGGGAAACCCTGCCAGAAGCTTTTTGCATGGGGGCTCCGCCGCCCAGTTCTTCAACCATAAGAGCCTTCTCACGTGCACCAAAAATAGTGATAAACGAGAGGCCTGCTGGATGGAATCCTTTATAGCATCTACCGCAAAACACAGAGCTCTGGGAATGTCAGAAAACTCTTCTGCCTGTTGGGTAGGCATGTCTTTTAGCATTTCTTTTGTCTGGTCCTTTAACGCCTGACAAACTCCAATCGCAGCCACAGCTGGCTGTACCACTGCTCCTGCCGTAGCAAAGGATGCTTTTAAAAGTGTCTCTAACCGTTTATCAACCGGATCTTTAAACATTTGTATGTTTTCCACCGGGCAAGTCAGTGATTTATTCACACATGAGATGGCTGCATCCACCACTGGGAGCTTCCACCTCTTCGAGAATTTTTCCTCCATAGGGTAAATGACCGCAAATCTCTTTGGCGGCAGAAAAATCCTGTCCGGTCGTACCCAATCCTGAAAGATCAATTCCTCCAAGAGAGGATGGACCGGAAAAACTGCGTTGCTTAAAGGAGCTTTCAAAGAACCCAGAGAGGATACCGCAGGAACCTGAGGCTCTGGTAATGGTAAATTAAATGCCGAGCGGACCATGTCCGTCAAAGACTGCACCCACAGTCTCTCTGTCTGGGAGTCTGAAAATGGTTCCTCAGAGGTAGATCCCTCAATCCCTGAACCCTCTTGGTTCAGGTCTAGTTGATCCTCCTGCGATTCCAATTCCTCCGGAGAGAGAATTTCAGCATCTGAGGATACACCTTTTGGTGATGGGGATCTAGCCCGTTTCTTGCCAGGAATAGATCTAGCGATCAACGCTGCTAATCTCTCTTCTAGCCCCCCTAGGGATACAGCTAGCATCTCCTCTGTGATAAACACAGGGCTGGGCTGATCTGGGCCAGCCTCAGCACCAGACCCCCCCAATGGCTCATCCAAGGCGACCTTCATGGGAATAAGCTGCGGGGAAAGTATCGGCATATCATCAGAATCAGAGGGGGAACCCCTTTGTTTTTTGGTCTTTTTTGTACCCTTTGACCCCGAACCTTTGGAAGCCATAATACAAAATCGAGGGACTCCGCCTACAACAGCAGACTGTAGTGGCCAGGAGTACAAAAACTAGGGTTTAGGGGACAATAGATCACTAATGCCCAAAAACTGATGGGGCCCCGTATGTTTTCTTTTTTTTTAAATATATAAGTCCTTTTTTTTTTTTTTTTTAAAACATACAGCGACCCCAAACTTAGTTTGCCAGCCTCCAACCTGTTGCAAAAAGGGGGATTTTTTGGCTTAACAGAAAAGCATTGGAACCAAGTCCAGCATGTACTACCCCTCTTCCGCCACCGGGAGTCACTGTTCTGCCGCTCTGCGTCCTCTCCCTTTCAGATCAGCCTCAGACTGAGCACTGACTATAGCCTGCTGATCTATAACAGCACAAGGCGCGCCCCTGATGACGCTGCAGGCACGCCCCCTCCCGCCCTCCCCTCCGAACGGCGCGAAAAACGTCTATAAGACGTGCGCGCGCGCGTATGCCGGAGCAGGAAGAACATGGAGGAGCCGCGCTGCTGGAGACCCAGGACTGCAGTACCAAGCGGCAGAATCAAACCCCCGGCCAGGTAGGACTCTCCAAAAGGCCCCATAGGGGTCCTTACTAGCCCTAGGAAGAAAGCAGCAGGTAGCTAGCAAACACAATTGTTTCTTAGACAGGGGAACCTAGTGATGGGGGAATGAGATCATCCTGTCTTCTCAGACATAGTGAGCAAGGTTGCCAATGCAGAGCATACTTAGGCTACCCGCCTTTTAGGTTACCCCGGAGAGCCTGCTGTCGAACCAAGTCCCGCAGGCTCCCCTCTTACCTGCTCCATGCTGCAGGATGTTTGTCTAGCAAAACGATCCAATCTTCTCCCATCTCCGTGGGTAGCGTAATAGACCTTCAGGCCCTGGGGTCCTATGAAGGTACCCACTGTCCTGGACCTATATAGCACCCTGGCAAACAGGAACTTATGGTCTTTACGAACTCCAAGTCCTGGGCCCAGGGTCCAGCCCTCCAAAGAGGAGCATTATAGGCAAAACCCCACGGTTTGGGGCCCGGGTACTGTCCACTTTGGCACTGAGGCTCCTTGGACAGATCCGGTTAGCCCGCCCTTAATCCCAAGGATGTGGAGCAAAGCTATTCCGTGACCAACACCTAAGACACTGGCGAAAAAACTGAGGGACTCCCTCTAGGGGAGGGGGTTATATAGGGAGGGGACTTCCTGTTTGAGATTGCCAGTGTCCACACCTGAAGGTACTCCATATAACCCATATAGTAATGAATATGCCGCTCTGTGTCCCGTGATGTACGAGAAAGAAATCAATACAAGGTATGTAATAACTATGTATACTCAAGTGCATATATATATACATTAAATAGTGTAGTCTATTTATACAAAAATCATAAAGTTATTGATATAGTGAACTAGTGTCCATACAATAAAGTGAAAAGAAAGTCCCAATGGTGCTATACGATAAGCACCCAATGGCATATCACAGCCCAAAATGACGTATATATTGCAGTTCAGGAACCACCACCAAATATTTGCACCCGATGTGATCGATAGAAATGGCTCCTTACCAATAATTGTAGACTCTTTTAATTAAAAAAGAAGTCATAAACCGCTTGTGTCAATGGGATGACTCAAAATGATCCGGATAGGCAAATCAGATGATCCAATATTCATATAGATAGGGGTCATAGAAATAGAAAGGCAATCATAGTGAAGTATTGTTTATTAAAATATTATAAAAAGTAACATGCCAGGTGGCTGCTTACTTAGATTGTGCCCTGATCCCGGCACTGAGGCTTGTAGCATGTATTCGATATCCAATCGAACCCATAAATTCGGATAAGGATCGGTGGTCCGTCGTGCTGGTAGTCCCACTAGCCGGCATACGTTCTACCGTCGAAACAGCGTGAATGCGGAGAAGGATCGAAAATCCGTCGCACTGCTAGTCCCACTAGTCGGCGTGCGTTCCACCGTCGGAAACCAACGGACCCGGAAATCGGAAGTGGAATGGGAATGCGTGACTGGTTAGCGCCTCGACGTACGTTTCGTATGTTTACGTCATCAGGAAGCGTGATTACGTCATCTGATTTGCCTATCCGGATCATTTTGAGTCATCCCATTGACACAAGCGGTTTATGACTTATTTTTTAATTAAAAAAGTCTACTATTATTGGTAAGGAGCCATTTCTATCGATCACATCGGGTGCAAATATTTGGTGGTGGTTCCTGAACTGCAATATATATGTCATTTTGGGCTGTGATATGCAATTGGGTGCTTATCGTATAGCACCATTGGGACTTTCTTTTCACTTTATTGTATGGACACTAGTTCACTATATCAATAACTTTATGATTTTTGTATAAATAGACTACACTATTTAATGTATATATATGCACTTGAGTATACATAGTTATTACATACCTTGTATTGATTTTGTGCATCTAGCGCCCCTTCACCCCTGTTTCTAGTATCAGCATGTTATCAAGTTTCTTTAGATTGTACTCTGAGCTGCAAAGTTGATAATCTTGGCATGCCTTGGTGCAGAAAATTAAAGTGCATGTAAAACCCTAGAAAGAACTATTGCTGTATCCACTTCCATGCTTAAATGCAACAATCAGTATTTATTGCTAGAAAATTACTTAGAACCCCCAAACATTATATACCGTTTTAAAGTAGAGGCCCTAGAGAATAAATTGGAGGGTGTTGCAATTTTTTATGTCACACAGTATTTGCGCAGCGGATTTTCAAATGCATTTTCTTTTTAAAAATACACCTTTTTGAATTTCATTGCAAAAAACACAATAACAATTTTTTTTGTAATATATAATAGATGATGTTTACGCCGAGTAAATAGATACCCTTCAACATCAGGAAACAATGTACATTTTACTGTCCATAGGTAACGCTTTAAAAGCCTTTAAAGGTTACCAGTTTAGATCTACAGAGGTGGTCTAGTGCTGGAATTACTGCCCAAGATGGGACATTTGCGGCGATACCTCACATGTGTGGGACAACCGATGTACGTGTGCATGTGGGACTGATCAACCTTCACTCTCCAGTTGTCTTGCGCCTCGACTACTAAAACTCACTCCTAATTGGATTATCTTTACATACATTATCCCCCCTTCAGTCCATGAATGCTGCTGCAATACTCATCCACCTTACCAACCGTACAGTGTCATCCACCCCTCTCTGCCAATCCCTGCACTGGCTTCCACTCACCCAACAAATAAAGTACTAACCATAATTTACAAAGCCATCCACAACTCTTCCCACCAGCTACATCACTAACCTAGTCTCAAAATCCCAACCAAGCCGCTCTCTTCTGTCTTCCCAACACCTCCTGCTCTCTAGCTCCCTTGTCACCTCCACCCATGTTCGCATCAAGGATTTCTCCAGAGCTTCTCCCATCCTTTGGAACTCCCGACCCTCCCCTAATCTATCCATCTTTATATGATCCCTTAAAATCCTTCTCTTTAAAGAAGCTTATCCTGCTTCTAACCAATACACAGTTTTACTTTTATATCAATTGACCCTCCCTCCTAGATTGTAGGCTCTAACAAGCAGGGTCCTTTAATTCCTCTTTTACCAAATTGCAATGTAACTGTAATGTCTGCCTTCATTTTGTTAAGCTCTGAGCAAACTCTTGGTGCTATATAAATGCTGTATAATAATAAATGAATATACACACACACACACACACAGTGGATAGAAAGTCTACAAAGACCTGTTAAAATGTCAGTTGTTAGTGACATCACTAACATTACATAAGAAAATGAGACAAAGATAAATCTTTTTAGAACTTTTTCCACCTTTAACCACTTCAGCCCCAAAAGGATTTCCCCCCTTAATGACCAGGCCATGATTTGCGATATGGCACTGCGTCGATTTAACTGAGATTTGCGCTGTCATGCGACGTTGTACCCAAATATGTAATTTTTATCCCCACAAATAGAGATTTATTTTGGTGGTATTTGATCACCTCTGCAGTTTCATTAAGTGGTCTTGCATAGCAAGATGACTTACTATTCTCTCACATATATATTATTAAGTGTTCTTGCATAGCAAGATCACTTACTATTCTCTCACATATATATTATTCTTATAGCCAAATTTACCACCCTAACTCCTCCCACAGTTTTTACACTACATAGACGAGTAATATATCAAAATGTGCGGATTGTTCCCGAATAGTGGGCTATTATTTTGTGGAACGTTTCGCCAAATCGTTCGCGAAATATCGTAATTTTTGCGGTGACATTTTTCCATAGGAATGAATGGTGAAGCTTACAGTGTGGAATGTCAAAAACTGAAAAATCATTTGTTCCCGGATTGTTCCCAATCGCGTTGCTATTACTTTGTGGAACGTTTCGCCAAATCATTCGCGAAATATCGTCATATTTGCGGCGAAATTTTCCCATAGGAATGAATGGTGAGAGCTAGAGCACAGAATGGCAAAAACGAAAAAATCATTACATGATTTGTAAACTGCGACCACTCCCTCATTTTCAAGCCGACCTACACAAATCTTATATCAAAATGTCCAGCTGTCCCTGCTGACACTACACGTGTCCATGGCTAAGCGATCTTTCAAATAGTTTTCAAGATACGGCCATTTGTTTGCAACACACGCCATCCATCATTTCAATGGAAGTCAATGGACGTCAAAATCTTGAAAACTGAAATTTGCAAGGTAATTTGTAAACTGCGACAGTGCCTTTAATTTTAATATTTCAGAGACATACTATACATCAAATTAAAGGTCTGGGTCTTGTGATTCGTAAAATATAAAAATATTCGCTGTACGATTTATAGTTTTTAAAATTCAATCATTTGAAGAAGCACGAGTTTTCAAAACAGCCAGAATCTGAGTCTGTGCTTATAGGCTGCCTGCATGTGTTTACATTGGTTTCCTAGGAGACGCTGAGGAAAATATCACCTCACACACAGCTAAGGGGCTTTCTGTAGCTCCTCCCACACAGCTGTGATGGCTTTCTATAGCTCCTCCCACACAGTTGTGAGGTGATATGGCTATGTTTTTTTTTTGCTCTGTAACTTCTGCATACTCTGCAAATAGCAACCGTCCATAGCAACCAGTCCATAGCAACCCGTACATAGCAACCCGTACATAGCAAACAGACTATAGCAACTGTTCATAGCAACCAGACCATAGCAACCAGTCCATAGCAACCCGTACATAACAACTGTCCATAGCAACCACTCCATAGCAACTGTCCATAGCAACCAGACCATAGCAACCAGACCATAGCAACCAGACCATAGCAATCACTCCATAGCAACCAGTTTTTGATGGGGCAAATAGGATGGTGCAGTTTTTTATGGTGCAGTTTTGATGGGCTAGTTTTCAACGGGGCAATGGATCGAAATGGATCGACACACTGTTTGATCACATTTACATCTCCAGGGGCACCATCTCCAGTCAGGAGTACTGGTGAAGGCAAGAACACGTCACACAATTTCCCCAGAAATTAAGTGTTCTTGCATAGCAAGATCACTTACTATTCTCTCACATATATATTATTATTATTATTATTCTTATAGCCAAATTTACCACCCTCACTTACTATTCTCTCACATATATATTATTATTATTATTATTCTTATAGCCAAATTTACCACCCTAACTCCTCCCACAGATTTTACACTACATAGACGAGTAATATATCAAAATGTGCGGATTGTTCCCGATCGCGTTGCTATTACTTTGTGGAACGTTTCGCCAAATCGTTCGCGAAATATCGTAACTTTTGTGGCGAAATTTTCCCATAGGAATGAATGGTGAAGCTTAGAGTGTAAAATGTCAAAAACTGAAAAATCATTACATGATTTCCAAACTGCGACCACTCCCTCATTTTCAGGCCGACCTACATAAATCGTATATCAAAATGTTCAGCTGTCCCTGCTGCCACTACACGTGTCAACGGCTAAGCGATCGTTCAAATAGTTTTCAAGATACAGCCATTTGTTTGCAACACACGCCGTCCATCATTTCAATGGAAGTCAATGGAGGAAAAAAAATTGAAAACTGAATATTGCAAGGCAATTTGTGCCTTCAATTTTAATATTTCAGAGACATACTATACAACAAGTTGAAGGTCTGGGTCTTGTGATTCGTAAAATATAAAGATATTTGCTGTGCGGTTTATAGTTTTTAAAATACAATCATTTGAAGAAGGACATGTTTCCAAAACAGCCAGAATCTGAGTGTCTGTTTAGAGGCTGTTTGCATGTGTTTACATTGGTTTCCTAGGAGACGATGATGAAAAAATCTCACACACAGCTGTGAGCTTTCTATAGCTCCTCCCACACAGCATTGAGGTGATATGGCTATGTTTTATTTGGCTTTGCGTAACTTCTGCATACTCTGCATATAGCATCCAGTCCATAGAAACCGTCCATAGCAACCAGACCATAGCAACCAGAATATAGCAAATGTCCATAGCAACCAGACCATAGCAACCAGAATATAGCAACTGTCCATAGAAACCGTCCATAGCAACCACTCCATAGCAACCACTCCATAGCAACCACTCCATAGCAACCAGAATATAGCAAATGTCCATAGCAACCACTCCATAGCAACCCCTCCATAGCAACTGTCTATAGCAACCAGACCATAGCAACTGTCCATAGCAACCAGTCCATAGCAACCCGTTTTTGAAGGGGCAAATAGGATGGTGCAGTTTTGATGGGATAGTTTTTGATGGAGCAGTTTTTAATGGAGCAATGGATAGACACATTGTTGGATCACATTTACATCTCCAGGGGCACCATCACCAGTCTGGAGTATTGGTGAAGGCAAGAACACGTCACACAATTTCCCCAGAAATTGTACCTTTTCTAGTTAAGTGTTCTTGCATAGCAAGATCACTTACTATTCTCTCACATATATATTATTAAGTGTTCTTGCATAGCAAGATCACTTATTGTTCTCTCACATATATATTATTATTATTAAGTGGTCTTGCATAGCAAGAGCACTTAATATTCTCTCACATATATATTATTATTCTTATAGCCAAATTTACCACCCTAACTCCTCCCACAGTTTTTACGCTACATAGACGAGTAATATATCAAAATGAGCGGATTGTTCCCGAATAGTGGGCTATTACATTGTGGAACGTTTCGCCAAATCGTTCGCGAAATATCGCCATTTTTGCGGTGAAATTTTCCCATAGGAATGAATGGTGAGAGGTACAGCACGGAATGGCAAAAACTGAAATATCATTACATGATTTGTAAACTGTGACCACTCCCTCATTTTCAAGCCGACCTACACAAATCATATATCAAAATGTTCAGCTGTCCCTGCTGCCACTACACGTGTCGACGGCTAAGCAATCGGTCAAATGGTTTTCAAGATACGGACATTTGTTTGCAACACATGCCATCCATCATTTCAATGAAAGTCAATGGAGGAAAACATTTTGAAAACTTATATTTGCAAGGCAATTTGTAAACTGCGACTGTGCCTTCAATTCTAATATTTTAGAGACATACTATACATCAGATTGAAGGTCTGGGTTTTGTGATTCGTAAAATATAAAGATATTCACTGTGCGATTTATAGTTTTTAAAATACAATCGTTTGAAGAAGCACAGTATTAAAAACAAGCCAGAATCTGAGTGTCTGTTTAGAGTGGCTGCCTGCATGTGTTTACATTGGTTTCCTAGGAGACGATTAGGAACATAACTGCTCACACACAGCTAAGGGGCTTTCTATAGCTCCTCCCACACAGCTGTGAGGTGATATGGCTCTGTTTTTCAGGCATATCCCACTTTTAAGTACACAATGGGGTTTATTTACTAAAGCTGGAAAGGGCAATATAAGGCTCACTTCTGCACACAAACCAATGAGCTTCCAGGTTTTAGTACCAGGCTTAACTGAACAAGCTGGGGTTAGAAGCTTATTGTTTTTTCTGCAGAAGTGAGCCTGATATTGAGATTTCCAGCATTAGTAAATAAACCCTAGTGCAGGGATCCTCAAACTACGGCCCTCCAGCTGTTGTAGAACTACGCATCCCATGAGACATTGTAACACACTGACATTCACAGACATGACTAGGCATGATGGGAATTGTAGTTCCTGAACAACTGGAGGGCCGTAGTTTGAAGACCTATGCCCTAGTGTGTACTTAAAAGCGGGGTATGCCTATATTTGGCTCTGCGTAACTTCTGCATACTCTACATATAGCAACCATCCATAGCATCCAGTCCATAGAAACCATCCATAGCAACCAGACCATAGCAACCAGACCATAGCAACCAGACCATAGCAACCAGACCATAGCAACCAGACCATAGCAACCAGACCATAGCAACCAGACCATAGCAACCAGACCATAGCAACCAGACCATAGCAACCAGACCATAGCAACCAGACCATAGCAACCACTCCATAGCAACCCCTCCATAGCAACCCCTCCATAGCAACCCCTCCATAGCAACCCCTCCATAGCAACCCCTCCATAGCAACCCGTTTTTGATGGGGCAAATAGGATGGTGCAGTTTTGATGGGGTAGTTTTTGATGAAGCAGTTTTTGATGGGGCAATGGATCGAAATGGATCGACACACTGTTGGATCACATTTACATCTACAGGGGCACTGTCTCCAGTCAGGAGTATTGGTGAAGGCAAGAACACGTCACACAACTTCCCCAGAAATTGTACCTTTTCTAGTTAAGTGTTCTTGCATAGCAAGATCACTTATTGTTCTCTCACATATATATTATTAAGTGGTCTTGCATAGCAAGAGCACTTACTATTCTCTCACATATATATTATTATTCTTATTATAGCCAAATTTGCCACCCTAACTCCTCCCACAGTTTTTACGCTACATAGACGAGTAATATATCAAATCGAGCGGCTTGTTCCCGAATAGTGGGCTATTACTTTGTGGAACGTTTCGCCAAATCGTTCGAGAAATATCGTCATATTTGCGGCAAAATTTTCCCATAGGAATGAATGGTGAAGCTTAGAGTGTCGATTGTCAAACGGAAAAATCATTACATGATTTCCAAACTGCGACCACTCCCTCATTTTTAGGCCGACCTACACAAATCTTATATCAAAATGTTCAGCTGTCCCTGCTGCCACTACACGTGTCCATGGCTAAGCGATCTTTCAAATAGTTTTCAAGATACGGCCATTTGTTTGCAACACAGGCCATCCATCATTTCAATGGAAGTCAATGGACGTCAAAATCTTGAAAACTGAAATTTGCAAGGTAATTTGTAAACTGCGACTGTGCCTTCAATTTTAATATTTCAGAGACATACTATACATCAGGTTGAAGGTCTGGGTCTTGTGATTCGTAAAATATAAAGATATTCGCTGTGCGATTTATAGTTTTTAAAATACAATCATTTGAAGAAGCACAGTAAAAAACAAGCCAGAATCTGAGTGGCTGTTTAGAGTGGCTGTTTGCATGTGTTTACATTGGTTTCCTAGGAGACGATGTCTCCTCACACACAGCTAAGGTGCTTTCTATAGCTCCTCCCACACAGCTGTGAGGTGATATGGCTGTTTTTCAGGCATATCCCACTTTTAAGTACACAATGGGGTTTATTTACTAAAGCTGGAAAGCGCAATATAAGGCTCACTTCTGCACACAAACCAATGAGCTTCCAGGTTTTAACTGAACAAGCTGGGGTTAGAAGCTTATTGCTTTTTCTGCAGAAGTGAGCCTGATATTGCGATTTCCAGCATTAGTAAATAAACCCCATTGTGTACTTAAAAGCGGGGTATGCCTGTATTTGGCTCTGCGTAACTTCTGCATACTCTGCATATAGCAACCATCCATAGCATCCAGTCCATAGAAACCATCCATAGCAACCAGACCATAGCAACCAGACCATAGCAACCAGACCATAGCAACCAGACTATAGCAACTGTCCATAGCAACCAGTCAATAGCAACTGTCCATAGCAACCCGTCCATAGCAACCCGTCCATAGCAACCCGACCATAGCAACCAGTCCATAGCAACCAGTCCATAGCAACCCGTCCATAGCAACCCGTCCATAGCAACCCGTCCATAGCAACCCGTCCATAGCAACCCGTCCATAGCAACCCGTCCATAGCAACCCGTCCATAGCAACCCGTCCATAGCAACCCGTCCATAGCAACCCGTCCATAGCAACCCGTCCATAGCAACCCGTCCAGTCCATAGCAACCCGTCCATAGCAACCCGTCCAGTCCATAGCAACCCAACCAGTCCATAGCAACCAGTCCATAGCAACCCGTCCATAGCAACCCGTCCATAGCAACCCGTCCATAGCAACCCGTCCATAGCAACCCGTCCATAGCAACCCGTCCATAGCAACCCGTCCATAGCAACCCGTCCATAGCAACCCGTCCATAGCAACCCGTCCATAGCAACCCGTCCATAGCAACCCGTCCATAGCAACCCGTCCATAGCAACCCGTCCATAGCAACGCGTCCATAGCAACCCGTCCATAGCAACCCATTTTTGATGGGGCAAATAGGATGGTGCAGTTTTGATGGGGTAGTTTTTGATGAAGCAGTTTTTGATGGGGCAATGGATCGAAATGGATCGACACACTGTTGGATCACATTTACATCTACAGGGGCACCATCACCAGTCTGGAGTATTGGTGAAGGCAAGAACACGTCACACAATTTCCCCAGAAATTGTACCTTTTCTAGTTATTAAGTGTTCTTGCATAGCAAGATCACTTATTGTTCTCTCACATATATATTATTTTTAAGTGTTCTTGCATAGCAAGATCACTTATTGTTCTCTCACATATATATTATTATTATTATTAAGTGTTCTTGCATAGCAAGATCACTTACTATTCTCTCACATATATATTATTATTATTATTCTTATAGCCAAATTTACCACCCTAACTCCTCCCACAGTTTTTACACTACATAGACGAGTAATATACCGAAACGAGCGGATTGTTCCCGATCGCGTTGCTATTACTTTGTGGAACGTTTCGCCAAATCGTTCGCGAAATATCGTCATATTTGCGGCGAAATTTTCCCATAGGAATGAATGGGGAGAGCTAGACCACAAAATGGCAAAAACTGAAAAATTACATGATTTGTAAACTGCGACCACTCCCTCATTTTCAGGCCGACCTACACAAATCTTATATCAAAATGTTCAGCTGTCCCTGCTGACACTACACGTGTCGACGGCTAAGCGATCGGTCAAATGGTTTTCAAGATACAGACATTTGTTTGCAACACACGCCATCCATCATTTCAATGAAAGTCAATGGAGGAAAAAAAAATGAAAACTGAATATTGCAAGGCAATTTGTAAACTACGACTGTGCCTTCAATTTTAATAATTTAGAGACATACTATACATTAAATTTTACAGGCATAACCCACTTTTAAGTACACAATGGGGTTCATTTACTAAAGCTGGAAAGCGCAATATAAGACTCACTTCTGCACACAAACCAATGAGCTTCCAGGTTTTATTACCAGGCCTAACTGAACAAGCTGGGATTACAAGCTTATTGGTTTTTATGCAGAAGTAAGCCTGATATTGTGATTTCCAGCATTAGTAAATAAACCCTAGTGTGTACTTAAAAGCGGGGTATGCCTGTATTTGGCTCTGCGTAACTTCTGCATACTCTTCATATAGCAACCATCCATAGCATCCAGTCCATAGAAACCGTCCATAGCAACCAGACCATAGTAACCCTCCATAGCAACCAGTCCATAGCAATCAGTCCATAGCAACCTGACCATAGCAACCTGACCATAGCAACCTGACCATAGCAACCTGACCATAGCAACCAGACCATAACTGTCCATAGCAACCATCCATAGCAACCAGTCCATAGCAACCAGACCATAGCAACCAGACCATAGCAACCAGACCATAGCAACCAGACCATAGCAACCAGACCATAGCAACTGTCCAGAGCAACCACTCCAGAGCAAATAGAATGGTGCAGTTTTGATGGAATAGTTTTTGATGGAGCAGTTTTTAATGGGGTAATGGATCGACACACTGTTGGATCACAGTTACATCTCCAGGGCGACCGTCTCCAGTCAGGAGTATTGGTGAAGGCAAGAACACGTCACACAATTTCCCCAGAAATTGTACCTTTTCTAGTTTTTCATGCTACAAGAATCTAATGTGTAAAAGTGTTATGGTCAATCCCCCAAATTACTCTAGTGAACCCGTAACATGAGGCCTTAAACACTTAACCACTTTGATACCGAGCCCTTTCATCCCCTTCCTTCCCAGACCAATTTTCAGCACTCTCACACTTTCAATGACAATTGCGTGGTCATTCTATGCTGTACCCAAATAACATTTTTATAATTTTGTTCACACAAATAGAGCTTTCTTTTGATAGTATTTATTCACAACTCCGTTTTTTATTTTTGTGATACAAGTGAAAAAAGAGCGGAAATTTGAAAAAAAAATATTTTCTTCTTTCTATTTTAAAAGAAATCCAATAAAATGGGGCATTATTCCTCCCACAGACACCAGTGTTGGGGCATTATTCTTCTCCCTAAATCTCAACGTTGGCGCACCACTCTCCCCCTAAATCCCAACAATGGGGCACTATTCTCCCCCTAAATCCCATCAATGGGGCACTATTCCTACCCTAAATCTCACCAATGGGGCACTATTCCTCCCCTAAATACCAATGATGGGGCCCCATTCCTCCCACTGATCCCAACAACAGGACTAAAACAAATGATGGGGCAATTTTGAATCATTGTGGCCACAGTCGGGCCTCCCTAAAGCCTCAAGGACAGTTAATTGACAATTTGTTTTGAAAGTTTGGATACCATTAACTTGCATAAATGCCTTATTTTTTTTTTGCTTTTATGCTGTGGTAGGAATCTCTCAGCAGACAGTCAATCTTAACGTGGTTCTAAAGGCAGAAGGTGTATTACCTTAATGCATTCTATGCATCAAGATAAAAAAAAACTTCTGTAGCCCCCCCCCCCAATATACTTACCTGTGCCCAATCTCCAGCAATGTGCGCAAGAGCAGAGTCTCTCTCTCCTCATTGGCGCAGACAGCAGCAGAAGACATTGGCTCCTGTTTGAGTCAATCATAGCCAGTGAAGGAGTGGGGGACAAGGCCAAGCTATGCTCTGTGTGTCTAATGGACACAAATACATAAGTGGTCCATATAGTAACTGTAAACTTGGTGTTGAGTTACTTTACGGTTATCACAGAGGACAAGGGCACTCTTTACATCTGGAGGAAAAGAGATTTAATCTCCAAATACGGAAAGGTTTCTTCACAGTAAGAGGTGTGGAAATGTGGAATAGACTGATTTAAGTAAGAGCTAGTTCAGGCTAGCTTAGTAGATTGCTTTGAAAAAGACCTGGGGTACCAGATTGTACATAATAAATCTGGTACCCCTGATGACGTCAGTTGTGACGAAACGGTCACAGGGTTGTCACGTATACAGGCACTGCACATGCACGAACCGTCTGTTGATGACAGTTTTTTTTAAAGATCCTTGCAAGGAAACATTTTTAACCACTTAACCACCGGGAACGTAAACCCCCTTAATGACCAGACCAATTTTCAGCTTTCGGTGCTCCCACAGTTTGAATGACAATAACTCAGTCATACAACACTGTAACCAAATGAAATTGGTGTCCTTTTTTTCCCACAAATAGAGCTTTCTTTTGGTGGTATTTGATCACCTCTGCGATTTTTTTCCCCGCTATAAATGAAAAAAGAACGAAAATTTTGTAAAAAAATGAATTTGTCTTCATTTCTATCATAAAATTTAGCAAGAAAGTAATTTTTCTTAATACATTTTGCCTAAAATGTATACTGCTACATATCTTTGGTAAAAATAAAAATAAAATTTTGGATATTATTTAGTCTGGTTGAAAGTTATAGGGTCTACAAGCTATGGTACCAATTACTGAAAATGTATCTATTTGATCACACCTGATGTACTGACAGTCTCTCTCATTTCTTGAGACCCTAACAAGCCAGTAAAGTACAAATACCCCCCCAAATGACCCATTTTTGGAAAGTAGACATTACAAGGTAGTTAGTAAGAGGCATAGTTAGTTTTTTGAAGTTGTCATTTTTTCCCACAATTCTTTGCAAAATTAAGAGCTTTTTTTTTCCACACCATATTGTTATTATAACAGGTTATTTCTCTCACATGGCATGTATATTGCATAAATGACACCCCAAAATATATTCTCCTGCTCCTCCTGAGTATGGCGATACCACATGTGTGAGACTTTTACACAGTCTGGCCACATACAGAGGCCTAAAACTGAAGTAGCAACTTCAAGCGTTCTAGGAGCATAAATTACACATGTAATCTCTCAACCATCTATGACACTTTTGAAGGCCCTGGAGCACCAGGACAATGGAAACGCCCACAAAGTGACCCCATTTTGGAAAGCTAACACCCCAACGTATAACCTATGATGAGTCTTTTGAATGGTTTTTACAAAAAGTTGTCCATTTATAGGATATTTCCAACACATAGCATGTACATACCAAATATTACACCCCAAAATATATTCTCCTGCTCCTCCTGAGTACAGCGATACCACATGTGTGAGCTTTTTTTAACAGCCTGGCCACATAGAGACCCAACATCCAAGAAGCACCATCCAATTTTCTTACAATCCATCACATTTTTGAAGGCCCTTCATATTTCTTTTTTTTTTTCCCACATCAGTCTAGTCCCAAGGTACCGCCCGTATGACCAGCTCACGGATCTTTCCGCCCTTCGCTTATCATTGTAGTCATTGCATCATTTGTGGTTCTCTTTATCTTCATTCTATTTCAATTACTTTTTTTTTTTCCCCTTCCATACCGGTTTTGATTTAACATATGGATTTTCTCCCCAGTTCCCCCCCCTCTTCTCCCGCCCCCCATCTCGTGATTCCACTATCTCTCCCACCCGAGTGTACCCCCTATGTTTAAATCAATTTCCTTCTCGATGTTCAAGGTACTCTAAGATTTTCTGCATAACTCCAGTTTTTTTTTAAATTCTCTCCATGGTCCCCACTTCTTGCGTGTATCCTCGCTGTCTTCCACCCCTCCAGGTTTCAGCTCCTCCCTCCTATAGGTTTCCTCCACTGAGTCGATCCACTCCCATATTTGTGGGCTGTTCTTATCCCTCCATTTTTCGGAATTAACCGTTTTGCTGCATTGAGGAGGTGGGGTACCAAGGACTTTTTATAATCTTTTAAGGGCACCACTCCTCCATGGAAAAGGACTTTCCAGGGATCATCTTTAATCTCTTTTTTAGTAATATCCTTAATTAGTGAAAGAATACTATTCCAGAAGCTTTTAATTTTGGGACATTTCCACCAAAGGTGGGCCATTGTCCCCATTGTTGGACAGCCTCTCCAGCACTCTCCTGTCTCCCCTTCTTTAAATTTACTGGTTTTGTCGGGGGTGGAGTACCATCCCGTAATAAGTTTGAAATTCATCTCGGCCGTTCTTACGTCTATTGCTGAAGAGTGGGTTAGATTCATTATTCTTTCTACAGTTGTTTTCCCCCTGGTGACTTCAAGTTCCCTTTCCCATTTCAGGATATACCTAGGCGTCCCCAGCTCTTCCGCCCTCATCAGGATTTTATATAATTTTGAAATGTTTCCTTTTGAGCTTTCCACCAGGCTTAGTTGTTCCAAGGGTGTATAGTCCTTCTGTTCCCGGATGGGGCCTGGTAGGCTCCTGATGAAGGAGGATAGCTGTCTGTATCGCCAATCATTCCACCCTGTGCATTTACTCTTAGCTTTAATTTTGTGAAGTGTCATTATTTTACCTTGCTGTATTATATCTTTTACCTGAATCCGATTTTTAATCCAGTTCCCACCCTGCCCTTTTAACCCTGGTGAAAAAAAATACATTGTCTTTTAAGTCAATGAGTGGTGAGTTATAAACTGACCCTAACTGTTTATGTGTTCTATCCCATATCCTTAATGCTGTCCGTGTCATTTCATGGGTGGTTGTGTGTAACTTTCTATACTGTGGTGGATTCCAAATAATTCTACCTAGTTGTGTATTTGCAAGTGCACACTCGATCTGAACCCATCTTTTATCGTGCTTTTCTTTGGTCCACTCTATTATACGGGATATTATTGAAGCGGTGTAATATTTTCTAATGTCCGGCACTCCTAAACCCCCCAGTTTTTTCCCTGTTTTAAGACCTGGAGAAATATCCTGTGTTTTTTTTTATTCCATATCAAATTCAGTAGGAGGGAATTGAGTATTCTAAAATAACCTTGGGGTACGTAAATTGGGACCATCTGGAACCTATACAGGATTTTCGGGATTAATATCATTTTTACTAAGTTTACCCTACCAAACCAGGAGATCAGTTGATTCTTTATTTTTCTGATTTCGCCTTTTATTTTTTTAAGGATTTTGCTAGCTTTATTCCCAGGTATTTGATCTCTTTTTGCCAGGTAAAGTTGTATTCCTTTTTAAGAAATCCCACTTCATCTTTATTAATGTTTACATTCAAAATTTCTGTCTTGGCCGTATTCATCTTGAAATTAGAAATTTCTCCGTATTGTTTAATTTTCGCTATTAAATGGGGGAGCGTGAATCTTGGATTACTCACGAAAGAATAACACATCGTCGGCAAAGGCCGACAATATGTGTTCTTCATCTCCTGCTCTGACCCCTTTAATATTAGGGTCGTTCCGTATCATAGCAAGAAGAGGCTCGAGCGAAAACACAAAGAGGAGGGGGGACAGAGGGCAACCCTGCCTAGTCCCTTTTCCCATCTCGAAAGGTGACGATAGGGATCCATTGATCTCAACTCTTGCTCATGGATGCCGGTATAATGTTTGAATTCTCTCTGTCATCCTTGGGCCTATCCCTGCATTTTCCAGTGTTTGCATCATGAACCTCCAGTCCACCCTATCGAACGCTTTCTCAGCGTCTACTGAGAGGAGTAGACTGGGGGTTCGGTTTTCTTTAATTTGCTCTATAATTAGGAGGGCTCTGGTTCCATTGTCCTTGCCCTCCCTACCTGATATGAATCCCACCTGGTCGGGATGAATAAGGAACGTCATTGTCTCCTTCATACGATCTTCCAGAATTTTAGCATATATCTTTATATCGACATTCAACAATGAGATTGGTGTAAACCCTGAGCATAACGTGTTGTCTTTCCCCTCTTTTTCTATAACCGTGATATTTGCCATGGCCGCCTCTCTACTCAGCTCATAGTCGCTCCCTAGTCCATTGTAATACTGGCAGAGTCGTGGTATTAATATGGTTCCAAACTTTTGTATATATCTAGTCGTAAAGCCATCAGGGCCGGGGCTTTTCCCTTTGGTGGAGTTTTTTAAGATTTTCCTTATTTCCTCCTCAGTTATGGGCTGGTCTAGATTTTCAGCTACCTCGTTATCTATTCTGGGGAGTTTACCTTTTCTCAATACCTCCTCCATATTAGCTTCTTTCTCACCCAGTTTCCAGTTTTTTTGTTTTACATTATATAGGCCCTCGTAATAGCTTCTAAACTGTTCTGCAATATCACTGGTTTTATAAGCTAGGTCCCCATTATTTTTCCTTATTTTTTCTATATAGTTCCTGCCTTTTTTTTTTTTTACCATTCTGGCCAGGGATTTACCAGGTTTGTCTCCCCAGATATATCTCTCTCTTTCGATAATATTTAGTTCTTTCTTAATCTCTTGTTCTATGAGCGCTCTGTACTCGTCCCTTTTCAATTTTACTTTGTGCCATGTTTCTATTTTTTGTCCTTTATTTTTATGTTCTTGTTCTAGTAATGAGATTCCTTTCACTAATTCCTTTAACTCTTTTGTTTTTTCTTTCTTTTTCCTGGCCCCCTCCATAATAAATATTGCTCTTATATAGGCCTTGTGGGCTTCCCACAGTGAAGCCCTAGAGATCCCCTTCGTGTCGTTTTCTCGGAAGTATCTTTCTAGTTCTCCCTGCACTCTTTTTACTATTTCTTCATCGCCCAGTAGGCTCTCATCTAATCTCCACTCTGGGGGGGTTCGTTTTCTGGTCTGATACATTAAGCTTCATAGTTATAGGTGTATGGTCGGAGATTGTCATAACTTCAATCGGTATTGACCGGTGTCTCAACTATCCTTTCCATGATCTACGAAGGCATAATCAATCCTAGAGTACGTTCCGTGCACAGAGGAATAAAATGTATAGTCTAATTTTTTGGGATGTTGCAGACGCCATATGTCTACCAACTGGGCCTGATGTAATCTTTGTTTTACTAATTTCAACTGATCATTTCTCATCCCCTGTGCATGGGACGTACTATCCATTGCAGGGTCCATGCAGAAGTTAAGATCTCCCATTATTATCAGATTCCCAGTCTTAAATTGTTCAAGTTTTATCAAGGCTTTAGTCACATAGTTTGCAGAATTATCGTTAGGCGCATATATATTTGCTAGCGTGTATTCCTCCCCTCTTAGTTTTCCTTTTAAAAAAAGGGAATCTACCTTCGGGGTCCGTTAATCTGTCTCCCAGCTCGAAGCGTAAAGAGCCTCGGATGCCGATTGCGACTCCTCTGGCTCGTTTTGTAATTGTATCCCCGTAGTACCATATAGGGTGACAGCGAGAAGACAGTCTTATATTAGATTCCAACGTTAAGTGTGTCTCCTGCAAAAAGACTATGTCCGCTTTATAAAGTTGTAGTTCCTTAAGAATTTTATGTCTCTTTGCAGGAGAGTTTAACCCCTTAACGTTGTATGATAATAATTTAATTTCTGTCATCTGTACTTATTACATTTTTGCTTGTCTATACCCATCCTCCTTTTCTTGGGGTCTTGCTTGGGTGTAGAAAATGGATCAATGTGGAATCAACGAGATGTCCCCCCTCCCCAGCCTCCCCCCCCTCCCTTCCTTACCCAACCCCTCCTCCCCATCCCCCCTCCCCCCTCTCCCCCGTTGGCCTATTAGAGGCCTGGAAGCCGTTCTTGGTCTCCTCCTCTCCCTTACCCTCGGCTCCCCTCCCTGAGGTTGAGCCTAGGGACTGCTCCATGGCTGTCTAGTCTCCCTTCTTTCCTAGTCTTCCCCTCCCCCATCCCACCCCCCAGTCCTGTTCTTCCTTTAAACTACCCAGTCTGGAAGATCAGGTGCTGAGATATCCATTTTTTGGCAGAACCTCTCTAGTTCTTCCGGGAATCTTAATCGGACGGATGTCCCCCCCTTAAACCCGATAAGGCAAGCCGGGAATCCCCATTGGTACTTGATGCTCTCCGTACGCAACTGGTCTAAAAGGGGTCTCATATGTCTTCTCCTTTCTAGGGTTTCTCTTGATAAGTCCGAGAAGATTTGAATCTCCTTTTCTTTATATTTGATGGGGGGACAACCCCCTCAAGCTTCCCCAGGTTGCAGCCTTGTCCTCGTAGTTCCGGAAGCGTACTATAATGTCTCTGGGTCCCCTTCTCTCTGCCTGTTTGGGGTTCCCTATCCGGTGGACCCTCTCGATTTTAATGTGCTTATCTTCTGATGATTTTCCCAACAGGGGTTTAAAGAGCATGTTTATGATCTCTCTTAAGTCCTCCCCCTGAACTTCCTCTATTGCACGTATTCTAAGGTTCTGTCGCCTGTTGCGATTTTCCTGGTCTTCCAGTCTGTATGCCAGGGTTTTTTGACTCTCTGTCATCGCTCGTACTTGTGATTTTAATTTAACCAGTTCTTGGTCTACTATTTTTTTTTCTGCCCCCTCAACTCTTTCAAATAGACCCCCCAATTCTGTTCTTAAACTGTTGATTTCTGTTTTTATTAAATTTCCCATCCTCAAGAGCATCACGTTCATCTCTGCTTTTGATGGTGGTTGTGCATCTTGGCCCAGGTCTTCCAGCCTACTATGCTCGAGTTCCCCTTCAAGGGTCGTCTCGCCTTTAGACCGATTCGCCATGGCTTCTCCTGTTCTTTTCTTTGCAGCGCCTGGGCTTTTAGCGGAAGATTCCTGTGTCATATATTGCTGTATCAAGCTTATACCGGCATTACTTTTAGGGGGTTTTGGGGCGGCACCTCTTGTTGACCTGCTCATTTTAAATCTCTTGTTTGGTCTAATTCTTTTCCCCAGATTGGCGTTTTGAGAGAATGAAGGGGGGTACCCTTCACTTTATCACTTTACTGGTTCATCCCGGATTCTGGAGGGTCCTTGCTGATATAAATACTGGTGCTAACGGCTCTTTAATTCTGTTGATCAAATGCTTACTGATGTGGGGTTGTTTACCTTCCCCTTATCCCTTTATATGGGGCTCTCACCTCTGCTGGCAGTTTTTAATTCACCTACTTGCCCCCGGCCCACAATCTTTTATATCACATTCATAAGGATCTAGTGCTAGGGGGTATTTTTTTTTTTTTACCAGATAGGCCTCCCCAACCCCATCCCTCGGGTACTTAGATACTTTTCCTTTTAGTTTTAGGGCTTGTCCCTTAAGTCCTGTTGCCTCTCTATTGTGTTACTCCAATACGTGGACCGAGATCGCACTATCTAGTCCCTTAGTGGGGCACATGGAGGTGCGTTTTTTTGTCTTCCTGTCTATCTGCTTTTTACTCACTTTTTACCCCCCCCCCCTTAGTGTCCCCAATCAAAAGAGTTGACTGAGACCATCGACTCAAGGCCGCGATATATTCAGCACAGGCTTACAGAGAGATCTTACACTGAATCGCATTGAGTCGCAAAGTCGAAATTGCAAAGACTCTAAATCGCCAAATCCTCCATCACCCGATTCTGAAGACATCTACCTTAAGGTTGTAAGGCCATCTGACTCAGATTGCACTGCCCTGCACCAGCTTCAAAGTCACAGTTGTTACAGCCTAGACTCATGATTCCATAACCATCCAGGTTTCAGTAGTTTTCAAGCTCAAGGTTGCGGCGGCGGCTGCCTCAAAGTGGCAAAGCCATCATAACTGACCCAGGGATGCAATACCCTCAGACTTAACAATAGAGTTAATATAATTCACCAAAGTTCCTTCCCTGCTTTACTTGGTAGGACCCAGTCATCTGAGGTTAAACATGTAGTATTATGCAAATTTTTACGAGTGTTTTTACTTTGCCCTGCCGCATACAGTAATTTCTCCACTTAGGGGGGGTAGTTGCAGGGGGGGGGCTCACTGGGCCCTGTCTGTTCTCGTCTCCTCAGAGCGCCTCACCCAATCCTTGTTTCGCCTTCCGTTTGATGCTGTGACACATGCTGTAAGGCTTGCCTCTCTGGCTCCACAGGGGGCTGCGTGCACCTTCGCCACAGTGCCGCCGCCTCTACGCCCTGCGGACTCCAATCGTTGCGGTCCAGATCCACATCTAGGCGGATCGTGGGAATTCCGGGTGGGTTCCTCCTCATGGTCCGGATCTAGCCCAGTCTCTCACGCCGGTTCGGTCCGCCTCGAGTCTCACAGAGCTTCGCTACACTGCTCACAGCCACGGAGCATTCCTGCAGCCCCTCCCTCCTACACACGTCACGTCCTCATCACGTGACTATAGTCGAGGGCGGCCCTTCATATTTCTAACACAGCATGTACATACCAAGAATTACACTCAAATACATTTTGCTGAGTAATGGTAAAGATTATCTGTGGTTTTAGTAATGCAATCGTCCACAGGAGGAGAGCCCTGATCCAGGCAGCAGGCAGAGGCATGGTCAGCGACAGTAAATGGAATTGTCCAGGCAGCAGGCAGGAATATTGTCCATAGTCAGTACAGGAATACTGTCCATATACAGTCCAGGGCCATTGCAAGTAGAAACTATTGGTCCTGGTAGTAAGCAGGAACATGGTCCAGGTAGCAGGCCAGGACAGAATGGGGACAGGGGTAGAGGCTTCTCCCACCCAAATCTCTTTGAAGCCTCCGGGCAACCAGACCCTAATCCGCGAATGAGAAAACTAAAAAAATAGTTTTTTCATCCAGAAAAACAATTCTGGAGCCCCTCACATATGTGAGACCCCGGTGTTCCCACTAGCATAGCAGGGTAAAAGATCAATCCAAGAGGCAGGCAAAAAACTTGGTCAAACAGTCCAGGGTCAGTTCCAGAGCAGGCAGAGGTAGGTACAGTTAAGCTTTAGGCAGAAGCGTGGTTGTATAACAGTCCAGGGTCGGTTCCGGAGAAGGCAGAGGTATGTACAGTGCAGTGGCATCAGGGGTGTGGAGGAAAATGACAGGAAATTTGAATTTTGTTTACCTAATAATTTGTAGCAGTATGGTAATGGCGGAAACATGCACCTAAACAGAGGCCTGGTTGGGAAAGACAATCGGGACAATAAACTGTGGTGTCTCTTCTGACTCCTCCACTGGCGCACACCCGGCATTTCTTCTGGCGTTTGCGCCCATTTTCACAGGGGGGAGATTTTGTCAGGAAAGTGGCGTTCGTGGAGTTTGCTCACGCAATCAGTGCGAAGAATTTCTGGTGGTATTTCAGGGAACAAAAGGGCGGTGATAACGTCTTCTTGGTAGAGCAGATATGGTACGGGATTCTGTGTTGATTTTTTGTAGATAACATAAGAGTTATAGAAGGCCAAACTGAAAAAATAAAATGGACACTTTCTTATACCAGTGACGGATTTTCTTGAGGGAAGGTAGGGTTTAATCATCTGATCGTTGAAGTCCACTCCTCCCATAAACAAATTGTCATCGTAGACATAAGATGGTTTCTGGACTGGGCCTTTTCTTTTGGGGACCTCCACGTAGGTGTCGTTGTGGCTCGTGGTAAGCATGTGGACGTCTCGTCTATCCCTCCACTTGACAGCCAATAGCTCCTGGTTCCGCAAAGATGTCGTCTCTCCTCGCCTTAGCTTCTGACTGACCAATTTTTGTGTTAAGCCCTTTCTGTTGGCTCTTACTGTGCCACATGCTGGGGTGTCTCTCCAGTAAAGATTTCTAAACAGGGGCACGCTTGTATAAAAATTGTCCACATAAAGGTGGTATCCTTTTCCAAGTAGTGGATAGATAAGCTCCCAGACTACTTTTCCACTGGTTCCGATGTATTCTGGGCATTCGGGGGGATGCAGTTGGGAGTCCGTCCCTTCGTACACAAGGAAGGAGTAGATGTACTCTATGTCTCGGTCGGTTTGTACATTTTCACCCCATATCGGGCCCTTTTGCTGGGGATGAACTGTTTGATGCCCAGCCTGCCGGAGAATTTGACAAGGGACTCATCCCCGGATATATTTTGTTCAGGGGTATATAACTGGGGGAATTTTTCAGAGAAAAAATTTAGGAGTGGCCGAATTTTAAATAATTTGTCAAAAGCAGGGTCATTTCGGGGAGGGCACTGGGTGTTATTATAGTGGAGGAACCGTAGAATCAAAGTATCGGGATCTGGGCATACGGGATGAGAAGACAGGCATGTGGTGGATGGCTTTGGTAGACCAATAGGAGTACCCTTGTTTTTTTTTCGAGAGACCCATATTGAAGGTTAGGCCTAAAAATATTTTGAACTACTCTATGGTCAGTGCTCTCCACTCAAAGGGGTGGGCATAACTGGAACCAGGGTTGCTTACTATAAACTGCTGAGCATAGAGGTTGCACTGGGCCACAATGGATGATAATAATTCTTCGGTAAAAATCAAATGAAAAAAAATCAATCATGGCAAAATTATCTGTGTTCACCTGGACAGGCAGTGAAAGGGGGGTTATTTGTTGCTCCAGAATTAGAAGGCAGCCACATGGGGGTTTTGAAGGCCATAGGGAAAGCTGGCATTGCCCCTATCCCTTTGGGGCAGAGAGGACACCCTACTGGTGCCTGGCCTTTATTGCACTGCTCGCGAGGTGGGCGGCACTGCTTGCGAGGTGGGCGGCACTGTTTGCGAGGTGGGCGGCACTGTGCTGCTAGTAGTAGGCTGCTGCTGCTCCACGCCAGAACGCCTTCTTTTGTGGGCACACAATCCTCCTCCGATTCCGTATCAGACCCGCTGCTTTTTACGGGCTCATAGTGCGAATCGGACAGAGACTCCTCGCTGCTCTCATCAGTCATGCCAAGTTTCTGGTAGGCCTCCTCGGTGGTAAAATAGTTTTTTGACATACTGGTGGCTAGTGAGGCTGCACTGCAGAACACTGGTGGGCACTGCTGGCGCTGATGTGGCACTGCAGTGGCGCAGGTGAAACTGATGGGCAAAGGTGGCACTGGTGTGAACTGCTGTGGCTAGGGTTGCTGATTAGCAGACAGCACTGGTGGGCAAAGGTGGCACTGGTGTGAACTGCTGTGGCTAGGGTTGCTGACTAGCAGGCAGCACTGGTGGGCACAGGCGGCACTGCAGTGGTGCAGGTGGGCACAGATGGCACTGGTGGGCACAGGCGGCACTGCAGTGGTGCAGGTGGGCACAGATGGCACTGGTGGGGCACTGGTGGCACTTTTGTGGCAGTGGTGTGCACTGGTGGGGCACAGATGGCACAGGTGGGGCACAAATGGCACAGGTGGGGCACAAATGGCACAGGTGGGGCACAAATGGCACAGGTGGGGCACAAATGGCACAGGTGGGGCACAAATGGCACAGGTGGGGCACAAATGGCACAGGTGGGGCACAAATGGCACAGGTGGGGCACAAATGGCACTGGTGGGGCACAAATGGCACTGGTGGGGCACAAATGGCACTGGTGGGGCACACATGGCACAAGTGGGGCACAAATGGCACAGGTGGGGCACAAATGGCACAGGTGGGGCACAAATGGCACAGGTGGGGCACAAATGGCACAGGTGGGGCACAAATGGCACAGGTGGGGCACAAATGGCACTGGTGGGGCACAAATGGCACTGGTGGGGCACAAATGGCACTGGTGGGGCACAAATGGCACTGGTGGGGCACAAATGGCACTGGTGGGGCACAAATGGCACTGGTGGGGCTGGTGGGGCACAAATGGCACTGGTGGGGCACAAATGGCACTGGTGGGGCACAAATGGGGCATAGATGGGACAAATGGGGCACTATTGGGCACTGCTTAGCACTCACTTTTATCGTTTATCCCTCTCCTCTTCTCTCACGCTGCAACAGTGTGAGGAGAGGAGAGAGATTGCCTGGAAATGACCTGTTTGCCAGGTTTGTTTACATTTGTAAATGTTTCGGGTGCGCGAGAACGATTCTTCCGGGGGACGTCCCCCCAGAGTTAAGCAACTGCCTTGTAGCCATATTTCGGCTATAAGGCGGTTAAGCCTTGGGACTTTGGTCCTACTTTTGAATTTTTTAAATAAAAGACATCAACGGAAGCTCTGCACTATTGGAGTTCTTTTTGCCCCCCATGGAACACTGGGATATCTACCGGATGTCTGCACTTTACCTATGAAAGGGAGCTTCTACAGATCTACTTTGACCGCATATAGGAAGTTTAATCTGGAAGGGGCACTTTCAGATGCCAGTCGGTTACCTGAGAAGGGTACCTTTATTTTCCCGACGGCGTTTCGTGTCATTCTACTAAGCCTGTTTTGACCCGCCTGAATAAGGGCAGTCAATGGCTTTTTGGTAAGCCTCCATTTTATTACAAGGTGACGGGCAGAACTTGCGGAGAATATTCACTGGGTATCTCATGAACATTTGAGTTGTTTGTGTGTTCATATGTATATTCACTGCACATGCAGTAACTCTCTGTGGACTATATAAGCACGTTTTGTACATTGTGTGTTTATAAATATTCGTTGTTCACTTATCACTTCAATATTACATCGTTCACTATAATGCTCTGCACTCCTATTTAGATCAAAAATAAAACTGGATATTAACATTTATAGGTAAATTTGATCCAGGGAATATCTGATTGTCTCTTTGGGTATCGGGAAGAGTTTGCAAAGTGGATCATGCTGTGGGCATAGGATTGTACAATTTATTTATTTTATTGGTTGAACTGGATGAATTTGTGTATTTTTTCAACTAGACTATGTAAACTATGGGTACCCCCATAGCAAGTGGCCTGTTATAGGGGGTGGGGAGAGACAAGAGCACCAGTGGGGGACCGGAGGAGAGGAGAACCAGGGCTGCTCACTGCAAAAACATTGAGCAGGTAAGTGACATGTTTGTACTTGTAATATATTACATTAGGTTTATCACTTGTGTGTTAATAGGGATTTATCATATTCGAATTAGCTGTAGAAAGTAATTTCCTCTAGATCAATTAAGTTTTATAAGTATCCAAGTGCCCCTCCCTTGCTAGATTGAGCTTTTATGAACAAAAGCAGTTTTCTACCTATGCAAAAATGGGACAAGATGTCGAAAGTTTTATAAAAAAAATATAAAGAGGAAATCCTTACCTCATGGATATATTCTAGCAGGTCAAGAGCTTTTTTGAAATCATTTTCATTTGCGTTTCTGTTCTCTTCACTTATGTATAGCTGAAACATGAAAACAGAAGCATGATGTACATCATTTTGGCTTTAAACTTGTATGAATTAAATAGAGCAGCAGTAGTTATTGTTCACATTAATGTGTGCCATTTATAAGAATTCAACTTTAACCACTTTACCCCTGCGTCAGTTTAACTGACAATTGTAATGTTGTACCCAAACAAAATTTTACCTTTTTCCCCACAGAGTTTTTTTTTGGTGGCATTTGATCACCTCTGCGTTTTTTTATTTTTGGGCTATAAACAAAAAAAAAAAAAACAATATCTTTTACTTTTTGATATAGTGAATATCCCATTTTTTTTAAAACCATTATTTACTCAGTTTAGGCCGATATGAATTATTCTACATATTTTTGGTAAATCTCAACAACCGTATATTGATTGGTTTGTGCAAAAGTTATTGTATTCACAAACTATGGGAAAGATTTATGGCATTTATATGGCATTTTTTTTTTTTTTACTAGTAATGGCGGTGAACTGTGGTGTTGCGACATTGTGGTGGACCCATCGGACACTTTTGACACATTTTTGGGACCATTGACCTTTACAGAGCAATCAGTGCTATAAATATGCACCGATTACTATGTAAATGTCACTGGCAGGGAAGGGGTTAACACTAGGGAGGCGATCAAGGGGTTAAATGTGCACCCTATTGTGTGTTCTAACTGTGGGGGGATGGGGACTGACTATAGGAGATGACAGATCGTGTTTTCTACTTTGTAGAAAGACGCAATCTGTCTGATTCTCCTCAGACAGCACAGGGATTTGTGTTTACACACACAAACCCCCGTGCTCCCTCTCGTGCACACAATCGACCATGGCCAGTGGTGACTCGTGCACATGCAGTAGGGAACCAGGCTGTCAAGCTGCAAGGCTTCACTTCCTGATTCCCTTACCGAAGATGGCGATGCCTCCACTCGAGAGCCGAGGGACAGATCGGCTTTGGGTGAGGATATCGTGGGAACCCTGGACAGGTAAGTGTCCATATTTTGAAAGCCAGCAGCTGCAGTATTTGTAAAAAATAGCAGGACTCCGCTTTAAGAGATATGGGGGGAAAAAAAGGAGACGGCAGTAGTATAACAATACCGACAAGGCTGATACCTGACCCTTGATGGTACTAAAGGCCAGCTCAATTTCTACACCCAACTGTAGAAAGGCAAGAATCCTGCCTACGACATACTTCAGGAGGTTGCCAACCCTTGGATTCGCACCAAGCCACATATGCCTTCCAGACTCTAATATATGACTCTGGAGGCCGGCTTCCTAGCCTTAAAGGGGTTGTAAAGGTTCGTCTTTTATTTTCTAAATATGTTCCTTTAAGCTAGTGCATTGTTGGTTCACTTACATTTTCCTTCAATTTCCCTTCTAAATGTATTTTTTTTCTTTGTTTGAATTTCTCACTTCCTGTTTCTCCTCTGTAAGCTTTCCACCATCATCCGAGCAGTGGAAAGTCATTTAGAACAGCTTACTGAACACCTTACTGAGGAGGAACAGGAAGTGAGAAATTCAGAC
The DNA here is from genome assembly GCA_029574335.1 of Rana kukunoris. Classification (NCBI taxonomy): domain Eukaryota; kingdom Metazoa; phylum Chordata; class Amphibia; order Anura; family Ranidae; genus Rana; species Rana kukunoris. The sequence goes on from CM056052.1 coordinate 388,785,546, forward strand.
AAACAAAACAAAGAAAAAAAAAAATTTAGAAGGGAAATTGAAGGAAAAGGTAAGTGAACCAATAATACACTAGCTTAAAGTAACCTATTTAGAAAATAAAAAACAAACCTTTACAACCCCTTTAACCAGGGTAGACAGCACTGAACCGAAAAAGCCCCCGTTTCTTTAGAATGTGGGATTCAATAGCCAAATCGTTAAATTTAGCGATCGTAAAGAAGAGTGGAATAATATTCCCTGTGAGAGCGGGTCTGGACGTAGTGGGAGGGTCCATGGGTCCCCCACAGCCATCCTTACGATCTCCACGAACCAGGACCTTCTGGGCCAGATCGAAGCTACAAGAACCACTGGCCTTCCTTCCCTCTTGATCCTGCAAAGCAGGATCAAGGGGGAAGGAAGCAGCTGAACTGGGAGGACTGCATACAATCTGTGAGAACTGATCCCAAGGGATTACTAATGCATTCATCCCAAAAACGAGTGGATCGTTTGTCCTTGACACCAAGCTGTCCACTTTCTTGTTGAACCTGGACACCAACAGATCTACGTCCACCTTTGACATATGGCCAAGAAGATGTCAGGGTGAAGAGACGACTCCCCGGAGACAACTGCTGGCGACACAAGAAGTCTGCCTGGCAGTTCTCTATTCCTGGATTGAATACTGCAGATATGCAAGGAACAGGACTCTCTGCCCAAGCTAGGATATGGTTCCCCTCCCTCTGGGCTGCGCGACTCCTGGTGCCCCCTTGGCTATTGATATAGGCCATAGCAGTGGCATTGTCGGATTGAATCCTGACAGGACAATATCGTAACCTGAGTGACCATGTCTTCAGAGCCAGGTGTGCCGCCCAAATTTCCAGAATGTTGATGGGCAAAGTCTTCACGGTCTCGGACCACCTGCCCTGGACAGACATCTCCCCCAGGACTGCTCCCTAAAAGGCTGGCATCTGTTACCCCTTGCAGACTGGTTCTAACGGTCCATCGACTGATCCACCAACAGCAGATCATCCGGATAAGATATAACTTATGTCCTGAGCCCTTAGCCTGGCCAGGAGCGGGCCAGAACCTTTGTAAAGACTCGGGGGGGAAAGCAGCCAGACCGAAGGGCAAGCCTACAAACTGATAATATTGATGTTCTGCTTCGAATCTCAGGAATTTCTGGTGAGCGGGGAAAATAGGAACATGCAGATATGCATCTTTGATGTCGATTGATGCGAGTAGTTGTCCTCCCCAAAGGGTGGAGACTAAAGACCAGATTGACTCCATGCAAAAAGAGCGAACATTTAGGAACCGATTCAGACCCTTGAGATCTAGGATGGGCCTGACATCGCCATTTGGTTTTGGCACCGTAAAGAGATTTGAATAAAATCCCAAATCATGCTCTTCTGTGGGAATCTTTACGATCACCCCTTGAGACAATAACCGGCCTAGTGCCAAAAACAGAGACCTTCTCTTTACTGGATCTTTGGGAACACTTGATCTCAGGAAACGAGGCAGTGGAAACTCTCCTAACGCTAGTTTATAACCTAAAGATACGGTAGAGATGACCCATCTGTCCTGGATCTCCTTTTGCCAAGTTCCTGAGGACTGCAGAAGCCTTCCCCCCACCCGATCCAGCGGGGGCGCGCCTTCATAAAGAGGCCTTGGGACTCTGCTTAATAGGTTTCCACCCCCAGGACCTCTTGTGGTCCTGGGCTTGACCTTGAACTTTTCCTCTTGACTCTGGCGTCAGAGGCTGTCGTGACTGCCTAGAGACTGATGTCCCTGGTACCGGAGAGGAAGCCTGATTAAAAGAAGGATGCTTACTCCTTTTAACAGGTAAAAGAGTACTTTTTCCACTAGAAATCTTTTGATTTATTTGTCCAAATCATCCCCGAACAACCGTTCCCCGTGAAACGGAAAGCCAGCCAAAAGTTTCTTGCATGGCACCTCGGCTGACCAATCTTTCAACCACAGGATTCTACGCATATGCACCAACAGGAGCGTCAGACGGGAGGTCTGATGAATAGAATCCTTAATAGCGTCAACAGCAAAGCATAATGGGCCAGATCCACATACAAATAGATCGGCGTAGTGTATCAGAGATACACTACGCCACCGTATCTTACCTGGCTCCAAGTCAAATCCAGGAAGATTTTGGCCCGTAAGGTACGGCGGCGTAATCGAAATATGCGATTAGGGGGTGTGTATCATTTAAATTAGGCGCGTCCCCGCGGCGATCGTACTACGCATGCTTCGTTCAGAAATTTCCCGCCGTGCATTGCGCGAAATTACGTCGAAATGTCATTTTTTTTAGTAGCGTAATTTACGTACATTCCTATTCACGGACGACTTACACAAAAAATGTGCATACCCGACACGGAAAACGACGCAAACTCCACCCAGCGGGCACAAAAAGATTGCAGCGTAGATCCGAAGGCGTACGAAGACGTAAATCATGTCGTTTCAAAGCCCGTTTCAAAGGGCTCCTCTATGATAGAATCTTCAGAAGAGGAATCAGCAAATTGTCCCTCTTCCTTATCCCCTGAAGGCGATTTATCTTTTACCGGCCACTGCTAGTCTGTAGGCCGAGGACCCGGGGGGAGAGGGGGCGATCAGTAATATAGGCAGCAGTCTGAAGGTTGGAGGTGGCTACAGAACCCAACCGTCCTGATGACTCACCCTGGTACCCTCAGCTGAGGCTGGCACAGCGGAGTCATGACCAGGAACCTCAGAGCCTGATGGTGATGACTTAGGAACCTTTTTTGAGGAATTTGTCCCCGTTTTAGGAGTCTTAACCCCTAAATTCCTGGAAGACATAGTCCTAAGCACAAAAGCAGAGGTACTATAAAAAAAAAAAAGCATAAACTGCTGAAGAATAGTCCAGCAAGAAATGCTGCTGTTCAGCCTGATACAAAATAAATGTGTTACTAGGAAGTGCCATGCTACGCTATACCCCTCCTCCCCTCGCACTAAAATGTGCTGTTTCCCGCAGATGCGAGGCGTCGCTCGGGACTCGGCGAGGGGAGAAGGACGACGACTTCTCCAGCACCCCCGAGGGGGAGAGGAAACAAGCTCTGCAGCCGCCCACAGGATGGAATCTGGCCCTGTCTGACGGGGGGACCGCACTCAAATCAGTCTGCAAAATGTTGAAAAACCCCATTCATAGCAGACAAGCCTGCTGTAAACAGCAACACGCTGAACATAAGAAACAGGTATGTTACCTACACACTCCCTAGTGGTGAGAAATAGGCATGACACATTTACTCCATAAGTGAAATTAAAAATTCCTTAGGAGTCTTCACTCACCCTATTCCGGACACATGATTCTGCTGAGAAAAACAGTCAGACCCAAGCTTCAGCCTATCATGGCGGGCTATGTCAAAAACCTTCAGGGACAGGGTTCCTTAAAAAAAAAAAAAAGTTTCCACTCCCCTGGACCCGCTATCCGATCATAACCAAAGTACTGGTTTCCCGGGTCCAGCTTTCCCGGGTCCCCTGAAGAAGTCACGTGACGTGACAAATATGTATGGGAATAGGATTACAGGCCTGACACAGACCGACAGCGATGAAACAAGCTCGCTGCTCGTAGGTGTTTTGCTGCTGCTCCAATGCTGTTATATTTGTTTGTACCTCAAACCTCCCTCTCTCTCCTTTTACCCTGCATTGCCTGAGCACCTGTTGATGCCAAGGTTGAGAGGTGGAAGCGTTAGAGGAATTTCAAGTGGGAGTTACCCGTCTGTCAGTGATCCTCCAAGCACATCAGGTCCGGATACGAACGCGGCGTTCGTGGAGATAAGTCCACCATCCCCAGCCTCAATGTGAGCGCGTGCTGATGTGATTCATCAATTTCTAGGTCTCTTTTAAGGTTACGTCACTTTCCATTCATTTCTGCCTTTCATGTCTGTATGAGCACCTGGTGAAGAAGTTCTCCATTTCAACCTCAATAAGTGTGGTTGCACCCCAGTAACCACTGTTTGGTCATTTGGGCCATCCGTGCTATGGCTCGGATGTGAGCATTTTAGTACCACAAGAGGTGTGCGCACCAAAGTCTGCCTGCTTTCACACCGTACCACTTTTTGGGTTTTGGAGTCTCCATTTTTGTATGGACTTTTCACGTGTTTATATGCTATACACCTAGCCTTGTGCTGTCACACACAGCTATTTCCATTTGTGTTTTTCATTTTTTGGTTCATATTTTGTATATTGCATTTTATTTATTCCATTGTGTGTTTGGTACATTTCACAAGTTCATTTATTTGTTGTTTATTCACCTCTCTGATCACCATACAGTCACTTAGCATATCTCCCTTGGTATTTACCCTTCGGTTTTATACCCTTATTAGGATTCACAGCGCTTCACTATCACCTACTGTACTTATATTTATGCGGGCATAGCTTATCTTCTTTACGCTACGCCAGCGCAACGTTGAGAGGCAAGCATGCTATTCACAAAGAAAATGCGCTCAACGTTGTGCCGGCGTAACGTAAAGTTGTCGGCGTAAACCGACGTAAGTCAAAGTAGGTGGAAGTGGGCGTGATATATTAAAATGAAGCGTGACCCCATGCAAATGATGGGCTGAGCTTCAAAAAACGAACTGCGCATGCGTCATATCTTGGACGCATCCCAGTGCGCATGCTCACAGTTACATCGAAATAGCTGCCTAAGATACGTCGAACACTGCCTACGACGTGAACGTAACCTACTCACAGCCCTATTCACGTAGTACTACGTAAATGGCATACGCGATGTAAAATTTGACGCGTCGTTTCCTGGCACATACCTTTGCATTACCTGCACCTCCTTAATGAGGAGTAACTTTACGCCAGATGTAAGCCTTGCGCAAATCACGTATATGAAGCAGCCGGACGCATCTACGTTCGTGAATAGGTGTATCTTACTCATTTGCATATTTAAAATGGGAACGCCGAATGCTTCCACGCTCACGATACGGCGGCGTAGGCAAGTTACGTCGGGCGGGTGAAGCCTTGTTTTACGGCGTATCTAGCTTTGCAAATCGGCGTAACATTACGACGGCGCACATTTGTACTTACGACGGTGTATCTCTAGATATACCGGCGTAAAACTTCCGTGAATCCGGGCCTAAAGGTAGCCATATATTGATAATGGAGATACACGTTCCTCCTGGCAAACAACGAGCCATTGTATTTGGGGAGGGCGAGTCAGTATGAACCCGTGCACATTCCTGTTCCTTATCCTCAAGATTTGTCCCTATACTGTTGCGCTTCCTCCTAAGGGCTTTAATGGCTGATGTACAACCCCTGGTAGTAGCCTTGAAGGAATCCCATTCTATTTGCATTGTGGTCAATCCCTCATTAGTCTGCCAATATGAATCAATGTGTGGCTTCAACAATTTATCCAGAGTGGGTTCCCCCACCCAACCAGGGAATAGATGCCCAGTACTCCTAGGTCTATGAGACCCAGCCTGCAGGATAATCTGTAATGGGGTGTGATCTGAAACACACAGAGAGATATGAAGTCTCAGATACCAGGGGCAGAAGGGACTCATTAGCAAAAGCTATCACAATCCTGGATGAGGAAGCAAATACCGGAGACAGATACAGTATGAATAACATCTTTCTGTAGGATGCTTCCAAGGCTAAAATTCAGTAAGACCTGTAGCCTCTGCCCAATGCAATAAATCAAGATTATGGGCTGTTCTGCCCATATTATTAATAGCAAATATGTGCCTTTCTTAGAATACAACGATTATTAGAAAGTAAAGTTAGGATATTTTGGCATAAACGCTACTTTGAAAAATACATTGAAAATAAGGTGGTACCATGGGGACTTAGAATTCAAATTTTTCCCAATCTCAGAAAGATTGGTGATTCTCTTAAAACGCAATGGGAAGCAAATTTAAAGTCGTGTTCCTTTGCAATGACGGCTATGCTTTGTAGTCAGTATGAGCAGGAACTTATTTCTCTGGATAATTCTGTACTCAAATGGTATGAGGATTATAATCTTGTAATGCCTAGTGCAAGGTTCATAAATAAAGAACAAACACTTAAAGAACATATTGAACAATATACTGTGGAAGTTATTGGGGCAAAATACAACAAATTTATCTGTGATATAAATGTATATGCGAATAATTTTGCATTGAAATGGACAACTAATGCTAGTCAGAGACCTTTTAGATCAGCTAATCAAAGAAATATAAAAAAAAAGATGAGAATGCTTTTAACTTGTCATCAGCTTTTTCCCTCTCATCTAGTCAATCAACAACTTATCGGGGCCTTTCGGTCGGTAGAATCCCTAAAAAGCATAAGGGTAACTCTGACGCGGCCTCCACCGAATCACTCGGACATCAGATCGGCACTCCATTACCACGTCGCTCACAAGATCCTCACTCGAAATTAATGTCTTCGCACTCCTCAACCTTATTTCAACCGTCTTTAAACGCACCTTGAGGGCCTCAATCTACAGCATCACATGCTATGGTTAGCACAGCATCTACTTCCATTACTGCATCACCCTTGCACCTTGATGTGGCCACAAAGGTATGCAATGCTGAGATAATTGTTTCTCCTTCAGGAACATCACTCCCTGCTGAAGTCAGAATCGCACCAATTTTTTTTAGTGAAGAACTAGATCCACACATTGATGTGGATACGCCCCTCCCTATTTGCGATAAAACAAAAAAAAAATACTAATATGGAATTATCCATTATCAATTTATCATCCTATAGTCTATCAGACAGTGAGGCACAGGTCTTGAAATTGGGTCTGACCTTCTGTCCGGACTCTAAAAATTGATACATTTGAATTGATTAAGGATGTACATCTTTTTTCCCGTCGGCTAATGTATAAGGTTATTTTCGATAAACCACAGACACAACATGAGATGTTTGAAAGTTCCACCAGCATAAAAGATAACATTGCAGAGCACCACGCATTGGCTGATTTGATGGATCATTGGGAGGAGGGCCATGTCCTTCCTTCAGTTATGTCAATCACTGGCATGTCCTTCCCCTCACCCCAAATGTTAAACATAAATCAAGAAATTTTTCACTCCCTAATACCAATCCCAATATTTAGGCATTTGTCCAACAGGTTATGCAAAATATTGAAGAGTCCAACATTCAATCTTTGTCAACCTCGAATCTTACGGTACCCCAAAGGGAAGCTAAAAAATCTTTGCAAAAAAACTCTCGGATAATAATAAAACCAGCCGACAAAGGGGTTAACCTAGTTATCATGGATATAGAAAATTATGAAGCTATGTGCAATAGAATTTTATCTAACCCCGTGTGGTATCGACCAATTTCCAAAACCGTTTGACAATTTCTATGCCAAATACGACAGATCATCTGTAGAGCCCTTCACCAGGGCATTATTGATCAGGACACGTGGAAGTTCTTGGATATCAAAGATCCAAGGACTCCTACATTCTATGCCCTACCAAAAAGTCCCTACTGGACCCACCAGGTCGACCCATCATATCTGGCTGTGCCAGCTTAACTGAAAATGCCAGTTCACTTGTGGATGGTTACCTGTCTCCTCATGTAACCTCTTTAAGCTCCTATATTAAAGATACTATCGATTTATTAAGGACAATTGAAGGGATACATCTCCCCGTTAAAACATGGCTTGTAGCATTGGATATCGAAATTTTGTATAATACCATACCACATGATAGGGGTCTGGAAGTCATACAGGACCTACTTGCGGAAAGAGGCCCCAATGTATTGAAATATAACAGCTTTGTTATTGAGCTTCTAGGTTATATTTTGAGACATAATGTTTTTTTGTTCGGATCCTCCCACTTCCTCCAGGTGCAGTGGGTCGCGATGGGGACTAAGTGTGCCCCATCGTATGCCAATCTGTACCTGGGGGGGTGGGAGAGGAACATTTTTTCCAGAGATGATCTTGCCCCTTTTTTGGACAGTATCGTCGGCTGCTATCGTTATATTGACAACGTCATTTTATGGACAGGCAGTGAAGGACAATTACAGGAATTTATGCAATTTATTGCAATTAATGACTTTAATTTAAAATTCAACTATAGTCAAACAGATATACATTTTCTGGATCTCAAAATCTCTATTGATGACCAAGGATTAGTCTACTCATGCCTTTACAGAAAACCTTTGGCAGGAAATATGATCCTCCATGCCAGTAGTTCGCACCCAGAACCATTGGTAGAGTATCCCCTACAGCCAATACTTGCGGCTCAGACGTAACTGTAGTAGAGATGACGACTTTAAGAGTACTTCCAAAGATCTTTATCAGAGATTAAAAACAAGAGGCTACAGCCACAAATTTTTAAAGTGAGCTTACAACCGAGTAAAAGTACAAAAGAGAAGTTCTCTTATCTTTTCTTCAAAACCAAAGAATAAAACCGACACTGTCAGGTTAATCATGAAATACTTGAATCAGCACAGGGAAATTCGAAACATACTAAAGAGGTTTTGGCCTCTACTGTCTGCTGACCCTAGTATAAAGAAATTCATAAGGGAGTACCCAGAGATCACCTTCAAACGTGTCCCGTCATTCAGGGACCGCTTGGTACACAGCCACTTCAATGTGACTGGAGTTTCAAAATTGACTACAAATGGTGGCACCTCTCCATGTGGCCACTGCGACATCTGTGACTATGTTGGTAACCAGCCTAAGTTCAAACTACCAAATGGAAAATGGCACTCGACCAAAACTACCATTACCTGTCAAACCATAGGGGTTATATACTTGTCTTAATGCCACTGCGGCGACTTTTACATTGGAAAAATGAAACAACCCCTTTTCAAAAGAATTAGGGATCATATCAAACCTATTTTGAAAAAAAATCATTACTGCAATAAGTAAACATGTCGGAATCTATCATTATTTTGATCCCTCGTCATTACATTTTTTGCACTGGAGCATGTCCGGCTTGACTCGAGAGGGGGTAGTGTCGATGGGACACTTCTCCAACTCGAGGCTCGCTGGATTTATGACCTCAGGGCTACCCAATATCCAGGCTTTAATGAGAATCTAAGCTTTAAATCATTCTTGTGATTGGGGCCTGTTCATAGATCATTTGTTTTGTTCTAGATATGCTCTGGGTGTGTATTCTCTGAACCCCATTTACTCTGTCTCCTCTTCACTTTCCCTTTCTTTTTTCTCTCTATTTCCTGGTTACATTTGTCTTCTGCTCTCTCACAATTATTTTCCCTTTCTTTATCTACCATGTTATTGTGGCAATTTTCCAGCACTGGTGGCTAATTTTACCACCAGGTATCTAGTCTTGTATATCTACATTAAATATTTGTATAGTAACATATTTTGTGGGCCGTCAAGCTTAATTATAATTAATTTTAGAAATTAGAGGAGGTACGTCCCGCTTGTTCTACTGTTCCAATTTGGTTATACTTAGAAATTTGTTACTATTTTTTTTTTTACAAAACTCCCTTACTGTAAATTTTCCTCAATGTATTATTATTTATATATGCAATGTGGCATATCTATTTTTGTCTACATGAGAATACTTTTTGTATTTACATTCATTCTTTATTCTATTGACCATCTTTATGTATGTTTGTTTTTTTAGAGACTGTGTAGTTTATAAAAGCTCTTGAAAAAGCTCCTCCCGAAACGAAATATGTCGGGCAAGATATAACTACATGGAACTTCCCTCACACTGTTGAAGTTCGATTTATTTGAAGACTTCATATGGTCTCTCTATGGGCCAGATTCAGGTAGATGGGAGCATCTTTGCTCTGGAGTAACGCTTCTCATTTACGTTACTCTGACGACCCTTTCAGCGCAAGTACTGTTATTCACATAGCAGTTGCGCGTAAACTTGCGCCAGAGTAACGATAATGCGCTGGCGTAACCCGACGCAAGTGGAAGTGGGTGTGATCACATGTAAATGATGGGCGGAGCCCAGCGCAGAGGCTTACGTTCAGCGCATCATCCACGGAGCATGCGCAGTGAGTGCGGCTCCACTCGCCCCCTTGTGCGCATGCTCACAACTTCCGTCGGCACCACTTCATGGGAAACGTCAGCGCAATGCCTTCCGTTGGGCGCTTAAAAGCACAGGCGGAAACGCCATTCCGGCGCAAAAGTATTTCCGTTTCCCCCCACCCCAGGGAAGATACTTTGGTGCTGTGATGGCTGCTCCCGCTACCCCCAGAGAGAGGAGGAACCTCAACTTTAATGCCCAGGAGGTGTCTGTGATCATATCCGCTATGGAGACTTTTAATCATTTTCTCCATGGGAAAAAAAGCCGTAAGACCAGCCGGGAGAGGAAGCAGGGCATCCTGGACACCATTGCTGGCCGGGTCAATATTTTGGGGTACTCCACCCGGACTGCTGCTGACATTCAAAAAAAAATCAATGATCTGCGGCGCAAGGTCCGTGGCAAGGTGGCCACCATCAGGAGGCATGAGAGGGGCACAGGTGGTGGTCCCCCATGTCCGGTCACCCTGACCGCGGAGGAGGAGGTGGTCTCTCGCTGCATGGAGAGGGAGCAGGTGGAGTGGGTTCCTGGCTATGACTCCATGGAGGAAGGCTCCAGGACAGGTAAGTGTTTTTTATCCCCTATTTGATGTGTTGCATTTGGGGGGGGGAGGGTACATGTGCCAAGTGTGTGGGACCACCAACATGTGTCTGCTTTGTTTCATCCACAGATGACGGAGCTGGGCCATCATCTGTCAGCGGCCAGTCCACCCCACCCCCCCAACGCCATCGTGTGCCCGAGCCCCTGGGTGGTGAAGACACCGAGGTGGAGGAGGAGAGTGGCCACACCACACCTGCCGAGGGGGTTGTGGAGGATCCTGCTGTGGCAGAGCAGGACTTTTCCTTAGTGTTGGAGGTCTCCTCCCCTTCTCCTGGGCCGTCTGTCATCCCCTCCCCCATCCTTGGAAGCCCCTCAAGGGCGACTCCATCCCCCCGGGGACAACCATCTTCTGGCCCCAGGAAGACGACCCAGAAGACCAGGGGGGTGTCGGATCTTGTCCAGGGCCAGTTGGCGAGGGATCACGCCAGACAGACCCAACAAATGGGGGACCTAGTTGGGCACTTGGAGAAAGTGGCTGACAGCCTGGGCTCCGTTGCCCAGATAAGCAACGCAGTGCAGGATGTGAGTTGCAACTGCGCTGCAGTGGTGACCAGTTTGGGGGAGGTGCAGGGGGATATTAGGCACCTCACTGCAGCCGTCCAGGCCAACACTGCTGCCATCCATGGAAACAGTGCTGCCATCCGGGACCAGGGGAGGCTGAGTCGGCGGGCCCAACACTACCAAGTGACCCGGCAGCTCAGAATGCAGGCCCAGCAGCTGAGGATGCAGGGCCAGACAAACAATTACCTCGGCCGGATAGCCATGGCCTTGGAGGGCATGCAGGCCACACCTGCCAGGAGTGGCCCACCTGGGGATCAGCCACCTCCAGATGCCCCCCCACCCCCACCCACTCCATCCAGGCAGCTGAGGAGCCAGAGAGGTTCGGCAAGAAGGAGCCCCCGGCATCCCCGATGATTTTTTTTTTTTGTCGGATTTTTACTCAGGATATGAGTTTTTTATTTTATTGTGATTTTTACTCAGGATAAAAGGATTTTTAATAAACAGCTTACCTGTAAAATCCTTTTCTTGAAGTACATCACGGGACACAGAGCGCATAGCCATTACACTTGGGTTATATGGGTACCTTCAGGTGTGGACACTGGTGTAATCAATTTCACAGGAAGTTTCCTCCCTATATAACCCCCTCCCACTGGGAGTGCTTCAGTTTTGTAGCAAGCAATTCCTCCGAGGTTACACAATGTTCCCCAAAAGAGGGGTGGGAGCTCTGTGTCCCGTGATGTACTTCAAGAAAAGGATTTTACAGGTAAGCCGTTTATTAAAAATCCTTTTTTCTTTATCGTACATCACGGGACACAGAGCGCATAGCCATTACACTTGGGATGTCCTAAAGCAATGCTCTATGAAGGGAGGGAGACCGTAAGGCCAAAAATAGCAAAACAAAAAATTATCAGGAAGTAAAGTAACTCCACCAACAGAAAAAAGGGGGCGTGACCCGGACCAGAGGATTCTATACTGCTGCCCGTAGGACCACCTGCCCAAATGCTGCGTCCGTACCCTTTGCAACGTCCAACTTATAAAATTTAGTAAACGTATGTACGGAAGACCAGGTTGCCGCCTTGCAAACCTGTGCCATAGAGATCTGATGGTGTGCCGCCCAGGAGGCACTCATGGCCCTCGTAGAATGGGCTTTAACTGATAAGGGAGGTGGAACGCGCTTCAGACCATAGGCCTGAAAAATCAGCTGCTTAATCCACCTAGCCAAGGAAGACTTGGCAGCCGGCTGACCCTTCTTGGGGCCATCCGGCAGAACAAAAAGCACATCTGTTTTCCGAATCTTCTCTGTAGCCTTGAGATAGACCCTCATGGCTCGAACCACGTCCAAAGTATGAAGCAGTCTTTCCTCTCTGGACTGGGGAGTAGGAAAGAAGGATGGTAGGACTAGGTCCTGATTCAAGTGAAAACTGGATATGACCTTAGGAAAGAAAGAAGGTTGAGGCCGCAGAACCACTCTGTCCTTATGCAGAATAAGGTATGGCTCCCTGCATGACAAGGCTGCCAGCTCGGAAACCCTTCTGGCCGAAGCCATAGCCACCAAGAAAACCAACTTTCGGGTTAGTAGCACAAGAGGGATTTCTGTCAGAGGTTCAAACGGCTGCATTTGTAAAGCTGACAAGACCAGATTTAAATTCCAGGGGCAGAGGGGAGCTCTAATAGGGGGATTCACATGCAAGACCCCCTGCAAGAAGGTTTTCATAAGCGAATGGGTGGCCAAGGGTCTTTGAAACCATATCGATAAAGCCGACACCTGCCCCTTTAGAGTACTAAGAGCCAACCCTTTGTCAACGCCAACCTGGAGGAATCGCAAGATCCTGTCAATAAAAAACTTTTGAGGATGCCATTTTTGAGACTCGCACCACTCCACATAGGTTCTCCAGACTCTGTAATAAATATTTCTGGAGACCGGTTTCCTAGCCTGAATCAACGTAGATATGACCTGAGCTGAGAGGCCTCTGCCCTTAAGAATTAGGGATTCAGCCGCCAAGCCATCAAATTTAGCTGCCGTGAAGCAGGGTGGCAGATTGGGCCCTGAGACAGCAGATCTGGGCGCAGGGGGAGCGGCCACGGCGCCCCGACTGACATCTTCACGATGAGTGCGTACCAAGCCCTCCTGGGCCAGGCTGGGGCTACCAGGATCACAGGCCTGTGCTCCACCCTGATCCTCCGTAGAAGGCGGGGAATCATCTGCAGCAGAGGGAACGCATACAGGAGAGAAAACTGGTCCCAAGGGCAAACCAACGCATCGGTCCCGTAGGCCGAGGGATCCCTGGCTCGGGATATGAATTTGTCCAACTTTTTGTTGGATCTCGTTGCCATAATGTCCACATCTGGGACTCCGAATCTTTGGCAAATCTCTTGGAATACCTGGAGGTGAAGAGACCACTCCCCCGGGAGCAACTGTTGACGACTCAAAAAATATGCTTGAGAATTGTCTATCCCTGGGATGAACACCGCCGAGATGCAGGGTACATGGGCTTCGGCCCATGAGAAAATCAGGTTTACTTCCCTTTGGGCTGCTAGGCTCCTCGTGCCCCCCTGGTGGTTTATGTATGCCACCGCAGTGGCATTGTCGGACTGTATCCTTACTGGCAGACCCTGAAGGGGGAGAGTCCAGGCGATCAGGGCCAGCCGAGCAGCTCTGATCTCTAGGATATTGATGTGAAGCAGTTTTTCTGCCTCCGACCACTGCCCTTGCTGGGTTTGTCCTTCTAGAACTGCCCCCCAACCTGACAGGCTGGCATCCGTGGCTACTATCTTCCACGTGATGGGGCAAAAGGATTTCCCCTTTGACAAATTTTGAGGGACCAGCCACCAAAACAGGCTGCGCCGGACTCCTGGGGAGAGTACTAACGGACGATCTAACGCCTGAATGGACTTGTTCCAAGCAGAGAGAATGGCTGCCTGAAGATATCTGGTATGGATCTGGGCGTAGGGCACTGCCTCGAAGGCGGCCACCATCTTCCCCAGCAGTCGCATACATAGGCGAATAGTCGGCCTCTTCTTGCCTAAGATCACTTGAACTGCTTGAGTTATTGATCTGACCTTTGCTTGAGGTAAAAATATCCTCTGGCAGTCTGTATCTAGCCGAAGGCCTAGATATTCCAACTGCTTTGTGGGTTTCAATATCGATTTTCCTTGGTTCACAATCCACCCGAATTCCTCCAGATGCTGAACTGTGCGAACTACTGCATGATTGAGGCTGGAAGCTGAGCTGTCGATAACCAGAAGATCGTTCAGGTATGCCAGGACCAAAATGCCTTCTGTCCTTAGGACGGCTAGCACCGGGGCGAACACCTTTGTGAATACCCGCGGAGCTGTTGCCAACCCGAAAGGGAGGGCTACGAACTGATAATGACGGTGATCTATCATAAAACGAAGAAACTTGTGATGTGCCGGGTAGATCGGCACGTGCAGATACGCATCCTTTATGTCTATAGATGCTAGAAAGTCGTCTTGATGTAGGCTGGCTGCCACCGAACCTATGGACTCCATACGAAAGGTCTGAATCTTTAGAAAGCGATTTAGGCGTTTGAGGTCTAAGATAGGCCTGACGTCGCCATTGGGCTTTGGTATTATGAAAAGGTTGGAGTAGAATCCCAGACCCCATTCCTGGGTTGGTACTTCTACAATTACTCCTTGGAGCAAGAGACGATCCAATGCTTTTACAAGAGAGGCCCTCTTTAATGGGTCGCTTGGAAGACTTGACCCCTGAAAATGAGGAGGGGGGACTTCCCGAGCTTGTAGCCCGTGGCTACCACGGACAGTACCCAAGAGTCGGAAATTCTGGCCTCCCACACTCAAAAACCGAAGCCTTCCCCCCACCCAAGAGAGTGGGGGCACCCCTTCATGAATCTGACTTGATGACTGGTTTAACCGCCCGGGAGGCCGTCGATACTGACGGGAAGTTGAAGGGGCCGAGCCTGCGAAGGCCTGTCGCTTAAACGCGGGCCCACGCGATCTTTTCTTGACAGGCAAGAAAGAACTTTTACCACTTGATATGGTCTGGATATATTTATCTAGGTCTTCACCGAATAGTCTCCCACCATGAAAGGGAAATCCTGCTAAAAGCCTTTTGCAGGGTGCCTCTGCTGACCAGTTTTTCAGCCACAAAAGGCGACGCATATGAACCAATAGCAGAGATAAACGGGACGCCTGTTGAATGGAGTCCTTAATAGCATCTACTGCAAAGCAGAGAGCCCTTGGGAGGTCAGCCAATTCACGAGCTTGCTGAGCCGGTATGTCCCTTAATATCTGTTTAGTCTGATCCTTTAAAGCCTGACAAACGCCAATGGCTGCCACCGCTGGCTGAACCACGGCACCTACTGTGGTAAAAGAAGCCTTCAGTAGGGTCTCCAACTTTTTGTCGACTGGATCTTTAAACATCTGGACATTTTCAACCGGACAGGTCAGGGATTTATTTACGCAGGAAATGGCTGCGTCCACGGTAGGGAGTGCCCATTTCTTTGCAAATTCTTCTTCCATAGGATAGAGAATAGTGAACCTTTTAGGAGGGATAAAAATCCTATCAGGTCTAGCCCAATTATGAAAAATCACGCTCTCCAGAAGGGTGGTGAACCGGAAAAGACGCACCACTCAACGGTGCCTTCAAGGAACCTAAAGAGGATACCCCGGGGGCTAATTGTTCTGACACTGGAAGTTTAAAAGCAGTGCGAACCATATCTGTCAGAGACTGGATCCACAGGCTCTCTGCTTGAGAAGCCGAAAAAATTTCATCTATAGTGGAACCTTCAATGTCTGAACCGTCGAAACTCGGGTCCGCTTGATCCCCCTGTGGGTCCAATTCCTCCGGAGAGAGTACCTCTGCATCTGAAAACACCAATCTAGGTGACGGGGATCTAGCCCGTTTGCCACCTGGCAAAGAGCGGGCAATTAAAGCAGTTAACCTTTCCTCTAGCCCACCCAGGGTGGTCGCTAGCATTTCTTCCGTAACGTTAAAGGGAATGGGTTGATTGGGGGCCGCCTCTGCCCCTAGCACCCTCAATGGCTCCTGCAACATGCTGTTCGGTGGTCTATCTGGTGAGGGTGGGACCGCTAGAGCCTGGCCCAAATCCTCTGACCCCGATGGAGACCCCTTTAGTTTTTTGGTACCTTTTGCAGCCTTAGCTGGTCCTGATCCCTTGGGAGCCATTGCACAACCTTGAGACACCCCTAAAGCCAACACCCAACTGTTGTAGCTAGAAGTGAACCATTAATAAGAACAGGCTATGGTAAAATGTTTCCAAATTTTCAAACGCCCGAGAAGGCGGCAATACCGAGGAAGGTCCTGTGAGTATTGCCACACCAATGCCCATTAGCTGGAGCCCAAGGTTGCACCGACTCAGATACTGCCAGATCTAAGGCTGAGTCCCTTTAAGAAAAAAAACTTTTTTTTTTTTTTTTTCTGGTCAGTATGGAGCTAAGTCCAGACCTGAAGATCCACAAACCACCACTGGGTGTCACTGTTAGCCAGAAATAGCTCAGCTGCGCGCTCTGTGTCCTCAGCCTCCTCTGCTTTCAGGAGGGAATGACCAGCCAGGAAATGCTTTGCTGCTTTAATTGAGACCTGACGCTGCTGGCCCGCCCCCCCCACGCACGCTGACGCTGTAAAAGGCGGCGCGCACGCGCGCGCCCCCCCCCCACGCTGAAACCAACATGGAGGGAGCAGAAAGCAGAGGAGAAGCCTGGACCAGCGCTAGCAACCCAACAGACACCAGGCAAGACACTAATCTTTATTGTAGTGCACACATAGAGGAAGCTGTCCCCATAGGCTTCCTAAGAAACAGGAGTTTTGCCAGCATTTCCTCCCTATAGCACGTGGGGCTGCAGTATCATGCTAACAGGCAGATCTGGGGGGAGTAGCAAATACATATCTTTAAAAGCATACATATACCTACATGTTATCTGGGTAAACATTAGTACATCCCATCCTGCCTCAAAAGACATAGTGGAGATAGTGGCTGATGCACAAGCATACCATTAGCCAACCCAGAACCCCCAGGGGGATACCTACTGTCGAACCAAGTCCCGCAGGTTCCCTCTTACCTGCTCCACGCCGCAGGGTATTGCAAAATGCAAGAGGCCCAACCTTCCCCCATCTCCGTGGGTATTGTCTTGGACCTTCAGGGACCGGGGTCCTGTGTTAAGGAACCCACACACCTGGACCTATATAGCATCCTGGCATCAGTAGCGTTTAGTTCTTGGAAGAGACTAAGGCACTGGAGCCCAGAATCCAGCCCTCCAAGGAGAGGCATTATAGGCAAAACCCCACTCCAGCAGGGCCCGGGTACCGTACACCTTGGCTTTGAAGCACTTCGGACGGATCCGGCTAGCTATCCTGGGTCCCGAGACCTCCGAGGGACAGCTAGACGTGACCAACACCTAAGACACTGGCGAAAACACTGAAGCACTCCCAGTGGGAGGGGGTTATATAGGGAGGAAACTTCCTGTGAAATTGATTACACCAGTGTCCACACCTGAAGGTACCCATATAACCCAAGTGTAATGGCTATGCGCTCTGTGTCCCGTGATGTACGATAAAGAAATTAGTTTTTTATTTTATTGTGATTTTTACTCAGGATTTGAGTTTTTTATTTTATTGTGATTTTTACTCAGGATATGAGTTTTTTATTTTATTGATACTGCACACGTTGCAGTGTGAATGGTGTGTGAATGTGAGGGGGTGGCACTCCTGACAGTAAGGGGTGTCACCCTCGGCCGTGGTGGTGAAGTTAACCCCACGGCTGTATGAATGACGTGTGAAAGGTGTATGAATGGAAAGTGACATCATTGGGGCCTTGACGCTGGCGTTGCTGCTCCCAAGTCCTACATGCTGGACTTGGGCTAATACAATGCGATGTGCATTTGGTGTGTGTGATCTAGGGACATCAGTGGTGTACACGCGTGCATTGTCTGTGTGATTAATGTTTTGGTTTATTGTCCAAAGATGCCTACGGCGAGGACCCTCCTGACTGCTCTTCCATCAGCAGACTGGGTCTCCTCTGGCAGGTGGGGACTGTGTGGGTCAGGGGTCAGGTCATCACGTATGTCAATCTGCAGGCCTTTTCTCATAGCAAAGTTGTGCAGAATGCAACATGCACCGATGATCTGACACACAAAGGTAGGGGAATACAATAGTGTCCCCCTGGACTTATCCAGGCATCGGAAACGGGACTTCAGGAGCCCGAATCTTTGCTCCACCACTGCACGGGTTTTGATGTGTGCTTCATTGTATTTTCTCTCTCCTCTGGTTTGGGGGTTGCGGAAAGGAGTCATGAGATGGGGTCCCAGTGCATATACAGAGTCACCTGTAAGGGAAAAGACAGGAGGATGTTAGTCATGCATGTGCCACTTCTGTTGTGCATCACGGGAGGGGATAGTCATGCCTGCCACCCATGTCACTCACCAACCAGCCAGCTGTCCCCATACATGTTCTGTTCGAATTCTGCTGGGATGGGGCTCTGATTGTATATGAAGCTGTCATGGCTGGACCCGGGGTGTTTGGCACGAACGTGCCATATGAGGCGTTGGGCATCGGCTATCACCTGTACGTTGATGGAGTGCCAATGCTTCCGATTGCGGTATATGTGCTCTGTGGCACTGGGGGGCTGGAGTGCCACATGTGTGCAATCAATGGCCCCCACAGTGCGTGGGAATCTGGCAATGCTGTAGAAATCTGTCATTGCATTCAGCCGCAGCTCCTCAGTGGTGGGTCTGATGAACTGGTTGGACATGCGTCTGAGGATTGCAGGGACAACCTGGTGCACACATCTGCTCACGGAGGACTGTGACATCCCAGCCACCACTCCACTTGTACGCTGGAATGATCCACTTGCAAGGAAATTAAGTGTTGCCAGTACCTTCACCAGTGGCTGCACTGCTTGTGAGCGGTGTGTCTTGCTGGTGATGTCATCCTGCAGGGTGGTGGTTAGTTCAAGTATTGCATCTGGGCTGAATCTGAAGAGGCGATACACCACCTCATCCCCCATGCCAAAGAGGCTCATACGTGTGCGGTATATCCTCTCACGTGCCCGCCTCCTTCGTTTCGGGGGACCCATCAGTAGTTCTAGGACCACGATTGCCCCTGGCATGTTGGCACACAGAGGTGTTGTACTTGCAAGTGTGGTTGTTCAGCCAGCTCTTATCGTCGGTAACGCTGCTGTAGCTGCTCTCCTGCTGACCTGTGACCGTCTGGAGTAAAGATAAAGCAGCCTTTTGTAGAAATAACTTTGTGCCGGACGGACGAGATACGCGTGGCGCATGTAGCCAGCGTATGGTGCTAATCCGTTCGCAAATCGGGAAATCTCCCTCATTTGCATATTTGCAGGGGAAATCAATAGGCGCGACTGATGCGCCAAACGAAATTATGCGCTGACGGGACTCTGGCGTCGGAAAGTTAAGCCGATCGGAAATGGCCCGTTTTCGGGCGCATCTAGTTTCGTGGGTACGGCCACATAGAAACGACGACGCATCTTCACAGTTACGCGGCGCATATCGAAATACTCCAGCGCAAGTCTTGCTGAATCTGGCCCTATATGTATATTTTTTGTATGAATTAAAAACTTTTCTACCATTTCAATTTTTGTCTCAGTACATTCTATTTGCACCGACTTATAATCCCAGGGTCCATAGGTACCCACCCCTTTCTTCCTCATGTTTATACGTATACGGGATGAGGTGCTGCATTTTGAGGTTCTCTCTATCCACTAAATCATTTAACCTCTGTGTGTATATATATATATATATATATATATATATTATATATATCCAATTGATAAATGTTGTATGTATATATGTATTCATTTTTTTTCTCTTTTTTGGTTTGCAGAGAGGCCAGGCAGAGTCAGATTATATACGGTCCATATTCTGATTCTTCCTTTATGCTTTATTCCATGTGCTTTGACCCGTTCGCCTCTCCCTATTTGCAGGCTGTCATTTCCCATCTGGATTGTCCGTTCCCCCTGCACGGGCGCCCGGGGATACCTGTGACTATTCCCCATAGGTTCCCTCCCACTAGCGCTGTTTTTCGTTTTGCCCGACACCATTTCCATCATGCATTTCCCTTTTGCCCCCCAGCACTCCTCGACCCCCGCATCATGTATTCCTTGCCGCGGGATGGTCGGGTTTGTCTGGCAACAGGGAAAGGTTGTGCCGGCCGTCAATCAACGTCACCACAGGCACTCCCTCCTCTGATGCCGTGGGGCTTTCTGGGGGATGTAATCAGATTCTCTATCTGACACTAGGGCATGCGCATCAGTGTATAGAACCCCGCCTCAACCCATAAGACGTCATACGCCGGGTGTCAGGCAGGACGCTATTTATAGCTGCACTCACGGCTTTTCCAGTCTGAGTGCAGACTAGGCTGGATGACAGACCATACAGACTCCGCGGTAAGTGTATAGTGCCCTTTTTAACCTTTAACAAGTGAGCTAGCTAAGAACCTTGTCACGTAGGGGTAAATTTTTGTTCCACGTAGCTATACCCATTGTTCATGGGGATCTTTCCTGTTCAGAGGCATTTCTGCTTTGTCGGATCAATAACTCTATACCAACATACTGAGACCTAGGTCCAATCGTTGCTTTTATTTAAATGACCCTTTTCCTGTTAATCATGTTTGCGCATATGAGGCACAAACCTAGATATCCTTGAACGATATGTGGACAGGCCCTATTCGCTGTTCCTGGCTGTCTGTTATTGGTGTGAATTTAGGATTTACAGATCAATTTAATTAGCCCAAAACTAATTGGCTTATTTTCTAATCCATTTTACTTTATTTACTTCCTCATGCATTTCCAATTTCTATCTTTAGATCAGCGTTACACGACGAGGTATAGCCTCTCTTTTGCCCAGTCCTAGTCCTTGCATAATCTTCTCTCAATTTTTAAGTGAAATGTGTGGTGCTCAACATAAGCACCAATTGTGTTTCACCTGAAATTAATTCATAGCTTTCAGCCATCTAACCTTGAATCTCTTTTCAAATCTGTGTTCTCTATCCAGCCTTCCTCCAATAGTATCCTATACGGTATGACCGGCTCTTCCCTCATTGGGGGATTGCAATTGATCCTGCATTTGGATCCTTTGGCAATCTTCGGTCATAATAAGCACATTGGTAAGCATGAAATATCTGGTCTCTGCAACCCAAAAAATATCATATTTGTATATCTTTTGTTTTCTATACATATTGTTTGTATTTCTCTGTGCGTATGCAACACTAACTTTGTATCCTTTGTATTTATGTAGTCCTAATTATAAGCCCCGATTGCTACTGGTTTCCCCTGAAGAAGCTTTATAAGTGAAACATGTTGGGACACGGCAATCCATATCATCTTGGCTTGACTACAATATGTTAAATGTTTGACCGTCAACCATCTTTATATATACACTAAACATTTGTTTGTTTTGTTGATCTATTTTAAAGTGGTCTTTACCTCAATAAAATGTATTTTTATAAACTTTGTACCTATGTGATCCAATAACGTTTTCTTTCTCATTCATATATGAATATTTTTTGCACCGATAAGAAAATCTGATTTACCTTTCCCCTGTTTTTTCATTAAATTCTAACCTGGGTTGCGGTGCCTATAATCCACAATGTACTATCTCTGATTGGACCACTCTCATATATGTGCAATGTTAGTTTGACGTTGTTGCCATCTAGTGGTCAGTTAGTTATTATTTTGCTTACAGAAACCTGTATTTTCCTCAGAAAGGCAGTAACCTTTAACCTGGAACTGTATTTCCTCCATTTCATGCCTGTTCTTGGATCTAGCAGACTTATACATGAGAAGCTCTTAATACATTCCTGGACTAGTGATGGAATTGTCTAAGTACTCTTACTGATGGACTGAGGCTGCTGTGTAATGTTTAATGAACTGACACATATGTTTTGTTTATGCTTATATTGTAGTTTTACAAAGTTATTCAGAAAAAAAAGAATACATACAGATCTGATGTCTTATGTTTCTTTACTTCTCAATTATTGTTAAGCTGTCTGACTAGTGTTATACAACAGTTCAATAAATCGAAGCAGAACAGGGGCCATATGTGGGTTTGACCTATCCAGTGCGTAATCTAAGATTTTCTTGAAATCGCCTGCAACTTGCAATTTAAACGGCAAAGAAAAGAGGTTTGGGAGTTTAACCACTTCCCGCCCGGCCAATAGCCGATTTACGGCCGGGAAGTGGTTATGAAATCGTGACAGGCCGTTCTCAAACGTCCTGCGCGATTTCATGCCGCACGCGCCCGTGCGGGCGCGCAGCGCGACGATCGGTGATGCGGGGTGTCAGTCTGACACCCTGCACCTCCGATCTCGGTAACGAGTCTCCGGCGGAGCCTCGTTACCACGTGATCAGCCGTGTCCAATCACGGCTGATCACGATGTAAACAGGAAGAGCCGCTGACGGCTCTTCCTCACTCGCGTCTGACAGACGCGAGTAGAGGAGAGCCGATCAGCGGCTCTCTTGACAGGGGGGGTTCGCGCTGATTGTTTATCAGCGCAGCCCCCCCTCGGATCGCCACACTAGACCACCAGGGAAATAAAAAAATACCAAAAAAAGGGGCAAAAAAAAAAAAGACAAAAAATAAAAAGTCAGCAAAAAAAAAAAAAAAGGGGGGGCAGTAAAAAAAAAATGATGCCAATCAGTGCCCACACATGGGCACTGATTGGCAACATTGATCCATCAGTGCCACCCCTCAGTGATCATCAGTGCCACCCCAGTGTCTGTCAGTGCCACCCCACAGTGCCAATCCATGCCCAGTGCCACCTATCAGTGCCCACCTGTGCCGCCTATCAGTGCCCACCTATGCTGCCTATCAGTGCCCACCTGTGCCGCCTATGAGTGCCCACCTGTGCCCACCTGTGCCGCCTATGAGTGCCCACCTGTGCCGCCTATGAGTGCCCACCTGTGCCGCCTATGAGTGCCCATCAGTGCCGCCCATGAGTGCCCATCAGTGCCGCCCATGAGTGCCCATCAGTGCCGCCCATGAGTGCCCATCAGTGCCCCATACCAGCGCCGCCTATCAGTGCCCATCAGTGCTACCTAATCGGTGCCCATCAGAACTACCTCATTGGTGCCCATCAGTGCCACCATATCAGTGCCCGTAATTGAAAGAGAAAACATACTCATTTACACAAAAATTAACAGAAAAAAATAAAAACTTTATTTTTTTTTCAAAATCTTCGCTCTATTTTTAGTTGTTGCGCAAAAAAAAAAAACCGCAGAGGTGATCAAATACCACCAAAAGAAAGCTCTATTTGTGGGGAAAAAAGGACGCCAATTTTGTTTGGGTGCAGTGTAGCATGACCGCGCAATTGTCATTCAAATTGCGACAGTGCTGAAAGCTGAAAATTGGCTTGGGCGGGAAGGTGCGTAAGTGCCTGGTATGGAAGTGGTTAAATGAGGCCAAGACATAGAACGTCAGGTGCCTCCATCCCTGGTTGCTAGTGGCACGGAGAAAACATTTGGGACTTTATATGAAGAATGCAGCCTACTTGTCATCTGGATAGCTCCTAAAATATTCTACATATCTTTTACAGATAGCGATATTGCATCTGCTCCTGAAGTTTGGAGGTATCCATGGAGAGCTAGTTAGATGCCTTTATGATCATTAAATCAAGAGTGATACCAACTTATTCTTACAATATGGTGTACTGGCCTAGACCAATATGCTATGGCTTTGTTATATGTATGTATACATGGATTCTTGAGTCTGGTGGTTTTAAGCTATCAAGCTATTATGTGATGTTTATTTAATAAACTCAACTACAATTTTATATAATGTGTTTATGTTATGCCATTGTATATACAAGATGACACAATGTTACTAGGTGTATTTTAGATTTTCCAGCCACTATATGTTCACACTGCCAATTTGGCTGCATACTTCATATAAAGTCCCAAATCTTATCTCCATGCCAGCAATTTAAACGGGACGCAAGGCGGCAGTTTCTCCAGTACCGAATAAAGGATATTACCAGAAAATGGAGGAGAAATATACATATTAACCAAATGCTAAGCGATGTGATTAAACATCAATACCACTAAATGTTGTCCTCCAGGATCAATAATTACCTCCATTATGGAACAACGAAATTGACCTATGTAGCAGTATTGACACACCTCTAGCATAGGAAGAAATGGCATGTATGGTATGTGCATCCAGGGACGTTTCATAGCTAAGATTTTACTACCCAACAGATGGGTTTCTTGGAGAAACATAATGTGAGGGTGGCGGGCCTGTGAGTATTTTAACACCAGGGCCCTCTTAAATTTAGGATTCACTCCCCTGACATTCCAGGAAATAACTAACATTTTAAAAGACATGAGTAATTTTTAAAAAGGCCACAAGATGGGAGCCTAGGATCAAAATTCAAGTCCAGAGTCACACAGAGCCACACAGTATGCTGAAGGATACAGGTAAACCAATAACAGACCACATTGAAATGCTTGTTCTGGAAGCCACCATTCACATAAGCAGGAAGGAACTCATGCTCAGAAGTTGTAAACAAATCACAAAAGAACAAAAAAGGAGAAAAACAGAATAGAAACTTGAACAGTCCCAAAAAATAGTCCATCTGTCCCTATATCATCAGCTAAATCACTTCAATAACGGGCATTTTCACCCCCTTCTTGCCCAGGCCAATTTTCAGCTTTCAGCCCTGTCACGCTTTGAATGACAATCGTGTGACGTGGCTCCCAAAACAAAATTGATGTCCTTTTTTCCCCCACAAATAGAGCTTTCTTTTGGTATTTGATCATCTCTGCGGTTTTAATTTTTTTGCGCTATAAACAAAAGAAGACAATTTAACTAAAAAAAAACAAAAAAACTTTTTGCTATAATAAATATCCCAATTTAAAAAAGAAAAAAAAAATCTTCTCAGTTTAGGCCGATATGTACTCTACATATTTTTGGTAAAAAACATTGCAATAGGCGTATAGTGATTTGTTTGCGCAAAAGTTATAGCACCTACGAAATAGGGGATAGATTTATGATTTTTATTTTTTTTTACTAGTAATGGCCTCGGTTGTCTGATTTTTGTCAGGACTGTGATATTGCGGTGGACAGATCGGACACTTGACAGTATTTTGGGACCTTTCACATTTATACAGCAAACATTGCTATAAAAATGCACCGATTACTGTATAAATGTGACTGGCAGGGAAGGGGTTAACACTAGGAGGCGATCAAGGGGTTACATGTGTGCCCTAGAGAGTGATTCTAACTGTAGGGGAAGGGGACTGACTGGGGAGGGGACCAATCGGTGTCCCCATGTACAAGGGACACATAATCGGTCTCCTCTCCCCGACAGGACGTGGATCTCTGTGCTTACACACAGAGATCATCGTCCCTGGCACTGTAACTGGCGATTGCGGATACCTGGCAGGCAACTAAAAAAAAAGGGGATATGGAGGACCCAATTTTTAACGCTATCCAAGGGTTACTGTATAATAAGGCCATCAACTTACAATATTGTGTTTCAAAACCCATACGTTTAAACACCACCCTCCTGTAGTCCCAATCAACTAAATCAAAAGCTTTTGCCATGTCCAGTGAGATCACTGCTCTAGTTCCAGTTGTGTTTTGAGAAATCTGCAAATGCTTAAATAAACCAAGTAGACTGGTGTCTGCAGTCTTCCCTGGCATAAAGCCAGTTTGGTCTATGTCAACCAGATTTGGGAGCACTATGGATAATCTGGTGGGCAAAAAATGTGAGAATTAAAAGTCAGCATTAAGGAGAGCTATTGGCCTATAGGAGGAGCAGCATGTGAAATCCTTACCAGGCTTGGGGAGGAGAACCACATAAGTGTCTAACATGAAAGGAGGTAAAGCCCCATTTTCAAAGCTATAGGAGTATAGTGACTGTAGTCAAGGGCCTAGTGTGTCAGAGTATTGTCTATACCACTCCACCAGAAAACCATCCGGGCCAGGGGATTTGTTCAGGGGAAATGAAAGAATGGCTGCCTCCATTTCTTTAAGAGTAATATTCTGGTCAAGCCACACTCTGCCTCCAAAGCAGGGATGAGAAGACCAGAGAGAAGGCCGGTCAATTCTCTCATATCATAAGGCAGTATAAGAGAATACAGAGCCGATTAGTACTCCACAAAGCGATTGGACCCTTTCTATGCTGCGTGCCTAAGGCACCCCGCATCTAGTCTTTGGAAGTCTTGTTTCTAATAAGGGTCATTGTTGCACTGATTGCATGACGCCCTCATCACCTGTTTAGCTGATTTGCAAGGTGATTCATCTACTCTTCAATCCAGCTTAATAGCACTGATTTTTGAAGGTAGGTACTTTTACATACTCTTTAGTTTTGTTCTGTGATATATCCATGATATGTTTACTTTGCTATACATATACCACACCTATTCCCTCGTAACCAAGATGTCTTTCTCTATTGTCAACTATTAGATTCACCTATGTCTATTCAAGTTGCTTCCCATATGTGAGGGCACCCTTCTGCCCTTTAGGAAACCACTTTTCCTTCTAAAGGTCCATCCGCATGTAAGCAGGTTCACCATCCGGGTAGGTTATTTTCTTGTGCCTTCTCTTTTACAAGGGGTTATTCTTTCCCTCTCTGTTGTTCTATTCGCACTTGTGTTCTTCACACCTGCGAATAAATAATCAGTTAGGCCAGCCACTAAGTTATCCTTCCCCTGTATCCCTGTATACTTGCTGGGTTCGGTGGGGTACCTGGGCTGTTTGCGTCCCGCCGCGGACCCTAGTCACACCTTCCACAATGATGTTAATGTGAACCATCTTTTGCTGTTTTTTGTTTTTGTATCCATTGAAATATATGTTCTAATTTAAAAATCTCTCTGCACTAGAGTTCTCATAACTGGAACGATCCGGCTATAAAATCCCCTGAAGAAGCCATACCTGGCGAAACTAGTAGGGTTGTCTGGATCACTTACCATATATCCCAACGAGTACTCCCAACTGTGTTTTTACTATATTTGTTTTCTTATGGTTTTCTTTTTTCTTGTTTGTGTGCGCTAATTTATTAAGTAATTTAAATATTTAAAATAAAAAATCTTTTGTACTCAATACTGACGCAGTCTTCTTTGGTTTCTACTTATAATTCCTTTCCCAGGCACCGCTATAATCCCCCCTCTCCCCCACACCTCTTTTATTTAACCTACTCTGTCTGTATCCAACCAGGCGATAAACGCCATGCACTTTCTCCAATCCTGGTCGCTAATGAGAAGATCACCAATAAAGGATCATAGTCACCTGCCAGATAGTGGCAGCATGCACTGGCTTTAAAAATAAGGCACTGACAAAGGCAAGATCAATTCTGGAAGTCGTTCTAAGAGTACGGTATAAATATGAGCTTCTGACGCCTGGATTTTTCCACCTCATGAAATTACACAGTTAAATGTTTTATGCAAAATTAAGTTAAAAATATATATATTAACAATAACTTTATCAGTGCTTATCTGTGCCCAGTAAACCAGCCCATCGGTGCGACCTCATAAGTGCCTCCTCACTAGTGCCCATCAATGCAGCCCCACCAGTGCCCATCATTTCAGCCTCATCAGACAGGAAAAATGTGGTTGGTTAGCAAGCAGGTTAGTAAGTTAAGAAAGGAATTTCTCTGGTTTTGTTTCTCCTCCCCCAGTACACTTCTACCTCCAACACCTCCCCCGGCACACCTCTACCTCAAATGCATCCCCCCTAGCCCAGCTCGAATTCCTCTTCCCAGCATATCTCTGCGTCCTTATGCCACCACCTCCCCCAAGCACACCTGTGCTTTTAATGAACCCGCACCGCAGCACACCTCGTCTTCCAACCACCCCTCTCTAGCACACCTATACCTCTAATCTCCCCCCCCCCTAATCCAGCACATCTATGCTTTCAATTTCCCCCCCAATCCATCACACCTAATCCTCCAGATCCACCCCTTTCTCCTAAATCTGTTATATCTATGCCTCCAATTGCACCCCCCTCATCTATCATACGATACGATAGATTGGGGGAAGGGGTGGAATTGGAGGCACAGATATAACAGATCGGGGAGGGGGGTGGAATTGGAGGCACATGTATGATAAAGTGGGGGTGGAACTGGAGGCACAGGTATGATTCAGACCTATGCCTATAATTCCACCACTCCCCTCCCCTCCCAATATACATATCACTTCTATTAACTCCCCCCCTCCCCCCAATCCAGCACATCTAGGCGCTCAATATCCTCCTTCCTCCCAGCACATCTTGTTTAATCTCCCATTATACCAATGCCTCCAGCACGTGCTGCTTCCAATCACAGCACACTGTCATATTTAATTTTTACCATTCTCCTGCTTTTGCCACGGGGGTCAAGCATGGTATTCACTGAGGGCAGACCAAGTGTGTTCGAGCCTGCCCACTTAGGACTGCCCTGCAGAGATATACACCGCCCCACTCCTTAGCTGTGCGGCAGGAGAGAGGTGGAGGGGGCAGTCCCAGGCAGCTGTTAGGGTCACATTGTGGACTTTCAATGGGTGTCAGAGCAGGGCGGAGATATGCGTCAGGAGGGGGGTGGAGGGGGCGGTCCCAAGCGGCTGTTTTACTCATATTGAAATGGCCATGCTGCGAGCCTGTGCAAGGCAGGCATATACATCTTTGTGGCCCCGGCGCTGGGAGATCGTCGGGGGCCACAAAAGATGCACATCTCCAAACAACCAGTGGGCTGTTCAAAACCGGAACGCAGGCCGCGATTGGTCCGCAGGCCGGACTTTGGACATGCCTGCATTACATAGTTTGGAGTTCTAGGAAGACTTAATTCTGAGATTGAGAGCTCTGTTTTTAGAAGGAAAAAAAAATAAAGGTCTGGTGTGACACCGCTAACACCTCCATCCCTATTAGTACACAAAAAGACAAAAGGGGGAAGCCTTGGGATTTTGAATGAGGCGAGAGAGGTTTAGCCAATGTTCACAACCAACAATGAGACAAAATCAATTTATTATTTTCAAAGTGTTATGTAGTGAAGTGGCAACAACGATGATTGTGAGTTACCCGGCATAATAGCCAATGTACACAGCACAAATGAAAGTAAATATATAAAGATTTTATACAATTGTTGTACATCAATGAGCAACAGTAAAACTTGAAAGCTGCAGGGCCAGTGGATACACATATACAATAAACAAATAAAATGTACATACATATAAACAGAAGTATGTAGACATAATACAGACATCAATAATATCCAGCATGTACAGGCATAAAACAAGCATCAATAAAGCCCTACTTGTTTCTCGAGACCCTGCTCGCTTCTTCAGGGGCGGATGCATGAATGTTGTATCTGCAATGTAAGTGATAAAATCAATAGATGTATGTTGTTAAATGGGGGGCAGGCGGAATGATTGGCAAGAGAGGTCTGAAGAGGGACCTCATGCTTACCCAATAGGGCTTTATCGATGCTTGTTTTATGCCTGTACATGCTGGATATTATTGATGTCTGTATTCGCTACATAACACTTTAAAAATAATAAATTGATTTTGTCTTATTGTTGGTTGTGAACATTGGCTAAACCTCTCTCACCTCATTCAAAGTCCCAGGGCTGCCCCCTTTTGTCTTTTTCCATTTTTGGAAGGATCAAAACTATTGGGACCTTTTCCAGAAAGCAAACACTTCCACATGATAGGAAGAGCTTTCTTATCTGGATGAGAAAAGCACTTTTCCTTTTGTAGTGTCCATGAAAATATCCAGTGAAGCCCCCAAAAGGCTGGAGCCTATGAATCACTATTCCACTCAGGACCGTATAGAGGTTTGAGCGAAAGAAAAACGTCAACTAGTCATTTAAGTGTGGATAAGATCCCAACAGGTACTGACATACCACTCATATATCACATATACCATATCAGTCATGAGGTGATCTGCTCTACGAGTACTACATTTCCCATAGAGCTGAATGTGCCTACACATAGATGTGTGGTAAATGTAGGAGGGACCAGGAATGGGTGGCTACATTCACATACACAAGGGATGGTATGGAGAACAAACATGCCAACATAGAACAGGAAATCTGAAAATAGCAGGAAAAAAACTTGCATTTGAGAGATGAAACGGAGGATGAGAGAGATAGAAGGTACACTCACGCACCTGACCATAAGTTGCACCTACGTTTTAGAGGAGGAAACAAGAAAATTAAATATTCTGAACCAAATGGTATACTAAAATATACCATTTGGTATATTTTAGTATACCAAAGTGACCATTGCCATAAATGCAGAATGATCACTGCCATAAATGCAGAGTGACACGCAAAGTGACCATTGATATAAATGCAGAGTGACCATTGCCATAAATGCAGAGTGACACACAGAGTGACAATTGCCATAAATGCAAAAAAACAAAATGCAGAGTGACCATTGCCATACATGCAGAGTGACCTCATGTTATCTCATCTGCCTGACAGAAGACAGAGCAGCCTGAGTGGCTGAATGCTCTTTTGTCTCAGGCACAGTGTCATGCCCAGTCAGGAGATCGCCTGCCACCCACGGGGGGGTATGGATGTCTGTCCCCAAGCTCTCCTGCCTCTTTTCCAGCAGTGATGGCGTAGGGCGGTGCCGATGGTGCGGGGGGCGGAAGATGTCGTATATTTGCACCATAAGACACAGACATTTTCCCCCATATTTCTGGGGGGGGGGGGGGGAAGGGTGTCTTATGGTGCGAAAAATATGGTATTTAAACAGATTTTATTGTATAAAAGAGTTTAGTGTAGCTATAACCACTTAAAAGGGGTTGTAAAGGATTTATAGCTTCCTTTACCTTAGTGCAGTCCTCACTTACCTCATCCTTCCATTTTGCTTTTAAATTTCTTCTGAGAAATGCTCACTTCCTGTTCTTCTGTCTGTAACTCACCACCGTAATGCAAGGCTTTCTCCCTGGTGTGGAGAAAGCCTCTTGAGGCGGGAGGGGGCGAGCAGGCAAGTCAGGACACTCTCTACTTTGCAGATAGAGAAAGGAGCTGTGTGTTAGTGGGCGTCATGACACTCCTGCTCACCCCCTCAAGAGGCTTTCTTTCTTTCTGGACTTTACAGGCAGACAATGAAAGAAGATTATTTTTTACTAAAGTACAAAAAATGAATTTATATAGAAATGGCATTAAAATGTACAAGGTATACAGAAGAACCCATAGATACAAAAATACATATTTCAAACCCAAGGCTAATGATCCAGGTACTGCCAAAGTTAAACCATGGTCAGTCCATAGTGATTAATAGCTTGCATCCTGACATGTTTCAGATAATTAGCCGCATATGTATTTTTCTTCATCAGGGAAGTTTGTATTTGGGTATATTTTTGCCCTTGCCTGTAATATAAATATAATTATATAGCATTTGTATCAAAAAATACAGTTACATAGTAAATTGTGTAGTTTGTTTTAAACTACAAATGCTATATAATTATATTTATATTGCAGACAAGGAGTAAAATTTACCCAAATACAAACTTCCCTGAAAAGGGAAAATACATATGTTATGAATTTTCCGAAAAACTGTCGGGATGCAAGCTATTAATCACTATAGTCTGACCATGGTTTAACTTTGGCAGTACCTGGATCATTAGCCTTGGGTTTGAAATATGAATTTTTGTATCTATGGGTATACCTTGTACATTTTAATGCCATTTCTATATAAATTATTTTTTTGTACTTCATAAAATGGCACTAAGTTGCTTTTTATTTATCTACTTCGATTGTCTGTTGGCACCTTTCATGCACTTGTTGCATGCTTTGTTTCATTCATATGTTCAGGATGTAGGCACCTAGACATACGCAATTTCCATAGATATTCTCTTAAAGTGATTGTAAATGATCACTTTGTAAATCAACCCATTCCGTTAAAAATAGAAATGAAAGGCAAAACATTTGTGTGGAATGAGTTTAACCGCTTAAGGATCGCTGCCTGTACACGTCAGTGGAACAGCAAAGACAGGCATATGCACGTACCTCTACGTACCTGCCTTAAAGCAGGAATAAAGGTTTAACCCCTTGATCGCCCCCCCAGGTTACCCTTTCACCCCCTTTCGGCAGTGTCACCAAGCGATCTTTTTTTTTTCCAATATACATTTTTATTCGTTTTTTCATTTTCCAAAAGAAATACAGAACAGGTACCGAGCAACTGCGGTCACAGTAAACCATAATATAAACTCACAGACTGTGCCATGAGAATCACAATCTCATCAGTAACATAAACAAATAAACATATAGGCCCGGATTCACGTAGGACTTACGCCAAGGTATCTCGAGATACGGCGTGGTAAGTACAAATGTGCCGATTCCTCAAGCTAGATACGTCGAAAAATAGGCTTCTCCCGACCGACTTAACTTGCCTACGCCGGCTTATTGTAGGCGCATAGTTACGGTGAAACAGTTGGGTTTAACTGTGCTTCATGACTCTTCTAATACTCAAGTGAATTGATAATTGATATTGTGTGAACCGAATAAATCAAACACAAAAGTATCAAACACAAAAACATGTGCACAAATTGGCCTGTGCAGAAATATCACCGTGACCTAATAAGTGTAAATATCAATAGTCCATAAGAAATCCAATTCCTGTGAAGATCCAATGAGATTTCCTAAAAAACTGTGCCAAACAAGTTCCAAGGAAACTGTGCCAGAGAGCAGGATAGATGAAACCTCCACCTCTTATCTCATTATCTGCTTACTAGCTCAAGTGGCTCTCTAGGAGTGAGATCATACATGTGTGTGGCTAGCAGTCCTGCTTAGACTTTCCTGGAACCTCCTGTATGTTATTTGCCTGTACGTTCCACCTTAGTTCTCTCAATCAAAGCTCCCATTTGAGGTAACCCAAAAAGGAAAGAAGCTGATATGGTGTAATAACGTCACATAACATTTATTGTATAAAAAAAAGATTGCACTCACATGCTGTAGAATATAAAAGTGTGTGTAAAATTGCTGAAGCCGGCCGGCTCTCACTATCCGCCTGTCCTTCCGGATAGCAGCGAGGTAAACTATGGTGACCTACTCCCTACGTCGTTTCGTCAAATCGCTGACTTCTTCCAGGGGCATGAGCGGTGCGCTGACTCGCCAGTTTTTATTAATTTACAACACCCAGGACGGCCCAGCTCTGAGGTCCGGGAATTAAGGGCGTACATCCACCATTTTTGAAAGGGGATCCCTGCCAGTAATGTGTTACATAGTAGGGATAAGGACTGTGGCTAAATTGTAACCCTGCCAATCGACGATGGAGACACCAAGGTCGACTAGCATAAGGCTACATAAATTTATAGACAACAGACCTTATTATTGATGACCTGGGCGACATCTCATATGTCCGAACATTGGCAGGTCATCGGTTCACACAAGATCAATTATCAATTCACTTGAGTATTAGAAGAGTCATGCAGCGCAGTTAAACCCAACTGTTTTTGCTACCAATGTTTATATCTGAAATTTTTTGCTGCAGCAGCATGATTCACTTAGTTTGAATCAGTTTTGTACATCCTAGCATCACTGTATTGAATGTATTCCTTTTATTAATTATTGAGACCTGCGCAGTATTTTTCCACATTTTTGCATAGTTACGCTGGACGCATATGGGAGTTTCGATTTACATATGCAAATGAGGGAGATACGCTGATTCACGAACGTAGATGCGCCCGGCCGCTTCATATACGCGGTTTGCATAAGGCTTACGTCTGGCGTAAAGTTATTCCTCATATAGGAGGCGCAACTCATGCTAAAGTATGGACCAGGGAACAGCCATGTTATTTTACGTCATACTACGTGAATAGGGCTGGGCGTAGGTTACGTTTGCGTCGTAGGCAGTGATACGACGTATCTTAGGCAGTTATTTCGACGTGGTTGTACGCATGCGCACGGGGATACGTCCAAGTTACGACGCATGTGCCGTTCGTTTTAAGTACTTGGATGACGCTCAGCCCATCATTTGCATGGGGTCACACTTCATTACCATGCATCACGCCCACTTCCACCTACTTTGACTTACGTCGGCTTACGCCAACGAATATACGCTACGCCGGCGCAACGTTGGGCGCATTTTCATACTTGCCTCTTAATGTTGCACCGCGTAAAGAAGATACGCTGCGCCGGAATAAAGATGCGCCCAGGTATGTGAATCCGGGCCATAAACATAAAACCCCCAGACTGTCCTAGTGGCTCCATATCGTAACATAGTACTCCTATGATTAGATCATAAACTTTCCTGAGCCCGGGTATTAATACCCGATACCTCAACTTGCTCGATCCAACGCATAGCCAGTCGAGGGTATATGTAGGCTAAGTGTCCAATCCACCATCTAATACACAGCCTCTAAAGAGCTGATCAGCAGACCGTCAGTTGGAGAGACCAAGAAATATAGCAAGCAGAAAGAGAAAGGGAAGGAAGGAAGGGGTTTTGTTCAGCACAGAAGCGATGGATATGTAGCTATTGGGTCTCGTCCCCGGCCGCTATCAGGAGATTCTTTACTAATTCAGCAAGGCCTGCCCTTCATCAGAATATATATATATACATATATACAGGTTCCAAAGCCTCCAGGCCCTGGAGTGTTTTTCTTGTGCCGTAAGCACCAGGTCTTCCAGCTTCTTAATTTCCTCCACCTTACGCAGCCATAGCCCAATGGATGGAGGTGTGGTTTGTTTCCAGGTAGCTGGAATACATGATTTAGCGGAATTGAGCATGTACCTCATAATAGATTTCTTGTATGATTGAGCCGGAATAGCGGATGCGTGCAGTAGGAAGAACACTGGGTTCTGTGATCAGTAAATTTCTGCGTAATCGTCTGAACAGTTGTCCAAAAATGCAACAAACATTGAACATGTCCAAAAGATGTGGAGGAGCATTCCTGTATCTTTCTGACAACGCCAACACCTGTCTGTCGTGGTAGGGAATAATTGATGTAGCAACTGAGGTGTATAGTACCACCTGGTTAGGATTTTATAATTTGTTTTTTGAATTCGGGTGCATTTGGACGATTTCAGAGTGAATCTGAGAATGTTTTGTGTTTGTCCGTTCGTGAAAGTCTGTTCCAGATCACGTTCCCAAGTTCGTAAAAACACCAGGTCTGGTTGTGTTGACGGGGTGTTAAGTAGAGAGTATGTTTTCGTGAGTACTTGGGGCAAAACTCCGTCCTCTTTACAGTCATTTTCAAATGTTGTCAGGTCACGGGTAAATTGTGTGGGGTCTAGTATTGAGTGGAGAAAGTGGTGTAACCATATGACTTACCAAAACAACAGATGAAAGCCACCCGTCTCGCTTGTCAGGGTTTGGATTGATGGCCACCGATCAACGTCTACAAATGATGAAACACAGTCTCTACCTGCCGCCTCAAGTTCACCATAGTCCGATCGGGCCAGACCAGGTGTAAACGCCGGATTGCCAAGAATTGGAAATAGTGGGGACATCCTTGATGTCAGGGAGGCAGTGTTCACTACCAACGAGCCCACCCGTAGCGTCGCACCTATGGTGGGGTGTGCCTTCATATCCGCTGGGAGTTGGTAATAACACCATATTGCCCCCTTCAGCGTAATACATGCCTGATCACGTTCTATCTGCGTCCACAGTTTGAAGTTGTACATGTCTGTTCCAGTCTATGATTCTCCCTAGATGAACAGCCAGATAGTAATTTTTTATGTCCGGAAGGGCCTCCCTGATGTTTTGGGAGAGTTAGGTATGGTATGCGTAGCCACGTTTTTTTGTGAGCCCACACAAAGTTGGCAAAGAAGGACTGTACTTGTCGGAAGTAAAGAGCTGGGATCTTGATTGGCAGTGCCTGGAACAAGTACAAGAATTTCGGAAGAATGCACATCTTGATGAGATTGCATCTCCCAAACCAGGAGTGGAGCCCCTTATTCCATTCCTCGAGCATTCCCTTGGCTTTTGGGGGAAGTTAAGTTCAAATGTGTGTGATAAGTCCTATGGGATATAGGTCCCTAAGTAATTAAGGTGGCTATCTGACAACTTAAATTTAGATTTTAGAGGGGACAGGACGCTCGAGGTCATGTTGATACTCATGGCCTCAGATTTGTCAAAATGTATTTTCAGATTAGACATGGCCCCGTATCTATTAAATTCTTTAATGAGGTTTGGCAAGGATACCACAGGATTGGTAAGAGAGAAGAGTAGGTCATCTGCATATGCCAAAATCTTGTGTTGGCCTTGATCTGTTGTGATACCAGTTATATCTGGATTCTGACGGATCATACCCAGGAATGGTTCCAGAACCAGGGGGAAGAGAAGGGGGGGCAGAGGGCAGTCCTGCCTGGTACCACTGGAGATCAGTTTGGTGGTATTGTACCTAGAGGGGACAAACCCCACTTGGTCTAGATTAGGGTTGTCCCGATACCGATACTAGTATCGGTATGGGGACCGATACTGAGCATTTGAACTCGCGCAAATGCTCCCGATGCTTTACCAATACTTTTTTCACCCTCTGAGAGTGGGCAGAGCGATCGGAGAGGAGACAGAGGGAGCAGAGAGGAGGCGGAAAGGAGGCGGAGAACAGAGCAGTCCTCGGTATGTAAAACATGCCACTGGAGGGGAGGAGAGCTGCTGCCGCCGCCGTCTAGTTGATCAGCACTCGGGGAACATATCATTTAAATAGCTGCGTGTTCCCCGCCGCAAATCGTCATATATAGCCCCTCCCCCTGACAAGGGGGAGGGGCTATATATGATGTACTGCGGGAGAGAACACACAGCTATTTAAATGAAAGCTGTTATGTTCCCCGAGCACTGATTAACTAGACTGGGGGGGCTTTCTCTTTGCCACTGGAGATCTACACATAGCTGCATTTGGGGAGACATGCCTGCATTTGGGGAGACATGGCTGCATTTGGGGAGACATGGACACATTTAAAAAAAAGTATCGGTAATCGGTGAGTACATGAAAAAAAGTATTGGTACTTGTACTCTGTCCTAAAAAAAAGTGGTATCGGGACATCCCTAGTCTAGATGTAAAAGGTCCGTCATATGTTGGGATAGTCTATTGGCTAGGATTTTAGTGAAGAATTTAAGATTTACATTCAGAAGGGATATGGGTCTGTAGCTGCCGCAAGCGGAGGGGTCCTTACCCTCCTTCGGAATGAGGGAAATATGGGCCCTCTTGGTACCACTCCGAAGCTGTCCTTCGTCTGCTAGATTATTAAATACTTTGACTATATAGGGGCCGAGCACCGGCAAGAGGGCTCGATAATATTGTAGGGTGAAACCGTCTGGATCTGGACTTACCTGGCTTCATTCCCTTGATGGCACTCTGCAGTTCCACCAATGTAGTAGGTTCCTGCAAGGCTGCCCCTGTCTCCTCCGAGAGTTTAGGGATGTCCGATTGAGTTAGATAGTCTCTCACATCCGCGTCCCCTCTGTGCTGTCTCGGGAGGTTGTATAGGGAAGAGTAGTACTCCCGAAATTCACTCACTGGAGTCTGGAGTGCCGCTTCGGCCTTGTAGTGCAGCAGATCTACCGTTTGTCTTCTGTCAGGAGGTCTTTTTCTAACATAGGGGCTGGATCGTGTTTGTGTTTTGCTTCGAGATCCCTGATCTTCTCCAAAAGCATCAGAAGTTGTTTATCTTGGTCACGTTTAATACGTGCACTGTGTTTTATTAGAACACCCCTAATAACGGTTTTATGGGCTTCCCATAGTATGCCTGGGTCACAGTCTGCCACATCATTGGTTTGGAAGTAGTGTGTCAGCTCTGCGTCAAGTCCGTCAGCGCCGTAGCGTCCTGTAGTAGGCTTTCGTTCAGTCTCCAAAACCGTGTTCGAGACATTGAGGTCCGCGAGAGGGAGTAACGCATGGCTATGGGAGCATGATCCGACCAGGTGACATTCCCTATCACCGGGTCGTATGCTACTTCCAGGTTGCGGTGCGGTATCAGAGAATAATCGATACGCGAGTATGTTTTGTGTGGGGAAGAGTAGAACGTGTAGTCCCTTTCTCCCGAATGGTGAAGTCTCCATATGTCCATAAGTTGGGCATTATGTAGAGCTCTCGAGATGTTCCTATGCACGTTAGGTCTCAAACAGGAGGTACCTGAGGACATGTCTACAGTAGGGGTCAGAGGGACGTTAAAGTCCCCTCCAAAAATTGGGTGTCCCTCCATAAAGTCCATCAAGAGGGACAGAGTACTGCGTACAAAGACATCTCTCATTTGGTATATAGACCGTGGCCAATGTCACAAGCACGTCCCCTATAAGACTCTTAATAAACACATATCGGCCCTCAGGATCTATTCTAGACTCGTAGAGAGTCCAGGGTACTTTACCTGCCAGGAGTATAGACACCGCTTTGAATTTGTTTGTGGGATTTGTGGCATGGTAGGTTATGGGATAGTGATGATTTTTTTAAGCATGGTGGATAACCTGTTTTAAAGTGGGTCTCTTAAATAAACGATTCATCGGCTCTAGCCCTCTTAAGGTCATTCAGGAGCATACGACGCTTCTCTGGTATGTTTAGCCCTTTGGCGTTCAATGAGAAAAGAGTGATGTGATCCATCGAGACCGTACCGAGGGGGGAGGGGCGGGGTATAGCAGAGAGGAGTGGGGTAAAGAAATGTAGATAGAGGGAGAAGATAGAGAGATAAGGAAACAAACCAAGCTCAGAAACAAGCTAGGTGAGCAATAATTGCTCAACAATATCTTATTTAGAAATTGATCGTTAAAACGCAACCAATCGCAATGCAGAAATCTGCAGT
Source organism: Rana kukunoris (assembly GCA_029574335.1). NCBI lineage: Eukaryota > Metazoa > Chordata > Amphibia > Anura > Ranidae > Rana > Rana kukunoris. The sequence goes on from CM056052.1 coordinate 388,824,259, forward strand.
AAAGCATACTCCGGCAACGCTGGGTGCTGTGCTTCGGCCTAGTGGGGAAGGGGTTAGAATACAACTGAAGGAGTATTTCCAGCCTCTCCCAGACCCACCAGCCCCAATGTATAACTTGGGCATGTATTCTATCATAACCTGAATAAAAAAAATAAAAGCAATATAAAACCAGGAACATAGAACCAGTGAGGGAAACAACAAATCACATAAAATTCATGGGGAAAACCATACATATTTGCATCCACAGAAAATACTGTATAGCTCATATCACGGTGTTGGACCCCAAGTGGTACCATTTGAACCTGATATACTCTACCCAAGATCCCGCGGTCCGGTCAGTGTCCCACCTCCCCTCCCAGCATGCCCCCTCGATAAATAGTCCTAGCATGGTAGAACATTAAAACAGTATCAATTGCATAGCATCCACACTTCAGTCCGCCGTGGGGGGGGGGGGAGAAGGCGGAGGGAGGGGTCTAGAGTAGCAACCCAGATGAGCCCTCAGAGCCCAATGCAAGTTAATAGTTGTCCAACCCCCCCGCTCAGCTCCAATCCCACCTAATGCACACCGCCACACCCCCCCCGATGTTCCCAGCGGTCAAGAGCACCCCCACGCCCTACACATAGGACATACGATCTAGATAAAGAGATAACAATGAATCCCAATCCCCACAGGAGGGAAATTCGACCCTTCTGGGCGGAAATATATGTACTTCAGAATGTTAATATCTCATCTCCCAGCGTTAGGGCTGCTCCGGAACCCCGGAATTTTGTGGCACAAAAAACAGCACAAAAAAAAGAAAAAGGGGAGGTGGGGAGGCGGTAGAAGCCTTCTTTCCAGGAGTCTCGATGGATGGTGTCCAGCGCCTGAGTCTTGCCACCATCAGTTCTTTGCAGCCGGTGTCCACCTCTCTCAATAGGCACCCACCCCCCCACAGCAATCCCACCCCTCTCAGAAGCCCAAAGGACCCAGCGAGTCAAAAAAGAAAAAGGGGGGGGGAGAGTCAGTATAGATCAGGTGGAGGTGACAGCACGTCCCGGCAAGAGGAGAGGTAGATTGGGCTGGGTGCCCGTGATACGGCATTAAGAGCAAAGGATGTGTGTGTATGGCCTCAACTCCATGGCTGCCGCCACTAGGTTTCCCTGGAATGCTCCACAGAAGCGATGCGGGTCCTCCGTCTGCTCCTTTGTGGCCGCGGGGAAAGGGATCGTCTCTGACTCGAACCGCCTGGTTGAGCGGAGGAACTTGGAAGAGCCTGCAGCCAATTTGGGACATCTACAGGATCTGTTTCAAGAAAGGCGAACAGTACCAGTAGATCGGATGGTGACTGGAGAGTGAAATATTGCAAGTGCTTCTTGAAAGTCACTGCAATGGGAAAACCCCATCTGTAAGTAATGTTAGAGTGCTGAGCAACTTCTAGTATGGGCTTGAGCCCTTCCCTCCTCTGAAAGGTGGCACGGGAAAGATCCAGCAACACCTGAATGGTAGCCCCATTAAAAACCGTGTCCCTCACCTCCCACGCCTTCCGCAGGATTAGTTCCTTGTGCGTTTACTAATGAACCCTGCCGATAACATGATAACATCTCGCGGGCGATTTGGGTCTGTAGATAGGGGTCCCAAGGCCCTGTGAATTCGGTCGAATAACACCGTCGACGGGAGTGCTTCTCTAACCACATACCGAAATATAGCCAGAGCTGTTGCTGCTAGTTCTTCTGACCCCGTGGCTTTGGGCAGACCCTTGAGCCCCAGGTTGTTTCTCCTGCTGCGGTCCTCGAGTTCTTCTATGTGTAGTTGCTGAATCAATATGGAGGTTGCCTGCGCCTCCTCTACCCGCTGCAACCTCCGCTCTAATGTGGACACTGTGGTCTCCCCCGCTCCCACCCTCTCTGTCAGGGCTGTGACCTCTGTGCGGACCTCTTCTATCTCCTTGCGGTGGGATGCCTCCAGCCTGCTAGCCAGGGACTCAAAGTCAGCTCTCGTGGGTAAAGCCTGCAGCAGTGCTCTCAGCCCTGCATGCAGGGTCAGCGGCATGGGACGTGGATGGATCGGGTCTTGGGAATTAGGGCTGAACACCTCCGGTGTGCCGGGGTCACCCTCCATAGTGTGCAAAGTAATGGGGGATGTCTGAGATGTGTGTGGGGAAGAACTCCCACATGCATCGTGGTGTCCACCATCTTAGGTATAGGAGACGATCCCTGCGAGCTGGAGAAGTAGCACTGGATATCCCCGCCGGGTCTAGCTCCGGATGCCTGGTAGGTCCTCTGCTTTCCCCCCATGCCAGCCGAGTACATGCCTCAGAATTTGATGTTTATGCTGATAAGGCCAGGACGGGCTGGGAGCTCCACAGGGGCTTCCTTACTGGGCCATGTCCAGAACACGCCCCCCAGCGATCTTTTTTTGATCGCCATATTAGTGTCGCTGGTGACACTAAGTAGCCAGTTATTTGTTTAGGTTCACCGTCAGGTTTTATAGCATCAGGTAACCCCATATATCTTGCCTAATAAAGGTTTGAACCCCCGGTTTGCTCCTAGAGTGATCACCTGGTGAGCAAGTTATTTAGGTTCACCGTCAAGTTGTTATATAGTGTCAGGTACCCCCATATATTACCTAATAAATGTTTTAACCCCCTGATTGCCCCCTAGTTAACCCTTTCACCAGTGATCACCGTATAAGTGTTACGGGCGACGCTGGTTAGTTTGCCGTTTATAGCATTAGGGCACCCGCTGTATATAACCCAATAAAGGTTCAACCCCCTGATCGCCCAGCGGGTGATATAAATTAGGTTTAGTGTCAGATAGGGTCTGCGTTGCCCCAGGCAGCGTCAGGTTAGTGCCAGTAGCGCTAACACCCACGCATGCAGCATACACCTCCCATAGTGGTATAGTATCTGAACGAATTAATATCTGATCAGATCTGTACTAGCATCCCCAGCAGTTTTAGGTCCCCAAAAATGCAGTGTTAGCGGAATCAGCCCAGATACCTGCTAGCACCTGTGTTTTGCCCCTCCGCCCAGCCCACCCGAGTGCAGCATCGATCGATCAATGTGACTTACAAAACACTAAACACATAATTGCAGTGTTCACAGAGTCAGGCCTGATTCCTGCGATCGCTAACAGTTTTTTTGGTAGCATTTTATACAGTTGCTGACAGTCAGGTGCTTTTTTACCTTTGAATCTTACTAGTTTACCAGTAAATTTAAAAGCTCAAAATGCCAAAATCGAAGGTAGACTAGTAAAGAGGCCTACGAGTTTCAGAGCATGACAGATAGTGAAGAGGAGGTCACGCATCTGTCAGATTCAGGCTCAGAATACGATCCCATAGACGACAGTGCTTCCCAGACAAATAGCTCTGGCGATTAAGGCGAGGTCCCTGCTAAGGTCAGGCGTACCCGACCCCATTCTGCTGTTGAGGTGCAAGAACCGCAGGGCTCTCGTATAGAGCATTGAAGTACTAGTGCTGCTCATCCTTCTGGTGAACTGGCAAGCACCAGCGGCCTAGTACAACCTGGTTGTACATCCAGCACTGCAGTAACACTTGGTGACGTGGCGAGTCCCATAAGTGCAGTTCAAGCTGGCAAGCACAAGTAGTGTCCCGCTGCCACCAAGAAAAAGACAAAGACAGGCACGTCGTGCCTATAGTGTCCTTCCTGCAGAATTTGCCAATCCTGATTGGGTGCCAACCACTTCTGCAGAACCCGTACTTCCCCCATTCACTGGCCAACCCAGAATTCAGGTGGAAACAGCTGATTTTACGCCACTTGATTTTTATTTGCTGTTTTTCAAGAAAGACCTCTATAGATCTATTGTGGACTAACGTAATTTGTATGCTGGTCAATTCATCCCCGCTAATCCCCAGTTGCCCTCCCTTGCCACAAATTGGAAAACAATTACGGTTTACAAATTTAAGACCTTTCTGGGCCTATCCCTCCTCATGGGCATACATAAATTGACAAAGTTGCGGACGTATTGGCTCAAATGCCCAATTCACCATATGCCTGTGTTCTCTACCTCCATGGCCAGGGCACGATACAAGCAGATCTTGCGGTTCACGCACTTCAACGACAAACTTTGTAGTCCTTGTGGAGACCCTAAATACGATTGGCTCTACAAAATTCGGGCCCTCATAAACCACTTCAACAAACATTTTGCAGCCTTGTTTACTCCCCATCAAGTTGTCTGTGTTGATGAGTCCCTGATTACATTTTCTGGCCACTTGTTTTTCGAACAGTACCTTCCCAGCAAGCGTGCCAGATACGGGGTCAAGCGCTATAAGTTTTGTGACAGGGCAACAGGCTATACATGGAGCTTTACGTTTTATGAGGGAAAAGATAGTCACGTAGAGCCGGAGAACTGCCCAGATTACATAGGGAGCGCCGGCAAGATTGTGCGGGACATGGTGTCACACTTATTCGGAAAGGGGTACCACTTGTATGTGGACAATTATTACATCAGCGTGCCACTTTTTAGTCACTTATTTGATCATCAAATTGGCGCATGTGGCACCGTGTGATCTAATAGCCTTGTAGATTCCCGTCTTAAGCTGGGGGGAGAAAGCCTGCTTGAAGTGTAATAATTTGCTTGCTGTGAAGTGGAGGGATAGTAGGAATGTTTTCATTCTTTCACGCAGACATGACAGTCTAAATTCCTATGGCAACTAGTGATGTAGAGAAACCCCTCTGTGTCCACTAACATAACCAAAATATGGGAGGGGTGGACCTCAACGACCAGTTGTTGGCGCCTTACCTAGTTGCCCGTAAAGCCAAATGCTGGTACAAAAAAGTGTCTCTATACTTATTTCAATTGGCTTTGCTGAACGCTAATGTGCTATACAGAGCTCTAGGACAGACTTTATCCTTCCTCGAATTCCAGGAAGAGATCGTCACAGACCTCCTGTATCCAGGAGGCTGCACCTCACCATTCCCAACCAAATGCAGTAAGTCGGCTGCATGAGAGGCATTTTCCGCAGGTCCTCCAGAGTACCCCTACCCAACGAGCCCCCCAAAGATGTCGTGTCTGTACCAAGCGCAGATATAGGCGTGACCCCCGTTACTGTCCACGCTGTTTTGACAATCCTGGTCTTTGCATTGGTGAATGTTTTGAACGCTACCACACACTAGTAAAGTTTTAGCGTAGGGTACAGCATTTTACAGAATAGGACACACTTACACAGTCTCCCAAGATGCCATCGCATTTTGAGAGACCCGAACCTGGAACAGACTAGTTCATTACAAAAAAAGTGTAAAAAAAATTAAAAAATTAAATAGTTGTCGTTTTATTGTTCTCTCTATTGTTCTGCTCTTTTTTACTGTATTCTATTCTGCAATGTTTTATTATGTTTTATCATGCCTGCTTTTCAGGTATGTAATTTTTTTATACTTTATCGTTTACTGTGTTTTATTGTTAACCTTTTTTTGTTTTCAGGTACGCCATTCAGCTGCAGCGCCGATTTATTTATCTTGACAGCAATAGCGTTTTCTCCCACGATACATAAAGCCATGACTTCAACGCTGTAGGAGGTGATTTCATCACCACAGTAAAAAAAAAAAAAAAAAGAGCATATATGCTGAAGCATAGGGGTGGAGGAGCGATCTGCTCCTAATGAGGCATATATACAGTCGAAATTCCAACGGAGGCTTGCCCGTAGAAAAGTCTGACCGTGTGTACGTGGCATAACTTTTGCGGGAGGATGCCCCCATGCTTCGGCATATATAAATGGTGCATGTATGCCCATCATTAGAAGTGGGTGGATGAAGGGAGGTATTCTAATGGTGGGCATACCAACTGATCAATTTTTTTTTTGTTCAGCCAACAGGCTGCATGAAAAAAAAAAAAGATTACAATATATGTCCAACAAGGACCAGCAACGTACTGGAGATGTAAATGTGATCCAACAGTGTGCCGATCCAATTCGATCCATCAAAAAAGGCCTCATCCTATTGCCCCATCAAAAACTGCCCCCATCATATTGCCCCAACAAAAACTGCCCCCATCCTTTTCCCCCCCATTAAAAATGATCCCCATCCTATTGACCCATCAAAAATGGCCCCCATTAAAACTGCACCATCAATATTGCCCACATTAAAACTGGCTGATGGGGTGGTGATAATGTTTTGATTGATCATGGGGTTGTAAACTTTTGTTAGCTCCCACTCTAGTTTTCAAAATGGAGGTATAATTCCCCTCACAGCTTTGTGGGAGGAGCTATAATTCTTCCCCTCAGCGTTGCCAGGAAACCAATGATTCCTGGCAATGCTCATGCCCTGTTTATGCAGGCTCTAAGCACAGGCCAGAGTATTTTGCCTCTCCGGAATACTTGTCATTCTTTAAAACGGTCGTATTTTAAAAACTATGAATCCTATATCGAAGAGCTTTATATTGTGAGAATCACAAGACCTAGACTTACATTTTGATGTATAGTATGTCTCTGAAATATTACAATTGAAGGCACAGTCACAGTTTAGAAATTGACCTTCAAATTTTAGGTGGCTAGGGTGTAGTTTTTTTTGGCGTGAGTTGCAAACAAATGGTCATATTGTGAAAACTATCACAACTATGGCTTGGCTGTGGACATGTGTAGTGGCAGCAGGGATACCTTTGATATAAGGTTTGTGTAGGTGTGCTTGAAAGTAAGTAAGTTACACTTAATAATAATAAAAAATTGCATGCAAGGTATCACCGCGAAGGTCAGATCGAGGGCAGTAATTTTAGCAGTAGACCTCCTCTGTCAATCTAATGTGGTAACCTGTAAAGGCTTTTAAAAATGCATGTAGTTTGTGGCCACTGCAGTTTGTGCAAAATGTTTTTATTTTTTTTCCAAATAACAATTTTTTATTTGCATAAAACATTACACAGTTTGTAATACCACATATGCATTAAAAGGTTGATACAAACACAATCACGTGCCAGGAAGTATGAAAACTATTCCCAACCCACGTGGAATCAAGAGGGATTGGGCCAGAGGCCAGTGTAAAAAAATACAATAAAGAACTGGTCCCTCAAATGAGCATGTCAGTAATCCTGGCACAGTGAACCGTGGCACACATTTAGTATTGCAGCCATCACTGCAACAATAGTTAGAAGAAGGAAGAGGAGAAAGAAAGAAAGAAAGAAGATACAGAACAAGAATAGGTTCTAAGTTACTCTATCAGCTCCCGCACCTGGCGTGTCCTCCCGCCGATGCTACTCCCTCCAGACCTCATCATGGCCATCCAGACCATCACGCATCCTGGCCATCATCCTCTCCATCAATTCCACATCCTTGACCCTGGCATATAGGGCTTCATGAGAGGGGGGTGTGGTTTTCTTCCAATTGAGGGCTATCAGGCACCTAGCTGCTGTCAGGATGTGCCTAAGAATTTTTTTATATGGTTTGGCAAGTTTAGGCTGAGAGATGCCCAGCAAAAATAGTTTGGGGTCAGGGGAATTGGAGTCTCAAAGAGACGAGTGAGCAATTGCTGTGTAGATTGCCAGAACGGGGTAATGAGGGGTGTGACGGTGGTAGAACATATCCCCGTCAAGCCTTCCCTTCTTCTCCCATAAAATAAATCACCCAATATTCCATGAGTAGGAATATCCCTGGAATCGCCGAATAATCCATACATGAGCCAAGGCTTAACGCTGAATGTAAACAGGACACACTTTATTGAAAGTACACAGCACACTTTATACAGGATTTGGAACATCCCGCCCCCAACAACCGCTTTCCTATTGGTCCATTGTAAAGTATGCAGTCTACACTCAGGTCCTCTTAAACCATGCAAATGAGGACTTGAAAATTACACAGCAGAGATTGGTCCCAAAGCTTGAATTGCCTGAATATGTGTGTTGAGACAGAAGCCCCCAGGGGGTAATTACTACAATGAAGCAATCAGAACAACAATTAACATGAGTCAATTATCTAATCAGGTGGCTAGGCGTCTCGTCTCTGACACGGCTATTCATCTGCAGAACACAATGGAAAGGTATTTCACAAGCCACTTGGCATTGAAAGGTCATTGTCCCTTACTGGCAGCATGGCAATCTGGTTTATACAGGTTTTACAGATGCCTCTACAAAGGGGAAAGTAATCCAATTATCCAGGGCTAGAGGCAGACCCCATAGAGCACATGGTTGCAAAAAAGTCATGAAACCCTTTAGAATACACAAAGTCACCTTTTACCCATAACACACAGACATTAAAAATAGCAGGGAGAGATTTACACTGAAGTATATAGGCAATTGCATAAAAGTCCTTCACAAGGGGGCACGCCCAGTAGATGTGGAAAAGGGAGCCCCTGTCTTGGTGGCAACGCCGGCATCAATCAGAGACGAAGGGGTACATTTTATGCAAAATATCCGGGGTCTGATACCATATCCCCCGCACTGGCAAGTCATACTCATTCAAGATCTGGTACAGTAGGTGACCGCGATATTGTGTCAATCTCGCTCCCTTTCACGGCGAGATTGACCACCTACGAGCCCCATAGCGGGAGCCAGGTACCGGAGCATGATAAGACTGTGACATAATAAGAGAGGCCTATATAAATCGCTGGGAGCCCCGCATCCGTCATAACAGCAGGAAGAAGCGTCGAGTCAACATCGGAAAAAGAGGAGGCAGAAGAACGGCACAGAAGAGCAGACTGGCTGCCGCTAGTAATTGAGCTAATACGAAGAAAGCGGCGGCCAGTGCTGAAGAAGAAAGCACCGGAGAGCGTCGAGACAACAGCGGAGAAAATGGAAGAAGACCCCCGCAGAGTGGAGAATACCCCCGCAGAGCAGAAGAAGGCGGCTCCCCTGGTAAAAGAGCTAAAGAAGATAAATACTTTAACTGGTTCCCGACCGCCCACCGTCATATTACTGCGGGACGGTGGCACGGTCTCGCGGAAGCACGTAGCTCTACGTCCTCTCCTTTTCGGCCACTAGGTGGCGCGCGCGCCCCCCGCACGCCCCCGAGGCCCGCGCGCGTGCCCGGCGGGTACGATAGCCGCCGGGCACCCGCGATTGCTCGTTACAGTGCGGGGAACGGGAGGTATGTGTGTAAACAATGTATGAACAGAAGATCAGTGATTTCCCCTAGCGAGTCCCACCCCCCATACAGTTAGAACACAAATAGGAACACACTTAACCCCTTCCCTGCCCCCTAGTGTTAACCCCTTCCCTGCCAATGGCATTTTTATAGTAATCCAATGCATTTTTATAGCATTGATCGCTATAAAAATGCCAATGGTCCCAAAAATGTGTCGAAAGTGTCCGCCATAATATCGCAGTACCGATAAAAACGCTGATCGCCGCCATTACTAGTAAAAAAAAAAATATTAATAAAAATGCCATAAAACTACCCCCTTTTTTGTAAACGCTATAAATTTTGCGCTAACCAATCAAACACTAATTGCGATTTTTTTTTACGAGTATTTAGAAGAATACGTATCGGCCTAAATTGAGGAAAAAAAAAGATTTTTTTATATCTTTTTTGGGGATATTATAGCAAAATGTAAAAAATATTGCATTTTTTTCAAAATAGTCGCTCTATTTTTGTTTATAGCGCAAAAAATCAAAACCGCAGAGATGATCAAATACCACCAAAAGAAAGCTCTATTTGTGGGAAAAAAGGACGCCAATTTTGTTTGGGAGCCACGTCGCACGACCGCGCAATTGTCAGTAAAAGCGACGCAGTGCCGAATCACAAAAAGTGCTCTGGTCTTTGGACAGCAATATGGTCCGGGGCTAAAGTGGTTAAAAACCCTGTGCTGTGTTTATTTTTACACTTTGCCTCCAGGTGAATGGGTAGGGCTACGATGTACCCCATATTTATTTACCTAGGGTGGGGGGCTAGTATCTGGGGGCCCCCTTATTAAAGGGGGCTCCCAGATTCCGATAAGCCACCCGCCCGCAGACCCTGACAACCAACGGCCAGGGTTGTCGGGAAGAGGCCCTGTCCTTATCAACATGGGGACAGGGTGCTCTGGGGAGGGGGGGCCGCAGTGCGCCCCCCTGCCCCAGAGCACCTGACCCCCCCATGTTGAGGGCATGCGGCCTGGTACGGCTCAGGAGGGGGGGGGGTGCTCGCCCCACTCCTTTCCTGACCAGCCGGCGTGCTTTGGATACGGGTCTGGCATGGATTGTGGGGGAACCCCCGCACCGTTTTTTTTCGGCGTGGGGGGGGGGGTTCTCCTTACAATCCATAGCAGACCTGAGGGCCTGGTATGCCTCCTGAGGGGGAACCCATGCCGGATTTTTATTTAAAAATTTTGGCGTGGAGTTCACCCTCATGATTCATACCAAATGCCGCGTGTAGATTTGGCGGGAATCCAAGTCGGATCTCCGTCGCTTCTATGATGCACTCACTGGAATGTGCTTTTTCTATTCCAGCGAGTGCGAGATGTCGGCACCCTGTCGCCGAGAATTAGCGCGATGCTGTCGTGCAGGAAACACATTCTCGGTGACAGGTACTGTATATGTCCGAAATCGCCCCCCTTCGGTGGCAACCCTCCAGAACGATACGTTCAAATGAAGAAGGTTGGGAGAATTGGAGTCGAGGGGCTATAGTTTGGGCATAGTGCCTGATTTGTAGATAGCTATGGAACACCCCTTTTGGAAGATCGTGTTTCGTTTGGAGCTCCTAGAATGTCAGCAGCCTACGGGACACCCCCGGTCGACCACGTGCCCAAAGTGGAATAAGTTCCACCAGGCCCAGGACATCTGGTGAGTTAGGCTGTCTGGTAATTTAGGGTTGCAGATAAAGGAATTCAGCAGAGAACACTCAGACTTAAGTGCCCTCTCCCGGGAAGGCTTGCGCCAAAGCCCAAGCAGTAAGGACATCGAACCCAGTAGGTGGCAGGGGTCTGCCTCCACATTTGCATCCCACAGGAGACTGTTTAGGTGAGTTGGTGCAACCAGATATTTTCTATTTCCGTCAACTTGTTATAGGACCTCTGGAGGAACCACGAGACTATCGCTCGCAGCTGTTTATAGTTCCAGATATACCGTAGCATAGCACTCTGGAGTGGAGGATAATGTCGTCTGCGAATAGGGACGTTTTAAATTCCTTACCCCGTACCGAAATGCCCCGAATGTCCGGGTTCCCCCTAATGGTCGCCGCCAGTGGTTCTACGCACAAGGCAAAGAGTAGAGGAGAAAGCTGGCATCCCTGGCGCGTGCCATTGGTTAATTTAAATGGGGGCGTAGTGGCGAACGGGGGTTTTAACTTGGATGGTGGGGTTTGAGTAAAGATGCTGTACCGCCCGCAGGGTAGCCACCATAAATGGACAGCTCTCGCGATCGAAAGCTTTTTCTGCAACTAGGCTCAGAATTAGGTCCTCCGCCCCCTCCCTATTAACTACATCTATCAAATCTATGAACTTCCTAGTGTTGTCGCCCGCCTGGCGAAGAGGGACAAAGCCCACCTGATCCTTATGGACTAGGGCAGGGAGCAGATTTTAAGGTCAGAATAAAGCAAGGCTATAGGTCTGCAACTAGCGCAGGAGGCTGGGTTTTTGTACGATTTTGGTAAAAGGGTCAAGATAGACCCCTGCATGTCGCCGGAAAATCGGGGTCTGGTGCAGAAAAGTGTTGAACCATTTGATGATGTGGGGGCTTAGAAGGGGAAGGAAGGCCTTGTAATACTCATAGGGCAACCCATCTGGGCCAGGGGATTTACGGGCAGGAAGGCTCTTCATGGTCTCCGCCAGCTCCTCCGGTGTTATGGGGGCATTTAAGTCCTGTAGGTCCGTCTTCTGAAGTCGGGGCAGGCCGGCCTGTTCGAGGTATCGGTTCATACGGGCTGTCAGGTCGGGCGAGGGGGGATTGTGCGGGACCTCCGGTTTGTTGTACAAGTCAGTGTAAAAGTCTGCAAAGGTATTTGCTATGTCCTGGGGGTGGGTCAGCAGGTCACCCCCCTGCTCTTTACCTGATGCGGGGGTGGAGGCGAGAGCCGGTCAGCGAGCTTTCTGGCCAAGAGTGTTTGCGCCTTGTTACCTTTATCATAATAAAGTTGCTTGAGTCGGACCAGCACTTTCTCTACCTTGCCCAACGCAGGGTCACCGAGTGTTACTTGTAACTGAACTATACGTTTAAGGAGGGCTGTGGAAGGTTTCAGCAGAAGTTGGGCCTCAAGGGCCTTGAGCTGAGTAACAGCCTGCACTCTGGCAGCATTGGCGTCTCTCTTCATAGCGGAAGAAAGCGCCAGACACCGCCCCCTGAGAACCGCCTGCGGGGGGCGTGTTGTAGGAGAAAATCATTTAGCCTCCAGTTATAGGGCCGGCGAAGGGGAGGGCCCAGGTTTAAGGAAAGCGTGAGGGGGCGTGGTCGGACCAGAAAATGGGCAGTATACTCGGCGACTACGCAATGCGCAGCGTATTGTTATTTACAAAAAAGTAGTCTACGCATGTGTGAGTACGATGCAGCGCAGAGTAAAATGTGTAGGTGAAGGGGCCAATGAGGCCGGGAGGCAGACTGTGGGGGACAGAAACAGAGAGCACTAGGAAGGAAAGAAGAAAAGAGAATAAGAACAATTGCAATAAACACAGTAAACATCATCAAGTAGACACTAATAGACCAAGGGGTCCTAGGCCTAAACAGTTCCGATCGGACTCCCCAACTGGGGAACCTGAAAAGTTCTGGTTGGGGAGACTCAGAAGGACCGAAGTCCAAGAGGGAACTCTCTAGTGGAAAGCCACAAGGGGGGGTCAGTAACCTCAGTTTCGACCAAAACGGAGAGGGTCAGTCCATAGCATCTCGAACAAACAAAAAAACAAAAGTGAAGCAGGGACCTTCAGGGAGAAAAGTTATATCATTAAGGCGAGTTTGTCATGAGCAGAAAAAAAAAAAACAGCTTGGTGGCAAGTTGCTTCCCAGCCGGGAGGAGTTGGTTAGGTGGGCAATACAGCCGGGCATCAGGGGGAAGATCCTCCCAGCTAGACATGTGCATTTCGTTTTGTTATTAAATTTGAATTCGGACAAATTTTTCATTATTACAATATTCGAAAAAAATGTGAACGAAATTCGAAAGGAATTAGAAAAAATTCTAATCAAATTTGAAAACAAATTCTATTTGAATCGAATTTGAAAACAATTTCTATTCTAATCGAATTTGAAAACAAATTCTATTTGAATCGAATTTGAAAACAAATTCGAATGAAAATTGAAAGCAAATTTGAATCAAAATCTAAAAAATATAAATCATTTTCTAAAAAAGAATACAATAAAATAGAGTATAAAATTATAAAACAATAGAATGAAAATCAAAGAATAGTAAAGAACAGAATAGAATTTAATAGAATGTAATCAAATACAATAATACAAATACATACAATCAAATTTGGTTGAAATAATTTCCAATTCGGTTGAAATAATTTCCAATCCGGTTGAAATAATTTCCAATCCGGTTGAAATAATTTCCAATTCGGTTGAAATAATTTCCAATTCGGTTGAAATAATTTCCAATCTGGTTGAAATAATTTCCAATCCGGTTGAAATAATTTCCAATCCGGTTGAAATAATTTCCAATCCGGTTGAAATTAATTGAATTTGGTTGAAATATCAACGATAGCGGATGAAATATTATTGAATTCTGTTGAAATATTTTCGAATCCAATCAAAATATGAATTCGACTGGGTTTTTTCGAATTCGGTCTAAAACGATCGAAGTCTGAAAACTAATTTAACGAATCAAACTTAACGAAATGAATTAAATAACAAATTAAAAAGGAAAGAAACAAAACAAATTTTTTCCTTTTGCACATGTCTACTCCTGGCTGGAAACCCACCAGACTTATGTTTGCTTGATTGCCTGGAGGACTCCGGACCCCTGGGGCGCTTGGACGGTGGGAACTTTTGCCAAATCAATATTGGGGGAGGAGAAGTAGCCACCAGGTCCCATTCCGGTAGTTGGGGGACGGAGATGCCCAAGGCGTCACAAAAGGAGTCTGAACAGAACGAATACATCAGAAACCCCAACGCAAATCTGGATGCAGAGGCCGAGGGTGCACCAAGAAAAAGGAAATGCGTCTAAATGACAATGGCATTTTCAATCTTAGTACAGCCAGCTTTAACGATTCTGAGAAAGTTGTTTTAAATAAAGGATTGAAATATGTTCCTCCCAAACAACTCAACATGTTTTCTACTTTCATAGATATCCAGACATATGTAAGAAAGTTAAATATACAGAGATAATCTCTCTCTAACCCAACCAGACCATCTTTACCAGAATGCACATATTTGGTTGTGCATTCTGGCTTTTCGAATCCCTCCCTTTTTAACCCTTGGGGTTCTACAGCACCCTCAATACAGGTATTTAAAGATTTCGTTCTAAATGACCTGGAAAAACTACCCAAGAGGACCTATAATGATCCTAACATCAAACTAGGCCTAAAATCACTCTGTGAGCGAAAGAACCTTATCATACGCCCGGCCGATAAAGGCGGGGGTATTGCTCTTGACAAAAAAACCTTACCACGAAGAAATGGTTAAGATTCTGAGTGACACAGAAACCTATGCTCGCCTTTCCAATGACCCAACTACGCAATATAAAAGGGCACTAAAAGATCTCAGATACCGGTTCCCAATTGGGTATACTTGATAAGGAGGAGAGGAGCCATTTAGTTCCTATTGCCCCAAGGATCCCTATAATCTACTACTTGCCGAAAGTACATAAGAATGCCACGCACCCTCCCGGCCGCCTGATTATAAGCGGAATTGATTCGATAACCACCCGCATAGGGAGATATATCGATTTTCACTTGCAACCGATTGTGAAATCCATTCCGTCATATCTGAAAGACACCAGACACACTATTTCATTACTCCAACAGGTTGATTATAGTGAGGACATCCTTTTAGTGACAGCTGATGTGGCTTCGCTATATACCTGTATTTCACATGAACTAGGTATAACAGCTGTGGGACAGTTTCTGTCGAGAGTCCATAACATTCCAGGTACTTAAAAGAGATATATTATGGATCTTCTACAGTTTGCAACAACACATAACTATTTCTGGTACAATAAAGACTTCTTTCTGCAACAGAAAGGAGTCGCTATGGGCGCTAAATTTGCACCCAGTCTGGCCAACATCTTTATGGCCAAATGGGAGGAGGATGTCGTCTATGCTTGTAACCGACCCGAAATTGTCCTTTGGGCCAGGTACATAGACGACATCCTCCTCCTATGGAAGGGCGATCGACAGTCATTGGATGCGTTCATGGTTTTTCTAAATAACAATCAGGTTGGCATTAAGCTTACACATGAGGCAAGTTTCAGTAGTATAAATTTTTTGGATCTATACATTTTTCCCAGTAGTGGCCAATTGGCAACGAGGACTTTTTTCAAACCAACAGACCGAAACGGATATATTCCGATAGACAGTTGCCATCACACGGCCTGGTTGAAATCGGTACTTCGAAGCCAATTATTGAGAATCAGGCGCAATCGCACCAATCTCTCAGACTTTCAACATCAGGCCACTGTTCTGAAGGCTAGATTTGTCGACAAGGGATATTCACCCTCTGTGATCGATAAAGAAATTGAACAGATCACAGCTACAGACAAAAATTCCCTGTTGATAGAAAATTCCAAACCAATACAGGATTCGAAATATAAGTGGTCTTTCTTCACAACTTTCTCAGTACAACATAGACAAATTAAAGACCTCTTCCAAAAACACTGGAACGTCCTTAAAAACGACCATATCTTGGGTCCAACACTCCCCGACAGGGCAGGTGTCACCTATAGAGGAGCCCCTTCTTTGAGAGGAAAAATTGCAGCGAATGTGCTTGATCCCCCAGTTGCTCCGGTCTTTTTCAACCATATGAATGCCTATTATTCCTGCAAAAAATGCAAAGTTTGCTTAAATAACTCATGTGGACGTGGTAAGGTGGACACATTTACCTCTACGTCCACAGGTGAAACATACAATACTAAACAGTTTACCACCTGCGCCACCAAATACATTGTGTATTTGATCACCTGCCCTTGTGGGAAGCAGTACGTGGGACGCACAATCAGGTCCTTTTCCACAAGGGTGGGTGAGCACATCATGCGTATCCATAAAGGGAAAACCAACCATAATGTCCCGAGACACTATTTGGAATCCCATGACAAGAACCCAAAGGTGACAAAATTTCAGATAATTGACAGGTTTGTTCCTAATTGGAGGAGTGAGTCTCGACTTAGAGGGGTTTCCAGGTTAGAAACATTTTTGATATACCAGTTAAAAGAGCTACAGGCCTCACAGCCTCAATATAGACTGGGACATAAATTCTTTTATTAATTCAGCTTAATTTAATTTATTTTGGCCAGTCTCTTTTCCTCCGTTTTCTGATATATAGTTCCTCGGACTATCGATATATACTTTAATATGCTCTATACTTAGATCTCAGAGGCTGTTTTTGTAAATTTTTTATGTAAATTTACGTTGCACGCTCTCGTTGCACTATTTACATCTGCACACTAGCTGTTGATTTATATTGTTCCCTTCCCTACATTTACACTATTTATGCATTTTATGTGTTCCATAAACCTTAATGACGTCTCTCGTTCCACCTTCACCTTGTATCCGGTGGATAAGACTGTCTGTTTTGACCATAGACGGATGCGTCTATCCATTATTAGGTATACTGTGCTTCCTATGGCTCAAAAATCATCATGGCTGTGCCTCGCTGATTTGTGTACTGTTACTTTGGTAGCTGATCAGCAGAGTGCTGCCCTACTACAATCCCCATGCTCCCTCGCGCGTCTGCGGCGGTGAAATGGGGATGACGCTACATGCACACACTGCGGCAGATCAGGGCGGCACTTCATTTTACTACAGTCCCCATGATCCCTCGCGGCAATGCGCAGTGATGCACACATTGTTGCACTGGCGTTGCCTCACAGCGGTCACGTGAGTGCGATGGTGTGCGAGTTGTACATTACCTTAAGGCGGTCACGTGGGTGCGACGGTGTGTGCACGTCATATATCCTTATGAGCTGCGCTCTTCGCACCGTCGCACTGAGACTACGGTCCCCAAAATGCTCTGTGCACATCATGGCGTGACGCATAAGTGCTACACAATTTTGTGCGCCGCATATGAATGCCGGTCCTCTACCAATGCACTCCCTCAACCTCTGGCCCTTACAGGTTAGGACTGCATCTATTGGCTCCCTATTACCGTGATCACAATCTAGTTTAGGCCCCACCTTCGTGGGGGTGGACCAGGACGTGCACCAGAAGGTAAGACATACATGTGATTTATGGTTCCCCTATATAAGCGTAGAGGTAGCTGCCTGGTGTACACCCCAGTTGATGTCTTATTAGACAGGTTCGTACGCCAGCTCCAGCTGCCCTGTCACGCTATTTTCACTCTGCTCCTTTTACTTATTTGTAATCACTTGCAATTTTTCATGTGTTTTTGCGACTTTTAAATTTTTGCGATTTGCAAATTTTTTATTGTGGATTTCTGCTTTATGTTTTGTTTTATAATTTTGTTTGGGAACTATTTTTGAATAAATCTTGCCAGTTTTTGCCAGTATTAAACTGTGTGGAGGCCTTTTTCTTTTTTACATGCCCCATTATAAGTCCTGCTGAATTTTAACATCGGTTGGTGGACCAATATTGGATCCTGTAGTTGGAACACTTACAAGCCTGTCGGCCAAAGGAGGAGACGTCTCTTGGTTCCAGTCTAAGTTGCCTATTGGTGTGATTAAGCGTTGCTGATCCACCACCGTATGGTGAGCTGGATTCACCCTGTAACGGTAAGAATATTTAATTCTCCCCCTGCCCACTGGTGAAGGCACTTCCGGGTGACATCTTGTTATCACACCATACCTACTGAGACTTCACACAAGTACTGTTTACACTGTGGACTAGATCACCTCTATTGGGCCATTGGTTTAAAGAACAGTTTGCTACTCACCAGCCTTGGATTTCAGCATTTACAAGGACTTACTTCTAATTGGCTATGGCTATATAAAGTATTTTTGGCATATATATATATATATATATATTCCCCACTATACATGCTCACTACACATGCATAATTGTGTTGGATTCACTGTTCTATTATAGTATTCTTCTTTTTAGACATCACTTTCACATGGTATGTCACCTTGAATGAATGAATGAAAAACTTATATAGCGCGGCACATGCAAACTAAATCGCCTCTGGGCGCTTGATATTGTTTTATATATATTGGAGATTGAATCTCCCGGATTGGGAATCTTTCTCCCTGTTCTACACATTATATGGTTATTCATATGAGTTAAAGTTTTCATGTTCACATAAGCGCTACACTTTATTTTCCTTAGATCTTCTGGGTAGCGTAGGACCACTTATTTCCCTTCGGTGCTTAGCTGTAAGGCTGAATGGAAATCCCCATCTGTAGGGAATACCCCTGTCTTGAAGAGTGCGTAGGAGTGGTTGCAAGAGTCTGTTTCTGTAGTGTGATCCACGATAGGTCTGGGTAGACTTGGACAGGGAAGTTGTCAAATACCAGTTTGCGAACCACGCGCGCCTTGCTTCTTCCTTCACTGGGTATGATTGTAGTCGGCTGATGATGTCTCTGGGCTTGGAAGCAGGGCCTTTCGGGCGCAGGGCCCTGTGCGCTCTATCCATTGCAATGTGTTTGTCTGCGGGTTCCCCAACGTGTTCTGCAAGTCCTCAGCGTCCTCCGTTTCTAGTAGGCCGCGTACGCGGATGTTATTCTGGCGTCCCCTGTTGTTCAGGCCTTCTACATGACGCTGCATGTTGCGGAGCAGGAGGCGATGGCCTAAATTCTGGATTTGGGTCCAGTGCACTGCCAGCTTGGTCTCCTGTGTCTCCTCTTCAGCTGTTTCCACTCGGTCAGCGAGGTGTTTTAGGCCCGCCTGGATGTTCTGAATCTCAGCCCGGCAGGTAGCCTTGACATCTGCTATCAACTGTTTGAAATCCTCCTTGGTGGGAATGGACCCCAGGACGGAGGGGGGCGAAGGGCCTGATTGATAGGCCATAGCTGGGGATCGGGATAGAGATTGCCCAGATGGAGGGGCCCAGGATGTTGTGGGCGTTGCAGCGCTGTGCCCGTTAAAGAAGCATCCCCAGAGGGGGAGGGCCGAGGCTGGGCCACCTGGGCATATGAGGGAGGAGGTTGATGAACTGCGGCCTGGGGTCCTGGGTGGGCGATTTCTCCAGGGCATGAGGCCCTCTGTACCTGTGGGGGGGGGCATGGTCCGCCGTGTGCACTAGGCCCCAGCGCCATCGGGGAGTGCATGGGTGTAGGCAGGGCTGAAAAATCAGTCAGATTGTCTGGGGGTAGGGGACATAGAGCCTGTGTCCTGTGAGTCTGGATCCGGAAGGGTGCGCAGCAGTTGGGGGAAGGCCTCCGTGCGCTAAGTGTACTGCGACGGAGGCTACCGGGGCCATTTTGCTGTGGCCGCCTAGCGGCATGTCGGGCAGCTTAAAATAGTCTCTAAAGAACGTAGAGACTCCGAAAGGCGGCTGGGTTGATCCTCTAGCTGAGGAGGATCTTGTTGTGTGGGTCGAGCTCATGGATGGCTCCGGTTCCCTCCGAAATTCGGCCTAGGAGCTGTGGGCTAATGGAGAACTCTCAGGCAGAGTGTCCTTCCAGGTCGGCTTCCGGTCACGCCGCCTGTGCAAAATTTTAAAGCATGTCGTGTTTGGTATACATGTACTCGGCCTAAGATCATCTTTTTTATTTTATCTTTTATATTTATATTTCAACATTTGGGCAATATAGTGTATTTTAGAGCATTACAATAATAATAAAAAAAATCTTTGAAAAATCTATACACAAATACTGTGTGAAAAAATTAAATGCAACACCCACCATTTTAATCTGTAGTGCCTTTGCTTTAAAAAAACATATAATGTTTGGGGGTTCAATGTAATTTTCTTGCAAAAAAATATGTTTTCATGTAAAAAGTGTCAGATAGGGCTTTGTCTTCAAGTGGTTAGAAGAGTGGGTGATGTGTGACATAAGCTTCTAAATGTGCATAAAATGCCAGGACAGTTCAAAATCCCCCAAATGACCCCATTTTGGAAAGTAGACACCCCAAACTATTTGCCGAGAGGCATGTCGAATCCATGGAATATTTTATATTTTGACACAAGTTGCGGGAAAAATACTTTTTTGCACAAAGTTGTCACTATATTGCTCAAACATGCCATGGGCATATGCAGAATTACACCCCAAAATACATTGTTACTTCTCCTGAGTACGGGGATACCACAAATGTAAGACATTTTAGGAGCCTAGCCACGTACGGGACCCCAAAAGCCAAGCACCCCCCTCAGGCTAAGGGTGTACATTTTTTCTTTCACTCCTCACTGCCTAGCACAGTTTTGTGGATATGGAATGCCCAGATGGCACAACCCCCCCCCCAAATGACCCCTATTTGGTGAAATGTATGGTGAGTATTTTGCAGATCTCGTTTTTTGTCAAAAAGTTTTGAAAATTGAAAAAAGTTTTTTTTTCCTAATTTTTAAAAACAAATCAGTGCTGTAAAAACCATGCCTCTCAGCAATTAGATTGGGGTGTCTACTTTCCAAAATGGGGTCATTTGGGGGAGGGGGGGGTTTGTGCCATATGGGCATTTTATGGCCTTCAAAACTGTCATAGGTATTGAGGAGAGAAATCAAAAACATATGCCCTTAGAAATCTTAAAAGGCGGTGCTCAGATTTCGGGGCCCCGTACGCGGCTGGGCTCCCAAAAAGTCCCACACATGTGGTATCCCTGTATTCACTGAAAAATACGTTTTTTGTACTCACCATAACATCCTTTTCTCTGAGTTCATGGATGGACACAGCAATGGGTATTAGCCTTCATTCAGGAGTGACTAGGCAGAAACTTGTAGAAAGTGTTAAACACATCATACATAATACAGTACCGCCCAGGGGGCGGTCCCTCTGGGTATAACCCCTCTGTCTGCCTCTCATAGCTCAGTTCGTCAAAAGCAGTACAAACTTAAAAAGGATGGGTGGGTGCTGTGTCTGTCCATGAACTCAGAGAAAAGGATTTTAAGTTGAGTACAAAAATCCTATTTTCTCTTTCGTTCATGGACAGACACAGCAGTAATCTTGACAAAGTGGGACGTTCCAAAGCAGTGTCAAAAAACGAGGGGTAGGAACAGCATTAAAACAACTTCACCCCAAAAACAAAAACAGAGCTCCTCAACGGAGGAGTTGCAACTCTAAACAGCAGTTCGAGGGGTTTGAATCGGGTTAGGGAATTATCACAGAGAGAAATTAAGTGGATATTCCTTTTGAACAGTTTACACCCGAAGGGGTTGAATATAGAACTGGACTTGACCTTTTTTTATTAGTAATTTTTAACTTTTTAATGTTTAGGAGTTTTTTTGCCTAAAATTAATGTCTGCAAGCTAGACAGACAAAATAGTGTAATGATTGATTCTGTTAAACGAGGAGTAAATACCTATTAAAATTCCTTCATCTATATGACCTCCGGCGTTCTAGATTCTGTTCTCTCACTCACTTCCTGGTTTGCGGCGCTCGTTCATGTAAGAACTACATTTCCCAGTATAAATTGCGGCACGCCCAGTAATTCACACCTACTTGAAGTTTCTAACACGTAGAGAGCGTCCTGCCGCACAGATGTAGTTCCCAGGAGAGGGCGTGCATGTCACTGACCACCGCAGTAAAGCCTCCCTTCACGGTGGTGAGTAACAATCAGACAAGCAGGAAGTGAACAGAACAGAGAAGAAAGAGCAATTTCTGAGCAAAAACAAACAATGAGAAAAGAGGAATGTCTGCAGGTAAAGGATGCTTATTATTATAAAAAAAAAAAATGTTTTCCTTTACAACACCTTTAAATGGAGGAACCTTCCTTCTCAAACCATAGGCTTGAGTAATGACTTGCAGAATCCACTTAGAAATAGTAGATTTTGACACTGTCTGACCCTTTCTGGGCCCCTCTGGCAGAACAAACAGATCAGTCTTCCGAATCTGAGCAGTAGCCTTAAGATAGACCTTAACTGCCCTCACTACATCCAAGGAATGCAATAACTTTTCCTCTGCAGAACCAGGTTCAGAAAAAAAGGGAGAACCACGTCTTGGTTCAAGTGAAAACTTGACATGACCTAAGGAAGAAAGGCCGGATGAAGTCGTAAAACCACTCTATATCCTTATGAAGAATCAGATATGGCTCGATACAAGAAAGAGCCGCCAATTCGGATACCCTGCTGGCAGAGGATATGGCTACCAAGAATACCCACTTCCTGGTCAGAAGGACCAGGGCAAAGGCTCAAAGGGCTGTCTTTGCAGCGCCAATAGAACCAGGTTTAAGTCTCATGGGCACAAAGGGACCTTAATTGGTGGATTGATCCGAGTAACCCCCTGTAAGAAGGATTTAACTAGTGAATGTGTAGCCATTGGCCTTAAAGATAAAACCGGCCCCTTGATGGTACTCGAAGCTAATTTCATGTCTACACCTAACTGGAGAAAGTCAAGAACTCTGCCTATGACATATCTACGAGGATGTCATCACCTGGCGTCACACCAGGCCACATATGCCTTCCACACCCTGTAATATAGAAGTCTGGATGCTGGCTTTCTTGCATTAATCGAGGTAGAAACCACAGAATTTGAGAGCCCCCTCTTCCTTATGATGTGGGATTCAATAGCCAGACCGTCACAAACCTAGAGTTTGTGAGGAAGGGTGGAATATTGGACCTTGTGAGAGCAGGTCTGGACGAAGCAGAAGGATCCACGGATTCCTACTGACATCTTTACAATTTCTGTGTACCAGGATCTTTGGGGCCATGCCAGAGCTACAAGAATCACCGGTTTCCGATCTAACCTGATCCTCTGAAGGAGTTGTGGCAACATCTACAATGGGGGAAATGCATAAATTAGTGAAAACTGGTCCCACGGAAACAACAGAGCGTCCGTCCCGCAAGCAAGAGATTCTCTCGTCCACAACACAAAATTGTCGACCTTCGCGTTGAATCTGGATGCCAAGAGATCCACATCTGGCGTTCCCCATCTCTGACATATGGCCAGGAAGATGTCGGGGTGAAGAGACTATTCCCCTGGAAATAACTGTTAGTGACTTAAGAAGTCTGCCTGCCAATTCTCTATTCCTGGGATAAAGATTGCCGATATGCATGGGACATGACTTTCTGCCCAAGTCAGGATCTGACCCACCTCCTTTTGGGCTTCATGGCTTTTGGTGCCGCCCTGGTGATTTATGTAAGCCACAGCCGTGGCATTGTCGAATAGTATCCTGACAGGGGAACCCTGTAACTCGGATGTCCATGCCCTCAGGGCCAAGCGTGCCACCCAAATCTCCTGTAGGTTGATGGTCAGAGATTTCTCATCACTTCATGTTAGGGCATATATTAAGATTTAGGATGCTATTCACAATACCCTATATCTATTGCCCAATCCACTCCTTCTCTCATATCATTGGTGATTATAATCACTTCCCTTCTGTGACATATAACCTTAGACACACAACCAAGTCACATATAGCTGGAGTATATAACCTAGTCACAGACATGCTCTAAATGGTTAACATTAGATAATATAATGTGTTTGGTCTCCATGCCGCAGACTTTGCTCTTTTTGGTGTCAGCTCCCTGCAATTATTAACGAGATCTGTACATAAACTTTGCTTCCGTATTATATAGTTCCTTTAATTATTATTGTGATTATTTGCACTTCCTGTCATGGTCGGGATCGTTGCTATGGCAATTGATATATACATCCGGGTTTCTGATCTTAATTCTCACCAGCGCAACTCGCCCTACCGGAGAGTGGGATTCACAGACACGCCCCCATGTGAGGCATGTGATCCGATATCGCTGATCTCATTGGGTAACAAAGGCTGTACACACGCCCCCATACTAAACCAATTCGATAGAACACCGGATCTGTCAACCCAATAGAACACATGACGCTATCAGCGTCTGGATATTGCCATGGATACGTTCCCTATAAAGGCAGGAAGCGAGGGTATGCGTGTACCCGCTTCCGAAGACGTGAGTTCACGAAACGTACGTAAAGCGGCCACACGCACACTTTCACGCACTTCCGGTCCTAACCAGCTGTCTGCATTTGGAACGCACGCCGTTCCCATGCTGGTGCGATTAGCATTTGGACATCTCTAAGTGCAGTGACTTTTAGAGCCCACTATCCATCTGGGCATAGGCTGCAAATTACAGTCTGCACATTTGTGTCAGTGATATTGTTCATCATTAGCTGCGGCAGTTTTTCTGTATCAGCTTGATGTTATCTTTATTTTTATATTTTTATATTCTTCACCGTATTTTCTATTGTATTAATTTTTTGTAATACTGCATCTGTACCTAATTATTGGTGCACAGTGCCAATAAATAGTGTGTTTTTTAAAACTTATCACGCTATGGAAGCCTTTTTGTTTTGACTTGGAGGAAATCAAAATATCCACTGAACCTCATACTATCAAGCACATACATTAAAGATACACTGCAGGAGTCCAGGTGACCTACCAAGGATTGGAGGAACTCAAGGAAAGAATCCACGGCAGTTTGGAGGAACGCACCTACTTTTATGCACTTTACCCCAGCAGGGGTGAGTGCTTCTGGTGAGTGGGGATCCACAAGGGGGCGCACCGGACCCACTGCGAAAGTCACTGGCTATATTGTCTACCATCCATCCATATAGGAGCACCTGTACCACCTATGTCACACGTTTTCTAATATATGGACTTTTATTTTAACCTGTATTATATATTATACTTAGGATGTTGTGTATAGATATCTTGTGTATGTACTGTATACTCTTCATTAGCCACTAACACGGTGCGCTCAACCTGTTATACTCGCATATCATAATACCACACCCCTGGTGGTTTACACAAGTATTACCATCAATATCTACACACATCCAATACCACCATAAAATCCCCCTGCCTGCACGGTGATTTGCATGTATGTGTATCCTTTGGGGATTAGTTGTCCCATTATAGCCTATAATCACCCAGCTGGGTCGGTTACTGGCCAGGAAACAACTAATAGTGACAGCGCCATTACCCCCACCACCTCTCTTTGTATTAGAGATTTCTCAGAGACCGACCACCTTCACTGGAGAGACAGTTTCCCCAGAACTGCCCGCCAGCCCAGAAGACTGGCATCTGTTGTCACCAGTCTTCCCTTTCCCATTGATAGAAGGCACTATTGCGGGGGGGGGAGTGGCCTGCGTATGGCCAGGGTAAGGACATAGAGTGGAGAGTTCCTGCTCCCTCCAATAGCTCTGTGCGAGCAAGCCTGATGTAACCCGAGATACTGTCAGCTGAGGCAGGGCCCGGATAGACTACCCCCTGCACGAGTCAATCCAAGTGCGGCTGGAGAGCAGAAGAATGGCAGTCGACGGGGGCCCTTTGATGTGAGCGGTGGCTGCGGTAATTACACTGTCAGCTGTGGCAGTGCACGGATAGACTAGCCCCCGTATGAGTCACCCTGAGAACGGCAGCCGACAGGGATGCTGTGATGCGAGCGGTGGCTGCGGTATTTACAGAGGAGAAAGCCAGAGACGCCATCAGCTGTGTCCGGACAGACCATTTCCGCACGAGTGAGTAGGAGTGCGAGTAGTGTATATTGGGAAGCTGCCAGCAGGTGAACGGAGCTGTGTTGTGTGCCATGGCTGCAGAGGGGGAGAGGAGCAGAGGAGCGCACAGTCTAAGTTAAGGTGACGAAGCGGTATGTACTCCTGGAAGCTGCGGGACACTAGAACAGCACAGTCGGTTAAGCTGACAGGGCAACAGCCAGAGATACAACGCTATTTTGCACCAATACAAGGGGGTTTGTGCGCGGAAAGTAAGATGGATGAGGGAGATCAGTCTGCTGGGAGCACCCAGATACAGATAAGTCAGCTGCAATTGTTGGTGCGTGCGGATGTGGAGGCCCTTCAGCCGGCCTAACAGAGCCCCCGGATGTCTGCAAATGTAGCTGGGACTATACCCTCCTTCTTAAGAGATGCAAGGGGGATGAAAAGTGAAATGGAGGGGGGCGTGGCTAGCCGTGAAGGAAGATGGCTGCTTAGAGTGAGAGCTCTGTCACTCCAAGGCCCAATTTTAGCTACTATATGGGTATTCGGCACCATTTTTTTCTCTGAAGAACGGAGCTTTCTCCCAAAACGATTCGGCTTCACTATCCCGGTTACCGAATCTCACAACGACCGCTAATCGATCGATTTTCATCGCAGCCGACTCCAGGAGGGTAATATAATGGCGACGGCCCCCTCATCTAACCCTGTATCTCTCCATCATCATGATGGTATCGCTATATATCCGCCAGGTCAGAATTCACCCACAAATGATCGCGGTTTACCGGCGGTCCATCAATTGAGCATTCATGATCTTCAATCGATGACAGCTGACATTAAGAATGCTCTCACGGTTGCCATATCAGATCTGAGAATGGACCTTCAGGTTATGAATGGACGGATACAGAAAGTGGAGGAAAATACTTTATTTCATCACAAATCGATCGAACGGATCGATTACTGGATTAATCTCCATAATCGTCAACTCCGTGACATGCAACGTCATGTGGAGGAAATTGACAATAGAGGACGACGCCACAACCTGAGGATCCGTGGCCTACCTGAATATGTCAACGATGACAGTTTACCTCAGGTTGTCTCTGACGCATTCAATGACATCCTTGGCAACACTAACAGCACTGTCATTTCCATGGAGCGCATACACAGAGCTCTGCGCCCTAAAGGCAAAGAATCTGATCCCCCTAGGGATGTCATTTGCTTTGTAAATGACTTTAAGATCAAAGAATCGATTCTAAGGAAAAGCAGGGATATGCGCGGAATACTTTTTGAGGGTCATCGATTGCAAATTTTCCAAGATCTATCTGCAATAACACTCAAAAATCGGAGGGATCTTCGTCCGCTATTGGAAGTGCTTAATTCCAAAAACATTCGGTATAAGTGGAAGTTTCCTTTTGGCCTCTTTGCATACCATCTAAACCAGTCTGCTCTGCTAAGAGTACCAGAGGAATTACCGGCTTTTTGCAAAAAACTCGGCTTACCGCTGGTTGCATTACCTGATTGGTATGCGGAATTTGCGACACCAACTGAACAGGTCCCCACATCATCAGTGGAACCGATGGAAGCCCTGAACTCCCGGACTCGTCGCAAACGTTCATCGTCACCTTCATCTCCCGTGACCGAAGATCAAAATCAGGGGAGAATTGTAGGTGCACGTTGTACGCCGATCCCTGCTGTCTGAGCGAAGAGGAACAAGCACCGTATGTTTGTTTCCTCCAAGTGCCCCATAAATCACCCAGCTAGTTACATTTCTGCTTTAAGGGATATGTATTAATTTTTGGTAAAGCAAGGATTTAGATTTTGCTTCTAAAGTGGTTAATTTAAAAAAAAAAAGGGGAAGAAAAGAAAAAAAGATGAGAAAAAAATAAATAAATAAAAGGGAAAAAAAAGTTCCCCTTTTAAATTGGGGTGCGTATTAAACGCTGGTGCGTGTTGTGCGCCGATAAGTGCGGTGCTTCTTTATACATAGCTGTCTTTGACATAGGAAACACTACTCCGCTACAATGAATAGATAGGAAAATATGACGTTATTTATAGGTGGGGTATTTTGAAATACTTCCCATGTAACCAATTATTATATATGTTTTCATGATTTTAACTTTGTTTCACATGTATATGCACAGAAGTATGTTGTAGATGGTTTTTCACTACTATATTTATATATATTTTTCAACACGTTCGAGGAGGTTACGTGATGCCATAATACGCATGTACACCCGATTTATTCATCCTATTTGGCAATGCTTACCCGCGAGAGTGGTTATTTGTTAATTAGGGTGATTGAATCTTTCTTTTCTCAAATCAACATTTATGTAGATTTGGGTTTCAAGTACGATCCCTTTTTCTTTTGTCCTTCCTTATTAGCGCTCATGGGACGTTTTTGCCATATAACGCTTTACTTTTAGTCTTAATAGTTTAGCTACAAGAATATAAAAAGATTTCAGAAATAGTAAAGGTTGCTGAATTATAATATGACCAGAGCTGTCCCACATTCTGGACATTTGGACCGATATTGTGTTCCTATATTACCCTGAGCATTGAAATTCCATTTTTATAAGGGCTTTGGTTGTGACAACCATCTCGTAATTTGATAGATCATTTTCTGTATATCTTCTGAATGGTCTAGCCGACCCCCATACAGTAGTCTCGCTTTTATCCAAAAGTGTTTTTTTATTTCTCACTACTAGTAGTAGACTACCATTTCATTCCGGACCCCCCCCCCTCCCACTTCTGCTGAACCCACTCAAGTTTCTTAGTGAGTGGAATTTCACAGATAGTCCAGATACCCTTCCACCTGTACCTCTTCCCTTTCCCTCTTTTGTGATTGATTATTCCCCCTTTTAATACCTCTCCTTGTCTGCCGTTATAACTACATACCTTTCCTTATCCTATACCATTTTTTGTTCACTCCCAATTACATCATGACGACCAATACTATATCGAAATATATCCCTTCAGTGAAGATCATCTCACTAAATGCCAGAGGTCTTAATGTCCCAGAACGGAGATCCCAATTACTTCTATACCCGAAACATAATAAAGCAGACATTGTATTTCTCCAGGAAACCCATTTTCGTTCAAACTCGATACCCAAATTGACTGATCACAACTTCCCCACAGTTTTCCATTCCACTAACCCTTTACTGAAATCTAAAGGTGTCTCGATTTTGATTGCCAAGAACTGCCCCCTTCTTGTCTCTGCTTCCATCATCGATGAAGAGGGCAGGTACTTATTAAAAGGCACTATTTCAAATCATACGATTACTCTAGCCAATATCTATGCACCAGACAGAAATCAAGTTTCTTTTTTTGGATCCATTTCAGAACAATTAGCCTCATTTAAAGAAGGTGTGCTCATTTTGGGTGGGGACTTCAACGTTCCCCTTAATCCTATCCAGGATACCTCCACAGGTACTTCTTCAATAACATGTAGAAATATAAAGAAAATTAAATCCCACCTTCATGACCTCTTACTTCATGACACGTGGCGAACTCTGAATCCTGACGGCAAAGATTACACGTTTTATTCACCACCACACGGCAGGTTTTCCAGATTGGACTATCTGTTTATAACTCAAAATGATTTGCCAATGGTCCAAAAAGCTTCAATTGATCCTATGTTCTTTTCAGACCATAACCCTATTTCTTTGACTGTCTCTTTCCCAGATGCACTTCCTCGAATGAATATTTGGAGGCTTGACCCTTCCCTTGCTCACTGATCCCTCTATAGCTCAGGAGGTGGGATGTAAAATTCAACTATTTTTTAATGAAAATAATCCATTAGATACTTCTCCTGTCACTAACTGGGAGACTCACAAATGTGTAATTAGGGGTATTCTTATCGCGGCCGCAGCCAAAAAAAGAGAGAGAAAAAAGAGATACTCTGATCTTGCCTCTGCTATTCAGAAATTGGAAAAGACGCATAAACTTACACAAGCAGTGACGACCTTGACTGAACTTATTCAGGCTAGGTCCGATATGTTAAATTTTTTAAACAAGCCAGTCAAACGCAAATTTGCTCTGGCAAAGAAATCTTTTTATGAATTTGGTAACAAAGCTGGTAAAATGCTTGCCAAAGCCTTACAAAAAAACAAAGCTAAAACAACGATTCACTCTATTTCTGATGCCCAGGGTAACAAATTAAATTCACCCTCTGCCATAGCAAAACAATTTGTTGATTATTACTCAAAACTCTATAATCTCCCTCATTCTGATCCTTCATTGTCCAAACACGACAGACGAGACTTGATTAGGAACTTCTTACAAAAATATAGCCCCAAACCCATCTCTGACGAAATGAGACTCCAAATGGATACACCTTTGAATAAGTCAGAGGTGAGTCTCGCTCTCAAGCAGATGAAACCTGCTAAAAGCCCTGGCCCTGATGGATTGACAGTAGGGTATTACAAAACATATGAGAAAATCCTCACTCCTTTTTTTTGTCATCCTTCAACTCGTTTATTCATCCAATTGAACCGCCTCGTGATCTACTGTCGGCACACGTAGTATTGATTCCGAAACCTGACAAGGACCACTCCTTAGTTGCTAATTATAGGCCGATTTCATTGCTAAATGTTGACCTAAAGTGGTTTGCAAAAACCCTTGCTAACAGACTGCTTCCAATTATACCTGACCTGATAAACCCAGATCAGGTGGGTTTTGTTCCTGGCAGAGAGGCCAAAGACAATACTCTTAAGGCCATTAATATTCACCATTGGCTCACTTCCTCCAAGACACCAGGATTCCTGCTCTCGTTGGATGCGGAGAAGGCGTTCGACAGAGTGGCGTGGGACTTCATGACCGAAACGCTTATCGCTTTAGGCCTCCCACCTGCCATGTTAAACTTTATTTCTACGCTTTATTCCAAACCTACTGCTAGGATACGTGTGAACGGTCACCTGTCGGACGCCTTCTCTGTATCGAATGGTACTCGCCAGGGATGCCCTTTATCACCATTGATCTTTATACTCTCATTGGAACCACTGTTAAACTGTCTCAGGTCCAATCCTAGCATTAAAGGTGTAAAAATTAAAAATCACACATATAAATTGGCTGCTTTTGCAGATGATGTCCTTTTGTTCCTCACAGATCCGCTTACCTCTATACCCAACTTACTTGACGATTTTGCTAATTTTAGAACCCTATCGAACTTTCAAATCAATTTCTCCAAATCCAATGCCCTTAACGTTTCATTGCCCACAACACTGTGCAATTTATGCCAGTCTGACTTCCCCTTCTCTTGGAGTACCCAAGCCATTAAATACTTAGGTATATTACTTCCAATTTGTCTTTCCGACTTGTACTCGCTTAACTATACTCCCCTATTACAAAAAATTCGATCTGATCTCTCAAAATGGTCTTCAGGCCTCTTTTCATGGTTTGGCAGGGCTGCGATCGTAAAAATGAATATTCTCCCGAGAATCCTGTATGTCTTACAGACTGTTCCTATTGCAATCCCCCAAGCCTTCTTTTCTTCATTTAAGAAAATGTGCACATTGTTTATCTGGAATAAACTCCGCCCGAGATTCAGTTATGATAGGCTTACTGCCCCGAAACCATCAGGTGGTATAGGTCTACCTGACATGTACAAATATTACCAAGCTTGTATCCTAACCAGAATTGTTGATTGGAATATTCATTTTGACCACAAAGATTGGGTTAGATTGGAACATTTATTCTAACCTATTCCTCTCTCTCAAATCCCTTGGATTAAAACCACTGATATTCCCTTGGCATGTAAACAACATCCTTTGATCCATCCAACTATCCTTACATTTCGTCGAGCTTGCAATAAACACAAGGTTTCCTCTCCGAATGGTCCAATGACTCCTATTACACTTAATCCTGGTTTTACACCAGGAATGCATGAAGATTTTTTACCTAAAAGTTGGCCCCATTCAAAAGTAAGGGCAGGACAGTTCTTCATTGGTGATGAGTTTATATCCCAATCCAAGTTGGCCGATAAATTGAAAGTGGAGTCATTTCCTTTTTGGACCTATGTTCAATTAAGGAATTTCTTCCTGAAACCTAACCCCAGACCAAATTGGTCGAGAGAAAAAAGTGACTTTGAAAAATGGTGTGAGAACGATGGACCTCTCAGGCACTTAGTCTTAGCTACATATTCTCTACTATTTTCCGATCAGACACCTAAAATTAATTGGGCTAATCAACTTTGGGAAAGAGATCTCTCGCTTGATTTGTCAGACACAGAATGGAGAAATATTTACAAATTTATTCACAAGGGATCTATTCATGTCCAAGCACAAGAAAATGCTTATAAGATTCTATCCAGGTGGTATATGACCCCCCTTAAATTACATAGGATTAATAAATCTGTATCTAAAATGTGCTGGAGATGCAATAGCGAGACGGGTTCCTTTTTGCACATTTGGTGGTCCTGCAAAGACATCCAACCATATTGGAAAAAGGTCCACGAATATATATCCCATATAACTTCTCTCAATCTGGATTTCACCCCTACTCAATTTTTATTACATTATTCTCCCTCATTACCAAATGGCTACTACCGATTCTTGGCAATGCATCTGATCAATGCTGCCAGGATGTGTATTCCAACTAATTGGAAATCAACCAAACCCCCTTCAATAATTGACTGGTTTAACCGCACCATGAGGAACATGGAGATGGAGGAGTTGATACATCAGGCGAGAGATACTCAAAAAAGGTTCTTGGATATTTGGTCTGATTGGCTGAGTTTTATTTCATCTGATGAATACAAATCCGTCACCTCGGGGGATTAACCTCCACTTTATTTAATTCTCTTGATCCATTTATATAACGGCAGACCCCTTCTCTTCATTCCTTCCCCATTTACTTTCCCTTAGTTATATTCAAAATGTTGTTATTTACTTTGTTTGTTTCAATATTCTGGTTTAACCTGCGGCCTGGATTCATGGAAAAATCATGAATCTTCGTTGATTTCTCTAATATATGCTCTAAATTGTTTGGTTCTCAACGTTTGATATGCTTACTTTATCCAAGCCATGTATTAAGATGTTACTTTACGGTTATCGTGTCTTTCTGACACTGCATTCTTCTGTTACATAACACGGCTGTGTCCGTGTTTCCATGTCTTTTTCACTGTATTATTTAAATTGTTCTTGTTTGAATTATTATTAATAAAAATCATTACAACAAAAAAGAAAAGTGAAATGGATGATTTGAAGACACTTATCTGAGCACTACCCACAAGGGAGGATATAAGTACTCTTATTATGAAAGTAGAAGAGGCCCACTCCAGGGATTTGGAATTGACTCGAGGTGAACTACAAGTACTGGAGGAGCGTACAGCAGAAAGTGTAAGTGTATCAAAAGACCTGGTACAACGGATGAGTGCGTTGGAAGGTGAAAGGTATAGCCAAGTGGAAACAACGGTATCCCTACAGCTGCACTTGGAGGACCTCCAGAACCGTAGTTGACGGAATAACCTACGCATACGAGGTGTCCCAGAGCAGGTAGATCAAGAGGACCTTTAAGAAACGGTAACATTTATTTTTCAATATCGAAGTATTGAAAAGTATTGAAAGACGCTATGCCTTTAAACTTTGAATTGGACAGAGTGCATAGGGCTCTGGGCCTTAAATCTAAAGATAGTAAACAATTTTGCGGGAGGCCTGGGAAACGGGAACAATAGAAGTCAATGGGGAACACCTGAAGATATTACCTGATCTATCAAGTGCCACTCTTTAATGCAGGGCATTATTACACCCAGTACTAGATCGGGTGAGGGACTGGGGGGGGGGGGGGAACGTATCGCTGGAGATTCCTTATTTCATTTTTGATCAAAGGAACTGAGCCATTTGAAGGGTCGGACTGGATGCAGCTAAACCCCAAAATGTCTAATATTAGGAAGAGTTGACTTTTATAGTGAGGTTTAACAAGGTCAAATAAGTGATGGAAAATGATGGTTTTTTTTTTCCTTTTTTTAGGGATTGCCCTCCATTTCCATGTCCTCTCGTGCTTCCTACGGCTCACCTGCTAGTCAGGTGCTGGGGAGCATGGAGAGGCGGGGGTTGGGGGGAATTGTTGTATGGATATTTGTGGTGGTAATCAGGAAGGAGGGTACATTGGGTAGGGTGGGGGGAGGAGGAATGGGAAGGGAGAGATCGGGAGCCAGAGAGGGGGAATATGAACAAAGGTTTTTTTTGCGATGTGGAGAACTTTAAGTATGTAGGGTGGGTTTGGGGTAGCACAGAGGTGGAAGTTTTGAGTAAATAGAGTGATTAAAGAAGCATAGATGCTCAGAGTACACACTGTTATTTGGTTGGATGGGAAGGAGGGGGGAAGGAAGGGAAAAGGAGGGGGAAAAGGGAGAAAGGGGGAGAAGAAAGGGAAAACCCGTTTCTTAGGGTTGGGAAGGGGGTAGAGGAGCTGGAGGTAAAGATAGTAGAGTGTAAGAAAGCAAAATAGATGGGGGGACAGAAACATGTGTGGGGCAAAGTGGAGAGGTTTAAGCCCTGATGGGCCAAATCCGTTTTGTTAATTTTTCTTCCCCACGCCCCTCTGCAGAATTTATATAAGGTAGGGGGCACCCCTCATTTTCGTTTTGCATTTTTGGTCAAAAACACACATTACTGTATATGTTTTAAAGGAATACAAATAGGGAAAGTGCTAGTCACATATTTACATGAATGGAAGATGGTACAACTCTCTCCTCGAGGAGGGGAATTGGGAACTGAGGGGCGGGGGTTTGTTATGGAGGGTGGGTGGATTGTATGGGAAATATAAACACTATTATAAGGATATATAAATAGAAACATAGGCATAGATGGGGAGTAGAAAGACACAAAGGGGTGTTTAGAGGTTTTATTTTGTCTCGGGGGGTCCTTCTTAGATGAATGAAGTAAGTCCCTGTTATATTTAGTGTCATTTTCAGGAGGGGGGGTAAAAGAAGGCTGAAAAAAAGGGATTTTTAAATACAGCTTACCTGTAAAATCCTTTTCTTGGAGTACATCACGGGACACAGAGCGGCATATTCATTACTATGTGGGTTATATGGAGTACCTTCAGGTGTGGACACTGGCAATCTCAAACAGGAAGTCCCCTCCCTATATAACCCCCTCCCCTAGAGGGAGTCCCTCAGTTTTGTAGCAAGCAGTATGCCTCCCAAAATGGTCACCCAAAAGAGGGGTGGGAGCTCTGTGTCCCGTGATGTACTCCAAGAAAAGGATTTTACAGGTAAGCTGTATTTAAAAATCCCTTTTTCTTTCTCGTACATCACGGGACACAGAGCGGCATATTCATTACTATGTGGGATGTCCGAAAGCAATGCTTTAATGAGGGGAGGGAGACATCTTCCAAAGAAGGATTCAATTTAGAGATAAACTCAAATCATAATAATAATTCCAACTTAGTCAAGAAAAAAACTTTTTTTTTTATAACCAAGGGTGTTTCTGATCCCGAGGATTTCAAACTGCAGCCTGTAATACTGCCTGTCCAAAGGCAGAATCCGCATTTCTTCTCACGTCTAGTTGATAAAACCTTGTAAACGTGTGGACTGATGACCACGTTGCTGCCTTGCATATCTGAGCCATAGAGATCTGATGGTGTGCTGCCCAAGAGGCGCCCATGGCCCTGGTAGAATGGGCCTTTACCGACAACGGAGGAGGCAACCTCTTCAATCCGTAGGCTTGAATGATTAATTGTCTAATCCATCTCGAGATGGTGGATTTTGCAGCTGCCTGCCCCTTCTTGGGGCCATCTGGTAGAACGAATAACACATCTGTTTTCCGGATCTTTTCTGTAGCTTTAAGATAGGCCTTCATGGCCCGGACAATATCCAAGGTATGCAGCAACCCCTACTTTCTGGATGTAGGTTTTGGAAAGAAGGATGGTAGTACCAAATCCTGGTTTAAAGTGAAATTTGGATATAACCTTTGGTAGAAAGGAAGGATGGGGTCGTAGAACTGCCCTGTCCTTATGCAGAACGAGATATGGTTCCTTACACGATAAGGCTGCTAATTCTGACACTCTCCTGGCCGAAACTATGGCGACCAAGAAAACCAACTTTCTTGTCAGTAAGAGTAAAGGAATCTCAGCCAATGGCTCAAAAGGCTGTTTCTGTAGAGTGGACAGGACAAGATTTAAGTCCCAAGGACAAATTGGTGACTTGACCGGAGGATTAATACGCAAGACCCCCTGTAAGAAGGTCTTTACCAGCGAGTGGGTGGCCAGCGGCCTCTGAAACCACACTGACAGAGCTGAGATCTGTCCCTTGATTGTGCTTAGTGCCAGGCCTTTATCCACTCCTAGCTGGAGAAAACTTAACACCCTATCAATAGTATATTTGCGGGAATTCCATCTTTTGGATTCACACCAGCCTATGTAGTTCCTCCACACCCTGTAATAAATCACCCTGGAGACCGGCTTTCTAGCCCTAATCAGGGTAGGGATTACCTGCCTAGACAGACCCCTACCCCTGAGAATCAGGGATTCAGCCTCCAGGCCGTCAAATTTAGACGCTGTAATGTAGGGTGGAGGATCGGGCCTTGTGAGAGTAGGTCTGGTTGTAGAGGAAGAGTCCAAGGGTCTCCCACTGCCATCTTCAGGACTAGTGAGTACCAAGTCCTCCGGGGCCAAGTCGGAGCTACTAGAATGACTGGCTTGTTCTCCACTCTGATCTTGCGCAACAGGCGCGGGAGTAACTGTAGTGGAGGGAATGCATATAGAAGTTTGAATTGATGCCAAGGGCAAACCAACGCATCGGTTCCGCAGGCCATAGGATCCCTCGCTCGAGACACGAACCTGTCTAGTTTCTTGTTGAACCTGGATGCCATTATATCTACGTCCGGCATTCCCCACCTCTGGCAGATTGTCTGAAAGACCTGGGGATGCAGAGACCATTCCCCTGGCAACAGACTCTGGCGACTTAAGAAGTCTGCCTGCAGATTGTCCACTCCGGGAATGAATATCGCTGAAATGCAGGGTACATGAACCTCTGCCCATTGAAAAATCAAGTTTACCTCCCTCTGAGCGGCCTGGCTTCTGGTTCCCCCTTGGTGGTTTATGTATGCCACTGCCGTGGCATTGTCTGACTGGATTCTCACCGGGAACCCCTTTAATCTGGAGGTCCATGCCAGAAGGGCTAGGCGAACAGCTCTGATTTCCAAGATATTGATGGAGAGCTGCCTCTCTACTTTCACCCAAGTTCCCTGGCGGGAGAACCCCTCGAAGACCGCCCCCCAGCCTGCCAGGCTGGCGTCTGTGGTAACTACCTTCCAGACAACAGGGCTGAAGGATTTTCCCTTTAGAAGGTTCTGCGGGTTCAACCACCAGGCCAGGCTTTGTCGGACCCTTGATGATAGCGTCAAAGGGGACTCTAAGGCATGTGCCCTCTTGCCCCAGGCTGCTAGAATGGCTGCCTGTAGGACGCGAGTGTGGATCTGAGCGTACGGTACTGCCTCGAACGTGGCCACTAGCTTGCCTAGTAATCGCATACACAGGCGAATAGTTGGTTTTTTCTTGTTTAGAACCAACTGAACCAACCCCTTGATAGCCTCGATCTTTACAAGGGGCAGGAACACCTTTTGATGTTCTGTGTCTAACCTCATGCCGAGGTATTCCAACTGCTTTGTAGGCTGGAACGCTGACTTTCCCCGGTTTAGGACCCAGCCGAATTCTTCGAGGTACCGAACCGTGAGGTTTACTGCCTTTTGCAGACCCGGCCGTGAGTGATCTATGATTAAAAGGTCGTCCAAGTATGCTAGGACTGTGACCCCCTGGATCCTTAAGTTGGCCAGAACTGGGGCTAGGATCTTCGTGAATACCCGGGGGGCCGTGGCCAGCCCGAAGGGGAGCGCCCTGAATTGGAAGTGTCGCTGCCCCACCGCGAAGCGTAAAAATCTTTGATGCGACTGAAAGATTGGTACATGAAGGTAAGCATCCTTTATGTCTATGGAGGCCAGAAAATCGTCCTTCTGAAGCGCGGCGGCTGCTGACCGGATGGATTCCATCCGGAAGGAACGAACCCTTAGGAAACCGTTTAACCTCTTTAGGTCCAAAATTGGCCTGACATCGCCGTTGGGTTTTGGTATAACAAAGAGATTGGAATAGAAACCTAGGCCTTGCTCTTGGGCTGGCACCTCTATAATTACGTTCTGGCAAAGCAGGTGATCCAAAGCTGCCAGCATTGAGGCCTTCCTTGCTGGATCCCTTGGTAGCCTTGATTCTTGAAAATAAGGCGGAGGATACCTTAGAAACTCCAGTCTGTAACCTGTGGTTACAGATGCCCGGACCCATTTGTCGGGGATCTTGGCTTCCCAAACTTCTGAGAAGAAACGAAGCCTTCCCCCCACCCGTGAGAGTGGGGGCGCCCCTTCATAAGGCAGACTTAGGGGCTGTCTTTGACGGCTTGCGATACCACGGCCTCTTACCCCCAGGGGTCTGTCCCTGCGATCTACTGTTAACGTTGGATCGTGCAGGCGGCCGTCGATACTGCCTGGAATTTGAGGGCCCTGAGACAGGAAAGAGCTGCCTTTTAAATGTAGGAGCCCGGAATGTCTTTTTTACCGGTAAAAGGGTACTCTTGCCATTTGAAATAGTCTGAATATATTTATCCAGATCCTCTCCGAAGAGTCGTCCTCCATGGAAGGGAAAACCTGCCAGAAGCTTTTTGCATGGGGGCTCCGCCGCCCAGTTCTTCAACCATAAGAGCCTTCTCATGTGCACCAAAAATAGTGATAAACGAGAGGCCTGCTGGATGGAATCTTTTATAGCATCTACCGCAAAACACAGAGCTCTGGGAATGTCAGAAAACTCTTCTGCTTGTTGGGTAGGCATGTCCTTTAACATTTCCTTTGTCTGGTCTTTTAATGCCTGACAAACTCCAATTGCAGCCACTGCTGGCTGCACCACTGCTCCTGCCGTAGCAAAGGATGCTTTTAAAAGTGTCTCTAATCTTTTATCGACCGGATCTTTAAACATATGTATGTTTTCCACCGGGCAAGTTAGTGATTTATTCACACATGAGATGGCTGCATCCACTACTGGGAGCCTCCACCTCTTGGAGAATTTTTCCTCCATGGGGTAAATGACCGCAAATCTTTTCGGTGGCAGAAAAATCCTGTCCGGCCGTACCCAATCCCGAAAGATCAATTCCTCCAAGAGAGGATGGACCGGAAAAACTGCGTTGCTTAACGGAGCTTTCAAAGAGCCCAGAGAGGATACCGGAGGAACCTGAGGTTCTGGTAATGGCAAACTAAATGCCGAGCGGACCATGTCCGTCAAAGACTGTACCCACAACCTTTCTGTCTGGGAGTCTGAAAATGGTTCCTCAGAGGCAGACCCCTCCATCCCTGAACCCTCTTGGTTCAGGTCTAGTTGATCCTCCTGTGATTCCAATTCCTCCAGAGAGAGAATCTCAGCATCTGAGGATACACCTCTTGGTGATGGGGATCTAACCCGTTTTTTACCAGGAATAGCTCTAGCGATCAATGCTGCTATTCTCTCTTCTAGCCCCCCTAGGGATACGGCTAGCATCTCCTCTGTGATAAACACAGGGCTGGGCTGATCTGGGCCAGCCTCCGCACCAGATCCCCCTAATGGCTCATCCAAGGCGCCTTTTATGTTAATAAGTTGCGGGGAAAGTATCGGCATATCATCAGAATCAGAAAGGGAACCCTTTTGTTTTTTGGTCTTTTTTGTACCCTTTGACCCCGAACCCTTGGAAGCCATAATACAAAATCGAGGGACTCCGCCCACACAACAGACTGTAGTGGCCAGGAGTACAAAACCAGTTTAGGGGACAATAGATCACTAATGCCCAAAACTGATGGGATCCCGTATGTATATATATTATTTTTTTTTTTATTTTTTTTTTTAATATATATTATATATATCTTTAGACATACAGTGACCCCAAACTTAGTTGCCAGCCTCCAACCTGCTGCAAATAAGGGAATTTCTTGGCTTAACAAAAAGAGTCATTTGGAACAAAGTCCCGCATGTACTACCCCTCTTCCGCCACCGGGAGTCACTGTTCTGCCGCTCTGCGTCCTCTCCTTCTGAAAATCAGTCTCAGAATGAGCACTGATCATGCCTGCTGTCTATAACAGCAAAAAGGCGCGCCCCTGTATGACGCCGCAGGCACGCCCCCCCCCCCGCCCTCCTGTCTGACCGGCGCGAAAAACGTCTATAAGACGTGCGCGCGCGCGCGTATGCCGGAAACAGGAAGAACATGGAGGAGCCGCGCTGCTGGAGATCCAGGAACGCAGAACAGGCGGCAGATTCAAAACCCCCGGCCAGGTAAGACTCTCCAAAGGCCCCTAGGGATCCTTACTAGTCCTAGGAAGAAAGCAGCAGGTTTAGCTAGCAACACATCTTTAGACAGGGGAACCTATTGATGGGGGAAAAGGGGTGTCATCCTGTCTCCCTTAGACATAGTGAGCACGGTTGCCCATGCAGAGCATACTTAGGCTATCCCCCCTTTAGGTTACCCCGGAGAGCCTGCTGTCGAACCAAGTCCCGCAGGCTCCCCCTTACCTGCTCCATGCTGCAGGATGTTTGCCCAGCAAACTGATCCAATCTTCTCCCATCTCCGTGGGTAACGTAGTAGACCTTCAGGCCCTGGGGTCCTATGAAGGTACCCACTGTCCTGGACCTATATAGCACCCTGGCAAACAGGAACTTATGGTTTTTACAAACTCCAAGTCCTGGGCCCAGGGTCCAGCCCTCCAAAGAGGAGCATTATAGGCAAAACCCCACGGCTTGGGGCCCGGGTACTGTCCACTTTGGCACTGAGGCTCCTTGGACAGATCCGGTTAGCCCGCCCTTAATCCCAAGGATGTGGAGCAAAGCTATTCCGTGACCAACACCTAAGACACTGGCGAAAAAACTGAGGGACTCCCTCTAGGGGAGGGGGTTATATAGGGAGGGGACTTCCTGTTTGAGATTGCCAGTGTCCACACCTGAAGGTACTCCATATAACCCACATAGTAATGAATATGCCGCTCTGTGTCCCGTGATGTACGAGAAAGAAAAAGGAAAATGGATGATAGAGTTATTACAGGTATGTAGATAATGTTGAAAGATTAAAATTCAAGAAGGTTACAAACTTAAGATAAGACAGAAATGCTCGGTTGGGTGGGACTGGAACTTAGGAGGAGTAGAGCACCCGCCACGCAGTGTTTTTTTTTCTCTCCTTTCCCCCTTTTTTTGGGGGGGGGGGCGCGATTGTGAGAATAAGGATGTGGCGGGTGCTCTGCCCTCCAATGTGGGTATAGTTCTGACCGGCCTGAGATGTTTTGATGAGAAGTCTGTTTAGGAATAGGGAAAAGGATGGATGTCTTGTAGGGAATTTTGCTGTCCTACTCATCACGTTATTTCAGTGATACCAATTTGAAGTTTTCTTGTCAGATGGGAGATAAGAACTAGACCTAAATTCATCGTATTGGTTGTAGATTTATGTGAATGTACGTTGTAACATGTTTGAATACTCTAGGGGGTGAGGGTATGGGGGGGGGTTTAATGGGGTCATTTGGGGATGGGGGAAATGGGTAAAAATAGATGTGATGAGTGGACATTTTTTTGGGTAGTATTTTGTATTAATATATAAGAGGGCAGGGGAGGGGGTTGGAATCACTTGAATACTGCCCTTAAGGGGAAGGTTAATAGTTGTTCTCTTCCTTAGGAGGGAGAAGGAGAGGGTATTTGGCATAGTTTTTAACACAATAAAAACAATGAAACAGAAAAGGGAAAGATAGATATAAGGGCTGGAGGAGTAGGTTGGGGGATACTAGTAGTATAAAGGGATATGGAGAAGTGGGCGGAAGGAGCTGGAGAAGAGACTAGGGACATGCACAGTCACTTTCCCCAGTTAGGTCTACACTCATTGAGTAAAGGGAATAGAGTGTTGAAAGCTAATTGCTTTATATATCGTAGAGGAGGGGTTTTTTTTTTCCCTCTCTCGCCCCTTTGATATTAGGGTAAGGTAGGGAGAGGGAGGTTGGGGGGGGGGGGGGGGCTTGGGGTTTCTTTTTCTCTGGCACCGCTCTCTCTCACAGGGT
Organism: Rana kukunoris; assembly: GCA_029574335.1. Classification (NCBI taxonomy): domain Eukaryota; kingdom Metazoa; phylum Chordata; class Amphibia; order Anura; family Ranidae; genus Rana; species Rana kukunoris. The sequence continues at coordinate 388,865,785 of CM056052.1, forward strand.
TTCATCTAGCTGGTTGTGTTGGTTTTTCCCGATCTCTATGTTTGGAAAACTATTTGGTTTCCTGGATTAGGAATGGAATCTTTATCAATAACACCAATTAATGTAAAGGGATTAAATATCCTAGAGAAGAGGCGGATACTGTTACAGGAGTTGAAGAGGCTAGGGAGTGACATTTATCCAGGAGAAGCATTTTAGGAAGGGGGGCCTCCCCTTTCTCAGAAACAGAGCCTTTCCAATGGTATACCATGCTGTGAATCCAGTGGCAAAAAGGGGGGGGGTATCAATTCTAATTTCGAATAAGATTGCATGGTCATTTATAGGCTCCATGACCGGCACTGCGGGACAATATTTAATGTTGAAAGGTACGATTGAGGGAATAATGGCCTCGTTTTACGCCCCCCCCCCCCCCAAATACACGACAGGATGTTTTTCGAAAGAAGTTCTTAGAGGAATTAGCGAGATTTCAGGAAGGACAGTTGATTTTGGGAGGGGATATGAATATTCCCCTTGCTCCTAGAATGGATACCTTGTCTGGAGGGTACCCGGAAATAGATACTGCAGCCGATACAGAAGGAGAGACTAAGACATATGGCGACTGACACCTTCTACTCCATCCCGCAATAAGACATATTCTCGCATAGATTATTATCTTATCCCACATAACCAGTTGCATGCAGTTAACGTAGTCGGAATCGGGAAAATCGCATGGTCAGACCATGCACCAATTTTTCTGAAATATAAATTGGGTAAATCTCGACCCCTGGGGACGGCGACCTGGAGGTTGAACGAAAGTCTCCTGCAGGATGCTGTAATATTGAAAGAAATACAAAAGGAAGTAAGGTGGTACTTTCAGACTAATGATACGCTAGATTGTGATTTAGGAGTTATATGGGAGGCCCATAAGGCAGTAATAAGGAGCATTTTGGATGAAACATGAGGCAAGGATAAAAAGGGAAAGAGAAGTAAAGCTAACAGCCCTTTTAACAGATATCGCACGTTTAGAACTCCTACACAAACAGAACCTGAGCTCAGTAGTAGAAAGAGAACTTCTGGCAACACTTAGACAAGTTACTGATTTACTCATGTATAAAGCGAAAAGGGCAATACAGACAGGTAACTGAGGGAACAAGTAAAGACTTATATACCGGTGATTTCAGGGGAAAAAAATCAATCTACCCAGAGAAATAGCACAGAGGTTTGGAAATTTTTATAGTACTCTGTATAACTTGCAAACAAGTTCTCAGGATCAACAAGCAATGGAAAGGTATATAGCAACATCAGGTGTTAAGGGTGTGCCGTCAGAAGTGAGACAGGAAAAGGAAAAAACTATTTCCATGGCAGAAATTCAAGAGGCAGTGAAAAGGGAGGAGGGAGGCAAATCATCAGGCACAGATGGGTTTACTATCCCATATTATAGACTTCTCTAGATTTTGGGTCCATTTATGGTCAAAATGTTTATTAGTGTAGGAGATACAAGTTCTTTTCACACAGAATCCTTGAAGGCCGTGATTGCGGTCATACCTAAGGAAGGAAAGGACCCCTCCCAATGTGGAAGCTATAGACCGATATTTAAACACGGACCTGAAGATCTTTTCCAAGATCTTGGCAACGCGCATAGAACAGTACATACCCTGCCTGGTCCATAAAGACCAGGTAGGCTTTGTGCAGATACGTCAAGCTTGTGATAACACGATCAAAACCTTAAACCTAATCCATTTGGTGGGTGTGTCCCGAACCCCATGTGTCTTTCTATGGACAGATGCAGAAAAAACCTTTGACCGTATAAATTGGCAATTTATGTTCCTGGTTTTAAGACACATGGGGTTTGGTGAGAAGATGATACAATGGATTACGAGTAATTATACTCATCCTACTGCTCAGGTCAGAGTGAACGGAGTACTATCCCCCCTCTTTAAGATATCAAACGGGACAAGACAGGGGTGTCCGTTATCCCCACTTTTATTTGCCCTATCAGTTGAACCTTTACTAAATAGGATCCGATTGAATTCAGATATTAAAGGGGTCTGTAGGAGGAGTAGAATATAAGATCTTAGCATATGCGCATGACATGATGTATAGCTTGACCAATCCGATTGTGTCCCTCTCTAACTTACTTCAAGAGCTGGAGATATATGGGAAATTAGCAAACTAAGATTAACTATGCTAAATCCGAGGCAATGGGGGTGGCGATTGCCGAGAAAGAACTGAATATTTTGAAATCTAACTATAAATTCAAATGGACAGATTCAGCCTTGACGTACTTGGGGACCTCCACCCCGGCGAATCTTAAACAAGTATACAAGCTAAATTTTGTACCGCTGTTAGCTAGAGTTTCGATCCTCCTGAATGGATGGCAGAAGGGAATCCATTCCTATACCTTTTTCAGACACTCCCTATTGCTATACCTAAGCAGTATTTCAAACAGATACAAGCCATGTTCAGTAGATATATATGGGCAAATAAACGCCCAAGAGTTAAGGGCTCTATACTGTCACTATCTAAATGAGAGGGGGGTGTTGCTCCCCCAGACATATACAGATATCAGGCAGCTCTACTGAGTCGTCTGGTTGACTGGAGCAGACATGGTGGAGAGAAAATGTGGCCGGGACTGGAGCAGGCTCAGTACAATGGTTTACTTCAAAGAGCAGCATGGTGTTACAGGAATCTTCCGAAGGAGGTGAAGAGACACCCCCTGAGAGGACCCACACTTCGGGTGGGATATGGGTTATTTGTAAAAAGGGCAAATGTCAACATTAAATGGACAAGTGTTGAGATAGTGGCGCTGCTAAATGTGTCTAGTGGGTAAGACGTGAATTTGCCAACAAAGGCTAATGTGTGGGTAAACCAAGTGTTGGGTAACCTGTGAAGAAGAGAATCCCAAGGATGGGGGATCCCTATGGAACCGCTCTGGATAGGAGCGTATAAGGTTACCTAATTAATGATGTGGACTCTCTAGATGCCCTATTCGTGCAAGTGCCAAGCAGACTACCGCCACTAGGTGGTGTCTACTAGTGTGTATAAGGTGGTTCAGAAGACTAATGTGATCACCCAGAATGACTGTATTACCAAAAAAACACAGATTGGTCAGGACTCTGTGCAGATAAGTGGAGGGGAAAAACCCTGCAGTGAAAGTGATCTAACAGTGACTTGTGTGCTGATCCTAATTGCCCAAGAATGTGGGCCTGACTGGTCCGTGTAAAATTGCAACAAACTAAAAAACAATCAAAAAGTATAAGTATACCAAACCACAGTGGTATAAAGACCACCCGTGATATTCAACATATATAAAAAACTTGTAGTTTCCAAATGTATCCTGCAATAACATCAGGATACTGTGCAGGCCACTGAATACAATAGTTGAAAACTTTAAGAAGCAGTGTGTACCAAAACACTGAATGGCATCAGTGCTCCCCCTCCTGGGTCCCCACTCACCAGATGTTGGCACCCTCCAGGGGCTATAGGCAGATGGTGGTGGTACCTTGAATGCACCTGCTCCACGGCTCCCTCTATCCGCGTTGCACCCGCTGTCAGCTGTAATAATGGCCCTCCAGCTGTTTGTAGTAGGAAACTTCCGGTGTCACTCAGGAAGACAAAAAGCGAAGTATCCGCATAGTGTGATAGGTTTCCAAAACACTGAATGTATTTATTTAAAAGGCTATAGGTGGACTTCTCCACTGTAGTAATCCCAGAGGCACCTGGGCTAGTGAAAAAGGCTGTATACAAAAATATAAATAAATGAAAACATAAAAAGAAGTGGTGCGTGTGCAAGCCTCAGCTGTCTCAGTTATCCACCAGACCCTAGAAGTACTAGGGTAGCAAGTCTGCCGTTACACCCGTTGTGTATAGTCCGTGGGTGATTCCGTCCTCAGCAGCTCGCGGTCGCGTATTGCTACGTATGGATCAGCTGTGCGGCTGGGCGTGCGTACAAGCTTACGCTGTGGTCACCTGACGCGTTTCGTCGTTTGACGTTTTCAAAGGTGATGTGAGCATACGTACGATAGTCTATTTGTATGCAGCGGCAGGCACATACCTCCTCTCATTGATGTATGTGATTGAGGATGAGGATTACGTTACTGTGTTCCACATGACCTCCCCTCCATTAACCCCTGTCAGTGCCGGATAAGGGTGAGGCACCTTATGATGGCGTGCCGCTGCATGCAGTATGCAATTGACATAATAATAAGGAAGTAATAATAGATAACATCAAATGGATCAGTAGATTGAATTAATAAAGTAGAATGACAGATATGAATCTTGTTTAACAGAACCTAATATATCATGGCATATATATGTGTTATTGTGTTATAAGTTTTTTATATATCCTCAGACGTGGAGAGAAAAGGATATATAAATGATGGTGATCAGTATAGGGGAGTGGGTGAGGCCCCACATCAGTTTGAAAATGTGTGGGGAAGTGATCACGGTGATAAACTTACAGTTGTTGGTCATTAGAAAAGGCCATATAGTATAAAGGATGAATTTGTACGTTATGCTACTGGTGAAACTTCCCTCTTATAGAGCCTATTTTTCTAGGACTGGGAGTTTCCTTTCACAGAATTAGTTAATCGGGAATGGTCGATGTAATCCCAATACAGGATCGAACGCTGGATGTGAGGGTCACTCGCCTCCTTCCTGGGTTGAAGATCATATACGGTGAAATTGTAGGTGACTGGCCTTTTAAAAATTGGAAATGAAACCGTTTAGGTCAATGTCTAGGTTGAGGCCCCTCGGCGCTAGGGACCCCAACCTATGCATCCACCGGGTCTCATTCTGAGAAACCAATTGTTGTTTGTTACCTCCTCGCCAGTGATCCTTGATGATGTCAATGGCGTAGAAGGTAAGACAGGTGGGATCTTTATTATGTTTTTTAGCGAAATGTCTTGAAAGACTATGTCTAGGGAACCCCTTCCGTATATTTTTGATATGTTCCCTTATCCTTATGCGTAAGGGTCTGGTGGTACGGCCCACATATTGAAGGCGACACGGGCACTCAATGACATAGGTCACATGCGTACTGTTGCATGTGATAAGTTCTTTAATCTGGAACTGTCTGTTATACGCATGAGATTTAAAAGTTGTTCTTTTCCTGGGTTGAGGTCTATTTGTTTTACACGGTAGGCATCTCTGGCATCTAAAAAATCCTTTGAGGTGGGTTCTCGTACCTTATATCAAAATCTACTAAGACCCCGGTCATATATCAGGTGCCTAAGATACACAAGAGGTTGGAAAACCCACCAGGAAGACCTATAGTAAGTGGCATCAACTCTATCTTCTCAAGACTAGGAGATCCCATCTGAAACACAGCACCCAACTAATTGTTGAAATACGTGATATTGACAACACAGAGAATCTCCTTTTGGCGACCATTGATGTGGATTGCCTGTATACCAGCATTAGACAATCCGACGGACTAAAAGGGGTTGAGATGACATTACATCTATTAACTGAGATGAAACAAGAACAGATCTCATTCATCCTGGAGGGACTAAAAATGGCCATGGCAAATAACCATTTCTGGTACAGGAAATAGTTCTATGTCCAGAAAAAGGGAGTCGCCATGGGGGCACGCTACGCTCCTAGCGTAGCGAACCTCTTTATGGACATGTGGGAAGATGAATATATTTATGGTCAAAACATACCACAACTAAGGTTTTATAGGTGCTATATTGACGACTTGATAATCCTATGGGATGGATCAGTAGAATCTCTGGAAGACTTTATGAAGCAACTTGATACGAACATATATGGTATCACCTTCACTGGCAAATGGCACACAAATAGCATTGACTATCTGGATTTACAAATATTTAAAGATGGTGGTGAGCTATGTACCAAGACTTTCTTCAAAAAGACCGATCAAAATAGGTACATATCTACATCCAGCTGCCACCATCCGAAATGGATAGGGAATATACCTAAAGGCCAACTACTTCGGGTCAGGAGGAACTGCCATAGAGTGGAGGACTTTGACATCCAAGCAGAGGTGCTAATCAAAAGATTCCTGGAAAAAGGTTACAAACAAGAAGTGCTTACCACACTGAAAAACAAAATCCGAAATATGGATAGAGGAGAGCTGTTAAAAAGTAAAAAATCCCAAAAAACTCCTATTGCGGATATAACCTTCATTACGGAATATAGCAACCAATACCAACAACTGGAGAAAATCTTTAAGAGATACTGGCCCATCCTTAGAGAGGATAGAACACTAGCCACCATATTGTCATTACGACCAAAATTCATCTATCGAAGAGCACCCACACTGAGAACCCACCTCGTCCACAATGTATTGGATCCTCCAACACAATCCAACATCTGCCCGGAGCTCAAAGGATTTTTTAGATGCCAGAGATGCCTACCGTGTAAAACAAATAGACCTCAACCCAGAAGAAGAACAACTTTTAAATCTCATGCGTATAACAGACAGTTCCAGATTAAAGAACTTATCACATGCAACAGTACGCATGTGACCTATGTCATTGAGTGCCCGTGTCGCCTTCAATATGTGGGCCGTACCACCAGACCCTTACGCATAAGGATAAGGGAACATATCAAAAATATACGGAAGGGGTTCCCTAGACATAGTCTTTCAAGACATTTCGCTGAAAAACATAATAAAGATCCCACCTGTCTTACCTTCTACGCCATTGACATCATCAAGGATCACTGGCGAGGAGGTAACAAACAACAATTGGTTTCTCAGAATGAGACCCGGTGGATGCATAGGTTGGGGTCCCTAGCGCCGAGGGGCCTCAACCTAGACATTGACCTAAACGGTTTCATTTCCAATTTTTAAAAGGCCAGTCACCTACAATTTCACCGTATATGATCTTCAACCCAGGAAGGAGGCGAGTGACCCTCACATCCAGCGTTCGATCCTGTATTGGGATTACATCGACCATTCCCGATTAACTAATTCTGTGAAAGGAAACTCCCAGTCCTAGAAAAATAGGCTCTATAAGAGGGAAGTTTCACCAGTAGCATAACATACAGATTCATCCTTTATACTATATGGCCTTTTCTAATGACCAACAACAGTAAGTTTATCACCGTGATCACTTCCCCACACATTTTCAAACTGATGTGGGGCCTCACACACTCCCCTATACTGATCACCATCATTTATATATCCTTTTCTCTCCACGTCTGAGGATATATAAAAAACTTATAACACAATAACACATATATATGCCATGATATATTAGGTTCTGTTAAACAAGATTCATATCTGTCATTCTACTTTATTAATTCAATCTACTGATCCATTTGATGTTATCTATTATTACTTCCTTATTATTATGTCAATTGCATACTGCATGCAGCGGCACGCCATCATAAGGTGCCTCACCCTTATCCGGCACGGACAGGGGTTAATGGAGGGGAGGTCATGTGTAACACAGCAACGTAATCCTCATCCCCAATCACATACATCAATGAGAGGAGGTATGTGCCTGCCGCTGCATACAAATAGACTATCGTACGTATGCTCACATCACCTTTGAAAACGTCAAACGACGAAACGCGTCAGATGACCACAGGGTAAGCTTGTACGCACGCCTAGCACGCCCAGCCGCCCAGCTGATCCATACGTAGCAATACGCGACCGCGAGCTGCTGAGGACGGAATCACCCACGGACTATACACAACGGGTGTAACGGCAGACTTGCTACCCTAGTACTTCTAGGGTCTGGTGGATAACTGAGACAGCTGAGGCTTGCACACGCACCACTTCTTTTTATGTTTTCATTTATTTATATTTTTGTATACAACCTTTTTCACTAGCCCAGGTGCCTCTGGGATTACTACAGTGGAGAAGTCCACCTATAGCCTTTTAAATAAATACATTCAGTGTTTTGGAAACCTATCACACTATGCGGATACTTCGCTTTTTGTCTTCCTGAGTGACACCGGAAGTTTCCTACTACAAACAGCTGGAGGGCCATTATTACAGCTGACAGCGGGTGCAACGCGGATAGAGGGAGCCGTGGAGCAGGTGCATTCAAGGTACCACCACCATCTGCCTATAGCCCCTGGAGGGTGCCAACATCTGGTGAGTGGGGACCCAGGAGGGGGAGCACTGATGCCATTCAGTGTTTTGGTACACACTGCTTCTTAAAGTTTTCAACTATTGTATTCAGTGGCCTGCACAGTATCCTGACGTTATTGCAGGATACATTTGGAAACTACAAGTTTTTTATATATGTTGAATATCACGGGTGGTCTTTATACCACTGTGGTTTGGTATACTTATACTTTTTGATTGTTTTTTAGTTTGTTGCAATTTTACACGGACCAGTCAGGCCCACATTCTTGGGCAATTAGGATCAGCACACAAGTCACTGTTAGATCACTTTCACTGCAGGGTTTTTCCCCTCCACTTATCTGCACAGAGTCCTGACCAATCTGTGTTTTTTTGGTAATACAGTCATTCTGGGTGATCACATTAGTCTTCTGAACCACCTTATACACACTAGTAGACACCACCTAGTGGCGGTAGTCTGCTTGGCACTTGCACGAATAGGGCATCTAGAGAGTCCACATCATTAATTAGGTAACCTTATACGCTCCTATCCAGAGCGGTTCCATAGGGATCCCCCATCCTTGGGATTCTCTTCTTCACAGGTTACCCAACACTTGGTTTACCCACACATTAGCCTTTGTTGGCAAATTCACGTCTTACTCACTACACATTTAGCAGCGCCACTATCTCAACACTTGTACATTTATTGTCAGATCTTCTAGGAGATCCTTAGGGAGGCAGCAGCTACATCACACGTCCTAAGCGCGGATTCTCTATTTCACTTCAAATGTCAACATTAGACTCTCCTCTCTTCCCCATTCTGGGGAACCCAAGGTTTGGACCTGGACCAACGAAGGGGCCTTTTGGTAAATTGATACAGCAAGGGTTGTTTCAAGCTTCTCACTTTGTGAAGAAGGGAGCATGGCCTGTGATTCAGGAGATGATAACAGGGACTTATCAATTGGATTTTTGGAAGGCAATACAACTGCAACACTTCCTGGATACTTTGGACTTACCAAGTAGATATGAGCGAAAATTAACAAAATTTGAGGGGTATTGTAATGGGAGCGGAACGCTCCAAGGTACTGTATAGAATTATGGAACTACTCAATACACCCGCAGAGGACTTTAGATTACTCTTCTTTAGCAGGTGGAAGGCAGAGCTGGGTAGAGTTTTCACGGCAGAGAAAAATAATAACATTTTACGTAATATATTTGAATCCTCAGTGAGTGTAAGGATGCAGGAGATTCATTTTAAGATCCTATCACACTGGTATCGTACCCCTGCGTATTTAAGCAGATGTTATCCAGAGATATCAGATAGATGCTGGCGGTGTGGGAGAAAAGGAGGGACGTTAATACACTTTTTTTGGAAATGCCCCAGAATACAGAATTTTTGGAAGGAGGACCGGGAGATAACGCAGAGGTTTTGTGAGGGGGAAATGACGTTCTATCTGCTACAGGAATTGGTTATTACAGTTAGACGGTATAGGAAGTCGGTAATCTCATCTTCTAAATGCAGCAATAGCATGTATCCCAGTAATGTGGAAGCAGACCCAGCCCCCGTCAGTAGGGATGTGGCTTAAAAAAGTAGAAGATCTGAATAGGATGGAGGACTTGGTCTGGACGTCTCGGCAGAAACGGGGGGTTTACCTGGAGACGTGGGCCGAATGGAATCATGTTAAATATTCAGAGGAGGGGAAAACTCTTATAGATGTAATTTTATAAATTAACGAGACTTGGAGCTGGTGGGTCCAGGGAGAGAGCAGTTGTCCAAGAGGGGGTGTTTCCCTTTTTTTTTTGGCTTGGGGTGTTGTAGAGGTGGGGGGGCTTGTTCTTGGGGGAATATGACAAGCAGAGGTATACCAGCTATAAGAAGAAAGGGATAGAAAATTCCCCCGCTGGGAAGGGGACAAGAGGATGCTCCGACAACGAGGGAAATAGATGCCCCAAGTTGTATAATTTAAGGATTATGAGTTATAATAGTATGAGTAGGTGGGGGCTATTGATGGTTAATAATAGGCAGATGTTGTTGCTAGTAGAAGGTATAGTATATATAGAAGGAAGAGGAGGTTATACGATTCAGGGAACGTATAAACGGAATACTGATGTATACCTGTAATGTAATGTTGGTTTCCTCTACTGTCATTTGTTTGTCTTAAAATCAAATAAAGGAAAATGTGAAAGAAAGACTTCCCTTTTTGTAGATTTTGGGGTACCAACCACCAACACAAGCTCTGACATACTGTCGGAGACAGAGACATTGGGAAGTCTAAAGCTTCGATCTTTTTATTCCAGGCGGACAAAGTGGAATTGGGCATATGGGGCGACGTTGAATGAGGCCACCAACTTCCCCAACAACCGCATGCAAAGATGAAAGATGAAGATGGTTCCCTTTTTGTACTTGCCATCTGGATCAGCTCTCTTAAGGTAGCAATCTTTGGGGCAAGAAAATCCTTCTGTGGTCTGTATCTATGAGCAGCCCTAAGTATTCCAGTCTTTTTACTGGTTGTAAGGCTGATTTGTCTAAATTGAGGACCCAACCCAAGGACTCCAGATACTTGACCGTGTTATGCACAGCTATATTTAGGCTGACAACCGAGTGATCTATTAGCAGCAGATCGTCCAAGTAGGCTATTATCGACACTCCTCAAGCTCTTAAATTGGCCAACAAAGGTGCCAAGACTTTTGTGAATACCCAAGGTGCAGTGGCCAACCCGAAGGGTAAGGCCACCAACTGATAATGGCGCTGCTCCACCACGAAGCGCAAAAGCTTCTGATGGCTGGGAAAAAAATCGGTATATGTAGATATGCGTCCTTGATGTTGATGGACGCTAACAGTTCTGCCCCCTGCAGGGTGGAGGCTACTGACCGAATTGACTCCATGCTAAAGGATTGGATATTTAGAAAATAGTTTAGACCTTTAAGATCTAGTATCAGTCGGACGTCTCTGTTCGGCTTTGGGACCATAAAGAGGTTTGAGTAGAAACCTAAACCTTGATCCTCTATTGGTACCTCCTCGATCACACCTTGGGCCAAGAGTTGATCTAATGCCAGAAAGAGAGATCTTTTTACTGGATCCCTTGGAACGCTTGATGTTAGAAAGCGAGGGGGAGGAAATGCCCGTAGCTCCAGCCTATACCCTTGGGACACTGTGGAGAGGACCCAACTGTCTTGAATCCTCTCCTGCCAAGTCCCTGAGAACAACCAAAGCCTCCCCCCACCCGAGCGAGTGCGGGCGACCCTTTATAATGCCGACTTAGGGGCCGATTTACCAGGCTTACGGTTCCAGGGTTTCTTGCGACCTTGGGCCTGAGCCTTTCCTCTCAGATTTGACCGGGGAGGCCATTGGAACTAGAGGCTGAAGTCCCCGGGATTGGAGCGGTGGACGGTTTAAGGGCCCCTGAATCTTTTCTTGACTGGCAAGAGAGAACTTTTCCCATTCGAGATTTATTGAATATACTTATCCAAGTCTTCTCCAAACAATAGCTCCCCATGAAACGGAAAGCCAGCTAGGAGCTTTTTGTAAGGCGTCTCGGCTGACCAGCTTTTCAACCATAGTAGCCTACGCATGTGTACCATAAGGAGCGTAAGGTGGGAGGCCTGATGGATTGAATCCTTGATAGCATCTACCGCAAAACATAACACCCTAGGCAAGTCGCCCAGATCACGAGCTTGCTGAGCAGGAATACATTTCAAAACCTGCTTCATCTGATGCTTCAGAGCTTGACAGATACCTATAGCTGCCACTGCAGGCTGAGCTATCACACCAGCCGTAGCAAAGGAAGTTTTAAAAAAAAGTTTCCAACCTTTTGTCCATAGGATCTTTAAACATCGGCATATCATCCACTGGACAAGTCAGAGTTTCGTTCACACATGAGATAACCGCATCCACTGTAGGAATACTCCACTTTTTAGTGAACTTTTCCTCCATAGGATACAAAATATAATTTTTTCTAGGAGGAAGAAAAAGTTTATCCAGATGTTCCCAATCCCGATAAATAAGTCCCTCCAATAGAGGGTGAACAGAAAAGAAGCAGTTTGCTTGAGGGGCTTTCAAAGAGCCTAAAGAGGAAACAAAGCTAGCTGCTGGTTCTGACAAGGGCAATATAAATGCTGATCGAACCATTTCTGTCAGGGATTGTACTACATTTTTCAGACTGTGAGGCTGAAAATGGTTCCTCCAAAGTGGACTCTTCTGAGGCAGAAACATCAGAGCGCCCCTCTGCCTGGTCCCCCGAGGGCAAATCAACCTTATCTTGGGACAATTGCTCAGCTGTAAGGAACTCTTAAGGGGGAGAAGGAGACCAGGCCCAGTAAACCCAATGGCTCACCCTGGGCAGCTACCTCTGACTTATCAGGGGAGGATGGTACAGCAGAAGCATGACTGAGATCCTCAGAACTGGACAGCGAACCCTTTAGCTTCTTAGGATTTTTGGTCCCAGAATCCTTAGAAGGCATAGACCCAAGCACAAAGCCGAGGTACTTGCAGCCAAAAATGCATACACTGCTGAACTATAGACCAGCGTATAAGCTGCTATAAAAGGTCAGCTGATGTAAACTGATGTGCCTGGGGATGCTTGTATACACTGTCTGCTGTATGCTCTAATAACACCAATTATGGTTTGTCAGTAACACCACATAGAAAAATGAATGCCACATTACACCGATCCACGCTCCTGTGTCCTTCTGATTGCCAGAACGTCTCTTAGAGACTGTTTTTCAAAGCAGAGGACGCCCGCACACGCGCAGACTGAGCAGAGGAGGCATGGAGCGTAGTTACGATTAGCTCCGCCCCTTCTCTCACTCATCCACAGATATTTCCGGCTATTTTGCGTGCACATGCCAATGCCGCCGAAGGAGGGGAATGAGCGGGTAGGAGGGAAGCTACCGATGGCTCCGTGACTCATCACTGACACGGCGCAAGGCAACGGTAAGCATGTAGTCTGGGCTATCATAACAAGCAGCTGGTCCCAGGGGCTTTCAAAGCACGAGAAAATAGGATTTTATGCTCACCGTAAAATCTCTTTCTCTGAGTTCATGGATAGACACAGCCTTATCTTGACAAAGTGGGAATAGCCTATCTATCTTTAGGAGTGACAAGGCAGAAGTGTTAACTTCGAAGCAGAACCGCCCCACCCAGGGTGTGGTCCCACTGACCATATTTCCTCAGCCTGCACCAAACAATTGAGTTCGTAGCAAACAGTACAGACAAACAAGGGTGGGTGCTGTGTCCATCCATGAACTCAGAAAAAGATTTTACGGTGAGCATAAAATCCTATTTGCTCTTTCGTTCATGGATGGACACAGCCTTATCTTGACAAAGTGGGACGTCCCAAAGCAGTGTCAAAATGAGGGGTGTGAAACATAAAAATAAACTTCACCCCAAAACAGAGCTCCTCAACAGAGTTATAACGCTAAACAGCCGCCTGCAAAACTTTGCGGCCGAAGAAGCATCTGAAGATGCACTCACATCAACTTGTAAAGTTTAGTGAAAGTGTGGCCGGGCGACTAAGTCGCCGCCTTACACACCTGGGAAACAGACACTAGATGTCAGAAACCCAAGAGGCACCATTGCCCTTACCCTTTATGGCATAAGCCTGATCAGGATCTGTCGGGTCCACTTCGAAATGGTGGCCGATGAGACCGCTGGGCCCTTCCACGGATGAGTACACAAGAATGGCTGTACAATGTCTTCCTTAAGATGGAAGGTCAAAATGACCTTAGTAAGAATCTAAGGCTGCGAACGCAGCACCATCTTATCCTTGTGGAAGATCAAAATGGGGAGCCTTTCATGACAAGGCTGCCAGCTCAGAACCCGTCTTAGCTGACCTAACAGCCAGCAAAAGGACCACTTTCTGAGAAAGCGTCAACAAGTGTACTTCCCTAATGTTCTCAAACTGTGGTTTCTGAGGCACCTAGATGTCATGCCGTTAAGGCCATTGACTAAGCAGGATGCCGTATGGGACCTAGTGACAGCAGGTACTCTCGTAGCGGTAGACAAGGGACGTCTGCTTTTCAAATCCCCACTGAGGTAGTGGAGGACGGACCGGAGGGGCCACATGCCGAACCCCCTGTAGAAATGTTCTGTCTAGAGAGTGAGTCGCCAGGGGTCGCTAAAAAAAAATAGCCAGGGCAGATATGTGCCCCTTAATCGTGCTTAAAGCAAGCTCTTGTTCCACCCTGTGCTGTAAGAACAGCAAGACTCTTGACACCAAATAAGTGAGTGGATTCTACTTAATTTCCTCGCAAAGGGCTAAGTAAGCTCTCCAAGTGCGATAATAGATGCTCCTAGAGGATAACTTCCTAGCCTTCCTCATTGTAGGAATCACAGAATCCGACAGGTCCCGGTCTCTTAGTTTTCAATAGCCATGCTGTTAAGCCAGCGACTGTAAAGCAGGATGCAGTATGGGACCTTGTGACAGCAGGTCCTCTCTCAGCGGTAGACGCCAAGGGATGTCTGCTACTAGCCGCACTAGATCGGCGTACCAAGGACACCGAGGCCTATCTGGAGCAATTAGGATTATAGGAATCCCGTCTGCCTCCACTCTGCGAAGCAGAAGAGGCAGGAGCTTTAGAGGAGGGAAGGCATAGATTAGCCGGTACTGAATCCATGGCACCACTAACGCATTTGTCGCGTCTGCCCACAAACCTCAATACCTTCCGATTGAGTCGAGAACCCAGAAGATCTGCGTCTGGCGTGCCCCTTGGGCAAAGGAGCTGAAACACCTCTCGGTGCAGAGACCATTTTCGACACAGGTAGTCCGTCTGCCAGTTTTCCACACCGGAATGTATATGGCCAATAGTGCTGGTTCGCTCCTTTCTGCCCATTTTAGGATGTGAGCCAATCTACTTGTTCCTCCTTAATGGTTGACATATGCCACCGCCATGGCGTTGTCTGACTGGATCCTGACTGGACGCCCTCGTAGCCTCTGAGACGATGTGGAGAGGCACAGCCTGATCACCCGAAGTTCCAGGACCTTGATCTGCAAATGGGAATCCTCTGGAGACCAGCGACGCTGGGTCGACTGAACCCCCCAGACTCCCACACAGGTAAGGCTGGCGTCCGTCGTGATGACTATCCAGTGAAAGGGAGGAACGACTTCCCGGACAAAGTGCCGGTGAGGTCAGCCACCAACAAGGGAGGCGGCCTTGACCAAGTGGCTCGACCCTGATTATATAATCCAGGGATGATGGGCGCCTGTCCCATCTGGACAGAATTTCTTTCTGTAGCACTCGCATGTGAGATAGCGCCTATGGTACTGCCTCGAAGGAGGCCACCATGAGGCCAGGGACGCACATGCAAAGATGAGTGACGACCCTTCTGGGATGTTAACTACCGCACCGCAGCCCGAAGGGTCTGCAACTTTTCCACAGAGAAGCAAACCTTTGCCTCTGAGGATTCCAGAATTAATCCCAGATATACTAGGCGTGGAGTCGTTACTATTACTGACTTCTGAATGTTCAGTAGCCACACAAGTGTCTGAGGGTCTGATGTTAACGACACGCTCACCTCTAATTCTGAGGCTGAAGCGGCCCTCAGAAGCAGGGCGTCCAAGTAGCCCACAACAGCGATGCCACGTTGTCTTAGTAGGGCGAGAATTGGGGCAATCACCTTGGTGCCGATGCCAGGCTAAAGTGGAGAACCACAAATTATTTCAAGGTTTTATTGTAATAAAACCGCACATTACATAAAAAAGTGATCACAAATGTTAAAAGGGCAATATGGGAAGTGTTAAAAGGGCAATATGGGAAGTGGTATACCACTTCCCATATTGCCCTTTTAACATTTGTGATCACTTTATGTAATGTGAGGTTTTATTACAATAAAACCTTGAAATATTTTTTTGACCTGCACTATTGGGGTTGCGTTCCCTTTTTTTCTCTTCCCCACATGTTGGTTGGAGCCTTCCGTCACTGCTCCGTGTTACCCTCCCAGGGGTTTCACCCTAGTCCACACCTCTTTCCCATCCATTTGGGTGTAGACACTACTTTGGACATCACTCCAGGACGTCGTGCACCAAGGGCCCTCCACTGAAGACCTACTTTACATGTTCAACCAGTTCGAGGAAGCCGTGCAGATTGTGCCCCGAGGATTTTCTATGCCTGACTGATCTGCTGTTGTTGGACAGACAGATCCACATCTTCCGGTAAGCGTATTTATTTCTATTACAACTAGTGAATATTTCTGCTTGCCTTGAGGATCCACGTGGTCAATCCACCATTCTTCTGGTTCACCAGTTTTTGATGGACTTTCCATTGTACATTTCTGTTGTATTTCATCCATTCACTATTTCACTTGATACACTGTGAATTTTCTTTTGTATAGAAGACTCACGTCTATTGCACTTAGCGCTACATTTTTTACCCCCACATCATTTCCAATATTTGTCATATTGCAGTGTAGCTGCTCATTCTTTTAGATTTTGCATTTATTTCACACTCTTTTTTGATCATCGCAATATTTCCCCAGTTTCTTTGTACCCTAAAGACACTACTTTGCAACCCCACTGGTCGGGGAACTGAAATGTCCACCGGGTCGCGAATTTGCGAAAACGTCCCCCCACGTAGCTTTGTCTGCAGGTTTGTTCAGTTGTGAAACCAGGGACATTTCAGCCCCTGAGCAGGCGCTTTATCGGTGTGGTCTTTACCCGCCGTACTGGGCGGACAAAAAAAACGCTTGTGTGCAGTAAAGAAGGGCCCTTGCCTACGGCGTGGCTCCTTCCCCTTTTTGGACTGCGGGAGCAGTGTGCTCTACCTCCTGTAGCATCTTTAATTATGTCACCCAGGGGAGTTCCAAAAAGTCTGTCGCCCTTAAAGGGCAAGTCCATCTTAACTTAAGTAGACGGCGTAACGCCACCGTCTTACCTGAACTTTGGCCAGCAGAGGAATAGTGACCAAGGCCGATTCACAAATTAACTTTAGGCCTTGTACTAGTAGGTCAGGTAGGGCTACCTCATTGGAGGAAGCCTGATGCTTGTAACCCATTGAGCAGCATCTTTGCCCCTTCCGTGCTTGTCTGAGACACCAGGGCCCCAACTATGGTTGGGCATACCGTCAAAACACTACTGTGTACAGGTTGCGGGTGATTGCCTCATCTAGGATTGCCGCCTAGCGTCCACCGATAAATCAGGTGCAGGGGCATTAATTGCTAGCTCAGGTGTCTTGGGGGAAAAAAAAGCGTCTCTTTTTGACGCCATGCTGTCCACACACCTGACACAGGGACCCCCAAACAAGTAACCCACCACTCCTGGCTGCACCAGAGGACTCACCACCCAGGAACCGTAATAGATGTTTAGCTAGCAGAGCTGCTGCCTGCAGAGTGTGTCTGTCAATCTGTGCTCTCCAAGAGAGCCTAGGAGGCGGGGGATAATCCTCTCCAAGGATGCCCAGCTCTTTCTTCTTGCTAAAGCAAGGTAGTAGCAACTTACCCTTCCTGTGGGTATAAACCCACAGGAAGGGTAAGTAGCTACTACCTTGCTTTAGCAAGAAGACCGAGATGGGCATCCTTGGGGGGGATTATCCCCCTTCTCCCCTTCCCCCCTCCTCCTAGGCTCTCTAAGCTAGCTGCTGGGCAGGGGTTCCTCCTGGGAGCTTCACTTGGGGAACCATAAGTCACAAAATCAGTGTATAAGTTGCATAAGAGATTTTGTTTATGTGTGTCCTGCTCCATGCTGTCGGTGGCCATGTTTGGTGTATCCATGCTGTATTTCTTTACTTGCACAATATATAAAGCCCCATAAGAGATTCTGCTTGCCTGTGTGTATTGATGCCTGTTGATGCCCATGCTGTATTTGTTTTCTCACTGGCGGCCATCTTCTTGTAGCCACATTTTTCTGGCGATTTCTGCTGAGGTGTACAGACTGTTGCATTACTCTGCTGCACCATGGTTTTCTGCCCTGTTGGCCTCTAGTGTCAGACCAGCGGCCATTGTACCATGGATCAGACCATTTTAAAAACGGCAGATGAACAGATACAATGCGACTGAGCATAAGCTGGAAGCATCCTGGATCCAGCCTGTCGCCCAGTCAGCAGTTGATTGAAGATCGCAGGAACATTTTTTTTTTTTTTTACAGAAAAAGTTTTTATTGTCTTTTCAAACAAACAACAAACATACACACAAACCAATGACAGTACAGAGATTACAGAGGTAACGGAATGATTGTACCAGAGCATATCAAGGAAAGACATAAATTACACACATAACCGGTGGTACAGAAAGCTAAGGAGACACAGACAACCCTGCCCCCACAGTTGTAAATATTAGTCGCCACTCGTGAGGCCACCCCCCGCAAGGGTAGGGTGGAGAACCATCAGGGCACCCCCTCCAGCACCACCGACCCCCGCCCCCCAAAAAAGGGGAGGACGAGGGGGGGAGGATCGGAGGGGGGGGGCGGCTCCAAGGAGGGGGTGAGGAGAAGGTGAGGGGGGAGGAGGGAGGGGGAGAACAGCCGCCCACCACATTGTACAGATAGGATGCGCCACAGGGGACCCGTCAGTCACTCAGCTAGATGTGTCGATCCAGTTTGACCAGATCTTGTCAAATTTTGCCGGGCAGTTTCTGCTTTCATACGTTAATCTGTATAATGGGAGGACTCTGTTGATTGTTCCCAGCCAGGAGGACACAGTTGGGAGGTCAGTGCCCCGCCAACGGAGTAGGATTTCCCTCCTGGCGTAGAACAGGGCAAAGGTGATGTCCAGTTTGGTATATCTGTCGCATTCAATCTCACCCAGGTAGCTAAGGAGGAACAACTTCGGGTCCATCGTGAGTTCCACCCCGTAGCGGTCTGACAGAGTACCTGCCACCTCTCTCCAGTACGGCTCCAATTTGGGACAGGACCAATCCATATGAATAAACGACCCAGTATCCCCCGAACATCTAGTGCACAAGGAGCTCCTGGAAGGGTAGATCTTAGCCAGTCTCTGCGGGGTGTAATAGGCCCTATGTAAGAATTTTAGTTGGATAAAGCGGTCTCTAGAGGCTATCATGGACGGGAGGAAAGAAGAGACGCATTCCTCCCAGATCTCCTCGTCCAGATCAGGAATGTCAGCGTTCCATTTGGCCAGGACTCCCACTGTGTCCGCGTCGTACGCCACCGTAAAGCGCAGGTAAAGGGACGAGAGGGGTTTCCCCATAACACCCGAAATCAGGATCCGGGAATTGGGCCGCAAGCGCGTGTCTCAGTTGTGCATATCTAAATTCCAGGGAGGGGGGGACCTTGTAGCGACGGGCTAGGTCTCGGAAGGACATTACCACACCGTCCGGCATAATATGCCGGAGGGTTAGGATGCCCCGCCGCGCCCAGACCACCGGGTCGGGGACCATGTCCAGGTGAGGAAGGAGAGGGTTCCCCCAAAGCGGGGTGTGTGGGGATATTGTATTGGGCTTCAGCATACGCACCCTGGAGGTCTGCCACACCCGAACCACAGTAGCCATAGGACCCGTGACCGATGGATGAGCCCTACTCCCCCGAAACACAAGGTTAGATAAAGCAGCGTAAGAGCCCAGGATAGCCGCCTCAAGGGTCACCGCTGGGCTCTGACGCGTCTGGGAAAACCACCAACGGACTGTCACCAGGACCGCCGCCCAGTAGTAGGCAAGGAAGTTTGGGAGGGCCAGACCCCCCTGGGACAGGGGGAGATAGAGGAAGCGTTTGGCAACCCGGGAGGGCTGTTCGCCCATATGAACGCCGTCACTATGCTGTCAAGTCATCGGAAGAAGGACTTCGGGATAATAACAGGGGTCTGGCGAAAGAAATAGAGTAACTTGGGGAGTATCACCATCTTTATGAGGTTACCCCGTCCGACCGGCGAGAGGGGAAGGGTACGCCAGACCGCACAACGTCCGGACAGATGTTCTAACATCGGGAGAACTTTTTTCTCCATGTATGACCTCGACTCGAGACCCACTCTAACCCCCAGATATGTGAACTCATCCACCCAGCGCAGGGAGGCGTGTGAGTCGGAGCGAGACAGCGATGGGTGGAGAGGAAGGAGCACTGACTTGTCCCAGTTGATTCTCACCCCCGAAAATGATGCAAATTTCTCAAAATGGGACAGTGCCTCACCGAGTGAAGCAGACGCATCCGCCAGGGTAAAGCGTAAAGTGATAATTTCTCCTCTAGGGAACCCACCTTGATCCCCCTGACCCCCGGGTCGCGTCGGATATGCGCGGCCAGGGGTTCCAGGGCCAAGGCAAATAGAGCCGGGGAAAGTGGGCAACCCTGCCTGGTCCCCCGTTCCAAGGAGAAGGGGGGCGACAGGGTCCCATTGGTGCGAATACGCGCTCTTGGACGAGCATACAGCATTTGTATCCAGGACAAAAACCGGGGTCCAAAACCGAAGCGTGACAAAACCTCCCAGAGGTAGCCCCACTCGACAGAGTCGAAGGCCTTCTCGGCGTCGAGCGAGGCCACCACGCCGGCGCCGTCCGGGGCCGCCACCGCGAGGTGAGTGTGTAAGCGACGGAGGTTAATGTCTGTCCCCTGACCCGGCATGAAGCCCGTCTGGTCTGGGTGGACCAGGGCCGTAATAACAGTGTTAAGCCTATTGGCAAGGATCTTCGCGAAGAGCTTCGCGTCGACATTGAGGAGGGAGATAGGACGATATGAGGAGCAGAGTGGGATCTTTACCGGCCTTGGGGATTACCACAATGACCGCGTCACACATAGAGTCCGGGAGTGCACCCAGATCCGAGGCCGACGCAAACAAAGATATTAACCTAGGGGCCAGGTCTTCTCCATAAGTCTTGTAAAATTCAACCGGGAACCCATCCGGACCCGGCGTCTTACCCCCCTGCATCATTTTTAAGGCGGCCTGTATCTCCTCGAGCTGAAATGGCGCGTCCAATTTACGCGCCGCAGAGGACGTGAGGACTGGGATGTCCACCTCCTCCAGATAGGTCACTAGGTTCGGGAGGTCATACTTTACTCTAGAGGTGTACAGTTGCTGGTAATACTCCGCAAAACATCGGTTGATTTCCTGCGGAGTTCAGTGTAGGGTCCCCTCCCCATCCCTCACCTGGGCCACGGCAGACGCACCCGAGTGCTCCCTGGACTGCCAGGCCAAAAGCCTCCCCGTCCGCTCCCCTTGTTCGAAAATACGCTGAGTCTGATGAAGAAGCTTCTTCTGAGTCAAGGCTGTCCGGAGGAGGACTGCCTGCTGCGTCAGGGATTGCAGGGAGGAGTAGTGTTGCGGGTCTCGGGTGTTGACATACAGGGCCTCCTGTCGAACCGCCTCCCCTTCCACCCTGGTGAGTTCCGCCCTGCGCTCCCTCCGGACCCCCGCAATCAGGGACTGGTAGTGTCCCTGGGAGGAGGCCTTAAAGGCATCCCACACCGTGTTCTCCGCGGCCGTACCCGGGTTTTCCGCCCAATAGGATCGGAGTGTATCATGAAACTTGGGCTCCACCTCCGGATCTGAGATCCAGAACCTGGAGAGCCGCCAGAGGTTGCTGGCCGGATCCGTCATCAGAGTCAGTGAGAGGAGGAGTGGGGCGTGGTCCGAGATCCCGCGAGGGAGGATAGTAATGTCACGCACCCGGGGTAGTACTGGCGTCCCCACATACGCTAAGTCAATTCGGGAGAAGGATTTATGGGTGGCTGAGTGGCAGGTGAAGGCCCGAGTCCCCGGGTTCCTCCAGCGCCAAACGTCCGTGAGCCCGTACGTGTCAGCCCATTCCGCCAGTCCCTGGCGAGTGGTGCCTGATGAGGTGAACCTGTCCATACCAGCGTCTGGGACTAGGTTGAAGTCACCCATTAGGACCACATTTTCACAGGGAAACTGCCCCAACTTGGCCGCAAGTATTCCCAGGACCGCCAAGGAGGCAGGAGGGGGCAGGTACAAGCCCACCAGTACCCAGGGGAGGTTATAGATCAAAGCATGGACCAACACAAATCTGCCATCCGGGTCAAGAACTAAATCAAGGAGCTTAAAGGGGAGGGATTTGAGCACTAAAACACTAACCCCCCTGGCATAATTAGAGTAAGTGGAATGATAGTGGTGACCTACCCAGGGCTTTTTGAGGCTGAGGGTTTTGCTACCCACCAGATGTGTCTCCTGCAACACACAAACATGCGGGCTATGCTTTTTAATAAATTGGAACACTAGGGACCTCTTGACTGGGGAGTTCAGGCCCCGTGTGTTCCAGGAGAGGACATCAAGAGTAGACATTGCAAACCACCAGGCAGATCACCACAGGGGTAGAGCTACATAGGAGCCTCCAACCATTCACCCGTCCCATCACCGGGGCGGGGGAAGGGTGTCGGCCCATCTCCAGAGCAATCAATATGCAAGAAATCAACAGTACTGTCATAGAGCATAAAACAATCAAACATAACAGGGCGCCAACCGGGCTTCCCAACCCCCCCGAACATGGAGGAGGACTTGTATCCCAAAACAAACCCCAGCCCTAAGGCCGGACATGAGGGCAGTGTCCAAATGGCTACCCGCTACTGTAGGTCAAAACAGTTAGTGGTCCTGAGAATCCGCAGGAGGATGAGGTGTGTGGATCACCCGGAGACCCGGTTCTTGAGTACTATAGCAACAAGGACATCCAACAGGGAGTCAAAAAAATAAAAATAAAAATAAAAGGGGGAAAAACAGATGTGAGTCAATTTTCAGGGGGAGGAGAAAAGGGGGGGGGCGCCCTTCATCGAAAAGTCAGCAGGATGGGAGACATGGGGGTGGTGGAGGGGGACGGAGAGGAGGATCAGCTATAGCTCCTGCCCACTGCTGGGGAGATGCAGCCGGGGGGGGAGAGGTGGCAGCCAAACAAGGTGACAGGGTGGGGTCCGGCCCTCCCAACCCCCCAGGAACAGAGGAGGATGCCTCCGCATTGTTAGTTAGGCAGGGGAGCTGTGGTGGGGACAGTCAGTAGGCCTCATAGCTGCAGCGGGGCCCGCCAGGATCCTAAGGAACCCCCAATACCCCGGGGGGGAAACCCCTGAATAGGTTACTCACAGTCAGTTGACAAAGGTTGCAGAAGGGATGAGTCACAGGTCTCTCAGCCAGGGAGGGATTCGGCCCAGGTCGCGGCATCTCTCGGGGAAGTGAAAAAGTGGACTCTCTCACCATCTTGAACTCTGAGCCTGGCAGGGAAGAGCATGCCATGACTAAGCACTGATCGAGTGCGAAACGCGTCGGCTGTCCTGTTTTCTGTGATTGCTGTGACTGTACATGTTTTTGGATTTACAATAAAGACAACTTTTTTCGTTTGAAAATCCTTGGAGTGCGGCCGTCCTTCCCTCTTTTCTTCATCATCACAGCATGCTGTACTTGATCCCCCGTTCTCTCAGCATGGCACGGACGTGGTCAAAGGACTTGCGCTGGCGCTGTGTCTCCACCGAGTAGTCCGGGAAAATCAGGAGCCTGGCGTTCTGGTACTTGAGGTCTCCTTGCAGACGCGCAGCCCTGAGAACAGTGTCCCTGTCGCGGTAGTGGAGAAACTTGAAAATAAAGGTTCGCGGCGGCGCTCCTACAGGGCCTCTGGTCGCCGGTATGCGATGGGCTCTCTCAATAGAGAAATAGTGGGAGAACCGGGCGGCCGGGAGGATAGTGGGGAGGATCTGCTCCATGAAGGCCACAGGATCAGTACCTTCTGCCCCCTCCGGGAGGCCAAGGACACAGAGATTATTGCGGCGGTTCCTGTTCTCGGCGTCTTCCGCTCTGTGTTCCAGGACCTTCACCCTGGCTTTCAAGGACTGGATGTCAGTGTGGTGATCCCTCTGGGTGTCCTCCAGGTTCGAGACCCGTCTCTCCGCCTCAGCCACGCGGTCCCTGAACGCATCCAGGTCGCGGCGTATGAGCGCTGTGTCCTCCTGGACATGGTCAATCTTAATCGTTAAGGCTGATTGGCAGGTGGAGATCGCCGCCATGAGTGCCTCAAACGCCGCCGAACCGGCCTGGATCGCGTCGTCCCGCGGGATGTCCGGATGGGACGCCATGTAGACAGAAGGGGAAGGCCGTAGAGGGCCAGGCGTGTGCTTAGGCCCGGACTTCGGCGGGGTGGGCCCTGCGGCGGTGTTGCGGCGCGTCCGACAGCCCCTGCTATTCCGGCGCATTCCCCGGGAGACAAGGGAAGGATTTGCAAAAAGGTGGCCCAGAATCCACACGAGGAATAAGGCAGAAAGGATTCTCAGAACGGGAGCTCAGTCACTACACGTCCTCTCCCGTCGCCATCTTGGACACGCCCCCGCAGGAACATTTTTAATAAATAAATTAATAAAAAATCCAAAAAATGAATCCAAACTAAAAGTCTCCAAGCCATGGGCCTGAAGAGAGCCATGTCTTCTCCTTAGACTAGACAGAAAAAACTGAATTGTTTGGTGCAGGCTGAGGGGATATAGTCAGTAGGACTACACCCTGGGCGGGGCGGTTCTGCTTTGAAGTTAACACTTCTGCTTAGTCACTCCTAAAGATAGATAGGCTATTCCCACTTTGTCAAGATAAGGCTGTGTCCATCCATGAACGAAAGAGAAAACACACTGCCTATGGCATACACGCTGGCATTGTCCAAGGTATAAGCCCTGCTTAGACTTCCTTAAGAGGCCTTAAGCACCCTCCAGTGGTAAAAAATAAGCATTAAAACAATGTCTGTTTAAACAAAACTAAATGAAAAAAAAAAAAAAAAAAAGTTTCACAGCTTTACTGGTATAGGCATACTAACAGCAGGCAAGATAACACCCCTTGGGAGTAGATACAGGCAAAAACACATTAGGTCAATAGAAGGCTTCTTGATGGACCAAGTTCACCCAGGACCTTCACTTACCTTTCCACTCCGCAGGGCTCTGTCAGAAACAGGTAGCCCAACCTTCGCCCATCACGGCGGGCAATGTCACAAGACCTTCAGTGACTGGGGTCCATGAACAGGATCACCACTCCCCTGGACCTGTACCGCACCCTGCCAGAAACTTTTGGTATTGGGTCTGACCAAAGTACTGGAACCCAGGATCCCAAGAGAGGCAAAAACCTTGTTCTTCTTAACAGAGGCCCGGGTACTGTCCACTTTGGCTATGAAGCACTTTGGATGGATCCGGAATCAGCTTGCTTAGGCCACGAAGGAACTATAAGCAAAGCTTCTTTGAATACAAGTTAACTGTGACCAACACCCAAGACACCGGCGAAAAAAACTAAGGTACTTCCGATATTGAATGAATGAATGAAAACTTGTATAGCGCGGCACATACGAACTGAATCGCCTCTGGGCGCTTGTTGTTCCTGTCTCCTTTGATATCAAAAGAGAAAAGTCTTGACCTTTTTCCTAAATGCTAGGTGGTTCTCCTCCAACCGAATGCTGGTTGGTAATGCGTTCCATAGTCTGGGGCCTTGGATCGCGAATCTTCTTTCTCCTTTGGACTTGAAGTTGGCTTTCGGAACCTGGAGCAGGTTCTGATTCGTGGATCGCAAAACGCGATTGGGGTTATGCGCTTTTATTATTTCGCATAAATAGAGGGGGGCATTTCCATGGACACATCTATGCGTAAGACAGAGAGCTTTAAAAGCAATTCTGTCTTTAACTGGCAGCCAATGAAGGGCTCGCAGTGAAGGTGAGATGGATTCCCAGGGTTTTTTCCCTGTCACAAGTCTGGCGGCCGTATTCTGAACGACTTGCAGACGAGCGATTTGGTACTTGGGGAGTCCGAGGTAAAGGGCATTTGCATAATCCAGTTTACAATTGCTCCCACCACGACCGCTAAATCTTCTTTAGGGATGAATGGGGTGAGTCTGCGTAGTAGGCGCAGTAGATGGTGAGATCCGCTGACTACTGACCCTATTTGTGCGTCCATTGTCATAAAGGAGTCAAAAATGACCCCTAGGCTTTTGACTTTGGCGCTAGGGGTGATGAGCTTGCCCAAAATAGGCGGGGGGGGTCCACGCTGTTGAAAGTTGATTCCTACGCTTGGCGTGAAACAGGAGAAGTTCTGTTTTCGCTCCATTGAGTTTAAGATAACTCTTTGTCATCCAGTCCTCTATCAAAGAGAGGCATGACTCTAGATTGAGGTGGTGATCCTGTCTATTGCAGATGCGGAAATATAGTTGCGTATCATCTGCATATGAGTGGTAGAGCAGTTTTTGGCTGCTGATAATCTCAAAAAGAGGACGAAGATATATGTTAAACAGCACTGGTGACAGAGGCGATCCTTGAGGGACTCCGCATGTTACTGTGCGTTTCTCAGATGTAAAAGGTCCTAACTTCACTGTTTGCGATCGGTTTTCCAGAAAAGAGGAGAACCAAGATAAAATCGCCTTCTGCGACTCTGGCTACTTCAGCAAGCCGAGTCAGCAACAGTTTGTGGTCTACAGTGTCGAAAGCGGCACTTAGGTCCAACAGAACTAGAAGACAAGATTCTCCTTCGTCTGCGGCCTTGAGAACATCGTCCCATACTTTCAGCAATGCTGTTTCCGTCCCGTGTCCGGGACGGAAGCCTGATTGCAATGGGTCAAGTAGCTTGTAGGTATCTAGATGCTGTTGCAGCTGTTGTACCACTACTTTTTCCATTATCTTTGAGAGTACGTTGAGACTTGTTATGGGACGGCGGTGGAGTGGGTCCTTGGGGTCCAGGGAGGGTTTCTTCATGATTATACCCTCTTTCAGCTGTGAGGGCACTATGCCCTCCAAGAAAGACTGGTTGATAAGCTGCGTGATGGGAGGAGCCAGGATGTAGGCGCATTCCTTCAGCAGTTTTGTGGGGATAATGTCATTTGGCGCTGTGCCATTACGCAAAGCGCCAATGATATTCTTAGTGGTCTCAATGGAGATGGGTCCCAGGGTAAACTTATCTGATATAGGAGAATTACTATGGGTGCTGTGTGAGAGGCTGCAGGGGGGGCTAAGGGGGGAATTGTTTTGCTGAATGCTTTCACGGATTGCCTCGATTTTATTAATGAAGTAATCCGATAGTTCATCACAAAATTCTTGTGTGTCCGAGCTGGGGGCTTCAATGCAACCTGGTTTCATGGTCTGGGTGACCATCTTGAAGAGTTCGCGGGGGCGGTTTAGGGCACCGTTGATAGCCTCCGAAAAATACTTTTCCTTGGCTTGGAAAATTCCTTTGTGGTATTTTCTTGTAGTCGCCTTGTAGATGGATAGGTTTAGCTCTGAAGAACATCTTTTCCAGGCAGATTCTGCCCTTCTGCGTTCTTGCTTCAGTAACGACAGCTGGTTGTTAAACCAGCTGCGGTGGTTTTTCCGAATGCGGGTTATTCGTTTCGGCGCTACCAAGTCGGCTGACTGTAGCATGGCTGAGTTTATGGCTTCCAATGTTTCAACGGCCGTTTGATGCGGCTGAGTTGTTTCTATTTTCTTCCTTCAAGTAGTTTTGAAGAGTTCCGAGTGGAGCTTCTTCTGACATCTAGTCCAGTGTGTTGTCACTGGATTTGATGTTTTTGTTGCGGGGGGGATTGTGGAAATACTGAATATAATTGCATGGTGATCTGTCCATGGCAACTTTTCATTTTCCAAAATTTTTATTTCCAGAGCTTGTCTGAAAATAAGATCAAGTGTGTGACCTGAAGCATGTGTGGGCCCACATACTCGTTGCTGTAATCCTAATCCTTCCAGATGATCAATACAGGCGTCGGCAATGGGGTCTTGTGAGGAGTTGGCCCAGAGATTAAAATCCCTGAGCAGCAAAAGATGTTTGCTGTTGAGGGTGTAAGTGGAGAAGAAATCCGTCCATAATGGTAGCAGCTGCGATTTTGGGCCAGGCGGCCTATAGCAGAGCAGAATGTGGACGGTCTCCTTTGAATTTGCTTGCAGTTGCAGAGTAAGGGTTTCCATGAATGGAAGAGGGTTTTGGCGGACTGGTTTGGTGATCACAAGGTGAGTCTTGTGGATCACCGCCAGGCCGCCTCCTCTTTGCCCTATTCTGTTTTCCGTGATAATACGGTAATTTTCTGGCACCAGTTCTCCTAGAATGGTGTTGCAGTCGGCTGTGAGCCAGCTCTCTGTAATAAAGAGACAGTCTAGATCATTTTGTTGAATGAAGTCGCGGATTTCTAGTCGGTGTTTTACTGCCGATCTTGTGTTAATCAGAGCACATGATATGTGCTTGAGCTGGGGTAAATGGCTGAAATGTCTGAATGTCGATCTATGATCGATTCTCAATAGTCGCTCAATTCTTAGGGCTTTTTTGGTGATGGCTGGCAGTATTGCGGCGCATTGCCTCAAACTCCAAATGGTTTCGGCAGAATATTGCCGACATGCCATGATCGCCAATACACCGGGGGGGGGGGGATTTTCAGGGGCGATGGGGAGAGGAATTGGTTAAGTCCTCTCTCCTGGCTTGGTCCAGAGGAAGGCAAAAAAAACCCTGGCCGGAGCTGGGCCAATATGCTCCGATAGGGGTAAAAAATTCCTTCCTGACCCCGTGTAAGGCGATCGGGGAACCCCTGGATCAAGCTTCTGTTTGCTGTTGAGACGAGGGGGGACTGGGGATGAGCGGTGAGCGTGTTGTAGGTGTGGTGTGGCTGATGGCTGCCTGAACAGGCAGTAGGGTATAGCCCCGGGCTGACACGGTGGATCTGTAATGCTGGGGAGGCTGAGAGGTAACACTATGAGGAGTTGCTGTCCTTCTGGGGTTTACCTGGATGGCTTGGTGGGGATCCTGGGGCGTGCAGAGCGGCGCGGCGTTAGGCCGCAGATGAAGCCGCGGTCTTTCCTAGATCGCGGGCCCACGATTCAGTGCAGTCTGGCGCGGGTGTCAAAAAATAGCCCTGGGATGGCAGAGTTTCTGCGGGGGGGGGGTGGCAGGAGGGTGCCCCTGATGGCGATGGAGGTGTGGGAGCACAGGGGACAAAGGAAAGGAGCAGGGGAGATCCGTGAGCAGCCACAGAGGGGTTATATAGAGGAGGGTACTTTCTGTGTTGGGTGTGCCAGTGTCCATCACCTGAAGGTAGGCTCTATAATCCACATATTAATTACTATGCTGCTCTGTGTCCTGTGATGTACGAGAAAGGAATTATTATTTTTATGGAATTACTACACTATGGAGTGCCTATTTAGCCCTTTATGTGCCTGTCTGAGATTGTGAAACCAAGGGGTCTGTAAGAGTGGAGCAATCTTTTAAAGTAACACAACAGAAAGGCTTATTTTTAAGCCTATTACAGGCTGGGGGAAATGATTGGCACCAACACTGGAAGATGAGCACTTGCACTTTTTGTATGACACGGCAATTGAAATTGGATTGCCTGTGACTCACACTGTTTTGAACTTTTATGCACATTGCTGTGAATCACGTATAGAAATTTCCCAGCACAAGGAACTGCATCTGCACATGTTGCTGTTTTTTTTGGATTTGCCTACTTTGCACATATTGTTGTTTGATGCACTTTATACTATATATCACTGAATATTTATATTAGTTTTTATCAGTCTTTTTTTTTTCTCATTGGTTTACACAGATATTTTACACAGGATTATTTTTTTCCACATTTGGATTGCTGCACTTGGTATTTATTTGCACTGTAGAGGAAGTAATATTTATTATTTTAGAACATATAAAATATATGCATCTTTTATCTCAATTCAATAGTAATTTTAGAGTGAGTGCCCCCATACCCCCTTCTTATATTCATTTTGCTATCAGTGTGTGAACACTTACTAGGTGGCTGCTACACATTTGTTTATTTTTTTCCTGGACTTTTATGCACATTGCTGTGTTTCTTTCAGGATTTGCCTACTTTGCACATAATATTGTTGTTTGATGCACTTTATACTATATATATCACTGAATATGTAGATTAGTTTTTATCAGTCTCATCAGGTTTTTTTCCCTCATTGGTTTACATGAATATTTTACACAGGATTCGTTCTTTCACATTTGGATTGCTGCACTTGGTATTTATTTGCACTGTAGAGGAAGTCATATTTATTAATTTTTGAATAACATAAGATATATGCACCTTTTATCTTAATTTAATGGTAATTTTAGAGTGAGCGTCCCCTTATACCCCCTTCATATAAAGAAAACAGGATACTTTTTCATACAAGTACATGGTACAACAGACATATCAGGAAAAGGAAATGTTGGTTTAACAAACTTTTACATACCTTGATTAATTCTAATGGTGTCAGCACAGGCATCATGTTTAATTCCAATTTTTTATCCTCTAGAATTTGGGGAGGCAAGGTTTCTTGATGAAGAAGAAAATGTTCCTGGTCTGCAATTTCTTAAAAAAAAAAAAAAAAAAAAATAACCAAATGTTTAACATTCCATTTTGAAAGTAATGAACCACACTTCTATTGTTGGCTTTTTTTTGTGGGCTACTTTTGTTACTCTCTCACTACTTATTACTTTTCATCTACATCTTAGGCCGCATACACACGATCAAACATATCTGCTGAAACTGGTCCGCAGACCAGTTCCAGCGGACATATCCGATCGTGTGTACGGGCTAGCAGACAGGTTTCCAGCAGACAAAAGTTTTAAAGCATGCTTTAAAACTTGTCTGCTGGAAAGCAGTCTGTCGGATATGTCCGCTGGTTAGTACGCCTAACCAGCGGACCGAAATCTCCCGCATGCGTCGAATGGATAATCGCCTCTGGGCGCTCGTTGTTCATTTCTCCTTTGATATTAAAAGAGATGAGTTTTGATCTTTCTTCTGAAGGCTAGGTGGTTCTCCTCCAACCGAATGCTGGTTGGTAAAGCGTTCCATAGGCCGGGACCTTGGAGCGCAAATCTCCTTTCTCCTTTGGACTTGTATTTGGCTTTGGGTAATCCGGAGCAGATTTTGGTTGGTGGATCGCAAGAACGCGATTGGAATTGTGAGCTTTTATTTTTTCGCATAGATATTGGGGGGCCTTCCTATGGATGCACTTATGGGTAAGACATAGTGCTTTAAAAGCAATTCTGTATTTTACTGGCAAACAATGAAGGGTTCTCAGCGAAGGTGAGATTGATTCCCAGGGTTTTTTCCCAGTCACAAGTCTGGCGGCCGTATTTTGAACGACTTGCAGATGAGAGATTTGGTACTTAGGGAGTCCGAGATAGAGGGAGTTTGCATAGTCCAGTCTGGAATTAACAGTTGTTCCCACCACGACTGCTATGTCTTCTTTAGGGATAAAAGGAATAAGTCTACATAGTAGGCTGACTACTGACCCTATTTGTGCATCCATTGTCATGTAGGTGTCAAAGATGACCTCGAGACTTTTGACTTTGGAGCTAGGCGTGATGATTTCGCCCCGAAATGGGCGGGGGTGACCAAGTTGTTGCAAGTTGATTCTTACGACTGGCGTGAAACAGGAGAAGTTCTGTTTTGGAGCTGTTGAGTTTAAGATAACTCTTTGTCATCCAGTTTTCTATCAAAGGGAGGCATTTCTCTAGTCCGAGATGATGATCCTTTTGGTTGCAGATGCGAAAATACAGTTGCGTGTCGTCTGCATATGAGTGATAAAGGGATTTTTAAATACAGCTTACCTGTAAAATCCTTTTCTTGGAGTACATCACGGGACACAGAGCGGCATATTCATTACTATGTGGGTTATATGGAGTACCTTCAGGTGTGGACACTGGCAATCTTCAAACAGGAAGTCCCCTCCCTATATAACCCCCTCCCCTAGAGGGAGTCCCTCAGTTTTGTAGCAAGCAGTATGCCTCCCAAAATGGTCACCCAAAAGAGGGGTGGGAGCTCTGTGTCCCGTGATGTACTCCAAGAAAAGGATTTTACAGGTAAGCTGTATTTAAAAATCCCTTTTTCTTTCTCGTACATCACGGGACACAGAGCGGCATATTCATTACTATGTGGGATGTCCGAAAGCAATGCTTTAATGAGGGGAGGGAGACATCTTCCAAAGAAGGATTCAATTTTAGAGCTAAACTCAAATCATAATAATATTTCCAAATTAGTCAAGAAAGAAGAACCTTTTTTTTTTTTTTTTTTTTTTTTTTTTTTTTTTTTTATATAACCAAGGGTGTTTCTGATCCCGAGGATTTCAAACTGCAGCCTGTAGTACTGCCTGACCAAAGGCAGTATCCGCATTTCTTCTCACGTCTAGTTGATAAAACCTTGTAAACGTGTGGACTGATGACCACGTTGCCGCCTTGCATATCTGAGCCATAGAGATCTGATGGTGTGCTGCCCAAGAGGCGCCCATGGCCCTGGTAGAATGGGCCTTTACCGACAACGGAGGGGGCAACCTCTTCAATCCGTAGGCTTGAATGATTAATTGTCTAATCCATCTCGAGATGGTGGATTTTGCAGCTGCCTGCCCCTTCTTGGGGCCATCTGGTAGAACGAATAACACATCTGTTTTCCGGATCTTTTCCGTAGCTTTAAGATAGGCCTTCATGGCCCGGACAATATCCAAGGTATGCAGCAACCCCTCCTTTCTAGATGTAGGTTTTGGAAAGAAGGATGGAAGTACCAAATCCTGGTTTAAGTGAAATTTGGATATAACCTTTGGTAGAAAGGAAGGATGGGGCCGGAGAACTGCCCTGTCCTTATGCAGAACAAGATATGGTTCCTTACACGATAAGGCTGCTAATTCTGACACTCTCCTGGCCGAAACTATGGCGACCAAGAAAACCAGTTTTCTTGTCAGTAAGAGTAAAGGAATCTCAGCCAAAGGCTCAAAAGGCTGTTTCTGTAGAGTGGACAGGACAAGATTTAGGTCCCAAGGACAAACTGGTGACTTGACAGGAGGATTAATACGCAAGACCCCCTGTAAGAAGGTCTTTACCAGCGAGTGGGTGGCCAGCGGCCTCTGAAACCACACTGACAGAGCTGAGATCTGTCCTTTGATTGTGCTTAGTGCCAGGCCTTTATCCACTCCTAGCTGGAGAAAACTTAACACCCTATCAATAGTATATTTGCGGCAATTCCATCTTTTGGATTCACACCAGCCTATATAGTTCCTCCACACCCTGTAATAAATTACCCTGGAGACCGGCTTTCTAGCCTTAATCAGGGTAGGGATTACCTGCTTAGACAGACCCCTACCCCTGAGAATCAGGGATTCAGCCTCCAGGCCGTCAAATTTAGACGCTGTAATGTAGGGTGGAGGATCGGGCCTTGTGAGAGTAGGTCTGGTTGTAGAGGAAGAGTCCAAGGGTCTCCCACTGCCATCTTCAGGACTAGTGAGTACCAAGTCCTCCGGGGCCAAGCCGGAGCTATTAGAATGACTGGCTTGTGCTCCACTCTGATCTTGCGCAACAGGCGGGGGAGTAACTGTAGTGGAGGGAATGCATATAGAAGTTTGAATTGATGCCAAGGGCAAACCAACGCATCGGTTCCGCAGGCCATAGGATCCCTCGCTCGCGACACGAACCTGTCTAGTTTCTTGTTGAACCTGGATGCCATTATATCTACGTCTGGCGTTCCCCACCTCTGGCAGATTGTCTGAAATACCTGGGGATGCAGAGACCACTCCCCTGGCAACAGACTCTGGCGACTTAAGAAGTCTGCCTGCAGGTTGTCCACTCCGGGAATGAATATCGCTGAAATGCAGGGTACATGAACCTCTGCCCATTGAAAAATCAAGTTCACTTCCCTTTGAGCGGCCTGGCTCCTGGTTCCCCCTTGGTGGTTTATGTATGCCACCGCTGTGGCATTGTCTGACTGGATTCTCACCGGGAACCCCTTTAATCTGGAGGTCCACGCCAACAGGGCTAGGCGAGCAGCTCTGATTTCCAAGATATTGATGGGGAGCTGCCTCTCTGTTTTCACCCAAGTTCCCTGGCGGGAGAACCCCTCGAAGACCGCCCCCCAGCCTGCCAGGCTGGCGTCTGTGGTAACTACCTTCCAGACAACAGGGCTGAAGGATCTTCCCTTTAGAAGGTTCTGAGGGTTCAACCACCAGGCCAGGCTTTGTCGGACCCTTGATGATAGCGTCAAAGGGGACTCTAAGGCATGTGCCCTCTTGCCCCAGGCTGCTAGAATGGCTGCCTGTAGGACGCGAGTGTGGATCTGAGCGTATGGTACTGCCTCGAATGTGGCCACTAGCTTGCCTAGTAATCGCATACACAGGCGAATAGTTGGTCTTTTCTTGTTTACAACCAACTGAACCAACCCCTTGATCGCCTTGATCTTTACAAGGGGCAAGAACACCTTTTGATGTTCTGTGTCTAACCTCATGCCGAGGTATTCCAACTGCTTTGTAGGCTGGAATGCTGACTTTCCCTGGTTTAGGACCCAGCCGAATTCTTCGAGGTACCGAACCGTGAGGTTTACTGCCTTTTGCAGACCCGTCCGTGAGTGATCTATGATTAAAAGGTCGTCCAAGTATGCTAGGACTGTGACTCCTTGGATCCTTAAATTGGCCAGAACTGGGGCTAGAATCTTCGTGAATACCCGGGGGGCCGTGGCCAGCCCGAAAGGGAGCGCCCTGAATTGGAAGTGTCGCTGCCCCACCGCGAAGCGTAAAAACCTTTGATGCGCCTGAAAGATTGGTACATGAAGGTAAGCATCTTTTATGTCTATGGAGGCCAGAAAATCGTCCTTCTGAAGCGCGGCGGCTGCTGACCGGATGGATTCCATCCGGAAGGAACGCACCCTTAGATAACCGTTTAACCTCTTTAGGTCCAAGATTGGCCTGACATCGCCGTTGGGCTTTGGTATGACAAAGAGATTGGAATAGAAACCTAGGCCTTGCTCTTGGGCTGGCACTTCTATAATTACGTCCTGGCAAAGCAGGTGATCCAAAGCTGCCAACATTGAGGCCTTCCTTGCTGGATCCCTTGGTAGCCTTGATTCTTGAAAATGAGGCGGAGGATATCTTAGAAACTCCAGTCTGTAACCTGTGGTTACAGATGCCCGGACCCAATTGTCGGGGATCTTGGCTTCCCAAACTTCTGAGAAGAGACGAAGCCTTCCCCCCACCCTTGAGAGTGGGGGCGCCCCTTCATAATGCAGACTTAGGGGCTGTCTTTGACGGCTTGCGATACCACGGCTTCTTACCCCCAGGGGTCTGTCCTTGCGATCTACTGATAACGTTGGATCGTGCAGGCGGCCGTCGATACTGCCTGGAATTAGAGGGCCCCGAGACAGGAAAAAACTGCCTCCTAAATGTAGGAGCCCGGAATGTCTTTTTGACCGGTAAAAGGGTACTCTTGCCATTTGAAATAGTCTGAATATATTTATCCAGATCTTCTCCGAAGAGTCGTCCTCCATGGAAGGGAAATCCTGCCAGAAGCTTTTTGCATGGGGGCTCCGCCGCCCAGTTCTTCAACCATAAGAGCCTTCTCATGTGCACCAAACATAGTGATAAACGAGAAGCCTGCTGGATGGAATCTTTTATAGCATCTACCGCGAAACACAGAGCTCTGGGAATGTCAGCAAACTCCTCTGCTTGTTGGGTAGGCATGTCCTTTAACATCTCTTTTGTCTGGTCTTTTAATGCCTGACAAACTCCAATTGCAGCTACCGCTGGCTGCACCACTGCTCCTGCCGTAGCAAAGGATGCTTTTAAAAGTGTCTCTAATCTTTTATCAACCGGATCTTTTTTCGGTGGCAGAAAAATCCTGTCCGGCCGTACCCAATCCCGAAAGATCAATTCCTCCAAGAGAGGATGGACCGGAAAAACTGCGTTGCTTAACGGGGCTTTCAAAGAGCCCAGAGAGGATACCGGAGGAACCTGAGGTTCTGGCAATGGTAAACTAAATGCCGAGCGGACCATGTCCGTCAAAGACTGTACCCACAGTCTCTCTGTCTGGGAGTCTGAAAATGGTTCCTCAGAGGTAGACCCCTCCATCCCTGAACCCTCTTGGTTCAGGTCCAGTTGATCCTCCTGTGATTCTAATTCCTCCGGAGAGAGAATCTCAGCATCTGAGGATACACCCCCTGGTGATGGGGATCTAACCCGTTTCTTACCAGGAATAGCTCTAGCGATCAATGCCGCTATTCTCTCTTCTAGCCCCCCTAGGGATACGGCTAGCATCTCCTCTGTGATAAACACAGGGCTGGGCTGATCTGGGCCAGCCTCCGCACCAGATCCCCCTAATGGCTCATCCAAGGCGCTCCTTAAATTAATAAGCTGCGGGGAAAGAATCGGCATATCAGAATCAGAAAGGGAACCCTTTTGTTTTTTGGTCTTTTTTGTACCCTTTGACCCCGAACCCTTGGAAGCCATAATACAAAATCGAGGGACTCCGCCCACACAACAGACTGTAGTGGGCAGGAGTACAAATTTCAGAGTTTAGGGGAGAATAGATCACTTAGTGTCCCCAAAAACTGATGGGCCCGTATGTTGGTTTTTTTTTTTTTTTTTTTTTTTTTTAAATAATTATATATTATATATTATATATTTTCCTTGACAACATACAGTGACCCTACTTTAAGTTTGCCAGCCTCCAACCTGCTGCAAAATAAGGGGGGTTCTTGGCTTAACAATAAAGGCATTGGAACAAAGTCCACATGTACTACCCCTCTTCCGCCACCGGGAGTCACTGTTCTGCCGCTCTGCGTCCTCTCCTTAAAAGATCAGCCTCAGACTGAGCACTGACAACGCCTGCTGCCTATAACAGCACAAAGGCGCGCCCCTGTATGACGCCGCAGGCCCGCCCCCCCCCGCCCTCCTGTCTGGACGGCGCGAAAAACGTCAATAAGACGTGCGCGCGCACGCGCGCGCGCGTATGCCGGAAACAGGAGGAACATGGAGGAGCCGCGCTGCTGGAGATCCAGGCACGCAGAAACAGGCGGCAGATTCAAACCCCCGGCCAGGTAGGACTCTCTCAAGGCCCCTAGGGATCCTTACTAGCCCTAGGAAGAAACAGCAGGTTAGCTAGCAACACATATTTAAACAGGGGGGCCTAGTGATGGGGGGAGAAAGGGTGTCATCCTGTCTTTTAGACATAGTGATCACGGTTGCCCATGCAGAGCATACTTAGGCTATCCCCCCTTTTAGGTTACCCCGGGGAGCCTGCTGTCGAACCAAGTCCCGCAGGCTCCCCCTTACCTGCTCCATGCTGCAGGATGTTTGACCAGCAAACTGATCCAATCTTCTCCCATCTCCGTGGGTAGCGTAGTAGACCTTCAGGCCCTGGGGTCCTATGAAGGTACCCACTGTCCTGGACCTATATAGCACCCTGGCAAACAGGAACTTTATGGTTTAGCAAACTCCAAGTCCTGGGCCCAGGGTCCAGCCCTCCAAAGAGGAGCATTATAGGCAAAACCCCACGGTCTGGGGCCCGGGTACTGTCCACTTTGGCACTGAGGCTCCTTGGACAGATCCGGTAGCCCGCCCTTAATCCCAAGGATGTGGAGCAAAGCTATTCCGTGACCAACACCTAAGACACTGGCGAAAAAACTGAGGGACTCCCTCTAGGGGAGGGGGTTATATAGGGAGGGGACTTCCTGTTTGAAGATTGCCAGTGTCCACACCTGAAGGTACTCCATATAACCCACATAGTAATGAATATGCCGCTCTGTGTCCCGTGATG
This sequence comes from Rana kukunoris, assembly GCA_029574335.1. Taxonomy (NCBI): domain Eukaryota; kingdom Metazoa; phylum Chordata; class Amphibia; order Anura; family Ranidae; genus Rana; species Rana kukunoris. The sequence continues at coordinate 388,903,177 of CM056052.1, forward strand.
TACGAGAAAGAAAAAGTAGTTTTTGCCTACTGATGATTTCAAAGAGAGGGCAGAGATAGATGTTAAACAGAACTGGCGACAGAGGGGATCCTTGGGGGACTCCACATGACACTGCGTTTTTCAGAAGTGAACGGTCCCAATTTCACTATTTGTGATCGGTTTTCCAGAAAAGAGGAGAACCATGATAGATCACCTTCTGCGACTTTGGCTACTTCAGCTAGCCTAGTCAGTAATAGATTGTGGTCTACAGTGTCGAAAGCTGCGCTTAGGTCCAAAAGAACTAGAAGAGAAGATTCTCCTTCGTCTGCGGCCTCGAGAACGTTGTCCCATATTTTGAGCAATGCTGTTTCTGTCCCATGCCCGGGACAGAAACCCGATTGAAATGGATCGAGTAGTTTGTGGGTATCTAGATGCTGTTGCAGCTGTTGTACCACTACTTTCTCCATTACATTAGAGAGGACATTTAGGCCTGTTATGGGGCGACGGCTAAACGTGCTGACCCGTCGTCCGCTTGCAGCGGACCAATGTCCTGCCTGAGCTTCTTGGTTTGTGACAGCCATTCTTTTGGAGTGGATTCAGATGGTCAGCAGCCACTGGGCAACTTAGAACGACCTGGGACTGTAACTTTGCCATTGCCTCAAGGCCAGGGTTACCTAAACCTCCTACACCAGCTCTCCCCGCGGCGGACACCTGAAGTGGAACCAGACTGATCTACTCTCGCCCACCACATGAGGCCCCGTCTGATAGCCCTGGATCCCGCGGACTCGATCCGGGTCTTCTTAAACGATTCTTGGTCACGCTTCAGGTTTGGACTGAACTTACTGCAGGACACAGTAAGAGGGCCGGATGGACTGCAGATACAGTTAGACGTCCCACAGTGTCGGACTCTCTATGTGCCCTCACCGGTTCTACTAAAGCCCTGCATTCAACTCTGGACTTCCGGCTGGATCTGGTAACTTGGCTATGTTGCCCTTGCCTCCTCTTACTGATTTCTTGGTACCATAGTAGGTATTTCTGTGTTCTTATGTCTGGCGGCCTACTGTTTAGACTAGATCAATACTAGACTGTTAATATCCTGACATATTGCCTGTTTAGTTTATTTGACATCTGCGCATTCACTTATTCTTTCAATGTTTACTAGTTATGTTACTGTCCGGGGCCACATGACTCCCTCAGCGAGCCGATTCTCTACCCCGGGCCGTCTAATGCCCGACGATTCTGACTCATCTCCCTTACTGCATGGAGAGGGATTTATTTGGCTGACTGGCCCTGCTTACAATTTTGCCATGCCACACCGTGCCTATGCCCTCAGCCACAGTTCAATATGCTTCCCCCATTATGGAGGAAGAGATAGGAACTCCTATGGGTCTCCCATTCCCCTGGCATGTCCTAGGGTCGGACTTCTCCATGTACCGTTGATTAAAGCAGTCCGTTTTGGGGTGGCACACCTCCACTGTTCCACCCTACTTCTACTCTATTGTTCTCTGTCGGGGTGCTGTCCAACCCCCACACAGCTACGTACAGCGATGTCTGTGCTCTCTGTGCACTGTGCGTGCCGTTTCATCTCCGATTTCATTCTCCCCACCTCAGGTGACGGGACCTGGTCCTACCACCTAATCTGTTTCTCTACTCCTTGACTAGTAATCACAAATTGCCCTACTGTGCCTATTGGGCCCTCCCCCTCTCACTTAACCCACCCAGTGTACTGTTACGCCCCCCTCCTATTACCCTTCAAACATGATGAATAGAACACCCTCATCCTCAGTCCCACGTCAGACAAATTGCCCCCCGCGGCTTAAACTTTATTTGATAAATATTCGCGGCCTCAACACCCCAGAAAAGCGCTCGCAGCTTCTGTATACACTCCAAAAAGACAAACCTCACATTGTACTTATCCAAGAGACTCACTTTCGATCTGACAACATTCCCAAGCTACACAATCAGTACTTTCCTACGGTATACCATGCCACCAATGAGGTAGCAAAATCAAAAGGGGTCTCTATTCTCATCTCAAAACATTGCCCGTTCCAAATCTCTGATGTACAACGGGACATATTAGGCAGATATCTTTTTATCAAGGGCACACTTCACGGCTGATCGTACACAATTGCAAACATATATGCCCCAAACGCAAAACAAGTGCCTTTCCTTCCCAACATGTTTTACCAATTAACCGCTTTTCAACATGGTACGCTAATTGTAGGAGGGGATTTCAACATCCCACTGACACCCTCCCTTGACACGTCTAATGGGTCAACAAGACTGACATATCTAGCCCTCCGCGCTATCAAATCCCAACTAAGTATACTGACCCTTGGGGCACGCTACACCCGAATGTGAAGGACTTCACCTTCTTTTCTCCTTTATATAAGAAGTATTCTAGAATTGACCATTTCTAAATCTCGCAAAATTACCTCACATTACTTAAGGGAGCTACGATCGAGACCATCATCCGATTACCATATCACTGGCACTTCCAGACCATAGTGCCAGATCTATGATCTGGAGACTGGATGACTCACTGCTGGACTCGGGGGAATTCCCAATTGATAGCTGAACACCTCTCCCACTATTTTAGGGATAATGACACCGCTGAAACCTCCCCAACCACCCTTTGGGCAGCGCATAAAGGTGTAGTTCGGGGAGAGTGAATCTCCTTAGCGGCCAAACAAAATGAAATTAGGAAGGCCCGTATATCTGAATTATCCAACCGGGTCAAAACCCTCGAAAGTGCCCATAAACTTACCTTAGCGACCCAAACTCACTCTGACCTACTGAAGGCAAGGGAAGATTTATTGGAGGAACTCCAGATATAAAACATGAGTTTGCTTTTTCCCACAAATTATTCTATGAGTTTGGTAATAAAGCCGGGAAACTGTTGGCGTCAGCCTTAAAAAAAAAAAAAAAACTCACACCATTCACAATATTACTTCCCCCGTCGGGGACATCCATTACTTAAACTGAATGTATCACTCAACAGTTCGTCAAATACTTCTCAGACCTGTATCGCTTGCCTAAGCCTACTGATTTTGCGTCCCCCCAGGGACATACTGGTCCCGTAATTTGCGGTAGCTTTTAACACACGCCCTTTTTCACCTCCACTCAACAATGACCTCTTAGAAGCCCACATTACACTGATCCCTAAACCGGGCAAGGACAACACTCTTGATTCAAACTACTGCCCCATAGCGCTACTTAACGTAGACGTAAAGCTCTAAGCAAAAATTCTAGCTAACAGATTGCTTCCTCTCCTCCCCAAATTTGTGTCAACTGATCAAGTTAGTTTTGTCCCTGGAAGGGAAGCCAGGGACAACACCATTAAAGCAATCAATATTTATCATTGGATGACCTCGACAAACACTGAAGGCTTCTTCTTATCGCTGGACGCAGAGAAGGCGTTTGACAGGGTGGCCTGGGACTACATGTCCGCAGCACTAAGCAAGCTAGGGCTTCCGAGTCGCCTCATTCAAATTATATTGGCCCTGTACTCTGTCCCTACTGCAAGGATCAAAGTGAACGGCCGACTGTCAAACGCCTTCTCCAAAGCCAACGGTACCCGACAGGGCTGCCTGCTTTCCCCCATCATTTTCGTCCTCACCTTAGAACCTTTTCTTCGTAGGCTACGAGATAACCTGGATATCAAAGGTTTACTATTAAACATAAATAATGCAATATAGCTGCTTACGCAGACAACATTTTGCTGTTCCTAATGGACCCGATCATCACCATACCCAATCTCCTAAAAGATTTCAAACTCTTCAACCAGCTTTCCAACCTACAAATAAACTTTATCAAGTCCACGGCTCTGAATATCACCCTTCCTAGATAAACTGTATCCCTACGTCAACAAAACGTTCCTTTTATCTGGGAGTCAAACGATATAACATATCTGGGTATTAAATTTCCTCTATCCTCAAACATACGGGATGACTTGCTCAATTGGAACAAAGGCCGTTTCTTGTGGTTTGGCAGGGCAGCGATACTAAAGATGAATGTCCTCCCCAGGATGTTATACCTGCTGCAAGCCATCCAGATTAAACTTCCCCCCGCTTTTTTTACCTCCTTCAAGCACATTTGTAGAACCTTCCTATGGGCAACCCACCCCCCCCCCCCAGAATAGGCTGGGACATATTTATCCTCCCAAAACAGAAGGGAAGAATAGGCCTACCGGAGCTGACCCTGTACTAAAGGGCCAGCCAGCTCACTAGAATTGTGGATTGGCACAAACACAGACACAACAAAGACTGGTTTAATGTTGAAAATGCTTTTCTACAGTTTCCTATATCCCACCTCCCGTGGATAGACCCAAGGTCGATCCCTAGAGCATGTACTGATAACCCGTTAACTGGCCCTATCATGGTTAATTTTAGATCTGCTTTTCGAACTTTAGATTTAGCTCTTTCACCTGGGCCAACGACGCCCATCACCCAAAACCTTGACTTCCCGCCCGACATCGCTACAGCTGACGGGACGGTAGGCCCTCGTAACATGCAGGTTAGAGCATGCCAATTCTTTAACAACGGTTCCCTTCTCTCCCTCTCAGAGATGTCCTCTAAATTCTCGGACCTGCACATATCCTTTCAAATTCCTACAGATTAGGCACTTTTTCCAAAGTACCGACACCCTCACGATGGTGCAGGGACCTCACTCCTTTCGAACATATCTGCAATGAGTCTGGCAATCAGACTCATCTAATCTCCTCCTTATACTCCCCTTCTCCTGTCCAAGGCAGTTCCCAAAACTAAAATCCACCGATTGTGGGACACAGATTTATCGATTACCCTTTCTGCTGAGGGTTGGGATCACGTTTGGGAATACGAACACACACACAAAGGGTCCATCAATGTCTCGGTTTAGGAGAACAGATTCAAACTCTACTCAAGATGGTACCGAACACCTGATAAGCTTCATAAAATCTTCCCTAGCGTCCCCCCTATGTTGTTGGAGATGCAACACGGAGGTGGGTTTGCTCCTGCACATATGGTGGGACTGCTCACTGTTGCGACCGTTCTGGAACAGGGTGCATGATCTCATTACTCGGAAGACCACCTTCATCCCAGATTTTACCCCGGCACAATACCTACTACATTACACATCACTTCCGAGAAATACATACCGTAAATCCCTAATGTTACACCTCATAAATGCGGCCACCCAATGCATTCCCTTACGATGGAAAAACACCATCCCCCCACTGTTGCGGACTGGCATTCCCGAATTAACAAAATCGAGGAAATGGAAAGGATTATCCATCAGGCCAAAGATACCCATGAAAAGTTCATTATAGAGAGTCCTTAGGTTCCTCGGACTCCAGTGTCCTTGATACGCCTACTGTAAGAAATGTTGATACCGTTGACACTTAATTCAATATAGAATTCCGTCTCCCTTTTAAACTCCCCCTGCCTCCCCCTTGTACCCCCATTATGTGCATTCTTTTATTCGGATGTTCGGCCTTGAGGTTTCTCAGTGGATTTAGGTTCCACACACCGACTCTCAAATCTCTAAACGGCTAGTCCAGTAGACGACTGATCACTAGACCTGTGTAGTCAACGGCACTGATGTATACTTTGCATGTACTAGGGGCATTGTGTTTTTACTTCTTGGAACCTCAACCTAATATTGTGGCCAGTTATACTCTTCGGGTCCCCCCCCGCTCACAGTGTGTTCCCTATAGGGGTGAGCAGGTCTGGGTGCCACCCACATTGGTTCCTAACTTCTGCTTTAATTGTACGAATGTTCTTGATGATACTGTCTGTCATGACTTTGTACTTTACTCTGTAAAATTCTCAATAAAAATGTTAAAAAATACAAAAACAAAAAAAACAGGATGGCGTATGGGACCTTGAGACAGCAGGTCCTTTCCTAGCGGTAGACGCCAAGGGACGTTTGCTACTAGACGCACTAGGTCGGCGTACCAAGGACACCAAGGCCAATCCAGAGCAATTAGGATCATTGGAATCCCATCTGTCTCCACTCTGCGAAACAGATGAGGAAGGAGCTTTAGAGAAGGGAAGGTATAGGTTAGCCGGTACTGACTCCACAGTGCTACTAACGCATCTGTCGCGTCTGCCCATGGATCTCTTGACCTGGCCACAAACCTCAATACCTTACGATTGAGTCGAGACACCAGGAGATCTACGTCTGGTGTGCCCCATCTTGGGCAAAGGAGTTGAAACACATCCGGGAGCTGAGACCATTCTCCTTGGTCCAGAATCTGGCAACTCAGGTAGTCCGCCTGCCAGTTTTCCATACCCGGAATGTATACGGCCGACAGGGCCGGTACACTCCTTTTTGCCCACCTTAACAGCCAAGCTTCTTGTTCCTCCTTGGTGGTTGTCCTATGCCACTGCCTTGGCGTTGTACAACTGGATCCTGACTGGACGCCCTTGTAGCCTCTGAGACCACGTGGAGAGGCACAGCCTGATCGCCCCAGGTTCCAGGAATTGATTGGCAAGTGGGAATCTTTCGGTAACCAGCGACCCTGGGTCGACTAAACCCCCCAGACTCCCCCCCAATCGGTAAGGCTGGCTTCTGTCGTGATGACTATCCAGTGAAAAGGAAGGAACGACTTCCCGGACAGAAGTGCCGGAGAGGTCAGCCACCAAAATAGGGAGGTCCTGACCAGGTAGCTCACCCGGATTTGACAATCCAGGGATGATGGGAACTTGTATCATCTGGACAGAATTTCCTTCTGTAATTAGTGAGTGAGATTGCGCATATGGTACCAGCGCATATGGTTCCGCCTTGAAGGAGGCCACCATGAGGCCCAGAACTCACATGCAAAAGGGGAGTGACATCCATTTCTGGGATGCCAACTGCCGAACTGCAACTTTTCCACAGGGAAAAAAACCTTTGCCTCTGAGGAGTCCAAAATCAACCCCAGATATCTATACTAGGCGTTGAGTTGGTACCATTACTGACATCTGAGTGTTCAGTACCCAACCAAAGTGTCGGAGGGTTTGACAGGTTATAGACACGCTCACCTCCAATTCTGAGCTTGAGGTGGCCCTCAAAAGAAGATCATCCAAGTAGCCCACGATAGCAGTGCCACGCTGTCTTAGTAAGGCCATAATTGGGACAAGCACCTTGGTGCCGATGCTAGGCCAAAGGGAAGAGCCACAAATTGATAGTGGTCTTCTCCGAATGAAAAATGCAGATATCTCCGATGCTTGGTGCCTATGGGGACGTGCAAAGAGGCATCCCCGATGTCCAAGGATGTCAGGAAGTCCCCCGGCTGGAGGGCACTGACGACAGAGCGAACCGATTCCATCTGGAATTTTTGTACCATCACAAAGCGATTGAGGGCCCTGAGGTCCAGGATTGGACGAATGCCCTCCCTCTTTGGTACTATGAACAGATTTAAGTAAAACCCCTGAAACCGTTCCTGTACTGTGACAGGAATAACCACCCCGCGTTTCAGCAGGTCTTTAACTGCCCCAAGTAGGGCTTCCCGACGAGTCGGCTGTAGCTGGAGGTTGGAGGGAAAAAAAATCTGTTTGGTGGGCAAAATAGAAATTCTATCTTGTACCCTAAAGACACTACTTCGTAAACCGACCGGTCGGGGACATGAGATGTCCACCGGGTCGTGAATTTGCGAGATGTCCCCCCACCCGAGAGATGGGTGGGGGCAAACCTTCATGCAGACGTAGCTTTGTTTGCGGGTTTGTGAAACCAGGGACATCTGTCCCTGAGCAGACGTAAGGTTTTTTTATCTGCTGCACTGGGTGGATGAAAATAAAAAATGCTTTTGCACGGTGAAGAAGGGCCCTTGCCTATGGAGTGGCTCCTTCCCCTTTTTGGCTTGTGGGAGCAGCGTGCTCTTACCTCCTGTGGCATCTTTAATGATGTCATCCAGGGAAGCTCCAACAAGTATGTCGCCCGTAAAGGGCAAGTCAATCAGGGCCTTCTTGGAAGATTGGTCCGCAGACCAATTCTTTAACCAAAGTAGACAGCATACCAGTGCATGGCTTGAAGCCCTGGGCAGCAGGGGAATCGTGTCCAAGGCTAATTCGCAAACTAATTTTTAGCCCTGTACCAGTTGGTCAGCTAGGGCTACGTCGCCTGAGGAAGCTGAGGAAGCCTGATGTGCTTCTAACCCATTATGCATCATCTTTGCCCATTCCGTGAGGGACCCAACTATGGTTGGGCGTACCGCCAAACCCACTATCGTGTACAGGTTGCGGGTGATCGCATTGGCCTTCTTGTTCGCAGGGTCCTTGAAGGCAGGAGCCCCTTCCACCGGTATAGTGGTTAGCTTGTTTAGTCTGGACAAAGGAAGGTCTGGTCCACCAACAGGGGGAGGTCCATTTTTTTTAAGAAACTCTCTTTTTTTTTTTTTTCACAAGAAAAAAGAAACTCTCTTTAAGAGGGTAATGATTTTTAGTAGGGTTGTCCCGATACCAGTACTTGTACTCCCGCAAATACCCCCGATGCCTAAATAGAATACCCCCCCCGCCGCCGCATACCGCAAAGCAGCCACGTTAATCCCCGTGCATTACAGCGCCGCATTACAGGCACCTTTCGTTTGTACTTCGTTTGTACTTGTAATCTCCGCCGCGCCATGTATAGACACTCCCCTTCTCGGGATTGGACGGATCTGTCAAATCCTGAGCAAGGGGGAGTGTCTATGCACGGAGCCGTGTGTATAGACACTTCACCTTGCTCGGGATTTAAAAGATCCGTCCAATCCCGAGAAGGGGAGTGTCTATACATGGTGCGGCACAAATGAGATGTGCCTGCAATGCGGCGCTGTAATGCACAGGGTTTTAACGTGGCAGCAGGTGGCATCATCGTCTACTACTAGGTAGGGGGGACATGGCTGCATCTGTGGGGGACAGGACATGGCTGCATCTGTGGGGGACAGGACATGGCTGCATCTGTGGGGGACAGGACATGGCTGCATCTGTGGGGGACAGGACATGGCTGCATCTGTGGGGGACAGGACATGGCTGCATCTGTGGGGGGACATGGCTGCAATATGTGGGGGGACATGGCTGCAATATGTGGGGGGACATGGCTGCAATATGTGGGGGGACATGGCTGCAATATGTGGGGGGACATGGCTGCAATATGTGGGGGGACATGGCTGCAATATGTGGGGGGACATGGCTGCAATATGTGGGGGGACATGGCTGCAATATGTGGGGGGACATGGCTGCAATATGTGGGGGGACATGGCTGCAATATGTGGGGGGACGTGGCTGCAATATGTGGGGGGGACGTGGCTGCAATATGTGGGGGAGACGTGGCTGCAATATGTGGGGGAGACGTGGCTGCAATATGTGGGGGGACGTGGCTGCAATATGTGGGGGGACGTGGCTGCAATATGTGGGGGGACATGGCTGCAATATGTGGGGGGACATGGCTGCAATATGTGGGGGGACATGGCTGCAATATGTGGGGGGACATGGCTGCAATATGTGGGGGGACATGGCTGCAATATGTGGGGGGACATGGCTGCAATATGTGGGGGGACATGGCTGCATTTGGGGACACATTTTAAAAAAGTATCGGTATTTGGTATCGGCGAGTACATGAAAAAAAGTATCGGTACTTGTACTCGGTCCTAAAAAAGTGGCATCGGGACAACCCTAATTTTTAGGGACTGAAAAAACCTTCTGTGGTTTGTCCCACTCCTTGTATAAAAGTTTATCTAAATAAGACACACAAAGAAACACATTAGCAGTGCGGGTCGCCTTACGGAGCCAAAAAGGGACCGGCGCTTCTATTGCTTCTGCAGACCCCTCAATTTTTAGAGTATCACTGCGGTGATAAGGTTACCTACCACAGCCCTATTGTGTGCTGACCTGGATCCGGAGTCATCCTCACTGTCCGGCCGATCTCGGTCCACATCCTCAGAGCAAGGGTCATGAGCTGTAGCTGGACACAGCTCCGCATCTGGAGTAAAAAAATGTAATAATACAATTTCCATCTGGAATAAAAAAAATTAAAAAAAACTCCAGGGCTATGGGCACGAAGGGAGCCATGTCTTCTTAACTAGGCAGAAAAAAACTGAGCTGTTTAGTGCAGGCTGAGGGGATATAGCCAGTAGGACCGCCCCCTGGGCAGGGCTGTTCAGCTTTGAAGTTAACACTTTCTGCCTAGTCACTCCTAAAGGAAGGCTAATACCCACTTTGACAAGATTAAGGCTGTGTCCATCCATGAACATAAGAGAAAGGTGGTTTTATGGCCAGGTATGGGCTACTCCTTCGTTATTTCTTCATCAAAAAAGCAAGTAAAGGGTATGGATTGATTCTAAGTGTGGTGTTTGCATCTTGAATCTTTTGCTGTGAACCTACATCGTGTGTTCAAAGGAGCTGTCAAGGCAAGTTAAACAGGCTATTCGCCAGGCTTCAAAAACACATCCATCAGAGAGATAACAGCAACATTAGGAGTGACTGAATCAACAGTTAGGTACATTCTGAGGAGATTCATAACATCCAGACAAGTGAGGTGAAGACTTCACAAGAGCAAACACAAAGGGTTCACCAGAAGGTGCAAACCATTCATAAGCCTAAAGAATAGAAAAGCCAGATTAGACTTTGCCAAAAAACATCTAAAAGAAAAAAGCCAGACCAGTTCTGAAAAAGCATTCTTTGGACAGATGAAACTAAGATTAATCTGGATCAAAATGACGGGAAGAAAAAAGTGTGGAAAAGGCTTGGAACAGCTCATGATACAAAGCACACAACATCATCTGTAAAAGATGGTGAAGGCAGTGCGAAGGCATGGGCAGTGGCACTGGGTCATTGGTGTTTAAAGATGTGAGAGAAGACTGAAGCAGCCGGATGAATTCGGCAGTGTTTAGAGATAAACTGTCAACCCAGATTCAGCCAAATGCAGCAAAGTTGATTGTACGGCGCTTCACAGTACAGATGGACAATGATCCAAAACACACTGCAAAAGCAACCCAGTAGCTTTAAGAAAAATAAGTGAAATATTCTGCAATGGCTGAGACAATCAAAGTTGTTTAATTTTCATTTTATTATAGTGGCATACAGAGCCAAATGTACGAAAATTGTGCCTGTGCCCAAATATATATAGACCCAACTGTATATACTTTATAGACCTAAGTATATGAAGGAAAATTCATCTGTGAAGAATCATAAATTTGCTTATTCACAGTTGCTTTATTGCCAAAATGTAATATGTTTTTGAGGATCATATGCGACGTGATTGTAGCCGTATTAGTGCAATTGTGACAGATAAAATTGAGTACTGTCCGTGATACTTTTTTTATTTGCACTTACATACAATTTTTCAGGACAAGCTTTCGGGGTGTTACCCCTTCTACAAGGTCCAAGCTGTACTGATTCACATTTTTTTTGGCAGAATGTTAAAACCAAACAAACAAAAAAATATCAGAGGGAAAGGAAAAAAAGAAAAACAAACACATACAAATCAATGGTAATAAAGATAGCAGCAGAGTTAGGCTGGGTTCACACTACGATTTTCCCATCCGTCAGCCGCATACGATTTATATGAAAAAACGTATGCGGCTGAAACTGATTGAACCGTACGTAAACGTATGCGTTTATAAAACGTATACGGTTTCAAAAAGTGCGTACGGTTCCATCAGGTTTTGATTAAAAAAACGCATACGTTTTTGGAATTAGTGTCATTTAATAAAAAAAGATTTTCTTGTTTTGAAAATGCGCAGACGAAAAACGCATACGGTTTATACGTATGGAACCGCACATATGTGCGTTTTCCATTGACTTTAATGTAAAAAAAAAACGTATGCGTTTGCCATACGGTTTCAAAAACGGACTCAAAACCGTGGTCGAACACGGTTTTGTGTACTGTTAAAAAACGTTTTGCCAGCAAATCGTACACACCCGGATGCATCTGAGTGCATACGATTTGCAATGCATTGTCTATGTATGAGTTTTCCCGTACGGGCCCGTACGTTTTCAAAACTGAAATCGTATGCGGCTGACGGACGGGAAAATCGTAGTGTGAACCCAGCCTTAGTGAGATATGTTAGTGCAAATAAAAAAAAGTATCACGGACAGTATTCAATTTTATCTGAGGATCATATGCAAATATGTAAATATTTAGGTAAATCAAAAATTTGGAAAACACTAATTCTCATGATCTATTTAACAATACATGCTACCAATATTTAACCACTAAAACTAATAAAAAAAATTGTAAATATACCAATTACATGATGTTTTTGGGGATATGCGAAATCTATATATTGTGGCACCCATACAACTACCTTCAAGTTGCAAACAAGTACCTTCAATTTTATCTTGTAATACATCTTCATGCAAATCATATGCCAAAGCAGCCAATTTGCTCAGTGCCAACAGTGTCTTCTTCTTACTAAAGTACCTTCTCTCCATGTTTGCAAGGGTATACAGTGTTCTGTGTGCCTGCAATGAAGAAGACAATAAGTAGAAAAGTAAAACATTTTCACTTACTGTAAAAAAATGATTTTTTTCATCATATGCATTTTAGTTGACTAAATGAATACCATTTTCGTTTTCGTCTAAAATAGGACTAAAACTAAAACAATTGAGATTACTAAAATACGACTAAAACTAAAACGCCATTTTTGTTAAAAGACTAATGCTGCGCACACACGACTGTTTTTCATGTCCTAGAAAAAACAAAGTTTTTCACAATTCTTGTCAAGCCTGCCGTGCATACACGCGATCGTGAAAAAAAAATGCTCGAGCAAAGCGCAGTGACGTACAACACGTACGATGGCACTATAAAGGGGAAGTTCCATTCAGATGACGCCACCCTTTGGGCTGCTTTTGGTGATTTTGTGTTAGTAAAAGTTTGGTGAGAGATGATTCGCACTTTTCAGTCTTCGTGCTTTTCAGTCTGTTACAGCATAACGAATGTGCTATCTCCATTACAAACGCTAGTTTTACCAGAACAAGTTCTCCCGTCTCATAACCTGCTTCTGAGCATGCACGTTTTTCCCGTCGTTAAAGCCTACACACGATCATTTTTCACCACGTGAAAAATGACATGACATTTTTTTTCAAACTTTAATGCCCATTTTTCACGTAAAAAAAAAAAAAAAAAAAAAAAACACTCTGGAGCCTACACACGATCGTTTTTAATGACCATTTAAAATAATTGCATTTTTTACGTCATAAAAAATGGTCGTGTGTACGCGACATTGGACTAAAACTAAATAGAAATTTTACTTCAAAATTAACACTGGTCTGTAGTGCATGTTCATACCGCAATACCATAAATAAAAAACATATTCGATTCTTCACGCCAGCAGTATATAATGACTTTGGAAATTATAGAGAAATGTTCACTAATGCATTACAATTTCATTACACACATTCGATTATAGACTGAAATTAGTTTTAGTCTACTAAAATGTACTGGAGATTTAGTCTACTAAATAGGACTAAAACAATTGCAGAAGATTAAAATGGTACTAAAACTAAAATGACATTTTAGTCCTAAAACCAAATAGAAATTTGCTGTCAAAATTAACACTGCTTACCTGTAAAATAATTTTAAGTACATCATGGGACACAGAATTAGGCTAATATTAATTACCTGCTGGGTTATACTTTATCTCCAGTTAAATGGACACTGGTAGACTAAAGGTCTTCAGACAGGAAGTGATCCCCTAAAAAAAAACTCCCATACAAGAAGCACATCAGTTATGCAGCAAACACTGAATCCTCAAAAAAGAGGGGAGGGAGCTCTGTGTCCCATGATGTACTCAAAGGAAAGGATTGTACAGGTAAGCATGACAAAAAAAAACCCTATATCTTTTTCATACATCATGGAACATAGAGTCAGGCTAATATTCACTACCTGCTGGGGTGTCCCAGAGCAATAGCCTTGAGGGGAGGGAGACACCCTGTCAAACATATGGTATATACACGGTTAATATTGGTCCAAACCCAAAATATCCATACCTGGAAGCCATTGCCCGGTAGCCCTTATACAAGGAAACTGCTTGGTGGGTGCAGATTCTCTTTTTCCCTGCTAATTTATGTATCTGTTCTTTATACTGCTCCATGCCAAAGTAAAGTAACATCAGGATGCATCTGTTTTTTTTTGTTTCAAATATTTTATTGAAATTTTCAGAACATCTGTTTTACTAGTTATGGCTGCATTTAAAAAGCTTTTCAGTTGATGCCAAAACACAGAATTATACCGATTTATATGGGAATGTAATTCTGTTTTTAAAGTGATTTTGTTACTGTTGTAAAGTATATGGTTGCACTGAAAGTACTGGTCAGATCACATACATTGTAATAAACTCCCATGACCTTTGCTTATGTTTAAAAATCTATATTTTTTTATGTGCCTTTAAACTGCTAAAAATGTTTCCAATAAATTGTTGATCAGAATTTTCTGTACAAATAAAAAGAATGATTTGCACCATTTTAATCCTCGGCTGCTCGAACATCCACTTGATAACATTTTGTGAACGTTTTTACTGAAAACCAGGTAGCAGCCTTACAAATCTGAGCCACAGATACCTGATGGCGGAAAGCCCAGGAGGTTCCTACATCCCTGGTAGAATGAGCTCTCACCCTAAAGTGAGGCGCTTTACGTTTCAGACCATAGGCCTGAATGACCAATTGACTGACCGAATTGGCAATAAAAGCTGCCTGCTCCTTCTTGGGTCCCCTTGGCAAAACAAAAAAGAGTCCGATGCTCAGATCTCAGCAGATCTAGAAAAAATTTACCTTTACTGCCTGGACAACATCCAAAGAATGCAGTCTCTCTTCCGCCAAATGAGGCTGAGAAAAAAAAGGCATACTAATGTCCTGATTTAAATAAAAGGCCGACACCCCTTTTGGCAAAAAGGATGGAACAGGTCATAACACGACTCTGTCGTGGTGAAGGATCAAGTACGGTTCCCTGCATGAAAGAGCCGACATCCTTCTAGCTGAGGTGATTGCCATCCGGAAGGCTAACTTGCTTGACAGCAATCTAACAGAATTTCCTTAATGGGTTCAAATGGTTGTTTCTGTAACACAGACAGCACCAAGTTTAAGTCCCAAGAACACATAGGTGATCTAATGGGGGGATGCAATCCAGTTGCCCCCTGCATAAAGGTTCAGACCAGTGAATGGGAGGCTAAGGGCTTTTGAAAGAATACGAATAGGGCCGAAACTTGACCTTTCATTACTCTTTCTCTTAAAGCGGAGGTTCACCCAAAAATCAACTTTCTGACATTAGATCCAGCATACTGCTAACATCTGCAGTATGCTGTTTTTTTTTTGTACTTATCGTTTTATGAGCCGTTATTATCCGGCTCCAAGCGGGGAATCCTGCGGGGAATGGGCGTTCCTAAGCCAAGAGGAGTTGATTGACGGGCTGCTAAGGCGCGTCACGCCTTGCGAAAATACCCAAAGTGACACTCGGGTGTTTACGGCGCCTGCGCCTGCCGTGTAGAGCTGACTGCGCAGGCGCCGTAAACACCCGAGTGTCACTTCTGGTATTTTCGGAAGGCGTGACGCGCTAGCAGCCCGTCAATCAACGCCTATACCCGGAAGCAATCCCCGCTCGGTGCCAGATAGCAACGGCTTATAAAACGATAAGTACAACAAAAAAAAACAGCATACTGCAGATGTTAGCATTATGCTGGAACCAATGTCAGAAAGTTAATTTTTGGGTAAACCCCCGTTTTAACTCACTTTCCTTCACATTTTTATCCTTTTTTTCTTCCCCCTTTCTCATCCTTTGCCTCTCCAGTACTTCCCCTCCCTGTTCCTTTCTCTTCCCCACCTCCCCCTTCCTCCCTTTCCCCTACCTTTTATTTTTTTCCCCCTTCCCCCATCTTTTCTTTTCCTTATGTTCCTTCCCCCTTCCTATTTCTATCCTTGATTATCTTTTTTTTTTTTTTTACTTTTGCCTTCCCTTTCTTTCTACCTATCCCTTTTGGTCACTACTTCACCCTCCCTTTTCTTTCCCCCCACCTTTCACTCCATCTCCCCCTCCTCCTTTCTTCCCCAACACCTCCCCCTCTTATTCCCCCCCCCCGTTTCTTTACTCACATACCCTTGAATTGCGGCTTACCATATTTTTTATATATATTTTTTAGTACCACCACACAACCTCCCCCCCCGCCCCCGGGGGAACACCCTTTTTGGGGTGTCGGACAATTGCTGCATACAGCCCTTTTGGGGTTATTTGGGTGAGTCATGTTTTCTTGTTCTTATCATACTCCTCAAACAAAATGTATTATTTGTAGCTTCGCTATAAAGAAACATGTTTTATGATTATATGGTCTATTGTTCCAGATGTTAGCGTTGGACAAGCCTCCTGAAGAAGTGACCTGGTCACGAAACATGTAGAGGAAATGTCAATAGCCACATCCAATTTGTGCTCTACTTACCTGTGGAGTTTGCAACAATCTTAATCTTGGTGTCTAGTCACTTATTGTTACTGGCAATTGTTCACTGGTGTAAATCTGTTAATATACTGTATATTTTTTGTAATAAATTGTTAAATTTTATAAACAAATTTTCTCTTATCTGGGTGCCGCAATTGTCCAATCACTACTGGCGATCAGGGTTTCACGTTGGAGTGACCCCAATTTATCTCCTCTCCCCCTTTCCAATTGTAGAAAAGAGAGAATTCTGCCAATCACATATTTCTGTGGATGCTATCTTTTGGCACACCAAGCAATATAAGTCTTCTAGATCTTATGTTAAGTCTTCCTAGTGACAGCTTTTCTAGTATTCCCTAGGGTAGACACCACTGGTCCCGAGATGCCAGAGCCCTTTAGAACCCTGGCTTCAATAGCCATGCCATCAAATTTAGAGACTGTAAATTGGGGTGGAATATAAAACCTCAAGACAGTAGATCGGGGCGCGGTGAAAGCGTCCATGGCCCGTCTAATGTTAGTCTCAAAATCTCCGGGAATCAGGGTCTTCTGGGCAAGGCTGGTGCCACCAGAATGACTGAAACTCCCTCTCTTTGAATCCTGCGCAACAAACGGAGAAAGATCAGAGGGAAAGCATAAACTAAGGAGTACTGGCTCCATGGAACTATCAGACCATCTGCTCCAATTGCCAGATGATCTCTTGTTCAAGACACAAACTGCTGTAGCTTGTTGTTGAACTTGGATGCCAGTAGGTCGACCTCTGGCCATCCCCAACGTTGGCAAATTTCCTGGAACATCCCTGGGTGTAGGGACCATTTGCCCGGGCAGATCTGCTGGCAGCTGAGATCCAGTTCTCTACTCCCGGGATATGGACTGGCGATATAATTGGCGCATCTGCCCAGGTTAGTATGTAGTTCATCTACTTCAAAGCTGAACGACTCCTGGAACTGCCTTGGTGGTTTAGATGCCGTGACATTGTAGGACTGAACCCTGATGGGCCAGTCCTGAAGCTCCACCATTCAGGGCCGTAGAGCCAGACCTACTGCCTGTAATTCTATTACGTTGATGGGCAGGATCTGCTATGTCCCTGACCATTTCCCCTGAGCTGTGAGCCTGTCTGGAGTCACTCCCCAGCCTGAGAGACTGGCATCTGTAGTCTGTACACTCCAAGTTACCGGGAGAAAAGATTTTCCCTTTCATAAATTCTGATCCTGCAACCACCAATTTAGGCTTAAGCATGCCTGAGGGGATCGGCACATTTGGATAATCCAAGGCTTTTCTTCTGTTCCAAGCCAACAAGATGTCTTGCTGTAAAGGCCTGGAATAGAAGAGGGTATATGGCACTGCTTCAAAGGAGGATACCATCCTCCCTAGAAGACTCATACAGAGTGTAATGTAGGGTTGTCTGTTGCCCCTTATCTGATGCACCTGAACCTTCAGGGCACAGATCCTTACTGGTGGCAAGAAGACTATTGCTTGGACCATGTTTAGAATCAGACCTAAATACTTTAGACTTTGAGCTGGTCTCAAAGCTGACTTTTTGGTATGTATGATCCAGCCTAAGCTTTTCAAATACCGCACTGTGTATCTTTTGGTCTGTTCTAGAGCCTATACTGAGTGACCTCTGCACAGGAGGTTGTCCAGATACAAGAGCACCAAAATCTCATTGGCCCCTAAACAGCCCAGTACTGGTGCTATGACCTTTGTGAACATCCGGGGGGCTGTAGCAAGCTCAAAGGGTAGAGCCACAAACTGAAAATGACGTTCCTCTACTGCAAAACATAGGAACCTCTGATGAGGCTGAAAGATAGGTATGTGTAAATACGCTAGAAAGTCACCCCTCTGGAGTGAGGTTACTACTGAGTGTAATGACTGTATCAATAGATACTGGTTCAAGGATCTTAGGTCCAAAATGGGCCATGTGTCCCTGTTTGGTTTCTGAAGCATAAACAGGTTTGAGTAAAATCCTGTGCCCCTTTCGAATACAGGAACCTCTACAATCACTCCTTGATGAACTAGATGATGTAGTGCCTGAAACAAGAAGTCTCTTTTGGAGGATCAGAGGGAATGCAGGACCTTAAAATAGAGGTCTGCCTAAAAATAGGATTTTTTAAACAGCTAACCTGCAAAACTCTTTTATTGGAGTACATCACGGGACACAGAGCTGCATAGTAATCACTATGTGGGTATATAGGCCTACCTTTAGGTGATGGACACTGGAACGCCCAAGACAGGAAGTCCCCTCCTCTATATAACCCCTCCCATACCGAGAGTACCTCAGTTTTTGTAGCAAGAAAAAAGCATCCCAAGAAAGAGGGGCGGGAGCTCTGTTTCCGCTGATGTACTAAAAGAAAGGGATTTTACAGGTAAGCTGTTAAAAAAAAAACTATTTTCTTTTTCGTACATCACAGGACACAGAGCGGCATAGTAATTACTATGTGGGATGTCCAAAAGCAATGTCCAATGAGGGGAGGGAGACACCAAATCTAAAACAGGGCGCCGTCAAACATGAGGACCTATACCGCAGCACACATTCCGCCCATATCCTCACGCCGTCTTACATCCGTCTGATAACATTTTGTAAAATGTATAGACTAAAGACCAAGTCGCTGCCTTGCAGAACTGAGCCATGGAGGCTTGATGATGCACCGCCAATGAAGCACCAACTGCCCTGGTAGAGTGTCTGCGATAGCTATGAGAAGCTGTGAAAAGCTTTAAAAGGACTTGGCTGTGTCCTGCCTGAAAGCCTGCTGCTGGAGGACTTACCTGCAAGGACTGTTGAACTGCGATAGGAGTACTGAGCTCTATGAGTCGGTGAGATTGATTATTTTGTTTTGCTGCTGTGAAGCCATTTATGTTTAATAAAGCTCAGTTTTTGATTTAAAAAGCCTGTGTCCTGTGGTCAAGCTGGTCCCCCAAACATTACACTGGTGCTCGAATGCGGGCAGGACAGAATAACAGGCATAAGAAGAGCTGTTTTTTTCTTTTTGCATTGGACTTTATATTGAACTGACATTTAAAGGGGCAGTACATTGGACTTGGGTTAAAGCTGCACAAGCATTGAAAGCATTGAAAGCTGAAACAATGGAGGAGCTAAGTAAACAGCTGACCCTGGCTAACATACAAGCACAGACCCGCCATGAGGAGGCGCTGACTCTGCAGCAAGAAAATACCGGCCTGTTGGTGGCCCAGTTGGCAGCCCAGCAAACAACCCAGCAAGAGGTTATGCAGACTCAGATGACTGTTTTAAAGGAAGCAGTGCAGCAGCTGTCTCAGGTTCGGGAACAAACAGCTGTTGCCCCTGGCAACCATTTTTTGCAGTCCCCAAGCGATGATGTAGAGGCATTTCTGGCTACATTTGAGAGGACAGCAGAGAGAGAAGGGTGGCCTCAGGACCAGTGGGCCGGCCTCATTGCTCATATTCTCACCGGAGATCCTCAAAAAGCCTACTTTGATCTGCCGCCAGAGTATGCTAAAGATTATCAAAAGTAAATGGCAGAAATTCTGTCTCGTCTGGGGGTGACTACGACCATTCAGGCCCAACGAGTACACCAATGGAAATATCGTCCAGATCGGCCACCCCGGTCTCAAATGCATGACCTAGTGCAACTAGTGAAAAAATGGCTGCAGCCTGAGGTGTTGTCTAGCCCCCAAATCGTGGAGCGGATCGCGCTGGACCGATACCTGAGGTCCCTGCCAGATGACCTTCAACGGTGGTTCAGCCATGGAGACCCCAAAACAGCAAACCTCCTTGTTGAGATGGTGGAACGATTTACAGTGGTGGAGGACCTGCTCGGACCTACCAAGCACATAGGACCCAGTCTGCCATGGCCTGTTCGACCAACTGCTGCCCTTCGAAAGGATGTTCCAAGGAGCCCTGGAACAAACACCCCAGAAGGACAAGAGTCACCCCGGTACCACCTCGGCATTCTGTTCCTGCTCGGAGAGGAGGGGATGTACAATGTTGGCGATGTCATTTCTGGGGTCATACCCGGGCACACTGCCCACTGCTAAAGGAGCCCATGGAATGCGGGGTTCTGCCGAGGGGGTCTTTCTGTGCCCATAAAGTATTCACCACACATCTCGATGTGGATGAGAAAAAGTTTGAGTGTGAAGTCCAAGTGAACCACCTCCCTGCCTGGGCTTTGTTGGACTCTGGAAGCATGGTAACCCTTGTTCATGCTAGAGTAATTGGGAAGATCGGTCCGGTAAGCAAAACTTTACGGGTGGTGTGCATTCACGGTGACACTAGAGAGTACCCTACCATCACGGTATCTCTTCAGCATGTGGCACTTGTACTCAAGAGGTTGGGGCGGTAAAGAACTTGGTACATGATGTTATAATAGGATGAGACTGTCCATTGTTTACCAAACTGTGGGAACAAGGAGAGCAGTTCAGAGACTGGGGAGAAACTAGCCCCCTGTTCCTGCCACTGAGAGGAATAACCCTGAACTGCCAAATGTTCTTAATGTGGATCCGGATGAGGAAAATGCTCATGATGTGGTTAATGGTGATACTGTAAAGAAGGTTAATGAATGAATGAATGAATGAAAACTTATATAGCGCGGCACATGCAAACTGAATCGCCTCTGGGCGCTTGTTGTTCCTGTCTCCTTTGATATCAAAAGAGAAAAGTCTTGACCTTTTTCCTAAATGATAGGTGGTTCTCCTCCAACCGAATGCTGGTTGGTAAAGCGTTCCATAGTCTGGGACCTTGGACCGCGAATCTTCTTTCTCCTTTGGACTTGAAGTTGGCTTTCGGAACCTGGAGTAGGTTCTGATTTGTGGATCGCAAAACGCGATTGGGATTATGCGTTTTTATTAATTCGCATAAGTAAAGGGAGGCATTCCCATGGACACATCTATGCGTAAGACAGAGAGCAGCTCTTCTTATGCCTGTTATTCTGTCCTGCCCGCATTCGAGCACCAGTGTAATGTTTGGGGGACCTCCCTGGCTAGTGCAAGGTTTGAGCCTCAGGTTGGGGTAGAGAGTGTCCAAGTAGCAAATACCCTGTCTAAAATCCAAAGTCAGCAGGCAAATGAGTTCTTGCAGAGAAATAACGTTTTCAGACTTGCCAGGGCTAACTAGTGTGATAGAGCATGATATTATCACAGAACCTAGAGTCAACGTTTTTGTCCAGCCCTACCGCATCCCAGAGGCTCAAAGAAAGGCCGTTTCAGAGGAAGTGAAGAAAATGCTACACCTGGAGATCATCGAAGATTGGCAGAGTGAGTGGTCAAGGCCGATTGTGTTGGTACCAAAGCCCAACGGGACTCTGTGATTCTGCAATGATTTCCGGAAACCTAATGAGGTTTCACAGTTTGATGCCTAACCCATGCCCCGGGTAGATGAACTTATTGAAATACTAGGTCCAGCCAGGTATATCACAACATTAGACATTACCAAGGGGTATTGTCAAATCCCGTTAACTAAGGCTGTTAGAGAGAAAACTGCTTTTTCTACTCCAGAGAGGAGTTTTCAGTACAAACAAATGCCTTTTGGACTGCAAACTGCTTCAGCCACATTCAAGCGAGCAATGGATAGGATTTTACGACCTCATCGGGAGTATGCCTCAGTGTACTTGGATGACAGTCATTTTTAGCAGAGACTGGGAATCGTACTTGCCCAAAGTCCAGGCAGTACTGGACTCTCTTTGGAAGGAGGGGTTTACAATAAACCCTGAAAAGTGTGCTTTTGGGATGGAGGTGGTGAAATACCTGGGCTATATCGTTGGGTAGGGGGGTGGTGAAACCTCAGATCAGAAAGCTAGAGGCTATAGTTGACCCCGCCCCCTCACAAAAAAGCAGGTACGTGCATTCCTGGGCATGGTGGGATACTACAGGAGGTTCGTACCCAACTTTGCCACATTAGCGGCTCCATTGACCGATCTGACCAAGGGTCGGAAATCAGTCATGGTAGAGTGGAATACAGACGCTGAAAAGGCTTTTTTGGAGCTCAAGTCAACACCCTGTCCTGATAGCACCCAACTTTTCTGAAGAGTTCATTGTCCAAACTGATGCTTCCGATGTAGGATTGGGAGCTGTATTGTCACAGGTTGTTCATGGTGAGGAGCACCCAGTAGTCTTTCTCAGTAGGAAGTTGACACCAGTTGAGAAAAACTACGCTATTATTGAAAGAGAGTGTCTGGCCATTAAGTGGTCTCTGGAGTCCCTCAGATATTACCTCTTGGGGAGGAAATTTAGGTTGATTTCTGATCATGCCCCTTTAACGTGGCTGAGGCAAGGTAAAGGGACTAATGCCAGGATTACCCGTTGGTTCCTGGCGCTCCAAGAATTTAAGTTTATAGTGGAGCATAGGCCCGGGAGACTGCATCAAAATGCAGATGCCCCCTTACCGAGTCCATTGTTTGAGCTCCATTGTTGCCTTTACCTCCTTGGCGTTGGGGCACAGGGGGGGGGGATATATACAGGACGCCGTGGCTGGGTCCTGGAAGGACGTTATGTTTCCCCTTTATTTGGGCTATGGTCCTTTTAAGAGAACCGAAAGGGTTAATGCACCTGTCCAGGAAATGGCTTAAGTCAGGATAGGAATTTGCAGGTGAGAGTGAAGGAGTGTAGCAGAGACTATGCATGGTAATGCTGGACAAGTAAATGCTGTGATAGCTATGAGAAGCTGTGAAAAGCTTTGAAAGGACTTGGCTGTGTCCTGCCTGAAAGCCTGCTGCTGGAGGACTTACCTGCAAGGACTGTTGAACTGCGATAGGAGTACTGAGCTCTATGAGTCGGTGAGACTGATTATTTATTTTGTTTTGCTGCCGTGAAGCCATTTATGTTTAATAAAGCTCAGTTTTAGATTTAAAAAGCCTGTGCCCTGCGGTCAAGCTGGTCCCCCGAACATTACAATATATATATATATATATATATATATATATATATATAAAAAAAATTTACCACAGTTTAGGCTGATACGTATTCTTCTACATATTTTTGGTAAAAAAAATTGCAGTAAGTGTTTTTTGATTGGTTTGCGCAAAAGTTATAGCGTTTACAAAATAGGGGATAATTTTATGGTTTTTATTATGATTTTCTTTACTAGTAATGGGGGCGATATTCGTTTTTTTTTTCTTTATCGCGACATTATGGCGGACATATCGGACACTTGTGACACCTATTTTGGGAACATTCACATCTATAGAGTAATCAGTGCTATAAAAATGCACTGACTACTGTATAAATGTGACTGGCAGTGAAGGTGTTAACCACTATGGGGCTAGGAAGTGATTCTAATTGTTAGGGGCGTGGCTTTCTGTGACACGTCACTGATCGATGCTCCCGATGAGAGGGAGCAGACGATCAGTGTTGTGTCACTAGGCAGAATGGGGAGAGGCCATGTTTACACTAGCCTCTCCTTGTTCTGCAGCTCTGTGACCCAATCACCGGACACCGGTGGACATCAAGTCCGCGGGTCCCTTGGGCACGGCAACGGAACTTGCGGCAGGAAATTAAAATTCACGTAAATATGTCACTTTGCGCAGCCGTGCCATTCTGCCGACGTATATTGGCGTGAGCCAGTCTTTAAAAAAGAGGTCCGGGAAAAATAAAGAAATAAAAGCCAGCAGCTACACATACTGCAGCTGCTGGCTTTTAATAAATTGACACTTACCTGTCCTGGAGTCCAGCGATGTTGGCAGTAGGGTTCCCGGGGTGAAGCTGAAAGGCTTTTCACTTTATGCCGGGAACCCTACTGCCGCTCCTCTCTCCTATTAGCCCGGCGGCCAGGGGAGGAGGGAGCCATGCGGTGACGTCACGGCAGGACTCCCGGAAGTGGGAAAGGATACCTGTCAAAGACAGGTATCCTGTCCCCCCTCCCCCCGAAGGGTGCCAATTGTGGCACCGGAGGGGAGGAATTCAATGAGCGGAAGTTCCACTTGAGGGTGGAGCTCCACTTTAAGTGGTTAAAGGATTCAATACAGCAGGTTTCCCATTTCTCTCTTGTCTGTACATATGCACAAACTTATGGCTTAAGAACTGGTCAGCCAAGCTTCCCTGTAATGAGCTATTGGCAGGTTTCACTTCTCATGGGAAACGTTTATTCGGTGATCCCTTGGACAAATATATCCCCAAAAAATTTGGAGGGAAGAGATCTCTACTTCACGTGAAGAAAGACATCAAATGTCCCTAGTTTAAAACCTCATGGACTGCTGCCTTAAATGTCTGAAAGATAGGTATGTAACTGCTGCCTCAAATGTCTCAGCGCCAGGGCAGTTCCACCACCAACAGGGCGCTAAGGCCAAAGGCAAGGCCAGGGCCAGAAAAAAGCCCTGGGTCCAAAACTCTTGTAAAAGTAGCACCAAGCTACCTTTTGAGGGGACGCCCCCACTCCATCAAGTGCGGGGGAAGGCTGCTGCACTTCGTGGACATTTGGAAAAACAATTCAGGACCAGTCGGTCCCCTCAATTATATCTTGCGGCTACATGCTGGAGTTGCGGGGGGTTCACCTTCAGAGGTTATTTGGCACCTTTCAAGGGGGAGGTATTATACAGGTATCTTGCACCCACTTCTGGGCATAGATTCCTGCAGAACCAACATCCAGGTTCAGCACAAAGGTGAACGACTTTGTTTCCCGAACAAGACACCCTCTCGCATACGGGATGGATGCGCTGGTAACTTTTTGGGATCAGTTTTCACTGATTTATGCGTTTCCCCCGATGCAACTATTACTGCAGGATCAGGATGGAGAAAAAAACAGTGAAGTCCTGGTACGCAGAAGTTGTAAGGATGTCCGTGGGAGATTCATGGGCCCTTCCACTTCAACCAGACCTACTCTCTCTATAAACTCAAAATTTAATGGTTTGGCTATTGAACCCCACAATCTAAGGAAGCAGGGACTCTCTAGTTTAGTAGTATCTACCTTAATTAGTGCAAGAAAAACGGCTTCCAGAGCTATATATTATAGAGTCTGGAAGGCGTGTGTCTCTTGGTGTGAAGCTAGAGGATGGCATCCTTGTAGGTATGTCATCGGCAGGATTCTTGATTTTCTACAGTTGGGTGTAAACTTGAAACTGGCCCCGAGCACTATCAAGGGTCAGATTTCGGCCTTGTCGATTTTGTTTCAAAGGCCATTCGCTACACATTCTCTTGTTCGGGTTTTCTTGCAGGGGGTAACCCGGATCAATCCACCAGTTAAGGCCCCCTTGTTTCCATTGGACTTGAATTTAGTCCTTACAGCATTACAAAAATGACATTTTGAGCCGTTGGTTCATGCTCCCTTAGTCCTCTTGACTAGGAAATCAGCCTTTCTAGTAGCCATATCCTCGGCTAGAAGGGTATCAGAGATAGCTGCTCTTTCCTGTAAAGAGCCCTATTTGATTATTTTATAAGGATGGAGTCGTTCTACGTCCTCATCCGACCTTTCTTCCCAAAGTGGTATCACGTTTTCATTTGAACCAAGATATGGTTTTCCCGTTCGTTTTTTCCAGAACCCACTTCGGCAGAAGAGAAATCATTACATTCCTTGGATGTAGGGAGGGCAGTTAATATTTATCTTGAAGCTACTGCCCAGATTCAGAAAACAGATGTTTTATTTGTACTGCCAGAAGGCCCTAAAAAGTGGATTCCCTAGGATAACCTAGGAGAAAAATCCTCCGTTTAAGGTTAACGCACTCTGCTACACTCCTTTACTCTCACCTGCAACTTCCTGTCCTGACTTAAGCCATTTCCTGGACAGGTGCATTAACCCTTTCCGTTCTCTTAAAAGGACCATAGCCCAAATAAAGGGGAAACATAACATCCTTCCAGGACCCAGCCATGGCGTCCTGTACAATATATATATATACACACATATATTTATTTTTGAGGCTATTTATTATAGCAAAAAGTAAAAAAAAATAGGGCTGTTACTGATAAAAAATTTTGTGTTTGATCGATTTTTTTTTTTTAATAGATTATTCAACTAATTTCAATAGCAGGATACAAAAAATCACACAAAGGCAGCGCTCGATGGGAATAGCATTAACATTTTTATAGTGTTCAAGTAGGTAACAAAATTAATATTGCCCTGGAGATAAAATCGATTTAGCTACAAAAACTGTAAAATCGGTGCAATACCAAATGGTAGCAGTCATAAAAACATGTAGCCAAGTATGATACTGGTATAAAAAACAATTTGCGCTATAAACAAAAATAGAGCGACAATTTAAAAAAAAATCTATATTTTACTTTTTGCTATAATAAATACCCCCCATAAAGATATACATTTTTTTCTCAGTTTAGGCCGATACGTATTCTTGTACATATTTTTGGTAAAACATTTTTAAAAAAATCGCAATAAGTGTTTAACGATTGGTTTGCGCAAAATTTATAGCGTTTACAAAATAGGGGATAGTTTTATGGCATTTTTATTAATATATATATTTTTTTTTTACAACTAATGACAGCGATCAGCCTTTTTTTTATTCGTGACTGCGGCATTATGGTTGACACATCGGACAATTTTAACACATTTTTGGGACCATTGTCATTTTCATAGCAAAAATTGCTATAAAAAATGCATTGTTTACTGTGAAAATATGACAATTGCAGTTTAGGAGTTAACCACTAGGAGGAGCTGTAGGGGTTGTGTGTGACCTCATATGTGTTTCTAACTGTAGGGAGGTGGGGATGGAAGTGTGACATCACTGATCACCTTTCCCTATATCAGGGAACAGACTATTAGTGACCTTGTCACTGTGAAGAACCGGGAAGGTGTGTTTTTCACACACCTTTCCCCATTCTTCAGCTCCTGTGACTGATCTCGGGACACCAGTGGCGACCGGGTCTGCGGGTCCTGCGGCCGCGCCCACATCTGGGCACTTAAAGGGGACGTACAGGTACATGCCTGTGCCCAGCCGTGCCATTCTGCCAACATAAATGTGCAGGAGGCGGTCCTTAAGTGGTTAATAAAACATCACAAAGCCATCAGAAATATATACGGAAACCTGCAGTACACTGAGGCTGAAAGCCAAATTCCTTTTGCTGCCCGAACATCCACTTGATACAATTTTGTGAACGTATGCACTGAAAACCAGGTGGCAGCCTTACAAATCTGAGCCACAAAAATCCGATGGCGAAAAGCTCAGGAGGTTCCTACACCCAGGAGGTTCCTAGACCGTAGGCCTGAATGACCAATTGGCGGACCCAATTGGCAATGGAAGCTTTGGAAGCTGCTTGCCCCTTCCTTGGGTCCCTTTGGTAAGTTTGATCCTTGGATCTCTGCAGATCTAGACAAATAAACCTTGACTGTCCGGACAACGTCCAAAGAATGCAGTCGTCTCTCTTACGCTGAACGAGGCTAAGAGAAAAAAAGAAGGCAAAATAAATGTCCTGATTTAAATGAAAGGCCGACACCACTTTTGGCAAATAGGATGGAACGGGTCGTAACACGACCCTGTCGTGGTAAAGGATCAAATATGGTTCCCTGCATGAAAGGGATGCCAACTCCGGCACCCTTCTAGCCGAGGTGATATTGGCTAGCTTGTGTGACAGCAAGTACTAATGAAATTTCCTTAAAGGAGTTGTAAATAATAAAAAAAAATATGCTGAAATGACTGTTTACAGGTAAAGAGACATAATAATTAACCGATTCCTTGTAAAAATGATTACAAATAGATAAAAAGCAATCATATAATGTACCTGTAGTTTCTAGTTTCGTTATTGCATTTTGTTTCCTGCCTCTCTTCTGTACAGAAAGAGCATACAGAGCCATACAGGGCAGTGATGGTTTGGAAAACAAAACTGGAGGTGCTGTGGGGTTTTAGACACACAGTAATCACAGGGAGAAAGCTCCCAGCACTATCAGGAAACAGAAAACCAGGAAGTGTGCAGATCAGAGAATTACAGCAACTTGAGAGCAAATAAACAATGGAGGACATGAAAACAGCACTGCATTAAAGGTAAAGGAAGCTATTAAGATTTAAAAAAAAAAATTTACAAACGCTTTAATAGGTTCAAATGGTTGTTTCTGTAACACAGACAGTACCAAGTTCAAGTCCCAAGGACACGTCGGTGACCTAATAGGGGGAAGCAAACGAGATGCCCCCTGCTTTAAGGTTTGGATCAGTGAATGGAAGGCTAAAGACCTTTGAAACAATACTGATAGGGCCGAAACCTGACCTCCGATTGTACTCAAAGCCAGTTTGATTTTTTCTAGTGACAGCTTTCCTAGCATTTACTGGGGTAGATATCACTGGTCCCGAGATGCTTTCAGTCCTTTAACACTATTGCTTCATTAGCCATGACGTCAAATTTAAAGACTGTAAATTGGGGTGGAATATAGGACCTTGAGACAGTAGGTCGGGGCGCTGCGGAAGCGTCCATGGTCCGTCTTTTGTCAGTCTGACAATCTCTGGGAACCAGGGCCTTCTGGGCCAGGCTGATGCTACCAGAATGACTGGGACCCCCTCTCTCCGAATCCCGGGCAACAAAAGTGGAAGGAGAGTGTGACAGAACCCACTCTCCCTGTCTGTTTTGGAAGGGACTGGGGGCGGGCCTCCTACCGACAGACTATGGGCCAGAAAAGATACTGGAGACCCGGGACATGCTGGCATTGAGATAAAGTAATGTAATGTGATGTTACAGCCCTTCTCCCCCCCATCCCCCCTCTTGTTGCTGTGTCTATATGTGTTGATTCATGACACAGACAATGGCCTGGGCTGCAGACATCTCTCCCCTTTTAGACAAGGCTAAGGGGAGTGTCCCTAACTGTGTGTAAAACTGTATGTTTTGAAATGTAATAAACAGTTTAAGCTCTGCATGTTTAACCCTCAACACCTGTGTGGATTGTCTCGTGATTGAGGGGTTAAGGGCTGGTTATGGCGAATCTGCAGGCTGCGGGTGCGTTTGGAGAACAGGAGACACAGGTCTGGCGGATGTGCCCACCTGGGGTATCCAAGATCCGTCACAGTGGTGGCAGCAGTGGGGCGTCTCCTGCAGTCCAGGACATGCAAACCACCACCAAGATTCAAAATCTGGGCAGCCGCCAAGGAGTGAAAAGAGGACCAGCCAGCATGAGAGTGGAGTTCGGGAGGAGGCTGCAAGGCATGCGGAAGAAACATCAGGGACCAGCGATAGAGCACACCATGCTTGGCTGGGAGGATGTGATCAGCCGGCAACTATGGCATGAGGTGCTAAGCCATGAGCGGCACCATCAGGGGAAGATCATTCCCTCCTCCTCAGAGATGTACTGGACGCAGTACTGTGCACGAGAGGTGTTCCTGAGGGAACGACCGCGAGATGAATGGAAGATGGAGCTTGGAAGATTGGTCCAGGAGGAGATAAAGCTGGACACCAGCTACAGAGCCCTCCGGTGGTTTGCGGCTCAACTTTGGCCAGGTACAGCAGATGGCGGTCTGACAGAAGGCATTGGCTATGGCAGCATGGGGCTGCTCCATCAAAGAATGTACGGAGACCCAGACTTTGGGAGCGATGAGGAGTGGCGGCTGGAAAACATCCTGGACTTCCGAGATGAGGTGCTGGACCTCCCCGGAGAGGCATGTGACCTGGAGGAATTGGAGTTCCTGGTTGAGCAGGAATGGGAGCTCGAGACTGCCTACAAGCGGCTGTTTGACGGTGATCAGCAGCCTGGCATGGCTCCCGTTGCTTGGGACTCTCCGGGAGAAATAGCAGACAGTCAAAAAGATGAGGAGCAAATGGG
Source organism: Rana kukunoris (assembly GCA_029574335.1). Lineage (NCBI taxonomy): Eukaryota > Metazoa > Chordata > Amphibia > Anura > Ranidae > Rana > Rana kukunoris. The sequence continues at coordinate 388,933,161 of CM056052.1, forward strand.
GCCAGGGGTGACCCTACGTTTTCCTGTCCTAACCGCAATGGAAGAAGTGGAGATGATACAGAGGGCACTGCGAGTGCTAGAATGCCGGAACGCACCGGAGGTCCCCCAGGCAGCGAGACAAGCTAACAGCATGAAGGTTTTAGAAAGGGGAGTCAAGACAGGCGCTGGAAGGCTGGGAAATGGTGATCAGCAGCAATCCAGAGTATCTCATCTGGTGCCCCAGCAGAAGCGCTGGCTACAGGGCAGAGTGCCCCAGGCATCTGCCCAGCATCGGAATTTTTTTTGGCTCCGGAGAGTGATCTGCGTGAGCTGTTTCCCCAACAGCAGATATCCCCACCGGGAGTAGAGGAAGCAATTCTCCCTCCCCAGCAATTGGACACTACCCCAATGTTCATCCCCCCAGCAGAAGTGCTGGCTACAGGGCAGAGTGCCACTGTAATATGCCTCGCATAAGAAAAAGAGTTGGATCCGCTCCGGAGAGTCTGAGAGATGACCTGCGTGAGCCGTTTCCCCAACAGCAGATATCCCCACTGAGAGTAGAGGAAGCAATTCTCCCTCCCCAGCAATTGGACACTACCCCAATGTTCATCCCCCCCAGCAGAAGCGCTGGCTACGGGGCAGAGTGCCTCTGGCCTCTGCTTACCCTCAGAGTTAGATCCAGGGAGTCCGAGAAATGACCTCAGTAAGCCGTTTCCCCAGCACTTGGACACTACCCCAGTGTTTATCCCCCCCAGCAGAAGCGTTGGCTACGGGCAGAGTTCTGCTGGCCCCTGTCCAGCCCTCAGTATGTTTTTGGAGGGTTTGGGAGACAGCCCCAGTCAGAAGTCACCCCAGTGGCTGGTCACAGAACCGGCAGGGGTCCAGCGGCTGTACTCAACTTTTGCATATGTCCCCCCCGGCAGAAGGGCTGGCTACAGGACAGAGCGCTGGCGGTCTCTGCCCAGCATCAGAACAAGAGATGAAGAATCAAGGAGATAGTCCCTGCAAGATAACTTCTCAGCAGCTGGTAACTACACCAGGAGAAAAGCAAGTACCTTTTCTCCCCAAATGTTCCCTACCAGCTGAAGCGCTGGCATCAAGGCAGAGCATAATTCAGCTCCCCCCAATATCTGCAACCCAGCCCCGGATCAGACGAGTGCATACAGCTGTTCCCACTCTGCAGCAGCTGTTTTTATTCCTGGGAGACCGTATGTGCGGTTTTGCTCCCCAGTGCCTACTTTTACTTTTCCTTTTTGCCTGGGGTGGGAGTTTGTGACTAACACAGGTCCAGACCAGTTGGGGGTCAGGAACCTGGTTAGTCTGTTTTTAAAAGGGGAGAAATGTGACAGAACCCACTGTCACTGTGCATTTTGGAAGGGACTGGGGACGGGCCTCCGAGCGACAGACTATGGGCCAGAAAAGATACCGGAGACCCGGAACATGCTGGCATTGAGATAAAGTAATGTAATGTAACAGCCCTTCTCCCCCCACCCCCACTTTTTGCTGTGTCTAATTGTGTTGATTCATGACACATAGACAATGGCCTGGGCTGCAGACATCTCTCTGCAGGGGGTGTGTATTGGGAGGCTGCCTGCTTACCATAATCTCATTAGGTGTATCTGTAGCCTGTTTCAATGTACACATGTTCAGTTCCCATTGGTTGTTCCTTGTCCCCCTCCCCTCTTAGACAAGGCTAAGGGGAGTGTCTCTAACTGTGTGTAAAACTGTAGGTTTTGGAATTTAATTAACAGTTTAAGCTCTGGATGTTTAACCCTCAACACCTGTGTGGATTGTCTCGCGATTGAGGGGTTAAGGGCTGGTTATGGCGAATCTGCAGGCTGTGGGTGCGTTTGGAGGACAGGAGACACATGTCTGGTGGATGTGACCACCTGGGGTATCTGAAATCCGTCACAGAGAGGGATCAGAGGGAAAGCATAAACCAGGTAGTACTGGCTCCATGGAACTATCAGAGCATCCGCTCCAATTCCCAGAGGATCTCTTGTCCGCGAGACAAACTGTTGTAGTTTGTTGTTGAATCTGGATGCCAGTAGATCGACTTCTGGTGATCCCCAATGCTGGCAAATTTCCTGAAACACCTCTGGGTGTAGGGACCATTCCCCTGGGCAGAACTTTCTGCCCAGTGAAGTATGTAGTTCACCTCTTTTAGAGCTGAACGACTCCTGGTATCGCCTTAGTGGTTTATATATGCCACTGTAGTGGCGTTGTCGGACTGGATTCTGATAGAATAGTCCTGAAGTTTCAGCATCCAGGAGTGTAGGGCCAGACGTACTGCCTGTAATTCCAAGACTTTGATGGGCAGGATCTGTTCTGTTCCTGATCATCTCCCCTGGCATATGTAGTCAGTACTTTCCAGGTTCCTTGGATAAAGCATTTTCCCTTTCACAGGTTCTGATTTTGCAACCACCAATATAGGCTTAAGGATAAGCACATTGGATAATCCAGGGATTTTCTTCCCATTCCAAGCCAACAGAATGCTTTGTTTTAAGTGCCTGGAGTGGAACTGGACATAGGGTATAGCCTTGAAAGAGGATACCATCCTCCCTAGAAGGCTCATACAGAGCCGGAAGGAGGGTTGACTGCTGCCCTTTATCTGCTATACCGGATTCTTCAGGGCGCAGATCCTTACTGGTGGCAAGAATACTGTTGCTTGGACCCTGTTTAGGATCAAACCTATAATTCTGAGCTGGTCTCAAGTTTGACTTTTCTGTATTTATGATCCAGCCTAAGCTCTTTAAATACTGTACTGTGTGTGTTATGCTCTGTTCTTGAGCCTGTACTGAGTGATCTCTAAGCAGGAGGTCGTCCAGGTACCTGAGCACCAGAATCCCTTGGGCTCTTAAAAAGCCCAGTACTGGTGCTAGAACTTTGTAAATATCCGAGGGGCTGTAGCCAGTCTGAAGAGTAGAGCCACAAACTGAAATTGATGTTCCTCTACTGCAAACCATAGGAATCTCTGGTGAGGCTGAAAAATAGGTATTTGTAAATACACGTCTTTTATACTGATGGGGGCTAAAAAGTCTCCCCTCTGTAGTGAGGTTACTACTGAGCAGACTGTTTTCAAAATGTCTGCAAAGTCCAGCAACCTTCCCCCCACTCAAATGAGTGGGGGAGTCCCTTCAAATGGAGGCTTGGTGCTGGGTTTAGAAGAATTTTGTACCCAGGTCTTTTTTTGGCCGTGTGGCTTTCCCCTGGCCTTAGCGCCCTGTGGATGGCGGAACCGCCCTGGCGCTGAGACATATGAGGCAGTCCCTGAAGTTTTGAATGAGGGACGTCTGGTGCTTTTCTTCACGGGAAGAAGCACCCCTTGGAAATTACTGCCTCCAGTAACTTGATTGACAAAGAAAGCATGAGTGTCTGCTGAAGCCAAGATACTATGAGATAGTGATGAGACACGCATGCAAGCCAGAAAATTACTCCAGAAGTGGCAATCTAAAGCCCGGGGATGGGAGATTCCAACACGGCCCATGACAAGGAAAATTACTTGGCTCAGACATATTGAACCAGAAGGCTTGACAAGACCGGTGGAAGGGGATGCTGACCTTGCCTGTGGGAATGTAGAAAGAGCAAGAGCTGGGGGGTACGCTGACATCCCGCCTCTGACCGAGCTTCGATCACCTCCATCCTGTCTTGCAACCGTAACAAGCTGTGGAGAGCATATTTTGGCCCACATTAATCTTCATTAAGCAGTTAATGACTGGCTCCTGTATACATATGTTGGCAGAATGGCACAGCTGGGCAAAGTAACGTATATTTACGGCACTTTGAAATTCCTGCCGGCAGGGGCGCCCCTGCCGCAAGCTTTGTGACCGCGGGACCCGCGGACACTATGTCAGTCGGTGTCCCGCGATCGGATCACAGAGCTACAGCAAGGGGAAAGGCAAGTGTAAACAAGCATCTCCCCATTCTGCTTAGTGACACTGTCACTGATCGTCTGCTTCCTCTCATCGGGAGCAGCGATCAGTGACATGTCACTCGTAGCCATGCCCCCTAACAGTTAGAATCCCTTCCTAGGACACACTTAACCCCTTTTTAGCTGCCTAGTGGTTAACCCCTTCACTGTCAGTCACATTTATACAGTAATCAGTGCATATTTATAGCACTTATCACTGTATAAATGTAAATGGTCCCAAAATAGCACCAAAAGTGTCCGATGTGACCGCCATAATGTCGCAGTCACGATAAAAATCACAGATCTCCGCCATAACAAGTAGAGAAAAAAAAATATGTCTGGCCTTACCCTGCCTCCACACCTATTATATTGCCTCACAATTGGCAGGACCCCAGACGATGCACTTTTTTTGCGATACGCGTCGGGGGACTCCACTGCTGCCGTTTTTAATTTTTGATAAGCGCTGTTTTACTCTTCTAAATGTAAGTGTTTTTACCTACATTAAAATCGTTGCACATTCAGTATTATGCTATGTGCCCTTCTTTTTTCCTTTAATATTCCTCTGCATCAGTTCCATTCTCTGGCCCCTTCTGGGTACCTCCTGGAAGCACCCACCTGCTTGAATCATTTCCTTGTCTCCTTTGGATTGATGTGCACTTCCTTGGGAACTGCAGCTGAGGATCAATTTTTCACTGTGGTTTACATTCTGCTCAGTTGACCCTCTGAACGTATGTTCTTCAGGGTTCACTGCTTCTGGCAAGCTTCCGCTTCAATGGTCGGTGGTGGATTTCTTACTGCACTTCATCCTGGAGCATTGGGAGTACTACCACTTCTATTCACATTGAACTTTTTTGATCATCAGTTTTATTCACTAGAGACTTTCCATAATTTACTATTGATATTATTTTCACTTATATTCACTTATTTGGGCGTTATTATATTTGTTCTATATGCTACACTTTTTATGTTTGTTCTGTGTCACTGGCAAATGAAAACAAACACAAATGGACGCACGGTTCACATTCAATTAAAGGGGAAGTTTACATTTCTCAGATTAAAATGATCACCATAACTGCAAAATTCTACACAGGAGTTCCAATAGCCATATGATGGTTGTCTCACGAATCAGACTATTTTGTTCAGTCTGAGAGGTTAAACGTTTTTTAAGGGAGTCAGTGCAGCAAGTACCTGGACTATCAAGCATGTCTCAGCTGGGTTGCTCTCCCGGCTCTCAGGGTCATGCCAGGACAGGTTGCATGCTGTGCTTCAAGCAGCTCCCCTCCGTTATTTGCACCCCTTGGCCCCTACATACCAGGACTAATATCTAACAAATGCAGCCCCCCCATTGATGCCCTAGGTGAGCACCCGGAGAATTGAGCAAGTTTGCCCCTCAACATGCCTGACTAGTGATGTGATGAGAAGTAGGTCATCATTCCTCCAGCACCTCTCCAGGCCATGCATGGACCACATCTGCAGACTGGGATGAGTAGTCCGGGCACAGGGAAGTGGAGGAGGGCTGCACATGCGCGTTGTCAGACAGTATTGAATGGTCAGCCTCCGACGTTAGAGTGGAGCGGGGATTAGATCGATGGGTTACCTGTCTGTCATCCGGAGAAAAAAGCCAACCCAGGGAGAGCGAGCGGAGATCAGCGGGGAGAGGAGGAGGAGGATGGGGGGCACACAGTACCACTGACACCAATTGCATACAGACTGTTCTACCTGGTAAGGATCCTCAGGAGAGCAAATTGGGTGTGCACCACCCCTTAACATCGGGTTAAGAACCGCCATGAGAATCCTGCAGCCGAATGCCTCTCTGAAAAGAAAGTGACGGGGCAACCCTATGAACCCAAAAATGATGTGCATCGGCTGTAACCCTAAAGACGAGCCGATGCAGGATCAGACAGAGGAGGGGGGATAAATACCCCTCAGACTCCTCCCTCAGGCCTTCTTACATGTCGACTTATCCTCTTTCTTTTGCTAGACATTGCCAAGTTAAAACAAGCAAAAATGGAACAAGAATCATAAACTCCGCCCTGAAATTCCCTAGTAGGTAACACGCCCATTTTCCTATGGGTTACTCGCAAAGCATGAAGTAAACAAAGTACCATAAACTTAGGGAGGTCAAGATTTGGAACAACTGTTGTGATTTTAAACCCTCGGAATAGTTCTATTTCCTCGATAAAGTAATAGTCTAAGTCTTCAAAAGGTAGTGAAATTTGATGCCATGGCTTGGACCTAAATCCACAGACCAAAACATCTACCAAAAGCTGTGGAGCAGAGCTCAGTGGTGGCAAGAAAACACAACCAGGCATACTTCTGAAAAGACACAGCCGATGCAGAGCTATTGCAGTGAGGGTACAATTTCTTAAAGCGGTATTTCACCCTAAATATAAGATCTCCCATGTGATCCAGCATACTGGCGTCAGCGCCAGTATGCTGTTTTTTTTTTTTTAATCGCACACTTACTGTATTATGCCGGAATTTCTTTTTTTCCCCCCGTGGTGGACGGCGCCAGTATAGCGCGTCACATCTTCCTAAAATACCCGATATGGACTCGGGTAATCTCGGCGAAAATGCGGCGCCTGCGCACAGACCTAGGAGCTGACTGCGCAGGCGCCGTATTTCTCCGAGTCCTACGGCTATGGCGCGTCACGCCCTCCGAAATAGGACTCGGAGAAATACGGCGCCTGCGCAGTCAGCTCCTAGGTCTGTGCGCAGGCGCCGCATTTTCGCCGAGATTACCCGAGTCCATATCGGGTATTTTAGGAAGATGTGACGAGCAATACTAGAGCCGTCCACCGCGGGGGAAAAAAATGAAATTCCGGCATAATACAGTAAGTGTGCGATTAAAAAAAAAAAAAAACAGCATACTGGCGCTGACGCCAGTATGCTGGATCACATGGGAGATCTTATATTTAGGGTGAACCTCCGCTTTAATGCCACCTGCCACCTTTAGGTAAATACACTGGCCAAAGCTGAGGAAGTCTTATAGACTTCCCTTTTAATGTTCTCATGTGACACTTAATCACATGACCAGAAAGAGGAAGTGGGAATAGATTTTCCCACTGTCTTATACTCCTCTTCTGTTCAGCGCTTTGCTCTGGGACATAGGAAGCAGCATGGCAAGCGCAGGCAGCTGGACGGGGCAGGCAGCCCCTAAAGACTACAAAGGTGCTGACTGCATCAGCCACCTGGCCCAGTCTGCCCCTGATCTTTGGGCTGCAGAACAGGTCCCCCCTCTTGCCGTTACCCAATAATGGCTAACTTGTTAAATGGTGAGTACAAATGGCCAAGCTGGTTTAATTAACGGTTGTAAAAAAAGATTGTTCCTGGAGTTGCGTTTTAAAAAATAAACAGACATTAAAAAGAAACCTAAAAGCCCCAGTTCTCTTTTAAAATATACTGTAAACACATATTCTTGACTAGTATGGAGTGAATTCTTTCTTCTGTTTTTTTTTTTTTTAAAGAATTGGTAAGCAGATTCCTAGCATCTGGTTCAATATCTTTTACTCCTAATTAAGTTATTGCTATTCATCCACTTTGAGAGGAGTGTGACACAAGGAAGCATTAAGAATAAAATACTTTATGTTATTGACAGTGTCACTAAACCAATTGTTGAAAACAAACTGCCTTAAAAATAAAATAACTGGTATCAATTAATTTTGTTTTCTTTTGTTTTTTTACAGTTAGCTTACCGTTTCAAAATCTTGGCTGTTAACTTCATGTAACCAACTAAGATGTTCATGAGCTTGCAGAAATAAGGTCAGGTGCCCATGCTGGGAAACTGGTTGGGACAAAAGCTTTCCACGCTTTCCTTTCTCTAAATACCAGCGGAACAAGAAATCTGAAAAATTCTGAAAAACAAAAAAGTATGTTTTTACAATAAATAACTGTGCTATTTGCTGAACTGCCTTTCACTTATACAGGCCTCCCGAGGGAACAAAAACCCCGATATGTCATACTTCTCAAAACGTGCTGCACTGTAGCACTGTGCAGGGAAGAGGCAATAAGTTAGTTAAAATGCAACTGCATAAAAAAGCCATAAGGGCAGCAAAATGTATCTTATGATCAATGTACTTTTTCATTGCATTGAAGCCTGAAGAGCATTGCACCCACAATCAGTGCATCGTGGGTGCAGTGCATCCATCCATCTGCAGCCTTAGGTTCATAAGGAGGTATAAACCTAGATGGAGAAGTGGCAAAGCACTACATAGACACAAAGGAGGTGGAAATCCTTTGTCCCACTTTGCACGTCACTTCAACCGCAATAGCAGATGGGACATGTAGTAATTTTCATAAACTTTTGATGAAGCGGCTATGAGTGGTTTTGTATGCAGAGATGCTACATTCAAATAACAGATTGCCGCACCCTAGGTTCAGATTTAGGGGATGTTTCATCTAACACGGTTTCATGTGACACCATACATTCGGGTGTCACATGAAACGTGGTCTAAAATGGGGGTTGGCAACTCGTCAAACAGTGGGGTGTGCATTATTCACATACAGTTGTGCTCATAGGTTTACATACCCTGGCAGAATTCATGATTTCCTGGCCATTTTTTAAAGAATATGAATGACAACACAAAAACATTTTTTTTTCACTCATGGTTAGTGTTTGGCAGAAGCTATTTATTATCAATCAACTGGGTGTACTCTTTTTAAATAATGAAAACAGAAACTACCCAATTGACCCTGATCAAAAGTACCATACCATGGTGATTTTGGCCTGATAACATGCACACAAGTTGACACAAAGGGGTTTGAATGGCTATGTTGTAGTATATGTAGTAATGTGTTGGGTGTTATCCATATCTACATATATATATCTACACATATATATATATATATATATATATATATATGTAGATATGGATATGTAGATATGGATATATATATATATAAAATCTAAAGTCTAAAATCGACCAGGCCAAATTTCAGTAACCTGTAATTACATGTTACACATCAAAAGACAAGTGTCCGTTGTCAAATGGGCAAGGAGATAGGAAGTCCATTTTTGCACATCAAACCTGTAATTACATGTTACACATCAAAAGACACTTGTCCATTGTCAAAAAGGCTACGAGACAGGATGGAGTCTTGTTTATACATCAAACCATTACTTAGGCCACAGGTAATCTAATTACTTATTAAAAAAAAGCTAGTTGGTATGCAAGGATGTATACTGGTTGGCTCCCGAATACTAATATGTGACTCCTGCTGGGAGTGACAATTACCTGACACTCTGCAAGACAGGACATTGGATCATGTCTTTCAGATCAAAGACGACCAATCAAATTGCTCAGCTATTCAGTGAAAAGGATATATATTCTGGGGATTCTGCTTGTCAGTCAGAGAATATACTCCCGGTAGACTCTCTGTATGAATATAGCACAGGTCTAGGCAAAGATGGGATTCTGAATAACTCTATTGGACTTTGTATCATCTGTGGACTTTGGACTTTGTGTATTGATTCCGAGTCCCCCACGGAATTCATGGGGCGGCCCACTATTGATGTAATATTAGGGGGAACTCGTGTAAACGCTTTGTTAGATAGTGGATCAGCGGTTAGTTTCAGTCGATCTGTTGTCCCTGGAAATTAGAAAATTAGAATAACAGGTGTCACTGGACATTCCATTGAAGCTCCTTTCGTGCGTGGTGTTGAGATGTAAATAGGTGTGATGTTGTTTGTCAAAATCAGGACATAATTGGTGCTGATGTCTGTACAGCAGGGTCTGGTGGTTGATCTTGCAAATATGAAGTTGTGGCTGATGCCTAGCGTGGTGTGCACAACAAGAAGGCACTTGAAGATGGGCTGCATGGTCTAATTTCCAGAAGACAGCCATAACTATGCGAATGCCACAAAGTATCCCGCTTACAATATGCCAAACAGCACAGAGACACGCCTCAAACTTTCTGGCACAAAGTCATTTGTAGTGATAAAACCAACATTTTGCTTTTTGGCCATAACCATAAACGCTACACTTGGAGAGGAGTCAACAAGGCCTATCATGAAAGGTACACCATTCCTACTAGGAAACTACAAAGGCACAGGGAATTTGGTTAAAATTGATGGCAAGATCAATGCAGTAGTTTATCAAAAAATACCAGAGGAAGATTTGCATTCATCAGCCAGGAAGCTGCGCATGTGACATACTTGGACATTCCAACATGACAATGATCCAAAACACAAGGCCAAGTCGACGTGTCATTGGCTACAGCAGAATAAAGTGAAGGTTCTTGAGTGGCCATCTCAGTCTCCTGATCTCCATCATTGAGCCACTCTGGGGAGATCTCAAACGTGCAGTTCATGTAAGACAGCCCAAGAATTTACAGGAACTGGGGGCTTTTTCCCATACATGATATTAAAGTAACTGTAAAGCTTATTTTTTTTTCAAAACAACAAACATGTCATACTTGCCTTTACTTTGCAGCTCGTTTTTTGCACAGTGACCCCGTTCGACGACTTCTGGGGTCCCTCGGCGGCTCCTTCCCACATCAGATAACCCCCAAGGAGAAGCGTTCTCCGCGTGGGATACCTTGCGGACGTGCCCCAGAGTAATTTATTCTGCGTCAATAGCTGACGAATGTATGACTCTGCCCCGCCCCCGCGTCATTGGAATTTATTAACAGCGGGAGCCAATGGCTGTGACGCCATCAATCTATCCAGTCAAGCACAGGAACCCCATAAAGCGGCCATCACTAAATGGCGGCCCGCGGTCCGAGTCCGGCCCCAGTGATGCTTCTGCCCGGACCGCCAGCCTGTCAGTAATGTTAGCATGTAGTTTGCCTGGGCCACGGGTTCCCTAGCAACCAGTGACGCTAGAAAATTCTCACTGGCGGGCCGCGAGTAGGGGCGTGATGTCATGTGCGTGCCCCGCCCCCTGCTGCTCACAGTTCCCGAGTCCAGGGCAGCTCTTCTTGCGAGTAGGGGCGTGACGTCACGTGCGCACCCGCCCCCCCTGGTGCTCGTGGTTCCCGTTGTTCGGCAGGTATCCTGGCTCTTTTTGCAAATAGGGGTGTGACGTCACATGCGCGCTCCGCCAATCTTCTGCTTGTGGTTCCCGGTCCTGGTTCTCCATATCCCGCAGCTTCTGTGTTTTACTTGTGTCCTCCTGCATTCAAGGTATGTGGGCATTGGCAACATGTATTGTGCACACTGCTGGGCATCTTTTTTTAACCACTTAAGACCCGGACCAATACGCTGGTAAATGACCCAAGGTGTTTTTGCGATTCGGCACTGCGTCGCTTTAACAGACAATTGCGCGGTCGTGCGACGTGGCTCCCAAACAAAATTTGCGTCCTTTTCTTCCCACAAATAGAGCTTTCTTTTGGTGGTATTTGATCACCTCTGCGATTTTTATTTTTTGCGCTATATACAAAAATAGAGCGACATTTTTGAAAAAAAACACTATTTTTTTACTTTTTGTTAAAAAAAAAATCAAATAAACTAAATTTTAGTCAAACATTTAGGCCAAAATTTATTTAGCCACATGTCTTTAGTAAAAAAAAAAAAATCGCAATAAAAAAAAATAGCTACCTAGCGGGAACAGCGACACTAATACAGCGATCAGAAAAATGATCGCTTAGTGACGCTGGCAATAGGGAGTGAAAGGGTTAACTAGGGCGGTGATCAGGGGGTTAAAACTTTATTGGGGGGGGTGGGGGGTCTATCCTGAACCTAACACTAACTGTTTTTTACAGTGCCTGTCACACTGACACTAAATGCAGTGATTAAATCACTGCATTCAGTAACACTGTGACAGGGGGGTGGGGGGGGCGATCACAAGGGGTTAATGTGCCTATGTGTGTGTGTGTCAGTGTTGTGTTGGTGCACACTTACTTGTCATGTCTTCTCTCATCAGCAGCGCTGGGAAACAGCGCTGCGATGAGAGAATACATCATTTCCTCCTTCCTGTGTAAACACAGGAGGAGGAAGTGACAGGCTGGGAGCGCGCTCCCATTGGCTGGGAGCGATCGCGGGGGGGGCGGAAAACACGGACATCCGCCCGCAGATCCCGGATCGCTCCCAGAGGTAGGGAGACCCCCGCACGCCGCGGAGGGGGTCCCGATGGGACCCCCGAACCGCACTCAGGCGGGGACGTAAATTTACGCCCTTGTGCCTGTACGAGCCATGTTGTGGCCGTATATGTGCGTGCGGGGGTCTTTAAGTGGTTAAAGGTCACGCTGATGGGCACCTTTTTTTTTTTTGTTAAGGGACACTGATGCACAAATTTTAATTTAAGGGGTACTCTGATGCATACATTTTAATTTAAGGGGCACTCTGATCGACAAATTTTATTTTAATGTGCACACTGATGGCAGGGCTCAAGTCCTGCGGGAACGCGTGGGAACGGCGTCCCTGCACTTTTTTCACAGCAGGAACGCCGTTCCCTTTGCAGAACTCGAGCAGAGAATAGGAGGAATTCTGCAGTGGGTACTAAGTGGGGGGCGAGGGGTTGTCAGGCAGCTCCCCCTCCCCCTTCAGCGGAGACTGCAGGCAGATTTAGGCAGCCAGCAGGTTTAGGCAGCGGAGTAACAGGCGTCCGGCCACCCCCCTCCCCGCACTGAAAAGTCAGCTGAGCGGACGGGATTAGGCAGCGGCGCGCAATTCCAGAAGACTCACGGAGAGAGGAACCTAAGGTAGTGGACTTTGCGGGGGTGCGAGCCGCACTGGAGTGACACCCGTGAACCGTCATATCCTGCCCTGCTCTCCCGTGGTCGCAGGTACGAGCAGAGTAAAGCAGCCCGCCTCCCCCTCCTCCTGTATGTCTACACAGGGGACCCGACCAGTCCCCTGTGTATGTCTGTGCATGTCAGGATCATCTAAAGTACAGGTACATTATAGTACTGAAGAGGGGGGGGGTCTGTACCTAATGGGGGGATCTGATCTGTACTGAAGGGAAATCTGTACTGTGAGGGGATCTGTACTGTCCCTATCTGTACTGAAGGAGGGGGAAATCTGTACTGTGGGGGAAATCTGTACTGAAGGGGGGGAAATCTGTACTGTGGGGGGGGTCTGTACTGAAGAGGGGGAAATCTGTACTGTGGGGGTGATCTGTACTGAAGGGACGGGGATCTGTACTGAAGGGGGGGATCTGTACTGAATGGGGGGATCTGTACTGAATGGGGGTGATCTGTTCTGAAGGGGGGATCTGTACTGAATGGGGGGGAAATCTATACTGTGGGGGGGATCTGTACTGAAGGGGGGAGTAAGTAAGTACATTTTGCAGAGGCGAAAAACCTAACCTACCTAAGGCAGTGTTTTATCATAGTGGCTTAGCTGTGTTAACTGTCTGATGTTTTTAATGGTATTCAGCAATGAGGAGTTCATGTACTTCCACTGATGTATTGGTATATCACCCCCTGTGTGCTGCATTAGTGACACCAGTGTCAGTATGTATTACCCCTATTTGGTGCAGCATGAAAGGGTTCATATACACTGACACTGGTGTCACTGATGCAGCACAAAGGGGTTAATTAAATTCCACTGATCACCAATGCATCAGTGGCTAGTAGGTGTATTTGATACTACCCACCCCATACACTCCGCACCCCCTCTCATCTACATACCACCCCCCCCATCTACATACTCTGCACCCCCCCCCATCTACATACTCTGCACCCCCCCCATCTACATACTCTGCACCCCCCCCCATCTACATACTCTGCACCCCCCCCCCCCATCTACATACTCTGCACCCCCCCCCCATCTACATACTCTGCACCCCCCCCATCTACATACTCTGCACCCCCCCCCATCTACATACTCTGCACCCCCCCCCATCTACATACTCTGCAACCCCCCCCCCACATCCATCTCTGCACCCCCCCCCATACTCTGCACCCCCCCATCTACATACTCCTGCACCCCCCCCATCTACATACTCTGCACCCCCCCCCCATCTACATACTCTGCACCCCCCCCCCATCTACATACTCTGCACCCCCCCCCATCTACATACTCTGCACCCCCCCCCATCTACATACTCTGCACCCCCCCATCTACATACTCTGCACCCCCCCAACTACATACTCTGCACCCCCCCATCTACATACTCTGCACCCCCCCCATCTACATAACTTCTGCAACCCCCATCTACATACGTCTGCCCCCCCCCCATCTACATACGCTGCACCCCCCCCCCCCCATCTACATACGCTGCAACCCCCCCCCCCCATCTACATACGCTGCACCCCCCCCCCCCATCTACATACTCTGCACCCACACCCCCCATCTACATACTCTGCACCCCATCACATACTCTCACCCCCCCCCATACTACAACATACCCCCCCATCTACATACTCTGCACCCCCCCCATCTACATACTCTGCACCCCCCCCCCATCCACATACTCTGGCACCCCATCCACATACTCTGCACCCCCCCACATCTACATCACTCTGGCACCCCCCCATCTACATACATACTACTCTGCACCCCCCCCATCTACATACTCTGCACCCCCCCCAGCTACAAGCCCCCCCCCATCTACATACTCTGCACCCCCCCCATCTACATACTCTGCACCCCCCCATCTCATACTCTGCAACCCCCCCTGCACCCATCTACATACACTACTACTGCACCCCCCCCATCTACATACTCTGCACCCCCCCCATCTACACATACTCTGCACCCCCCCCATCTACATACTCTGCACCCCCCCCATCTACATACTCTGCACCCCCCCCATCTACATACTCTGCACCCCCCCCATCTACATACTCTGCACCCCCCCATCTACATACTCTGCACCCCCCCATCTACATACTCTGCACCCCCCCCATCTACATACTCTGCACCCCCCCATCTACATACTCTGCACCCCCCCATCTACATACTCTGCACCCCCCCCATCTACATACTCTGCACCCCCCCCATCTACATACTCTGCACCCCCCCCATCTACATACTCTGCACCCCCCCATCTACATACTCTGCACCCCCCCCATCTACATACTCTGCACCCCCCCCATCTACATACTCTGCACCCCCCCCATCTACATACTCTGCACCCCCCCCATCTACATACTCTGCACCCCCCCCATCTACATACTCTGCACCCCCCATCTACATACTCTGCACCCCCCCCATCTACATACTCTGCACCCCCCCATCTACATACTCTGCACCCCCCCCATCTACATACTCTGCACCCCCCCCATCTACATACTCTGCACCCCCCCCCATCTACATACTCTGCACCCCCCCCCATCTACATACTCTGCACCCCCCCCCATCTACATACTCTGCACCCCCCCCCATCTACATACTCTGCACCCCCCCCATCTACATACTCTGCACCCCCCCATCTACATACTCTGCACCCCCCCCCCCCCATCTACATACTCTGCACCCCCCCCATCTACATACTCTGCACCCCCCCCATCTACATACTCTGCACCCCCCCCATCTACATACTCTGCACCCCCCCATCTACATACTCTGCACCCCCCCCATCTACATACTCCGCACCCCCCCATCTACATACTCCGCACCCCCATCTACATACTCTGCACCCCCCATCATTTTTTTTTTGGTGGGGGAGTGGATCTTGGGTGGGAGTTCCCACACTTTTTTCCCCAGGACTTGACCCCACATATTTTGTTAAGGGGCACACTGATGGACACATTTTGTTGTGCACATCAGAGTGTCCCTTAACATAAAATGTGCCTATCAGGCGTGCACATTAAAAATATACCCATCAGCGTGCCCGTTAAAATAAAATTTGTCCATCAGAGTGTTCCTTAAATTAAAATGTATGCATCAGAGTGCCCCTTAAATTAAAATGTGCCCATCAGAGTGTCCCTTAACATAAGAGGTGCCCATCAACATGACGCTTATTTTATGTTAAAGCGGTATTTCACCCTAAACATAATATCTCCCATGCGATCCAGCATACTGGCGTCAGCGCCAGTATGCTGTTTTTTTTTTTTTTTTAATAGCACACTTACTGTATTATTGTAGAATTCCTTTTCTGTCCCCCGTGGTGGACGGCGCCAGTATAGCGCGTCACATCTTCCTAAAATACCCGATATGGACTCGGGTAATCTCGGCGAAAATGCGGCGCCTGCGCACAGACCTAGGAGCTGACTGCGCAGGCGCCGTATTCTCCGAGTCCTACGGCTATGGCGCGTCACGCCCTCCGAAATAGGACTCGGAGAAATACGGCGCCTGCGCAGTCAGCTCCTAGGTCTGTGCGCAGGCGCCGCATTTTCGCCGAGATTACCCGAGTCCATATCGGGTATTTTAGGAAGATGTGACGCGCTATACTACAGCCGTCCACCGCGGGGGACAGAAAAGGAATTCTACAATAATACAGTAAGTGTGCTATTAAAAAAAAAAAAACCCAGCATACTGGCGCTGACGCCAGTATGCTGGATCGCATGGGAGATATTATATTTAGGGTGAACCTCCGCTTTAAGGGGCACACTGGTGGGCACATTTTATGTTAAGGGGGACTCTGATGGGCACATTTGATGTAAGGAGGCACTCTGACGGGAATACTTGATGTAAAGGGGCACTGTGATAGGGACACCTGATGTAATGGGGCATTGTGATGGGGACACCTGATGTAAAGAGGCATTGTGATGGGGACACCTGATGTAAAGGGGCACTGATGGGGACACCTGATGTAAAGGGGCACTGTGATAGGGACACCTGATGTAAAGGGGCACCGTGATGGGGACACCTGATGTAAAGGCGCGCTGTAACGGGGACATCTGATTTAAAAGGGGTGCTGTGACGGGGACACCTGATGTAAAGGGGTGTTGTTATGGGGATACCTGATGTAAAGGGGTGCTGTGACGGGGACACCTGATGTAAAGGGGCACTGTGATGGGGACAAATGGGGACTTGAGATTCGGACCTCGGCCCTGAGAAAATTTTAGTGACCGGACCTCCTTTGAATTTTAATTCAAGACCCCTGCCATAGAGAGAGGGGCAGTGCATCACGAGTGAATTCCACGGCTCTGCTATTGGCCAGGCAATCTGGGACATCACAAGTGAATTCCACGGCTCAGGTAAGTAAAACGGGGGACGATGACTACCAGAAGATGGATGCATAAAAGTGAAAAAACATGAGGGTTTTCAACCCTTTTAAAACTGGGGTATGTAAACTTTTTATCAGAGTCATTGGCATAAGTTTCTTTTGTCATGATTTAAAGAGTAAACACAGTTGACTGATAATAAATGGCTTCAGCCAAACACTAACCATGAGTGAAAGAAAAATGATCATTCGTATTCTCTGAAAAATGGCGAGGAAATCAAATTATGCTAGGGTATGTAAACATATGACCACAACTGTATACTAACATGTCAAGATAAGAGTCTGATAACACATTGGGACTTGCCACAGCACATTCACAAATGAATAACCACCAATATGGAGACATAGAAGGTTGCCAATCCCGATACATATATGAGAGAAGAGAGCAAGTATCCCCAAAAACTAGAGTTATGGGATTTTTGAGGCAAGCCAAATAAAGGAAATCTGATCAATATAATATAAAAAAGTATATAATTTAATGATAAAGATATAAAACGGTGTAGGAGACACCAACAATAAAAAATAACAAAACAATATGCACAAAAAGCAGTAATGAGTCGGTGATAATGGTCATTGGTGGATAATGATGATAATTGTCATTGGTTATGATGCGGGCGCCCCCTCCTCTCTGCCATCATAGCAACTGTAAGCACTTGACCATTACAGCTAACAGCTGGGCGCGTACTGCGCATGCGTGAGTCACGTTGAGCTCTGTTATTGGCCAGGCAATCTGGGACCTGTGACATGTCCCAGAAGATTTCTGGCAGGGAGGGGCCACATACTGTGAGAGGAGACCTCTCCTAGGCGGCCGAGAAGAGGAAGTGGGACAGGAAGTCCCACTAAAAAGAAGGTACCCCCCCAAAAAAAGGACATGCCAAATGTGGCACGAAAAGGGGCACAAGGAGTGCTTAAAGCCTTCTACTTTAAGCACTCCTTGTGCCTTTTTTCGTGACACATTTGGCATGTCATTTTTTTGGGGGGGGGTACCTTCTTTTTAGTGGGACTTCCTGTCCCACTTCCTTCTTCCTCTTCTGGGCCGCCTAGGAGAGGACTCCTCTCACCCTATGTGGCCCCTCCCTGCCAGAAATCTTTTGGGTTAATTGTTAATATGATTTTTGACAATTGATATCTCATTTAGATTGCATTATATCTCAAATTTTGTATTGATGGCTCCTGGCAAAAAGGGCGATTTGTAAGAAAAGGCATTTTACATGTTGTATTTTATTATAATGTACTTGGAATTTTTATGCAATACATGTTTATATTGATATACAAATTAAACGCCGATTTGTTAATAATCACAGTTGTACAAGATTCGATAATATCTGCTGCACATATAGAACACCTTAGTACATTGTTCATCCAGCTGCTCTTACTGAAAATGGTAGTCCAGCACACCTTTTCGCCAATGTGGTTTCTATTGTATGAGCACCCATAATCCATGTGGTGAATGGAAAACAAGCAGGAATGATTCATTTCACTCCCCAGGAGGCAGACATTTGATGATCCTTGCTTACAATAAGTGCCTTGAATGAGTGGTGACCATCAGAGAAAGGATGAGCAATGGTTTAAAAAAAAAGTTTTCTGCAAACGTGTTATGCTGGATTGTTTTCACCTATTTTTATAAACTGGAGTTCGGCTTTAAAGCAATGTTTTTATGTATGCATCAAAAACCAGAAGAAATTAATACATACCTTATCAGCAAACTGAGTCATATAATGCTGCAGCCTGTTCTCACTGTCTGTTATTTCACATATCTGCACCAAAATATCAAAATCACAGAACTTCTCAGCAAGACTAGATGCCCACTGGTGCTGTCCCAACGTCACTGAGGAAAAACAAATATACCAGACATAATATTATTTAACAGAAGATTCATGGTTATAGCCTAAGTGCAACCATAATCACAAACAAGAAAAATCAACTCAAGGGACAGACTATTCCACAGGTGTCAAACACAAGGCCCGTGGGTCGAATTTGGCCCTCCAGGCATTTCAGGTGAGCCTCTCTGGAAGCTACAGGAGAGCTCCAGCCCTCCTCTGGTCCTCCTTGAGACCCTTACTTTCTGCTTTTAACCACTTAAGGACCGCCGCATGCATGTACATTTACGTCGGCAGAATGGCACAGACAGGCACATCAACGTACCTGTACGTGGCTGCCTTGACGTGGGTCGGGGTTTGATCGGGACCCCCCCAGTACATGCGACGGTTCCGGTGGCTGTGCGAGCGATCCGTGCTGAGGGGGTGGCTGTTCGTTTTTGTCTGCCCCCTCCGGATAGCTCCCAGCCAATGCGCGCGCTCCCTACAGTGTCACTTCCTCCTCCTGTGTAAACACAGGAAGAGGGAAGTGATGTGATCTCTGCTCTCTGCGTTTTTTTCAACCGCCACTGAGGAGAGATCACATCACATAGTAAGTCTGCACGACACCAGGACACGCAGGCACACTTAACCCCCCCCCCCGATAACCCCCCTCCCCCCCATCACAGTGTCACTGAATGCAGTGATCATATATGTATGATCACTGTATTTAGTGTCAGTGTGACAGGCAGTTAGTGTTAGGTCCAGGGTAGCCCCCCTAATAAAGTTTTAACCCCTTGATCACCGCCCTAGTTAACCCTTTCACTCCCTATTGCCAGTGCCACTAAGCGATAATTTTTCTGATCGCTGTATTAGTGTCACTGTTGCCGCTCGGTAGCTATTTTTTTTTTATTGTGATTTTTTTTTTTTACTAAAGACGTGGCTAAATAAATTGTGGTCTAAATGTTTGACTAAAATTTAGTTTATTTGATTTGTCTTATAACAAAAAGTAAGGGAGAGTGGGGGAATCAACTTCTGATGGTGGGGTGGCTCTTGACAACTAATATATGGTGAGGAGATGTGCTGGACATCTAATCTTACAGATACAACCGTCCCTTTTGAGGGCAATCAGAATGCTGAAGCGGCCCACAATGAAATTGAGTTCGACACCCCTGCACTAGTAGGTAGGATGGGTCTCTTGCACTGATTACGCCGTTAATGAAAATCTTCCTCTGTCCCCACCCCCCCATAATCATAAAGTTTAAGGGGGGTGGGGGCAGAGGAAGATTTTCAATAACAGAGATTTGCAACAATATGCAACTATAGGGATGTACAGAGAGCCCAACTAATCTATCCCTTTTCGCCCAGCTCTGCCACTCATAGAAGTAGTACTACAGCTTCTAGGCATGGAACTTGATTTATGAATGTAGGGGGTGGAGATATCAGTCATTCACCCATTTTCCATTCAGTTTTGGTTTATGATTTTGCCTGCACTTCAGCTATAATGACTTGCCTGTTTTCACAATCAGCTCCGGATGCAAAATTTTCTTCTAGATTCCTTCATGCATCAACACTTTTCTAAACTTGGCATAAAATCCCTTTCTCAGATGTTCATTAGGAGACACAGCACTGTAGATAGAAGACCATTGGGTATAATGCTGCCTACAGGACTGAACACTAGGCTGTACAAACAAATGAGGGGGAGCGCTCCACCTAGCTATAAGCTACAACTGCTATAGAGCCTCAAAATGAGCATAGCAGCAATAACAATTTCACAACTATACAAAACTGGCAACAAGTTCAAACAACCAACAACCTGGCAAAAATGATTAGACAAAATAATTTAGCAGGGGGCAAAGATAGCCTCTTTTCTCCATAATGCATCAATGCCTTATGTAGCACCTTCTAGTGTGCAAGAATAGATTTGTTTCATAGTAAAAAAAAAAAGTGGCATGGCTAAGAGCCAGGCTTGGGTTTAATCTGGGTCAGGGTGAGTGACTCAGAGGCTGGATGACTCAGCAAGCAGCACCTCTGGTAACTTCCCCTGCTTCCTGGAACCTTGGAGAAGCTTTTAGAAATAGAGGGTGGAGTCTGGGGGGAGCGGAATGGAGAACAAAGGCCTCAGCCAATCCCTAGCAAAATGGGCAGGCACCTTCTAAATATTCCTGGGTCACGTCGGCAGGGGAGTTGGGGGGTGCTGGAAAGACTCAACACCACATAGAAAAGTCCCCAGATTCAATCTATACAAAAAGTGGCAAATACATTTAATGAAAAAAAATTGTCATAATATACTCACTACCGATATAACCTTAATTAAATCAATATTTCATAAAACAAAATGTCAGAGCAACCACCCTCTACTATATAAATCATATGCTAAAAACAATCCATATATGAACATTTATAGGGAGATGATAGTCACCGCTCCAATAAGGTATGGGGATGGATCCGTATCCTCTCAGAAAAACCCAGGTGCCGGCAATGCACAAAGCAATTGTAGAAAGAAAATGTTTGGACAGCCGCACTCTGGAAAAACCTTCTCGGTTGCCTTAATTTGGTAAAAGTAATCAAACACCGCACATCACAGCAAAAATAGGGGCATACAGCCGACGTTTCTCACTATCAATCAGTGCTTACTCATAGCTAGCATGTAAGAAAATGCACAAAAAATATATAGTATCAAACAAAAAATCATGTGATCAACATCAACCAATAATACAAACTTCTCAATTGAATGAGAATCTATTTCATGTGTCAGTTAATTGGATACCACTTATGGGTGTAGACACACCTGAGAACCATTAACTCTTTGAAACAAGGGGCTGTAAACTGAAAGTGAAAAAAAAAAATCCTTGTACTGTTTGTATAGAAAATAAATGAGGTGTAAACAAAGTGGTGAAGTAAAAATAAAAAAAAATGACCTGTGTTTATATTATAGTGACATAGTGTGATAAAGTTAAATTTGGTGGAGTGAAATTAAATTGAATCCAAATATGGGTGACTATAAGTTTGTATAAAAAAAAGAAGTAGAGTGTATATTTTTTTAAATAGACATACTAATATTTGGAAAGGTGATACCTGTGAGGAATATATATATATATATATATATATATATTATCCGAAATAAAAATATGTGTAGCATTATAAATATATAAAGTTCCTCGCAGTTCATTATTTATATCTGTGTGTTGTTGTTGGCGACGGTGTCGCTATAGTTTATATACGAGTGTCAAAAAAAGCTTCTGAAGATACAATGAGTTTGTCAATTTGTAAACTAAGATAATAAAGAGATATACTGTATGTATTGAGACTTCATCACATGCTAAAAACACACCAGAAAGCCAGATAGAAGAACAAGAGGGTTGTGTACATTGGAGCCTGGGTCTTAGTGAGTGCATTCTGATTCATAACAAGGGGACACATTCATGCGGTGAATGCAGTATGCAATTGAGGCACTATGGGTCTCTCTGAGGAATTCCATTGTAGAGCAAATATTCTGAAGCATATAACTGACACCAATGTTGATGTGTTTTTGCAATGGCACAGAGCACTAGTACAATTTGGATGCTAACATTTTATGGGGCTTGTATTTTAAATGAAGTTGAACACTTTTGTATGTTATATGTGGGTTTGCGTTATAAGCACGTTATTCATCATTATGGATATATAGAAGCGCTGTTCCACAACTTTTGGGGATTTTTCCCATCCATGTTTGATTATGTTGGATTGAAGAGGAGTGAAACCGGGCAGAGGGAACTGCCTCAAAGGAGACTATCAACCCAAAACCATCATGATGTGAACTGATAGGTGCCACCTGGGACTTTTATATATATATAAAACTTTTTTTATCGATTAACAAAATATACATTAAAACAAAAACAGCAACCAACCCAGCAAAAACACTGGGTCTGTGACAGGCCAACACGGTCCAAAAACTCAAATAGTACAGGTACCAACGTTGTCTGTCTATCTAACATTAGTACTGTCTACCTGAACACCTAAAGACAAGTAAACAAGGAACCCCCCCCCGCTCAGCTCCCATTCTCCCTTCCCCATGAGATTACCTGAAAGGTCAAGTTGCTCCATCTCCCATTCCTGTCCAGGATTCAAGGGTAACACCCCATATGTCTAGGCCGTTCCACCATATTTATGTTGCATAGAAATACAAATACAGCCATCAGGCACTATCCAACAGTCAGATCCGTGTTGTACTATGCTTGCCACACCTTGTCAAATTTCTTCCCGCATCCTCTAGAAAGATACGTTGCCTTATAATATGGCATCATAAAATTAACTAGGCCTTTCCTCCACTTGAACTGGGATTTAAAAGCATGTTGCAATTGAATGTAACGAAAAAAACAGAGCGTTCTGCAGATTGTGTCTAGCTTTAAGTTGGTAGAATGTTAGCAACTTCCCATCTGTAGTGACATCTTTAAGCGTCTTGATTCCCCTGGTGGCCCAAGCCCATTGGATCGCCAAATGACTAGAAATGCGCCAGTTTAGGATTCATCCACAAAAGGAGTGGATGGAGAGAATCCCTGGTAACTAGGACATGCCATACCAACCGCTTCCCCCCACGCTTTAATCAAGGCTCTCATAGAAGCAGTAAGCAAAAGACCCATCTATGAATGGCCAGTCACAGAAATTCAAAAGAGCCTAAATGCGCCGCCTCTAAAACGGTGGCCGAATCCCCCTCGTCTGAGGTTAACCACCTATGGACAAACACCAGCTGTCCAGCCAGGTAATATTTCCTCCAGTCCGGCAAAGCCAACCCCGCTCCTCCCCAGGGTTCCTGCAAGAACTTCAATCCTATCCTGGGTTATTTAGGGGCTCATAGAAAGGTGCTTGTAAGCCCATCCAGCTTTCTAAAAAATGATTTAGGGATCCAGATGGGAGCATTCCTTAGGAAATACAGTATGACTGGGAGAATTTTCATTTTTAGTAAATTAATCTGACCTATAAGAAGAGTTTCTGCCAGGCCTGTATCTTCTGCTTTAAAAAGAGCAAGAGCGGTGCCAGATTTAGGGGGATGTAGTCACCCACATCCGCCTCAATCTTGACCCCAAGATACGTAATCTGAGTGACCTACTGCAGCAGCAAGGCAGGGTCAGCAATGTCCCGGTCTCCAGGGTCCAGCGGTAAGATAGACTATTTATTCCAGTTGACTTTTAACCCAGAAAACCATGAAAATTCATTCAGAATGTGCAGTGCTGCCTCTAGTGACTCCTTGGGGTCCTGCAAAAATAGCAACATGTCATCTGCATAGAGTGCCATGCCCTCATCTATAGTCTCCGCCCTAATAGCCTTAACCTCCCCAGCTGATTTTAACTCAACCACAATCGACTCCATCACAAGTGCAAACAAAAAGGGCGACAGGGGACAACCCTGCTTAGTGCCCCTACCAATTTGGAAAAATTGAGAAGTTTGTGTTTCTATGCAAACCACCGTCCTAGGGTTACTGTACAGCATCAAGATCCACTTTCGAAAAGTTGGGCCAAAACCCATTTTCCACAAGACTGCCTGCCTGCATGTAGTGCCAGTCAATAAAGTTGAAAGCCTTCTCGATGTCAATGGACACCACTATCCTAGTGAGAGAGGCATATTTGGCAATCTGCAGATGCGTAAATAATCGTCTGAGGTTGGTATCAGACTTACCCGGCATGAACCCCATCTGGTCTATATTCACCAGAGAAGAGATAAGCCCGCCAGTCTACTGGCCAGAACCTTTGTAAGAATTATTAAGCAGGGCTATCAGCCTATATGATGCGCACTCTAGAGGATACTTACCTGGCTTAAGAAGCAAAATCATATAAACATCTAGCATGGATTGAGGCAGTTGCTGATGTTGTATACTGTGAGTAAAGTAGTAAGTCTGGGTGGCAAGTGTTCCACATTTACCTTATAAATTTCCGCCGGAAAACCATCGGGACCCGGAGCCTTATGTCGGGGAAAAGCAAAAATGAGCCGCCTCCAGCAAGGCTGTGTAGGAGGAGTCCGATGGGCTGCTGGCATGGCTGTCCGCACACTCCCTCTCCCTGTCTTGTAACATTAAAACCTCAGCTTGTTGTTCCCCCTCCCCCTTTCCTTCTTAATGGCAGAAATACATTCCCCCCCTCATTATCGCCCTAAAGGCGTACCCGACTATTGGGGGGTCAGCAGTTTCCGGGTTTTTGGTCCAATAATCCAGAACCGATCCGCCAGGTGAGCATTTATCTCATCGTTTTTAAGCCAACCAAGCAAAAGTTTCCAACCCTTATGCCGCGTACACACGGTCGTTTTTTGCGATGAAAAAAAACGAAGTTTTTTAAAACGTCATTTAAATTGATCGTGTGTGGGCAAAACGTCGTTTTTTGTCTTAAAAAAAACGACCAAAAAAAAATTCCAACATGCTTGAATTTTTTGTGTCGTTTTTCAAAACGTCGTTTTTTGTTTCACAAAAAGTCACCGTGTGTAGCAAAAACGTCGTTCAAAACGACGTTTTTCAACCCGCGCATGCCCAGAAGCTAGTTATGAAGCGAGCTTCAATGGAAAAGAGTGGTGAACGTAACCTTGCTTTTTGTGAAAAAACGATGGTGTGAATGCAAAATTGTCTTTGAAAAGTGACGTTTCAAAAACGTCGTTTTTTACTTCACAGAAAACGTCGTTTTTTTTCATCGCAAAAAACGACCGTGTGTACACGGCATTAGACTTCCTCCCAGAAGAGAGGGCCAGGGTGACAAAGCGGATTATGGTCAGACAACCCACCCGCAAGGTAAAAAATATCTGTCACGTAGGACATTAGGATCGGATTGCCAAAAGCAAAGTCAATCCTGGCCGATAAGCAATGAGTCTGCGAGAGATGGGAAAAGCACTTGGCAGTGGGATTCTTTGCCCGCCCAGAGGCGATTTAATTTGCATGTGCTGCGCTATATAAGTTCTTCACTCACTCAGACAGCCCAGCAACCAAAGCGCACGACAGCAAATCAGTCGAGCCCAACCTGCCCACATTGGAGGAGTCCAACGCACCCAAAGTAGCATTGAAATTCCCCATAATCAGAAGTGGGAGAGAGCATGGGGGGCCAGTCTAACCAACAAATCATATAAGCACTGTACATTAAATGGTGGCGGCAGATAAACGTTTACTAATAGTTTACAATAGCAAATATCTATGACCAAGGCCACATAGTGACCCCCCGGATCCGAGATCACCTGATGGACAGTGCAGGGGACAGATTTACTAATAAGGATCCCTACCGCTCTTGCAAAGGAGGACTAGGTGGCATGGAATGCCTTTTGAATCCAAGGCCTACGTAATGCAAGTATCCTGCTTCCATCAAGGTGAGTCTCCTGCAGAAGGACTATAGGAGGCCTTACTTGTTTTAGGTACTGGAACACAGAGGCCCTCTTAAATTTGCTATTCAGGCCTTGTACATTCCAGGATACCACCTTAACTGAACTAGTCATTGTCATAGAACAAGATCATGTCAAACTGCAGGCCCATCTTACCCATATACTGGATATAAACATATCGGAAGGGCAAACCCCACATTATAGAGAATGAAGAGCTAAGCAAAGAACACCCCCTTTACCAAAAACAACAAACAAACAAATGCCCCCTGCTATAATACCAGAACCAACCCTGAACACTGTCCGGTATACAGCTTTGAATGCCAGCAAACAAAAAACAACCCCAACAAAAAAAAAACGTTGTGAAGATCAACCAGCTGTTGAACTGTCCAACAGATCCAAGAGTTGTCCTGCGACATACATAAGCTCCGCACTGCTATGCAGGAAAATGGGAGCAAAGAACATGCAAACAGCGTGGACCACAAAACACAAAGAAAATGGTCAGAACCTCCAGTGCAGCATTTGCAATACAGGAGAGCCATCTAGCGGCTGTAAGAACACATGACCAGTCCAGGCACATTACAGTGAAAAAAAGTCAGGGAAAACTTAAGATACAGTCTGTCTGTGCATGTAGAAAAAGGGAAAAGAAAAAACAAATCCCCAGTAAAAATTACAAAGGAAGTAGCCAAAAATATAGAACTGAGCATCAAAAAAAAAAAAAAAAAAATAAGTTATAGCATAGAGCAGGACCTGAGCAGCCAAAGTTACCCATGATCCCTCATATTGCCCAAAGCATCCAAAGCCCAGGACAAGGCACAATGGGTGTTAAAGCAAATCACAGATACTTATCCAAACTCCAATCGTCTGCATGGTTATCTGTCAAGCCATTCAGACGCCTCAAGTGGAGAATCAAAAAACTTTACCGCATCCTTGTGTTGCACTCGCAGCATGCTAGGATATAGCTAACTGTATGGGATATTCTTCTGCCTCAGCCTCTTCCTAACATTAAATGAGCGCCTCCTCCTCTGGGTCTCCGCCGAGAAATCAGAGGACAGCATCACCTTGGTATTATCAAACTTGAGCCCAGGAAGTTTTCTAGAGGCAGCCAAAATCATGTCCCGGTCCCGATAGTTCAAGAACCTCTCCAGGGATGGTCAGGGATAATTACCTGGAGGATGCCTGCCGGTGGGCTCTTTCCACCAAATATGTAGGAGGGAGCTCCCCCAAGTCCAGCAGTTGTTTAAAGAACTGTTCCGCAAAGGATACAGAGTGAGCCCCCTCAGCCCCCTCCGGCAGGCCAACCACCTGCACATTATTCCTCCTTTCTTCTGCGTCCTCAGCTCTGCTTTGCAGAGACTTCACAATCGCTTGCAATTCAGACAATTGATTGTCATGAGAATGAGAAACATCCTCCACCTCAGAGATCCTGTCCTCAGCCACTGTTAGCCTGCCCCGTATCTTGTCAAGATCATGCCTGATCAGAGTGCATTCAGTAGTGAGATGGTCAATGCTAACCATTACCGCTGCTTTACTGGCATTGATGGCTTCCAGGATTGGTCGGGTAATCGCCTCCTGAGCCGTCTCTGGGGCCGGGGAGACGGAGAGAGATACAGAGGGCGAGTCATCAGAGGGCGAGTCATCAGAAGCCGAGCCCTTGTCCGCCGCAGCAGCAGGGGAAGCCATTCTCTCAGCTTGCTGTATTTCTTTGGTGAGGCGAGGCCAAGATGGCGGCGGTGGGGCTTGTGTCAGGATCTCGTGTAGAGCGGGTCCTACGCTGGCTCCTCTGGGACTGCTTTCCCGGCCTGAAAGCCCCTTTTCTCATAACCAGAATGTGATCCACATGATCCGGTACCTTTAGTATTGAAATTCTTGCCAAATAGCTCCAAGCACAGGATTCTATACCAGGATAGACACGGAGCTCACAGAAAGCATGTCTTGCTGCCTTTACATCCGGTCATGCCCCCCTTTTTCTGGGACCTTAGGGAAGCAACTTCCTCTTGAGGAAGGAAAATTCAGGTTTCGACTGTATCTAAGATTAGACACAGGTACTTCATACAGTGTGAGAGCTGGACATTGAAAAGTTGATTATCCAGGTTAAGCTTTGAGGGAAATTAATCATCCATTGAATGTTGGCAGACAAGGTTGTGGCTAAGAAGTCCTTCAGTAGCTACATTTCTATTATTTGATATCCCTATTGCAGCAGAAAGATATAAAAATATATAAAAACTCCCTATTGAGACATCTGTTGGTGGCAGCGAGGTCGTGTATCCCTGTCCTATGGAAATGCGAAAGCCCCCCCATCAAGAGCCCAATGGTTTTCGAGAATTGCAGAAATTCAACAAATCTTACTCCGACAATGAAGGATCAAGATGGGAGGTATCAAAAGACTTGGAGATATGTAGTAAAATCTGCGCTAAAGTAAGAAATAGAAGACTGCTGCCTCTCTGTAGTGTCTCAATAAAGAGACCTTAGAATATGAAATTAATAAAAAGATTATGGCGCTGCCTGTTCTTACTAGATGGAGATCCCAAGAAACAGAGTAAATTCGTAGGAGTGAGCTAGATATGTCGGGTATCTTATAATAGGATCAGCCCCAATAATAGATGGACTGCCTATAATGGTGAGCTTCAAGGGATATGTAATCCATATATTAATTATATTAAAGATACCCTAATAATAGGAGAAATGTATTGGAGCAGTATCTATACCAAAAATACCACCTGGTTGAGGTAAAAGTCGTAAAGTCCAAAAAATAGTGTAATGCAACTACGTGTACCAATAATTATACAAATCTTAGTCGAGTGTCAAGATACTGTGCAGGCTAGGAATCATGAGGTTCTTCAGAGAAGTGAGTTAGAGCTTCCTTTTTTCCAAAATTGGAAGCCTAAGTAAATAATAATTTCTGACCATTGTGTAGTGCGGTAAAATGACTGGTACCAAGATTCAAGAAACAACCCTTATTGGTAGAAAAATAGAGAAATAGTGTAGGAGGTTCTAAACCTCCTAAACTCCAACCTAAGTGAGGTAGAAATTGCAGAATGCAGAAATAACTCCATGCAATATTGGTGTGTAAAACTTAGCCAAGTGTCAGGATCCTGTGCAGGCTAGGGATCCCGATGTGCTTTAAAAAAAAAAAAACATACTTACCGGTAACATCCTTTTCCAGGAGTCTTTCAGGACAGGCACCTTAGAGAGATCCCAGCTTCTTCCCTTCCAGGAAACACCGCCTTCTTCCAACTTTTAAGCCTCATCCTCCCACTGACCCTTTAGTTCTTCACGAGTACCTCCGGCCAACTGGGGAGACACAAGACAACGTCATATAACAATTTCTTATCTTACCTGACGCTCTTATGTGAGGAGTCCTACAATCTCCAAAACCTGGGTGGGTATCAGTGCTGTCCTGAATGACTCCTGGAAAAGGATGTTACCGGTAAGTAACTCCGTTTTCCCCTAGTTCGTCTTTCAGGACAGGCACCTTAGAGAGGATAAGCGAGAACCTTAACTTAGGGTGGGACTACTGCCTGTAGCACTTTATGACCAAAGGCTTGATCCTGAGCTGACAGTAGGTCAAGTCTGTAGTGCTTGATGAACGTGGCAAAACTTGACCATGTTGCCGCTCTGCAGATCTGCTCTGGCGATGCACCAGCCCACTCTGCCTGTGAAGTCGCTGCTGCTCTGGTAGAATGTGCCCTAATTCCTACCGGAGGCTCTAATCCCCCTATCACATAAGCCTGAATAACAGCTGCTTTAATCCAACCTGCTATAGTACGTCTGGAGGCTCTAGAACCTTTTCTAGCCCCTGAAAATAAAACGAAAAGGAAATCTGTCTTCCTAAACTGCCTGGTGCATTCTGAATATTGAAGGACACACCTCCTTACATCCAAATTGTGAAAAATAAGTTATTTTTCCCCGACCGGGTTTGAACAAAATAGAGGTAGTATAATCTCCTGGCCTCTGAGAAATTTCGAGGCTACCTTTGGCAAGGGCCTTGAGTTCAATGGTTCAAAAGGTTCCCCTGTAAGGGCCTACAAAACTAAAGAAAGATCCCACATGGGAAAATAGGCGATTCCTACTGGTGTCTGCCTACTTAATTCCTTAAAAAATCTAACTATCCAGGGATCCACTGCTAGATTTTTCTCCAAATAAACACTCAGGGCCAACACCTACTCCTTCAAGGTGCTGAGGGCTAACCCCTTATTTGCCCCTGCCTGTAGGAACTCTAGTACTGCTACCGAACTGAGTACACTAATGGAGCTTTCTGAGCACCAGGAATTGAACCTTTTCCATACCTTACGGTAGATGTTTTGTGTTTCTTTTTTCCTACAACTTAGGAGCGTCGCAACAAGGTGATCTGAAAACCCTTTGCCTCTTAGCAGCTCCTCCTCAGAAACCAGGCTGCTAGGTTCCACCTGTCCAAGTGAGGGCAGCATACTGGACCCCGAGTGAGAAGGTTGTCTTGAACTGGTAGAATCCAGGGGGGTTCTACAGCCAAGTTCCTTAGAATTGAGAACCACGGTCTCCTGGGCCAATGAGGGGGCAACCAAAATTAAGGTTGTGTTCTCCTGCTTAAACTTCCTCAATACTGCAGGAATCAGGACCGGAGGGGGGAAGGCATAACACCTGGAAAATGCCCATTTCTGAGCTAGTGCATCTATCCCTAAAGCTCCATCGTACCTGCTTAGAGAAAGAGGGAGCTGCACCTTGTACCCCCCTGCCTGTTGAGGAGTTGTCCGTACAAACTCGTACGTGATGCCCTTGAAGTTCTTCTTGAAAAGAGATGAGGGCCAGGGCTACCGCCCTCAGCTCCCTCCAATTGGAGGACCTCAACGCATCCTCTGTCTTCCAGGCACCTTGTACCCAGCGGGGACCCAAGTGCGCGCCCCAGCCTGTGCTGCTGGCATCCGTAGTGATTGGTTTTGGAGACTGGCAGAATCCACTCCAGGCCCTGGGACAAATTTGCTCCCCTTCACCACCAGAGGGACTGTTTGACCTGAGTTGGTACAGAGACTAGGGAATCCAATGACTCCTAAAAAAAAAAAGAATATATATACACTAGTACATATAACACCGCGCTACCCAACAGAACATAAAAAAGCTGCCAAACACCACAGAATTGGATCAATTCTGCACCAAAAACAAGTGATAACAAAAGAAAAGTGTAGCGCTAAAATTATGTGGAAATTAAATATATCATGCAGTGAAGCATCATATAAGCATAGAGAGTGGAAAGTTCAAACACACATATATTGAAGTATGGCATTGAAGCTCAAAACAGTTCATAATAATGTGAAATGACCAGAGGGTGTCTCAATCTAAGTGTCCAAATCAAAGTATTGTACAGTCTAGCAGTGGAGTCAGCTGACTCCACTGCTAGACTGTACAATACTTTGATTTATCTGCTGAAATGTGAGTGTAACCTTTGTGTTTTGAAACTTTTTAGTAAAGATTTTAAACGGTATCACACTAAGTCCACATTTATTTTTTCCTCCCCTCGCTGTTGCACATTGAGCTCTTCGGATCCTATGTAAAGAGCCCACGGTCCCTGTATGTTGGCCCTGGTACCATACACCCTTTTTTGGTTCTCATTCATCGCATGAAGAGTTGACCTGTTTTGGGATATCGCTCACTTCTTGTCATTGGGAGGTCTACTGCCTGGTTGTCATCATATACATGCCTCAGCGACTCATTAAGTTTATCGCTTAGTTGAGTCCACATTTTCTGGTAAGCCCCCTCAATTACCTTTGGTGGTGTATCTGCTATCAACACTACTCTTATCGTTGTCACGTTCATTTGGACACTTAGATTGAGACACCCTCTGGTCATTTCACATTATTATGAACTGTTTTGAGCTTCAATGCCATACTTCAATATATGTGTGTTTGAACTTTCCACTTTCTATGCTTATATGATGCTTCACTGCATGATATATTTAATTTCCACATAATTTTAGCGCTACACTTTTCTTTTGTAATCCAATGACTCCTGACTGCGGTCCAAAACACTCAAGATGAAGAGCTGGAGAGGACGGAAATGTAGGCCCGCCCACTGCACCGCTGGCAGTGTGGAGGTCAGCAACCCCAAGGCTGACATGGTCCTTCTTATAGAGACCTGGCCGCTGCCCTGTAGAAACAGCATGGGTTTTTCCACCTTTTGGAACTTTTCTGGGGGAAGAAAAACCCTTTGTTCGGTCGAATCCAAAATAAATCCCAGGAAGGACACCCTCTGGGACGGGATTAGGTTGGATTTTTCCATATTTATGAGCCAGCCTAAGCCTTCCAGGATGTTTCTTGTCAGCTGCAGGAAAGCCAAAACCTCCGCCATCACCTTGGTGAATATGCGGGGGGAAGATGATAAGCCGAAGGGAAGGGCTCTGAACTGTAGATGTTCCCCGGTCTTTTACTGCAAGCCTCAGAAACCTCTGATGGTCCTCCGCTATGGGGATGTGTAGGTACGCATCTTTTAGATCTATCGAAGCCATAAAGCATTTCGGTGGGAGAAGAGCTCTCACTGAATAGATGGAATCCATTCGAAATCTCTGGTATCTGACCGAAACATTTAGAGGCTTCAGGTTGAGGATGAGCCTGAATTTCCCCGAGGGCTTTCTCACCACGAAAATGTGAGAATAGAAGCCCCTGCCTATCTCTTGGGTCGGGACCTGGGCAACCACCTCCTGTTCCTCCAAGTCCTGCAGCGAGGAGAGGAGGGCCTTAGATTTTTCCGCACACCTCGGAAGGTTGGTAACTAAGTCTGAGAGGGGGGGGGGGTTGAGAACTCCAACCTGTAACCTCTCCGGATGATCCCCAAGATGTACTTGTTGGAGGTGATCATCTCCCACTGTGCCAATCTTCATCCCACTGCTTGACTGTCACCGGGTTTTCTTGGGCTGCTCAGGAGGGCAAAAAATTGCCCCCCCTATACCCTTTGCCTTCTGTCAATTTTTCTTCTGGGGACCTGTACAGGGAGCCTTCGACTTGCCACGAAACCGAAAACTTTTCTTTGTTTGCGCTCCCAATTTCCTTTTTACAGGAAAAGCCGCCTTCTTGTCGGCTATACGATCCAGGACGGCTTCTAAACCGGGACCAAATAATAAGTCCCCTGTAAGAGGGATACCACAAAGTTTTATTTTGGAAGCACTGTCTCCCTGCCAGGTCTTAAGCCACAGAGCTCTTCTAGCCGAGTTGCTTAATGCTGCCGACCTAGCGGACATCTGCAGAGATTGCGCCGAGGCGTCTGCCAGATAAGCCACTCCCTTCAGCAACATGGGGAAGGAGGAAAGTATAGTCTCCTTAGCGGTACCCGCCACAATATGAGAATGAATTTGGGTGAGCCAATATTCCATATTGCGAGCCACAACTGTGGCTGCCATAGCGGGCTTAAGGATTCCCAGTATTTCTTTAAAAGGGAATCAATTCTCCTATCCATGGGGTCGGGGAGCGCCCCCATATCCTCGAAGGCCACAGGGCACTTCTTAGAGCCATGTAGCGATTAACTGGTGTATTTCTGTCACAGAAAAGGAGAGAGCAGATTTACTGGTGTATTTCTGTAACAGAAAAAGAGAGAGCAGCAGCATTAGCAGGGCCCCCCAGCATTAATAAAGAAAACAGGGATCACCAGGAGTGCACCCCCCCCCCCCAGACCCTCCACCACCAGGGTTCCACTCCTTTTCTCCCCCCGACCACCAGGAAGGGACACTTACCCATGGAGCTCCTTTTCTCCCCCACCTTCCCCAACCAATCTTACTCGCTTGGAATACCCGAGCTAGAAAATGTTATTTGATAATAGTTAGGATATTATTTAGAAAATTACTAATCAAATGGCTAGGCAGCCCTCATATATAATAGAACAGGGAAAAAAAAGATAGGTGTTCCTCATTCTAGTGCCTGTGTCTGGCTAAGATAAAAGAATGCATGTTAGCTGATACAGTTGTCCCAAATCTCAGTTGCTGGACATGTCTATGGGAAGAAATAAGATATACTTCCAAAGGTATATTCAAAAGATATGTTTATATATTAAACAGATCACATTTGGTGTATGTCGGAGATGAGTGTAAAGGACACTATGTCCTTTTCATCTAGTGTTGAGGTCCCGGAGTATGCCCCCTAGGCTGCAAGTATGGGAAAGGACATACGAGGAAGATAATTTCTGATGATCCAATTTATCTGAGAGTTGGTCAGTGCTCCAAGCATAAGGAAGATCCCTTAATCTTATTGTGGATTTTTCAAGATAAAGAAGAAAAAAAGGAAATAAAAAAAGGAGAAAAGAATGAGGCATCCAATAGATTTCTATAAGGGAGTATTGATAATTAGTGACGATGTGATTGATCTGTGACTGATGACAAGAGTCAGTCATTTCATCAATTACTATAAAGAGACCCTCCAAAATAATAATAATTGTTATATGTATATATCAGAGGGTAGGTGGAAAGCATCATCCTTAGAATTCCTGTCGGCAACCTGAAACCAATCTCAATTTGTGTCTGAGATTAATTGGTGGTAATATGAAAGATTGGATGGCATAAGTCAGGGTATGCTAGTCCCCAGCTCATAAAGACAGAGTACATGCAAAAAAGTCTACCCTATCTAGCGCTTTCAAAAAGCTTCAAGTTGGGTGTAGGGAAGGGGAATTATCCCATTGCTAAGGGGTGTGGGAATGGGGGGACAACAGAAAGATGGGTGTATCATGTTGAATATGATATGAAACAGTTGAGGTCGATGTCCAGATTGAGGCCCCCTGGGGCTAGGGTGCCCAGTCTGTGGATCCACCGAGTTTCATTTTGGGAGACCTGTATGCCCCCCCTTCAATGGTCCTTAATAATGTCAATCCCATAGAAGATAAGGCATGATGGATCCTTATGTGCTTCCTTGAAGTGTCTGGAAAGGCTGTGTTTTGGAAAACCCTTGCGTACATTTTTAATATGCTCTCTGATTATGACTCGTGGCGATCTAGTTGTACGCCCGACATATTGGAGCCAGCAGGGGCATTCCACCACATAGGTTACATGCGTACTATTGCATGTGATTAATTCCTTAATTTGGAATTCTTGATTATATCCGTAAGATTTAAATGTGGTTCTTCTTCTGGGCTGAGTTTTGCTAGTCTTGCAGGGTAGGCACCTATGGCATTTGTAGAACCCTTTAATTCCCGGGCAAATTTTAACCTGACTGGGGGGATCAAGTACATTATGGACTAAGTGTGTTCTCAATGTTGGTGCTTTCCGATATATAAATAATGGCTTTCGTGGTAAGATTGAAGACAGGGTCCTGTCCTCCTTCAAAATGGGCCAGTATTTTTGTTTTCAAATTGTTTTTATTACGGTATTTTCAGTGTTGTTGAGAAACAATACAAGGCCATAGGGGCACACCCCGGCCAAACAGTGCACGTAGCGACGCGCGCACAAAAAAACAAAAAAATAAATAAGGAACAGACAAAACAAAACCTCACACCATAACACTAGGCATGTCTAGCTCAACATAACCTAAACACCTCTCAGGTTACACGTGTTGGGAATACAAAAGGAGCTATCACATCTTGCAGAACCTCTTCCCAATCCTCAGTTACTGAATTGGAAGCTACAGGGGCCCTTGGAAATGAGTACAGTCATCACATTATCTATGTATCGCCTCCTTTTACTAGACCAGAATATGGGTCAAAACTCCAAGTGTTACAGGGGGATACCAATGCAGTCTCTCTGAGCAACTCCCCAGGGGGCTGAGCGTCTGTTGTGGATTCTGAGTCTGTCCACAGGTGCCAGACTTTTTCATATTTTTTGGGGCATCCTCGGGACAAATACATCACTTTGTAGAGGGGTATAGTTGCATTAACCATCTGCTTCCATGCGTTCAAAGTGGGAGGAGTAGATGACTTCCACTTCAAGACTATGGCTTTACTTGCGTAGAAAAGAAGGATACCTATAAGGGTGCGTGTTGCTTTGGCAAGTGCCAATTGCTCCACCAGGCCGAGGATGCAGACACTAAGTGTTAGGGGAATAGGGATGGTAGTTAAGCCATGGATAAATTGAGTCACTTCCCTCCAATAGTCCCTAATCTGAGGGCAATCCCAAAATATGTGGACAAAATCTGCTGGGGTACCAGAGCATCTCCAGCAGCTGGCTGACATGGTCGGGTATATGTGATGCAGCCGCTGGGGCGTATAGTAGATCCTGTGGAGGATCTTTAATTGCATGAATTTGTCCCTAGTAGCAACCAGCTGCTGGAATGGATAGTCCCACATATCTTCTCAGTCCTCACCATCCAGCTCCCCCACCTCCGCCCGCCACAAGTCACGTAGACCTTCTAATCCTACCTGAATGGATGGCAGGAGTGCATGGTAAATTTGGGAAAGTGGCTTGGAGAGATCGACCTCAGCCAGGAGAATCTCCAAGTCATCAAGTTGCAGCCGAAGCTGGGGGTGACCTGAACTGTGAATTAAAGGCGTGGCGGAGCTGCAGGAACCTGAAGAAGAAAAGATTTTGGAAGCTGAAATTTATTTTTAAGCCTGTCAAATGTGAATAGCCCCAAATCGTCACATATGTCCCTTAACCACTTGACCACTGGGCACTTAAACACCCTTAATAACTAAACCAATTTTTAGCTTTCGGTGCTCTCACAGTTTGAATGACAATAACTCGGTGATACAACACTGTAACCAAATGAAATTTTTGTCCTTTTTTTTCCCACAAATAGAGCTTTCTTTTGGTGGTATTTGATCACCTCTGCGGTTTTTATTTTTTTTGCTATAAATGAAAAAAACTAAATTTTGCAAAAAATAATATTTGTTCTTCATGTCTATTATAATATTTTGCAAAAAAGTAAATTTTCTTCATAAATTTGGCCTAAAATGTATACCGCTACATATCTTTGGTAAAAAAAAATAAAAAATGTTGGATATTATTTAGTCTGGGTGAAAGTTATGGGGTCTACAAGCTATGGTACCAATTACTGAAAATTGATAAATTTTATCACACCTGATGTACTGACAGCTTCTCTCATTTCTTGAGACCTTAACATGTACAAAGTACAAATACCCCCCCAAATGACCCTTTTTTGGAAAGAAGACATTCCAAGGTATTTAGAAAGAGGCCTGGTGAGTTTTTTAAAGTTGTCATTTTTCCCCACAATTCTTTGCAAAATCATGATTTTTTTTTTTCCATCAAATCTTCATATTAGCAGATTATTTCTCACACACAGCATATGCATACCACAAATTACACCCCAAAACACATTCTGCTATTCCTCCCGAGTATGGTGATACCACATGTGTGAGACTTTTACACAGTGTGGCCACATACAGAGGCCCAACATGCAGGAAGCACCCAGGCCAATTCTGACATTTCTCTCCTACATGTAAAAATCATCATTTATTTGCTAGAAAATTACATAGAACCCCAAAACATTATATATGCTTTTTAGCAAAGACCCTAGAGAATACAATGGCGGTGGTTGCAACTTTTCATCGTGCATGGTATTTGCACAGCAATTTTTCAAACATTTTTGTGCTTTTAAAAAAAACATTTAAGTTAGCCCAATGTTTTTGCATAATATGAAAGATAAACTTACGCCGAGTAAATAGATACCAAACACGTCACCCTTCAAAATTGCTCACGCTTGTGGAATGGTGCCAAACTTCGGTACTTAAAAACTCCCATAGGTGACGCTTTAAATATTTTTACTGGTTACATGTTTTTAGTTACAGAGAAGGTCTAGGGCCAAAATGATTGCTCTCGCTCTAACGTTCGCAGAGATACCTCACATGTGTGGTTTGAACACCGTTTTCATATGTGGGCGGGACTTACGTATGCGTTCGCTTCTGCATGCGAACTCACGGGGACAGGGGTGCTGTATGCCCAGAGTTTTGTGGAGTATGCCCAGGGGGTGCGCGATTCTAAGAAGCCGTTAATTAACCCCCACTTAGAGTTAAGCAACCGCCCTGTAGACGTACTTTGTCTATAGGGCGGTTGTAAAGTGGTTACATACCTAATGCCCCTGCTGGCCCACAAACCCGGGTCCTGCAGAGAGTGGAATTCCCACAGCCTGGAGTTACACCAAAGTGGCGTATTGGGGGACCATCTGGCCTTTGCCAAGTTAGGTTTGATCACTACCATGTACCATGCCTTAATGATCGCTTTTTTCATAGTGTTGCCAAAATTATTGGAGAACCCCCCGAGCCCCTATAGAGGGCATTGCGGAGGGCCTCAAAGGATCCCAAGTGAGCTGCCTGCAGGACAACTGATGCATTAGTATGATCCGATACCAGCCAGTTGTGCGCATGAGTGAGCATTGCCGCTAAGTAGTAGGTGTGAAGGTCCACGGCCTACGCAGGATCTTTTTACTGAATCTAGCCGGTCGCAATTGCCATAAGGAGGCGGCCACCGAGGAGTCTAGCTGCCAGAAAAAAGATTTTGGAATCCAGACCGGAGAATGCCGTAAGATATACAAGAGCGGTAGGAGCTTCATTTTAATTAAATGAATTCTCCTTATAAGAGATAATGGCAGGTTCGACCAAGCCTTCAGTTTTAATTTACACCACTGCAACGCCGGGGACGAGTTAAGCTTAAGGAAATCCTGGGTATTAGAAGAGATGTTAATCCCTAAGTATCTAATAGTGTCAGCCCATTGCAGAGGGGAAGCTGGATCCCTCAGTCTCCCTGCCCCAGGGTCAATGGGCAGAATGAGCGATTTTCTCCAGTTGCTTCGGAGGCCAGAAAGGGTCGCAAAACTGTTCAGGAGCCGAAGTGCCCCAGCTGGCGAGGGACCAGGGTCCCTGAGAAAGAGGATTAAATAGTCTGCGTACAATGCCAGTTAATTGACCACCGAACCCACCCGTATGCCAGACACCTCACTCGACCTCCGCAAGGCCTCAGCCAGGGGCTCCATCACCAGGGCAAACAAAGCAGGAGACAAAGGACACCCCTGCCTCGTCCCCCTCCTAATCGGGAAGGAGGGCGAGAGCCTGCCATTCAATTTAATACGGGCCGTAGGGGCTCTGTATAATAAATCAATCCATTTCCGGAAAGTAGGGCCGAAGCCAAAACTCTCCAGAACGCGCATCATAGACCATCAAACTGTGTCGAAAGCCTTTTCGATGCCGAGGCAAACCAGTACACGGGAGGCATTCTCCTCAGGTGGGGGCTGGAGAGGGTAAAGACACGTCTAAGATTTATGTCCGTGGACTTACTGGGCATGAAGCCGGTCTGATCTATGTTGACTAGGGACGCAACACCTTCATGATTCAGTTGGCTAGTACTTTGGTAAGTATTTTGAGATCGTAGTTCAGCAATGAAATGGGTCTGTAGGATGAGCAGCAAATGGGATCCTTCCCCGGTTTGGGCAACAACACTATATGAGCCGGATTCGAGGCAATCTGCAAATAATTGAGTCAGTTTGGGGACCAATAGAGTAGCATGTGTTTTATACCAGTCCCCGGGTAGACTATAAGGGCCCAGAGATTTGTTGTTAGGCAAGGAGTAGATTGCTTCTTCTATTTCCTGACGTGATAGGGGTTTGTGTAGCGCAACCCTATCCTCCTCAAAAAGGAGAGGCAAGGTGATTCCCCCTAGTTCCTCCAACCCGGCACCAGCCGAGCCAGAGAAAGGGACATCATACAGGTTGCTATAGAAGAGATGAAATTCACTCAGTATACGTTCGGGATCAGTAACTTGGCTACCAGTAGAAGACTGAATTCTAGGGATTACTGTCTGAAGTGTGGGCTCTGCCACCAAGTTGGCTAGTAGCTTGCCATTCTTGTCACCTGACTCAAAAAGCTTGGCCACCAGCTTACGTGTATCAGAGCATACCAACGATGTGTTGTGAAGCTTCAACTCTCTTCTCGTCTGAGCAGTTTTCGGGTGTGGGATGCCCCGAAAAGAGTTCCAGTTCAATAATGAGGATGAGGTACCTACCCCCTGGATCAAGGAAGACTTGCTCGACGGAGTAGGGGAGCGACTTGTTCAGCAGAATAGTCACACCACTTGCGTAGGAGGAGTAAGTGGCATTAAACCCCTGCCTAACCCATACCCGCTTAAGTGCTAGGATCTTGCTGCCCGTCAGGTGGGTTTCCTGAAGAAACAAAATATGAGGTTTATGAGACTGCAAATATTTAAACAATAATGATTGTTTTACCTTGTCCTTCAGACCCCTAATATTCCAAGATATCAACTACAGCGCGGACCTGAATTGCCAACAAGCCGTCAATTGACGGCCTCCCCTTTGGGTGTTCCCCGCGCGCGCTCCAGAATGTGCAGCAGGGAAACTCTGTGTTGGCCGTGTCCCTTGGACACAGCCAATTACAGATCGCTGCGAACGGCCAATCAGAGTGGCCGTTTGCGATGCGATCTGTGTGGCCAATGAGAGATGATCTCATATGTAAACATATGAGATCATCTCTCATTGCCGTTTTACACAGAGACAGCGTCCTGTCTCTGGAGAGGAGACCGATCTGTGTCCCTTGTACATAGGGACACAGATCGGTCACCTCGCCCAGTCACCCCCCTCCCCCCACAGTTAGAACCCTATACAGGGAACATATTTAACATCTTCTTCACCCCCTAGTGCTAACCCCTTCAATGCCAGTCACATTTATACAGTAATTAGTGCATATTTATAGCATTGATCGCAGTATAAATGTGAATGGCGCCAAAAATGTGTTAAAAGTGTCCGATGTGTCCGCCATAACGTTGCAGTCCCAATAAAAAAAAAAAAAAAAAAAATCGCAGATCACCCCCATTTCTAGTAAAAAAATAAAATAAAAATTCTGTCCCCTATTTTGTAGGCGCTATAACTTTTGCGCAAACCAGTCGCTTATTGCGTTTTTTGTTTTTTTAACCAAAAATATGTAGAAGAATACGTATGGCCCTAAACTCACTAAATTGGGATATTTATTATAGCAACAAGTAAAAAATTGTATAGATGCGCTAAAATTGTTAACTCCAAACGGCTTTATAACAATAAGATTATTATCTAAGTCTAATTCAGCATGTGCTAAAACATTTCCAAAATTAAATAAATATCTCCAACGTAAATTTATCAGCATATGGGTGAGTTCAATAATAACAGGTGCCAATAAACACGGTTGGAAAAGTGTGGTATAGAAAGAACGAAGTCATATAAAGCACCAGACGGATATATTATGGGCATAATATAGTTAATGCCTCCTTACAATCAGGGAAGAGCGGAAGCCTGGTTGTCAGATTTAGGTATGAGGTGTCTCTTATTAAAAGGACAAGAAGCCTGCATGAATAAAACAAGAAGACTTAATCAAGTTGCAGGAGGCGAAAAAAACACATCAATGTTTGGAATTGTGTATTCAAGCCGGCCGGCTGAGTGTTTTTTTCCCTCGACTGTTGATGTAAGTGCGACATTCAAATAAATAAGGATTTTATGCCTTCTTGTCCTTGTCTGTGGATGGAGACACCTCCCTTCTTGTCCGCGATCTCTCCCTGATTGGGAGCACATTAACTATATTATGCCCATAATATATGGTCTGGTACTTTATCTTCGGTGGAGTTCTTTCTATACCACACTTTTCCAACCGATTTTGGCAGTGTATATATCTGAACTTATGCTCATTTCGTCATGGAAATATCTGTTGCGAATTAGCCCACTTAGAGTAACATGTTATAATAGCCGTTTGGAGTTATTTACATGTAAGCGCGAATTTTTTGGTTAGTAATAACACTTTTATGAAGCTATTTTTGAGTATTAATGTTTAACCTTTTCCAAGTTATTGCTTTCAATTGTCGCATTTTTTGTTTATAGCTAAAAACCGACAGAGATGAAAGATTTGTGTCAATTGTTTGGCAGCCACGCGCACAACCGTTTGATGTCAGGCACCTACATCAGAAGAGTTCGGCCGAGAAATCTGAGGTGTTGCTATCTGTGGAGTGTTTGCTTCGAGAAGCGTCTCTGAAGCCCAAGAAAGGCCTGGGGATATTTCCCGAGATGGCTCGGCCCGTGGGCACCCGATGGGCCCTCTCAACCACATAAGTAGGGGGAACATCAGTAAAGCCCAAGAGGTTCTTGAAAAACTCCTCTGCGAGCAACACTGGATGGTCCACCTCCTCTCCCTCAGGCAGACCTAGGACTCTGACATTGTTGCGCCGCAGCCTGTTCTCAGCGCCGTCCGATTTCGCGACAAGAGACTGAACTGTGCGTTGGAGATCAGCAATGGAGGCAGCATGAATAGCCGTAAGGTCTTCAGTAGCCGACACTCTGGATTACGTTTCGGACATTCGCCCTCTTATCTTAAACAGGTCATTCTGTATGAAATTGCACTCCTCGGCGAGGTGGTCCATGCGCACCAGCAGCCAAGTCCTGCTCTGCTCGATCGCAGCCAGAATAGTTGCAGTGCTGTACTGAAATGGTGGGGTCATCCCCTCTGTCACTGGGGCCTCATTGGAGTCCATTTCCAGATCGGCCAGCAAAGCCCATATACGCCCAACCAGGATGGGGTTCGTTTGCGGGGAAGAGGGCGGCAACACCTGTAGTGACGTGTTGGGCTTAGCGGCTCTGGAATTCCCCTTTCCTTTTTTTGGGGGGGGGGGGACATTTGATGGGTCGCCAGGAGGGACACCAATGGAGGATAGGTAACCGTGCCCAAAGGAGCTTCCAGGAAACAGCAGGAGACTACCCAAGCTGGTCGCAACAAGCCACACAACAGGAGATCACTAGGCACAGGGCACTCAGCAGGAGGCACACAGTTAGCAGGTTAATGGTGAGACAAGGCCTGAGGTGTGAGGATGAAAGGGGCCCAGGATAGAGGAGCAGAGGTAGGCACGTGGCAGAGCTGTAGACACCAGGATGTTACTCTTGGCAGTCCCTGGCAGCACACTAGGCCGCAGCAGTGCTATGCAGTGGTGGCCAGACGGGTGGGCAGATGTAGAGGATCCGGGGACCGGATGTTCGTCTGGTTCCCGCCGCGGCTCCCTCCTGCGGGATGGCAGCGTAGGAAAGTGCGGTGCTCTACAGACCTCACTAGGCCGCACCGCGCTGGATCGTTGCACGGCCGCCCCCAATGACCAGACAGGCCTCCGGACCTTAGTAGGCAGGCGGATAAGCACACAGGAGATGGACGGCTCTCCCTACCTCCAGACAGGCCTAGTCTCAGAAGACACACATTGGCAAGATGGCAGCAGCCGCGGGAGGGCGGAGCCGAGCTGGGCAGACTTTCACCGGCACACTAGGCCGCAGCAATGTTATGCAGTGGTGGCCAGAAGGGTGGGCAGGTATAGTGGATCCGGGGACTGGAAGTTCGGCTGGTTCCCGCCGCGGCTCCCTCCCGCGGGATGGCAGCATAGGAAAGTGCGGTGCTCCACAGGCCTCACCGGGCCGGATCGTTCTGTGGACGCCCCATCGGCCAGACAGGCCTCCGGACCTTAGTAGGCAGGCGGATGGGCACACAGGAGATGATGGCGTCGATGATGGCCCGATCCAGACAAATAGGAGCACTGATGGCTACGGATTGAGGTAGGATTGCCGGAGTTTCCCAGATACACGTCCGCCGCTGTTCACATCAGGACACGCCCCCCTGGGCCAGTATTTTTTTAAGATTCTTTCCAGTTGCTGGTGTTGGTTGCTGAATCCAGTGATAAAGGCCATGTCTCTGTTTTTTTTCTGTCTCCGTTTGTTAAACAGGGATGACCTGTCAATTCTTCGTATGTCATCCTTTAATTTGAGCAATTGATCCTTCTTGTAGCCCTTTTCCCTAAACCTCTTAATCAGGATATCCGCCTGGATATCAAAATCCTCCACTCGGTGACAATTTCTTCTTATTCTGAGCAAT
The DNA here is from genome assembly GCA_029574335.1 of Rana kukunoris. NCBI lineage: Eukaryota > Metazoa > Chordata > Amphibia > Anura > Ranidae > Rana > Rana kukunoris. The sequence continues at coordinate 388,976,999 of CM056052.1, forward strand.
TGTCCTTTGGGGATGTTTCCAATCCACTTTGGGTGGTGGCAACTGGTCGTTGGTATATAACCGTTTTGGTCCGTCTTTTTGAAGAAGGTTTCGTTACAAAGTTCTCCCCTATTCTTAAGGGGGTGTTCCAGCCAAAATTATGTTTATTAAATGTCAGCAGCTACAAAAAGTGTAGCTGCTGGCTTTTAATAAACACACACTTACCTGCTCCACGATCCAGCGGCGCGCTGGCCGGGTGGTCCGCTCCTCTCCCCCCTCCCCAGCCGGCGTCTCCATCTCGACTGTGGGCACCCAGCCGTGACAGCCTTCGGCTTCACGGCCGGGCACCCACTGCGCATGCACGAGCCGCACTGCGCATGCGCGCGCGGCTCGCCGCTGATTGGAGAGGCAATCGCATAGGACCTGACAGTGTCCCATGTGATCGCCTACAGGGAGGGGCTGGTGTAGGCGATTAAGGCTTAATCGCCTAACCAGCCCCTCGGCGGAAGCAGGAAGTGGGACAGGAAGTCCCACTCCTACTGAAGCCCCCACTCCCCCCCAAAACAAATAACATGCCAAATGTGGCATGTAAGGGGGTGAGGAGTGGATTAAAAAAAAGTTATTTTTTAGGGTGGAACTCCTCTTTAAAGATTTAAAGGCCCAAATAATCTATGGTTTCTGTATGCCATTTGCCTGTGAACGTTATCACATATTTGTTATGGTTAAGTTGTTGCATAACATTTTCCAGGGATTCAGATGTTCCATACCATAAGATTATAAGGTCATCAATGTACCTTTTATAAAGTTGTAGCTGGGGGATGTTCTGGTCATATATGTACTCCTCCTCCCACATGTCTATAAATAGGTTTGCGACGCTCGGGTGGGTAGCGTGCCCCCATAGCTACCCCCCTCGTCTGTACATAGAACTTCCTTTTTATACCAGAAATAGTTGTTCTCTATGGCCCTCTATAATAAACAAAATTTGTTCTGGTCTCATTTCTGTAAGTTGGTGTATAGGGCCTTCTCTACCCCTTGTAATCCATCCTGTTGTCCAATACAGGTGTATAGGGAGTCTACGTCTATGGTAGCCAATAGTTGTCAGTGTCTTTAATGCCCCTTGAGTTCCATCATGAGCTGTGTGCTATCTTTCAGGTGGGCTCTTCCCTTGATCACTAGTTCTGGAGGAATACCACAATGATGCAAAACCGAGGTAATAAACGCAAAGTTGAATAAGTCTCTCCAGATGGGGAAAAAAAATAAAAGGAAAAAAAAAATGTCAGTGTCGCAGTAACACCTGGCTGCAAGCACTTGTGGAGGGGAGCAGTGGCAGGGGCCTAAATACCATGTACGCTGAAAGGTGAAGGTGTCATTTTTTGTCTCTATGGGTAATGAGATCAACAGGCAAGGGCAACATTTCCACTTGGTAGCCATGAATTCTGGCCTGGGTCATGGCCAAAACTACTAGGTCACCAGCTCTGCTGCCCAGAGTCCTGATCTCACAGCCTGCAAGAGCCCTGCATTGTCAAGTTAGCACAAAATTTTCTTTTACAAAATGAGCCTGATTGGGAACCTAGAAACAGAAGTAGCCAAAACCCTGTGCTTATAAACAAGGCTTACACCAAAAACACAGAAACTGTTCTTAGATCAGAAAAAGTACCTACACAAACTATAAATGAGCAGCGATTTAAAAGTTGATTGAAGAAGGGAAAACATATAAAGAAGTGCAGAAACTGATAGGCTGCACAGCTAAATGATCTCAAATACTTTCAACTGGCAACCAAAACCATAAAGACGTGGAAGAAAACCAAAAACTACCATTCAAATGGATCAAAGAATAGCCAAAATGGTCAGCTCCAGGGTAATCAAAGAAGGTCTAAAGTTACCTGTGAGTACTGTAACAATTAGGCACAAAGTCGCCATAAAGTTCAATTATTGGAAAAAAAAAACTAAATCTGCTGAAGACGTTACAATTTGCCAAATAACACATTGACTAGCCTAAATTAAAAATAGGGCAACATTTGTAGATGAATGAAAGCAGGTCTAGGGGGCTGCAGAATTTGTCAGACGACCACCCCAAACACTGCATTAAAGCCACAGTACACTGTAAAGACAGTGAATCATGGTGGACATTTCTCACACTATGGTGTTGGGCCTACGTTTCGCATACAAGAGATCATGGATCAGTTTAAATACATCAAAATACTTGAAGAGGTCATGTTGCCTTATGCCGAAGAGGAAATGCCCTTAAAACGGGTGTCACAACAAGACAAAGGCCCCAAACATTGTTAATGTGTGCTTTTGATAACCAAGTGAATAAAAAACAAAAACAAAAAACATTGGGCCAGATCCACCAAGGCAGTAAGCCGGTGTATCTCCTGATACGCCGGCGTACTTTCAAATTACCTGCATCGTATCATTAGTTTGAATCCTCAAACCATGATACGATGGCTTCGATCCGACAGGCTTACGTCTTCGTACGCCGTCGGATCTACGCTGCAATCTTTTTCCGCCCGCTTGGTGGAGTTTGCGTAGTTTTCCGCGTCTAGTATGCAAATTATAATTTTACGGCGAGCCACAAAGTTACGATCGGCCGTCGCATTCTCTAACGTCGCCGCTAGCCGGCTTTTTCCGGCGTAAAGTTAAAGCTGCTATTATTCAGTCTATAGTTAGACTGCCCATGTTAAGTATGGCCGTCGTTCCCGCGTTGAATTTTCAAATTATTATTTTTTGCGCAAGTCGTCCGTGAATAGTAATTTAAGTAAATTACGCTACAAAAAAAAAAAAAAAAGACGTTTCGACGTAATTTCGCGCAATGCACGGCAGGAAATTTCAGAACGGAGCATGTGCAGTTCGATCGACGCGGGGACGCGCCTAATTTAAATGATTCACGCCCCCTAAATTGCGTATTTCGATTCCGCCGCAAGAAATAAACTATGCCGCCGTATCTTACGGGCCGAAATCTTCCTGGATTCGACTTAGAGCCAGGTAAAATACGGCGGCGTAGCGTTTCTATTTGTATGTGGATCTGGCCCATTTAGTTCATTTCAAAATGTCTGGTTTCACATTGACTTAGGGAATAAAAAATGTGAACAAAGTAACACTTTTACTTACAAAATGGAGTGAGAAGTTCAGATCTCTTCTGTGCATACTCTACTTCAAGAACATTGTATCGTTCCTGGCTGGATGGCTGGTCCACAGATTTCAACTGAGTGACGTAATCATCAAGAAAATAATTCAATAGGGATGCCAGTTGTTCTGTGAGCTCACTGCGGAGTATGGAATCAGCTTGAGAGTAGACTTTAAGAATTATGCTGTGCTGGCGTGAAATAACTGTACGAATACCTACAGAAGCTGTGAAAGAAAAATGTGCGTAAACAAAATGGTTAATATAAACCCAAAATAATTATCCATATATAATTTTAACCCCTTCTCAACTAGAATCAAAACAAACCTTAAAGCCCAGACCCAATTTTGCAACTTTGACACTAGTTAGTATAAATGTACATATGGTTGAAAATACTTGCATCTGGATGGATACCATGGGTAATTTTAAGGCAAGATTGGGCTTTCATTTGGTGGTAAAACATAACTGGCCCAAGATAGTGAAAAACACATGACCCACGGCCAAAAAAAAAAAAACACTGCAAAATAAATTCTCCATTTCTGACAATCATGGTAAAACCACATACTGTATGTGCGCATTGTCAGAGGTCAGCTGAAAGGGGAATTGCCTTCCCTTGGAAAAAGGTAGTCCACATGGCAGGTTTCTTAAAACCCGACCTGTAGCCAGGTATATTTTTAAAGGTTGCAAAAAAAAAACAATAAAATAAAATAAATCCTTGCCACCCAGGCACTAACTGAACATTTGCAGGTTCCCAACTCTTACAAAGCAGAGTTCCCACAGCTCTCACAGGTATTTGGCTTCCAGAGCTCAAGGCCAAGAGGAACTCTTTGCTCCAGTCAATGACTACACAGGAGGATTGCTCCAATGCTGGACAGAGAACCTCAATCAACTACCTTGCAGACAAATTCAAGCTGACCCTCAGGCACAGGGTACAACTGTGTCAGCTTGCACTATACATCGCCACCTGAATAAAAAGGGACGCTATGATAGGAGGCAAAGAAGGAACCGACAGCCCAAAAAAATATAAAAAAGCCAGATTGGAGTTTGTCAAAACCCTTTTTGGAGAATGTGCTGTGGGCAGCCAAAAACAAATTACAACTTTTTGGTAAAGCCCATCATTCTACTGGTTTCAGAAAAAGAAATTAGGTCTTTAACCACTTGCTGACCCTGAATTTTTTGGACTTTTGTTGTTTGCAAGGTACTTAGAAGCCCCAGACACAATATAAGCCGAGTTTTTCAGCACATTTTTTTTGTGCTGAAAATGCCCCACTCTGCTTATACTCGAGTCAGTGTTCATCTGCAGCCTCGTGGGCCTGATCTCCCGGAGCTCAGACGTCAGTCTAGTCGACGGCCATGCAGTCTAACAAAGCCCCGCCTCCTCCTCATCCATGATAGGCAGAACACTGACTCACTGCTGGGAAGTTGAGCATTCTGTCTATCGCGGATGAGGACGGGCTGTGACGGCCGCCAACTGACTGCACGACACAGCGGAGAGATCAGGTACATGAAAGCACTTTTCTGACAGCTTTAATTCTCCTGTAGTCAAACCAGTCAGCATTGTCACCTCGCGCAGCTTTTGTAGCCGCTAGAGTACAGGGCTGCATGCGTGCTGTGTTATCACCGATAACCCTCCATGTCAAGCTCGTCAGCAGCAGGACACACCAAGCTCCAACCAGAGACATAATTGACAATATTGTTATGTCTACATATTCTATAATAAGTGACTACTGTGGATCTGCAGGGCTTTATGGGATATGATTACCAACATTGTCATCAAAGGCACAGTGAGGCATGCAACATTGTCATCAAAGGCACAGTGAGGCATTGTTGACCCTCTTTTCCACTTAAAGTAGCTGCTGCATTTCCCACCCTAGGCTTATACTCAAGTCAATAAGTTTTCCCATTTTTTTGTGTTTGGAGTTTTTAGTGTTTAGAGTTGGAGAGGAGGTCAGTGCTAGAGTCATTGCGCTTGCCTTAACGATCGCGGCGGAACCTCACATGAGTGATTTGAACACAGTTTTCACATGCAGGCTTGACTTATGTATGCTGTCGCTTTTTATTTTACTTTTACTATATTTTTACATGGTCCCTTAAATTTTATTTGGATCATTTTTATTCTTATTACAAGAAATGTAAACATCCCTTGTAATAGACATAAGCCTGACAGGTCCTCTATATTGATAGATCTGGTATCAAAAAGACCCCAGATCTCTCATTTAAAAATAAGTAATCCATTCTTTAGGACCAAGTGATGTTCGATGTTGCTCCAGTCCTCCAGGGACTATCTTGCCCATACTCGGCTTCCTGCCTAGCCACACCGGATCAATTCTTGGGTTACTTGCAGCTCCTTTAAGCTTGGGAACCACTGGGATGCAACGGGAAAATGGGTGCACCTCTCCCATGGCCTATAAAAGTGATCCTGTGGCAAATCTGCCATCAGGATCACTTATCTGAAAGCCTACTGCCCGATGGGATTTTTGTACTTACCGTAAAATCAATTTCTCTGCGTTCGACTGACACAATGCTCCATTAATCCTGACTATAGTATAAGTCATATCACCTTCTGCAGGAGTAGGACTAGGCAGAACAAAAAACTTTGGGGACCATCCTCAGCTGGTATATAACCCACCCTCTGCTATAGGTATTCAGTTTAGTAGCAAGCATTATTAAAGTGTATCAAAACTCCATAGTGGGGAGAGTGCTGTGTCCATCAAACTCAGAGAAATGGATTTTACGGTGAGTACAAAATCTGATTTTCTCTTTAGTTCAACAGACACAGTGCTCCATTTGTTTTGACTAAAGGGACATCCAAAAGCAGTGCCAAAGGGAAAATGAGAAACAAACAGAAAAGCGTCTCTAAGTGCAGTATTTAATGAGGCCAATAAACAATCACATTTTAAACATAATAGTGCAACATCTGTGCAGTATCACTCCAGGTAGAAGTGGTGTAACACAGCTTAACAGGAACCACGGTCTGACAGGGAGGGAGGCCGACTGTGTCCTTTCTGGGTATAGTAGATGGGGGACGTGGCTAGGTTTTGCTGAAAAAGAAGATTGACAAGGCAGACACCTGGTCCTTGATGTTACCCAAGGTCATCTTCTGTTCAACGCCCGTTGAAGAAAAGCCAAAAGTCAAGCCACAGAAATGGAGTGAGCGAGCACCAACCGACTCACACCAAGAAATGTAAGCTTTTCACGTACAATGGTACATTTTGCTAGAAGTCAAGTTACTTGCCTTCAACATAGTAGGGATAACTGATCCAGACAAATCTCTATCCCTCAGTACCTGGCTTTCAATAGCCAAGCCATTAAAACCAAAACGACTGCACAGCAGAATTAAAGTTCAGCCCTTGGGACAACTGGTCCTTTTTGAGAGGTAGCCCCCAAGGGACGTTTATGGCCAGCAGAATGACCAGAAGACCTTCCCCCTTAATCCATCGCAGGAACTGTGGAAGAAGCTTGAGAAGAGGAAAGTATTGGCTCCACAGTGGCACTAGGACAGCTGCAGTGTATACCAGGGGAATCTGTGACCATGCCACAAGCCTTGGTATCTTCTTGTTAAACCGAACGTGCTGAAGGAGCCATGTACAGTATAGGTCTGTGCAAATGGTACTGCCTTGAAGGTGGACCCCACCAGGCCCAAAATCTGTATGCAAGACATGGGAGAAGACCGTCTGTGTGACAGCAGCCAGCGAATCGGGGCCTGTGCTTTGACCAGAAGGACCACCCTGGTCAACATTAAATCCAGTCAGACCCAGGTAATCCAATTTCCAGGAAGGGTATGGGGGGACTTTGGGTAGTTGAAACGTTACCAGAACCTTTGCAAGAATTATATCCGACACGAGGACTCAGGGCCTAAAACCCCCGAAATTAAAAAAACACTGCCACCCTTCTTTGATACCCCCAAGATCATTTTTATGGATCCCCTTGATGCTCACGAAGGAGGTCCACGAGGCTGGAAACCAGCAATGGGTGAGTTATGGGCGAGGACAGACCTTCATGCTGAAGGGGTCTTGTCTGCGGGACCAGAAAAGCCAGATCTAGGCTTACCAGACCAATGTTGCTTAGAACCTCCAGGGGATGACTTAATATTAATATTTTATGGGCTGAGGAGGGCCCACGTTTGCGGCAAGGCTCCTTCCCTTTCCTAGACTGTGGCAGTAAGGTACCTCCCCATTAAAAAACCCTTAACCAGGTCACAGAGAGTAGCCCCAAAAAGATCAATTGGCTTTCTTGGAGGCTTGGTCTGCAGACCAAGACCCATCACTCGCCTAATCACTACTGCCAAAACAGAGAGCCTGGACAGCATGTGAGCCACATCCAACTGGTCTGCCAGATCATTGTAAGCAGAAAGATCCTGATCGCTTACCAGACCTTGGGGCAAAATTTTTGCCCATTCAGTTAGGGTCTGAGAAACCAGGACTGGTCGCAATGCCGAATCTGCCATAGTAAACATACCGTGTGCCACTTTCCTGTCAGACAGGTCTTTGAAGGATGAGGAATCCTTTACTGGGATCATGGTAGCTTTATTCAAACTGCAAAAAGGAGGGTACACCACCGGTGGGCTGTTACACTTTTTTAAAAGTGATTCTTTAAAAGGTTAACGTACCACAACGGGTTGCTTTGGTTGCCTCCACTCCTTATAGACAATAGACAAATCTGTGAAAATAGGGAAACTAAGGAAACACCTTACTTGTACGAGGCGTCTTGTGTACCAAAACGGACAGCCATACCTGCAGCCACATCCTCGATTTTTAATGTCTCATGCACTGCAGTAACAAGTGCGTCCACCAGCATTTTCTCATTCACTGCTGCAACCAAATCACTCATCACTATCAGACGGATCAGGAAGCGTGATATCAAGTCCCACTGAATGGGCCATGTCCACAGCGGCACCAGACTGAGAATCAGACAAGACAGAATGAGCAGGAGAAGGTGGAGGACACTTCCTGCTAGGATACCAGGGATTGTAGGACCTCGTCAGCACATCAATTGGGAGCTGGGGTCTCTATGAGGGGTTCAGTGGGGGAAATGTGATCCTGAGGCTCCATAGGAGAAGAGAGACCCTGCAGCAACAAAAAAGTTTTGGCACCACTATGGACCCCCCCCCCCCCCCACACTCAGGGCACTTGCTAGCAGAGAGAGAGTGAGAGAGGGACTCTCCACCACCAGCCAGAGGAGTGTCGTATGTTTGGAATCAGTAGCTTGCCATGTGTGCTTGCAGTCCCTATATCCAGGAGAAGGAAGAGGGCGGCTCAGAGCCTAGGCACCGTCGTGCGGCTCTGGCCATCTCCAGCGTCTGACCAGATCAAGGGAAAATGGCCGCCAGTCAAAGACAAACAAAACCAAGGGGAAATGGCCACTGTGACAGCACAGTCCACACAAACATTGCCGTTGGCCAAAGACCAGACCAAGAGAAAATGGCACCTGACCGCTGCTAAATGCTGGCAGACTGGGAAGCCACACAAGGGTCTCTGTTGCGCCCTCTGCACTGGATCCCACACCAGACCCCAGGTACTGCACCCCATGCTTGCTAGTGCATTCACCACTACATGAACCCCAGGGAACATTCAGAGGGGGGTTGGAGGGGGAAAAAAAAGCTCAGCTTAACTGAGGTATTAGGATGGTACCTGCAGGTAGGTCCGACCATCCCTGACGGGTACCCACATTCACCCCACACAAAGGAGGAGAGGGTGAATGCACCTCTCCATGGATGTGGGTATTGTTACAGACAGAACCTCTCGCCATCGAAGTGGGAGGCTGTTGGCTGGGGGGATACGGTGGCTCCGACCAGAGCCCGGGTTGTATGTGACCCTGCAGGACGTTCAACTCACGGTCCTGCCTCCGTCCGTTGAACATACTCGGGCCTACCCAGTTCGTAGTTGCAGTCTGCCTGCGCTTACGCTTTACTGCGCTTACGCATGTAAAATGAGAAATAAAAGCAATATGAGAAGTAGGCGTACGCATACTCCTCATATTGCTTTTATTTCTAGTTTTACATGTTTTCATGATCACTTTTACACTTATATTTGGTTTTATTTCAATAAAACCTTACCTTTTTTTACCTGCACCATCCGGAGCGGCGTTTTTTTCTTTCTCCCTGCATGACCTGCCGGATTAAGTTTAAGTCTCACCACTGGGCTTTGCTATCCTTTGAGCGGGTACTCTTTTTACTACTCATCATCAGCCTGGAGTAAAGGGTTTCCTGCCCCTGCCTTTGGTCGTGATCCTGGTTGAATCACTTTCATCGTGAGGTTCCAGTTCTGAATTATTGGAATACATCTGGATACCTGGTGTGGCCTTTACCATCTGGCCTTGGATCGAGTGGATCCCAGTGAGGACCATCCATGCGTGTAAGATCTGTTGTCGCTGATCGTCAGATCCTCTTCATCTGGTAAGAGTATTTCATCTACCCTTTTGTAGCCGAGAAGAATGTCCTGTCCATGACGATCGATGTGGCCATATGTTTTTCAGCTCATCATTTATCCATTGATGGACATTTATTTATACATTCGCCGATTGTAAAAAAAAATAAAAAATCTTGTTTCACCCATTTTTCACTTTAGGTGATATCATTATTAGCGCTACATATTTTTTCTATTAGGCCGCGTACACACGTTCGGTCAAAACCGATGAAAAAACGGTCAGTTATCCTTCGGTCAAAAAAAAAAAAAGAGAACTTGATTTAAAATTTGACCGATGGACACCTGACGGATGGGTCAAAACCGATCGTTAGTATGCAAAAGGATCGGTTAAAAGGCCGTGCATGCTCAGAATCAAGTCGACGCATGCTTGGAAGCATTGAACTTCATTTTTTTCAGCACGTCGTCGTGTTAAAACACGTAAACGTCACCGCGTTCTAACACGATCGGTTTTCTAACCTTCGGACCGTTCTCATTGGATGGACTGATCGTGTGTACGCGGCTTTACTTGTCCAATTTTTGTCACATTGTTGTGTAGCTGCTCACCATTTATTTATATATTTAGATTAGCACAATTTTCTTTATTACACCTTTACTCCTGACTAGACAGATAAATAAATACCTATAGCATAGGAAGCATGAGGAAGGCCCATGTGCGTAGCCAAGTTTTTTGTTCTGCCTAGTTCTACTTCTGCAGAAGGAACTATAACCCTATAGTCAGGATTAATGGAGCGCTGTCCCCATCAAACTAAAGAGAAATATACTGGGGTTGTGGCAGCTAGCTGCTGCCATATCCCCATTATTTAATGTCAAAAACATGACAAATATTAACAGACGGTCGGCAAGTGGTTAAAAAATACAGTCCCTAAAGTCAAACATGGTGGAGGTTCACTGATGTTTTGAGGTTCAGGCACTGGATGTCATGACTGTGTGCATTATGAAATCTGAAGACTGCCAAATAATTCTGGGGTGCAATGTAGGGACCAGTGTCTGAGAGTTGGATCTCCGTCAGAGGTCATGGGTCTTACAGCAGGACAATGACCCAAAACACATGTCAAGATGCACCTAAAAATTTGTAAAAACTAAGCACTGAAAAGTACTTAACTGGCCAGCAATGAGTCCAGATCTGAATCCCATAGAGCACATATGGAGAGATCTCAAAACAGAAGTTGAGGAAAGAAACCTTCCAATCTGAGAAACCTGGAGCAGCTGGGGAAAGAAGAGTGGTCCAAAATTCCCATAGAGAGGCGTAAGAATTGATGGTTACAAGAAGCAATTTATTTCAGTTATTATTTCCGAGGGGTGTACTACCAAATATTAAATTGAGGGTGCCAATAATTTTGTTTTGTGTGGTATGTGTCAGATTTGGCTTTATGTTTCTTTGCTTTTTTTTGTGTCACATCAATAAAAACAAAACATTTTTAATTGCAAAAAAAATTCTGGGCAAAGTGCATTATATGACAGAAATGTAGCAGTGCCAATATTTTTGGCCATGACTGTAGGATGCCTTTTATTTTCTTACCTATAAGACACTAACCCTCACACTGGCACTATTTGGCATCAACACTTAAAAAAGGGGATGATTTGTAGAAATGTTGACAAGTAGGCAACTTATTTAAACATGTATTTCCCGCATAAGAGGCTCTTTTTGGAACATATCTTCCTTCACTTTTTAAAAACGTTTGTAATTTTTTAATTTAGTTTAATAAAATAATTTTTTTAGGGCACTTGTGGCCCTTTGGTTTATGATATGCAGGCCTTGGACCTCAACAATTTGTAGTAGGAACAACGATTAAGGTAATAGCATAAATTTTTACTAGCCTCATGTAAATTTTCCAGTTTCGTATTATCTTCTGCAGCATATCCCCAGCCAAAAAATTAACATGTCCACACTCTCTGACTCTCATTTCCTTTTATTAGGTCTGCAGTTTCTAACAGTCCTCTCAAGCTTACATACTATATATTGAACACTGTGTGGCCCCTTTGGTGACACCAGGGGCCACATGTGCTCATAAGCTCATAAGTTGACAAACCTTGCCCAAGTGCATTCTGTGCAAGGGGAGTTAAAAAGGAGCTGCAGTCTCTGAAGTGAAAATTAAAAATCAGCAGCTACAAAAACTGTAGCTGCTGACTTTTAAACTACCTCAATGCTGGGCACTTTCACCCCCTTCCTTCCCAGACCAATTTTCAGCTTTCAGTGCTCTCGCCCTTTGAATGACAATTACTTATCAGTTTGTTCACACAAATAGAGCTTTCTTTTGGTGGCATTTATTCACCATTTTTTTTTTGCGATATAAAAGAAGTGAACATGTTGAAATAAAAAGGATTTTTGTACTCACCGTAAAATCCTTTTCTCTCAAGTCCATGGACGTACACAGCTTCCTTATTTTCTTGACTGTAGATTATGTTCTGTCTATCAGGAGAGGACTAGGCAGACATATTAATAGTTAAACATGTAATCTTTAGCAAAGCTGAACAGCCCCGCCCAAAGGGGCGGTCCCTCTGGTCATAACCCCTCTCACTGCAGTGAGCAGCTCAGTTCGTCAAAAAGAAGTACAAACCAAAAAAGGAGGGGTGGGTGCTGTGTCCGTCCATGGACTTAAGAGAAAAGGATTTTTTTTTTCAAAATTCTTTATTTACTCACAACAGGGAGCACATCTACATAGATCACAGTGTCACTGCATGTAGAATCACATTGACAGGCAAACAGATATAATTCAAACACGTAAACTTGGCGGTAATTCTAGTACTGTTACTTGCCCGTGCCAGGGCGCTCGTTTGTATGGGTGGCAGACAGTTGGCCCCATGACACCAGTGTCGAGGTCATCATGTCGTGTTCAAGTCTGTGGTGGTATAACAGCATTATTTACCCATCTAACATGTTATGTAATCCGGGATCTACCCCCTTCTTTCCATTAACCAGAGAGTATTGAAAAGAGGAAACAGAGAGAAAAGGATACAGCAATGAATAGTGACTCCCGAGATCTGTACAAGAGATCAAGGGAGAGGATCAGGGGAGAGCACCCAATGGGTGGTACATAAGGAAGAAGGAGGGGAGGGGGAAGGGAGTTCGCGAGCATGGAACAGTGTGTCCGTCCTGTCAGCATATCTCAGGGATTTTAACCCGAGTTTCCCCCGATATGAGGAGGGTTGTAGCTCGGCAGTCTAGTCAGGAGACCTAAGTGTTTGTCCCTCGTCTGTGTAGGTGAAGATGCCCCACAATTGCCAAGTCTGCGTGTACGATTCTTGCCTGTCTTGGCTTGTAAGGATCATCTGGGTCGTCTGGGATTTGTCGGTCTGTGAATTTTTGCGAGATCCTTCTAACCTCTGCCCAGAATGTCAACTGTGGGCAGGACCAAAAAACGTGGAGCAATGTCCCTGTTTCTCTCTGACAGCGCCAGCAAACGTCTGGCGTTGTCCTGAACACTGTGTTCAATAAGGCCGGGATGCGGTACCATCTGGTCATGATTTTGTAATTAGTTGTCTTTTCTGTGCAGAGAATGTACAGTGTAGATCGCGTTTCCACTTAGTAATGCAGGGGATTTGGTATCCCTCCCTTGGAGTGATCAATATGTTATGCACAATGGACAGCGCGTGTGGCAGTGTGTCCCTGTCTGAGCACAGTTCTTTCAATGGCGTAAGGGCGGGACTCCCGGCTGGGGGGAGGCAGTGTATGTAGGAAATGATTAAGTTGGTTGGCTCTCATGAAGTCTAAACGGTATCTACCCCCTGCGTCCATCAGTTCTGCGATCGTGTTCCAGCCGCCCGCCGTGCTGAAGTGGGAAGCTTGAAACGTACCAGATTCCTTCAGAGCGCAGAATCTCCCGTCATACAGACCGGGCGCGGATTGCGGGTTTCCCAGAACCGGGCGTAGGGGTGAGTCTCTCGACGAAAACTCTGTCTGCGAGATCAGCCTAGCGCAAATTCTAACTGTGTTTCCTATGAGCGGATGGGTGCGAACGGGTTTGGGCAGTGCCGTAGAGCACCACAGAGCTCTCTGTAATGGGATCTCACTCTGTGCCTGCTCTAAGCGTGGCCACAGTTTGGTACTCCCATGTTGACACCAGTCTATGAGGCGGTTCAGGTGGGCCGCATGATAGTATGTGCGAATGTTAGGCATGGCCAGCCCGCCGTGCAGTTTGGGTAGGGATAGAACCGACCTGTGTATACTAGGGTGTTTCCCAGCCCATAGGAATTTTTTGAACATGGATTGCACTTTCCTAAAGAAGTCTGCAGGTATGTGTATGGGGATAGCTTGAAGGAGATACGTAAATTTGGGCAGGATGGACATCTTGATTATGTTGCATCTACCGAACCACGAGTGGAGGCCAGTGGTCCAGCAGTTTCTGAACAACCTGTAGCAATGGCGGGAAATTCAGCCTGAAAAGATGGGATAGGGAAGAGGGTATGCGAGTGCCCAAGTAGTTCAGGGCCGTGTGTGTCCACTGTAAACTAAACCCCCTCAAAGTTGTCTCAAAAGAGCGTCCGGGATTCCCACCCCCATCACCACCGACTTACCCATGTTAATTTTCAGATTGGACAGACGTCCATAGATTTCAAATTCCCGCATTAGGCCAGGGAGGGACGTAGCAGGGTTCGTCAGCGTGAAGAGTAAGTCGTCCGCGTAGGCGGAGACTTTGTACCCTCCTTCCCCTACACTAACTCCCGATATATCCGGGCTCAGTTCAGGGTCAGTGCAAATAAGAGGGGTGACAAGGGGCACCCCTGGCGCATCCCGTTCTTAATCAGGAAAGTCTCTGATAAAACCCCATTAGCCCTAACTTTAGCCGATGGTTCAGTATACGTTGCTGAAATCCAGAAAGGGCCAGATTCAGGTAGAGTTAGGCTGGAGTATCAGTGATACTCCAGCCTAACTCTCACTTTGAGCCGGCGTTTCTGTTTTCTGTAACCAGAAAACAAGAAACGCCGGGTTGAGTTCCTATACGAGCGGCGTAATTGTATTACGCCGTCGTATCGGAACTTCAGTTTTAAAAAAGGCGCGTGGGGCGTTCCCGCTAATTAACGCCGAGAATATGTTAATCAGCGGGAATCGGAAATTCACGATCGTATTCGGGCGCGACGCAGTGACTTTCCGAAGTTTCCGTAAGAGATACGCGGCGTAAAGAAATACATGCCCCCTAGGTGGAGTATCCTATGTTAAGTATGGCCGTCGTCATAGCGTCGAAAAAAAAAAAATTAGAGTCGTTTGCGTAAAACGTCTGTGAATGGGGATTGACGTCATTGACGTTCACTGACAGAATTTGGAGCATGCGCACTGACAGTCGACGCATGCGCAGTACGTTCGCCGTGGGATCGCGCCTAGTTATAATAATACACGCCCCCTACCCGCCCAATTTGAATTCCGCCGGCTCATTTTCGCTACGCCGCCGCAACTTTAGGAGCAAGTGCTTTGTGAATAACAGTACTTGCTCCTAAAGTTTCGCCGGAGTAACGTAAATGAAAAACGTTACTCCAAATTAAAGATTCGCCCATCTACCTAAATCTGGCCCTTAGTCATTTTGTGTCCTAGGCCAATGTGTTTCAGCGTGTCGAACATGAACTGCCAACTGACTCTGACGAATGCCTTTTTGGCGTCCGTACTCACAAAGACACATGGCGTTCTCTCGACGTTTACGGCATGTAGAAGATTCAGGACTTTAGCGGTGTTGTCCCTAGCCTCTCTGGTAGGGACGAACCCCACTTGGTCCAGGTGAATGAGACCCGGCAGGTGACACTGAATCCTAGAGGCTATAAGTTTGGAAAATAGCTTTAGGTCGACATTGAGCAGTGAAATAGGTCAGTAGCTACCGAATTGGCTCGGGTCTTTTCCTTCTTTAGGGATGAATGCTATGTGTGCCTGTAAGGTAGATATGTGAAGTTTCGATCCCACACTGAGATTGTTAAACAAAGATACCAAGTGGGCGCCCAGGGAGGGGAACAGAGTCTTGTAGTACATGACAGTCAGCCCGTCTGGGCCCGGGGCTTTGCCCGCTTTGGTGTTACTCAGGGCATTCTGAAGCTCGAGTAGTGTAATGGGTTCGTCCAGTTGGTCCCTGGTGTCGGTAGAGAGAGAGTCGCCATGTCGGAGGAGGTCAGGTAGTCTCGCGAGAGGTCCGCGTCTGGTTTCCGAATCGCAGAGGGTAGGTTGTACAGTGCATGGTAGAAGTCTAAATTTCCGGGAGATCGATTGTGGAATCGACACCTTACGCCCGTCTCGAGTAACAACGTGAGGAATGTAGGACGCGCTATTCTGCGTGTGAAGAGAACGAGCCAGCATTCTCTCGCATTTGTCTCCCGACTCAGACCTTTGCATCTGCAAATCTGGATGGCTGCTTTGGCCTTGTGTACGAGTATGTCGGTGAGCTGTCTCCGTGTGGTGTCAAGTTCCAAACCTAGTTGTCTCGTCGGTGTCTGTCTGTGTTGCGTCTCTAAGGACTGCAGTTTGGTCAGCAGGGTCGTTAACTGTTCCTCCCTTAATCTTTTCCGTCTGGCTCTGTGTTTAATGAAAATGACGCGTATCACCGCCTTATGGGTTTCCCAGACCACCGCCGGATCACTGTCAGGGGTAGTGATGGTCGTAAAGTAAAACTCTAGTTCCTTCACAACATCTGCCAGAAAGTCCGGGTCTTGTAATAGGGACTCGTTCAGTCTCCAAGGGTGATTCCTTTCCGTCGTAGTCCCTGATAAGGTATATACTAATGTGATCGGGGCGTGATATGACCAGGTGATCGATCCTATCTTAACATCTTTGACTGCCATTAGGTGTCTGTGTTGGACCAGAAAATAGTCAATCCGGGAGTATATCTGGTGAGGCTTGGAGAAAAAAGTAAAGTATTTTTCTCCCGGGTGGAATAAGCGCCAGGTGTCTACCAATTGGGAGGCGTGAAGCGCCGTATGTATGCGGCCACGCACCTTCCCAGATGTCGAAGATAATCCAGTGGAGGTATCCTCCGAGGGTGATAGGGGAATGTTAAAGTCTCCCCCTACAAATAACTGTCCAGTCGCAAAGCGCGTCAAGCAGTGAGTTGTTTTGTTAAAAAAACTATCTTGGTGGTCATTTGGGGCATATAGATTCGCCAGGGTAATTCCCGTCGCGCCAATCCGGCCCTTTAGAAATAAGAAGCGGCCAGCAGATTCTCTCTGTATGTCGTCTAGCGCCCAGGGTACCCCGGCGGCTATCAAGATAGAGACTCCTCTAGACTTTGCGTCAGAGTAGGAGGAGTGGTAAACCGTGGGGCAATACCAATTTTTTAAGACTGGGAGCTTGTCATCCCTGAAGTGTGTCTCCTGTAGGAGAACAATGTCCGCCCTCTAATTGCGCACGTCATGGAGTAGCATTCTACGCTTCTCGGGGGTGTTCAGTCTTTTAGCGTTCAGTGAGACGATAGTCACCGCCTCCATGCTCGTGAGTGGGGGGGGGGAAGGGTGGGGAATCTGCGGGGGAAGAGAGTTAAAGATAGCTCTGGAGGAGCCCAGATCCCAGGGGGTATACGGAAAGGAGGGAGGGAACAGGGATAGAAGAAGAGAGAGAGAGAGAGAGAGTGCAAGTATTTTGTTAGGGGGCCAACACTAGAGAGTGTGGCAGGAGAGAAAAAACGAAGGTAGCTTAATCAGCTAGGACGCTCACCAGAACTAGTCTGGGGTACGAGCGCAGGCCTATGTGGGTAGGTGGATAGACAGAGCCGAAGGTGCGAGCCCCCAGCCACGTCCACCCCCCCCCCGGCCAGTATAGATGGCATCACAATCAGAGGTAGCTCATCACTAGTGCAGAGCAATACAACAAACATAAATTGCAAAGTGCATATCAGAAATTGAGTAACACAACTTAGGCATTTAAAACGGTACAATATAACGGGTGTTAAAACTAAGTAGTAGCCGGTAAGGAACCGGGTAGTAAGAGCAGAACAAAAACAACCCCAGGCTATGCCCCACAGAACACAAAGTAACAATAAAATAAAATAGCCATTAGTCCCCTGCTCTCTGCATAACCAGGCCGCATCGCTGGAGCCCTCCCCCTCCCCCCAAGGCAGCATCGGGAGTCCCACCCTGTAACCGGTAGTCTCCTCAAAGTGGCCATCTCACCCCACCCCCCTCCCCCAAGCACCCCGCAGCACCACATAGCACGTCACATCACAACACCCCCCCCTCTTTTAGCAGCCGTGAGGACATTCGAATGTGGGGCGCAACTCCTCTGGAGGTCCTTCGTTGTCGGCACATCAGCGTGGGGCAGGAGTAAGGACAAAGTATGTGACAAGTCAACCCCACAGCTCCCATCGGGGTTAGACAGCACTGCTGGTTTCCCATGTGCATTGAGGGGAGCTCACATAGTGGGGGGTGGTGTTTACATCGCACCTCGCTGCCCGGGGCACGCTCTAACAGCGCGGGGGCCCCAAAACTTTGCAGGTCCAATAATACATGAACTAAACAGGGGTATAGGTCTTCTCATTTCCACGGGTAGTGGGTGCAAGATCAGGGGGGTCGCGGGGGGCGAAAGTCTCGGTGGGCCGGCAAGGGGGGGGGGGGGGGGGGCAGGAGAGCAGCAGCATTGTCAAAAAAACGGGGGGAGCAGAACCTCTCGGTCTCCACCGTGCAGCTCAGTGTGGGGGTTAACAGGGAATCAGGTACAAAGCATCCGGGGGACATTAGCGGCACAACAGGGTGGGGGCAAAGAGGTCTGGGGGTTGCGGCCTACTTACGGTTCCCGTTTCCTGAGGGCGCACAGCGTCTCCGCCGTTCGCGACCTTGTTGGCGGATCCCTGCACCGAACTGTACGCCGAGGGGTCTGAGCGTCCAGCAGCACGTGGTTGGAGTTGCAGCCAGTCAGGGATCGGGATCTGGTCGGCCCCCAGGAATTGAAATAGGGCCAGGAGGTCCGCCGGCGTCTAAACTGTGAATGCTGCTCCGTCTTTTCTAAAAGTTACCGCAAACGAGTAGCCCCATCTGTAGGTAAATCCCCGTTGTCTCGCCAGATCCAAAACGGGTTTCAGCATCGCTCGTCGTCGTAGCGTCGCCCTGGATAAATCTGGCAGTATCTTGATTGCGGAGCCCTGCAGTAGAATCTCATCCCTTTCCCATGCTCCCCGGACGATCCGCCTCTTTCTGAGCGTAGCGTAGTAGTCTACACACCACGTCGCAGGGCCTATCTGGGTAGTCCGATCGACGGACACAACTCCTTATATTCTTGACTGTAGGGACGTCCCCAAGCAGTGTAAAAAAAAAAAAACGAGGGGTGGGAACAGCAATCAAAAGTCAAACTTCACCCCAACACACCAGTGCTCCTCAACGGAGGAGTTGCAACGTTTAAACAGCCGCCTGCAAAACTTTGCTGCCGAAGCAAGCATCTGAAGATGCACTTACATCAACCTTGTAAAACTTAGTAAAGGTCTGGACGGACGACCAGGTGGACGCCTTGCACACCTGTGAGACAGGCGCTTTATGTCGGAAAGCCCAGGAAGCACCAATTGCCCTGATCGAATGCGCCGTGAAAGGAAAGGGAGGCACCCACCTCTTCAGGGGATAAGCCTGAATCATGTTGTTAACAGAGGCTCCTGCGCTACCAAGGGGGGTGGGGGTGGGATGGGGTCACCGCTGCAAACACCTCACACTCTGCCCTGGGCAGAGAGAAATGGCAAAATGAGAAAACAAGGGGGGTGGTGTCTGAGTGGGTGAGATCCAAGGGTGATACGGGAGTAAATCCCTAAGCTGGTAAACGTAAGTGAAAGTAAAAGGGGGTGGGGGCAAATTCAGAACAAAGTGATAACATACACGAGTAATGTGTCCATACGTATAGCGTCTGGGTTACAGTGTAACACAAAGATGTGAAATACCAGAAAATGGCAAGTGACAAAAGAGGTACAAATCCAAGAAACAAAATATATACACAATATGCTGGTATGTATACCATGTACCATGGTAAATCTTCTGAGAAGACGACTTCCGTGCCCTCAGCATGGAGGAAATTACCAAATCCGATAGGCCTCGGTCCTTCAGCACCTGGCTTTCAACAGCCACGCCGTTAAAGCCAGCGACTGTAAAGCAGGATGAAGAATGGGACCTTGTGACAGAAGGTCTTCTCGCAACGGCAGTCACCAAGGGGCATCTGCCCCTAGTCTTACCAGGTTGGAGTACCAGAGACGCCAAGGCCAATCTGGGGCAATTAAAATCATCGGGATCCCTTCGGCCTACGCTCTGAAGCAGACGAGGAATCAGTTACAGCGGGGGAAAAACATAAATCAGCCGATACTGTCCCCGCGGGGCTACCAACGCATCCGTCGCATCCACCCAAAGATCTTTTGACCTGGCTGCGAACCTCAACACATTTCGATTGAGTCGAGAAGCCAAGAGATCTATGTCTGGCTCGCCCCATCTCCGGCAAAGAAGGTGAAAACATTCGGGTGTAGTGACCATTCTCCTTGGTCCAGAATCTGGCGACTGAGGTAGTCTGCTTGCCAGTTGTCTACCCCCGGAATGTATACGGCCGATAGAGCTGGTACGCTCCTCTCTGCCCACCGCAAGATGTGAGCGACCTCTGAAGCTGCCACCGTGCTTCTTGCCCCTCTTTGATGGTTGACATATGCCACCGCCGTGGCGTTGTCCGACTGGATCCTGATCAGACGACCCTGTAGCCTCTGTGACCATTTGGAGGGGCACTGCCTGATCTCCCGGAGTTCCAGTACATTGATCGGCAGGCGAGATTCTTCCTGTGTCGACTGAACACCCCAAACCCCCCCCCCACAACCGGTCAGGCTGGCATTCATCGTGATAACTGTCCAGTGAAAGGGAAGGAGCGACTTTCCGGACTGAAGAGCCAGTGAGCTCAGCCACCAGACCAGGGAAGCCCTGACCTGTTGGCTAACCCAGATTTGACAATCCAGGGATAACAGGGATCTGTCCCATTTGGAGAGAATCTCCTTCTGCAAAGCTCCAGTGTGTAATTGAGCATACGGTACCGCCTTGAAGGAGGCTACCATTAGACCCAAGATCGCATGCAAAAGCGGAGAGACGATCATTTGCGGGATACCCACAGCTTCACCACAGTCTGAAGAGTCTGCAACTTTTCCAAAGGGAGAAAAGCCCTAGTCTAGAATCAAACCCAGATATTCTATGCGCTGAGTCGGTACCAGCACCGGCTTCTGGAAGTTTAACACCCAAATTCTCGGAGGGTCTGACTGGCAATCGCCACATCCTCTAATTCTACGCTTGGACGATCTACTTATGAGATTTGCTTCAAGTAGCCCATGATGGCGATTCCTCGCTGTTTCAGCAAGGCCAGAATCAGGGCAAGCACCTTAGTGAAAAATCTTGGCCCCAACGCCAGGCCAAATGGGAGAGCCACAAATTGATAGTGGTCTTCCCCCACTGCAAAATGCAGGAACCTCCGATTCCTGACAAAAACGGGAACATGCAAGTACGCGTCCTTGATGTCCAAGGACGTCAGAAAATCCCCCAGATGGAGTGCTGCGACCACAAAGCGAACCAATTCCATCCTGAACTTTCCAAACCTTTACAAAGGTATTAAGAGCCTTGAGGTCCAGGATTGGATGGACTCCAGCCTTCTTCGGGACCACAAACAGATTCAAATAAAAACCCTGAAACCTTTCCTGCAGCGGCACAGGTATGATCCCGCACATCAGCAAGTCCTGTAATCCTGTAATCTTAGGGCGTCCCCGACGAGCCGGAAGAAGAGGAAGGTTTTGAGGGAAAGAATCTGTTCGGTGGACGAGAGAGAAACTATCTTGTACCCTGATGAAACCACTTTGCAAAACCTTCATGCAGTAGCAGATTTGTTTGCAGGCTTGTTTGGCCTGCAAACGCTGGGACGCATTTGTCCCTCAGCTGGCCCCTTGTCAGCCTGGGAATACCTACTTGCGGGCCCCGACTGACGAAAATAAAAATTTTGCACGGAAAATGAGGGCCCCAACTTACGGCGTAGCTCCTTAACCTGTCTGGACTGAGGGAGGAGCGTGCTCTTACCTCCCTGTGACATCCTTAATGATATCTCCTCAGGTTGTTCTTCCTCAGCAGAAAAGTCTATTAAATCCCCTGTCTCTGCAACTGGTATTCGGGGATAGGGGTTCACCATCTCCTGTCCATGGAACCCAGAAGATGCTATAGGTACTGAGCAGAGGTTAGCAGAGCTCGCCCCTGCAGTCAGCACTTCAGCTTCGGGAAAGGCAATCTCCAGATTTTCCACTGCCGATTCACTGGCATACTGCTGGACAGACACATTCCTCCATTCAAGATCATCCCATGCAGAAACAGGATCATCAAGGTTAGTCAGCACTTGCTGTATCCGCCATAAGACCTCCGGGTTCATAGCTGCAGGGGCAGGTTGGCAAAGCACACTGTTACTCTACCACATTGCCAATTCTTCAGCCAGGATTTCAGCGTTGTCCACTGGTATTTCCTTATAGTCCCTGGCAAAGGGAGCCCAGCCCTGGCGCTGAGCAGAGTCTAGCAGCTGTCTGTAGGCGATTTCCAGCTCCCATTCCTGAACGGCCAGAAATTCCAAATCTTCCTGTAGCCAGTGCACTTCTGAGATATTCAGTCTTTGCTCTCTGTGCTCCATTATGTCCTCCAAACGCCACTCCGGATTGCTCCCAAAGTCGGAGTCCTCGTACATCCTCCAATACAACAATCCCAGGCCATCATAGTCAAACCCTTCCGTGGGGCTGTGATCCGCTGACCACGTGCACTCTTGCTTAGGCTACATATCACCGAAAAGCTCTGTAGCTTTCGTCCAACCGCATCTCTGCCCGGATCAGCCTGCTTAACTCAGCTGTCCACTCCTGTTTTAATTGTTCACCCAATAACAGCATTCGTACTTCATACTGTGACCAGTACCTTACATGGAAGGAGGGGAGAACTTTTCTCTGGTGTTGCTGCTCGAGAGCTAGCGCTTCATTCCAGAGTTCGCAGCGGATCGAATCAGACCATCCAAGCAGGACCTGCTCTGATACTGGTTCTCTGTGTTCTATCTGCTTCTCTTGCAACCTCCTTCCGAATTCCTTTTCCATGGCGGATGGTATCTGTACCTCTCCTAACCTGCTATCCGGACATTGGATCCAGGTGGAGGTTTGATGTCCCCAACTGCAGAAAGCATCCCACTGCTGTGCCACCAGTGTGACGGAAGGTTCCCGCACTCGGACCGAATGCTTTCGTCATACACCGATTCCCATCAGTCTGGACATATATACCGGATATTTTAGCTGCCTTTAACACACGAGACGAGACTTGTATGTGTGCTAAGAATGGATACTTTAATGGTACACTCTGCTGGTTTATATCTAGTTACAATCTTGTGAGTAATCAAAGGAACAATGAAACTCTCCGCTCCCTCCACCCACAGGGGGGGGGGGCCTTCAATACAGATTTTAGGTAGACACTTTGGCACTGGTCTAAAGAAGTCACATTCCTTTAGATAATGACATTTATTTGAGTTAATAACTAATTGTAACAGAATGCGTTACCCAGACAGCCTGGCCCAGCATAGCTTGTCAAGTTCCCTTGAACATAATTGACATGCTAATTCAATACACCTGAAAGGAGACTTCTGACCCTTTTGACTTAATCAGTTACAACACAGTATTGGCATCACACAATAGAAAATGGAATGTCTTTCAATCCACATCTTTAGACAGACGGTTTGTCTCTGACAGAAAGGTGTTTACACCTGATAATCAAAAGGCTTTAAAGAGTGTTATCACACAATAGAAAGGTCTAGGAGTAGACCTGAATTAACACCTCTACAGCCTTACACAATGAACAATTAGTATATCTTCTGACCTGGTTGGGGGTCAGAATAAGCCAACAACTTGTAATATTCTCAGTATATCCTGCAAACATGAATTATGATTCATTAACCACCCTATGCCCATATTGGACATAAGGTGACCCTAGACACAAGAGTGTCGGAGTCTGTCACAGAACTTATCAAAATAAGTCACATAAGGAAACCCCTTCGCAGTGTGGATCGGCTTGTGGGACCCAAAAGGGACCGACACCTCAGCAGATGTCTCCAGCTTAAGAGTGTCCCGCACTGCGGTGGATAAGTGCTCTAACAAGTGCCTTGTCCTGCGCTGACCCGGACATGGAGTCACCCTCACTGTCCGGATGGTCCTGGTCGGCATCCTCTGATATCTCAGAACCGGGGCCCTGGGGCACAGCCAGGCCCGGATCTGAGTCAGAGCTATCCCCCCTATGCCCACACACAGCTTCCACCTTGGCAACAAATGATTCCAGGACCGCCGACAAAGCGTCCACAGAAACCACAGGCCCTGACAAGAACTGCTCAGTGACTTTTCCTGCTCTCTCATTCAATACAGTGTGTGTCCGGGTGTCTGAGATAAACTGCGCTTGTTCGCGCTGTTCAGAAAGCAATTGCAGCACTAGAGGACAAAACCTATAGTGAAAAATCACACAAAGATGGCCGCCGACCGCCCCAGTAAAAAAGAAGAGCGCAAGCTCCAAGAAAATGGCGGCCACAAGAAAATGGCTGCCAGAGAGTTTTTACAATAACAGCAGCACGGCTACAATAAAATGGCGCAGTTTCAAATGAAAAACAGTGCAGAGAAAAAAGGATGCAGACAAGAAGGCTGAAAACGCAGTGACCCCTGTGTGGAAGCTCCCCACACAAAGAGTGGACTCAGACACCCCCGCAGCCAGGACCCCGATGAAAAAAACCTGGTACACCCCAGTCAGTAAAAGCAGGCCCATGCATGGCGAGGAGGGAAAGGACGGAGGGAGAGGAAAGGAAGGACCCCTAATCGACCGCAATAGGAAAGCTCAGCTGATCCATCCTGCCAAGACAGGAGGAAAAGAACTTACTGGTCCCTGCGAGGACTGCTGGCATGTTCCGGACAAACCCACGTCCGAGCAGTATGGAGTAGCTGTCAGGCATGGCTCACTGTAACTTAGACAGCAGTAGCCGGGTCTTATGCGAGACCTGGAGCATTAGCTCACTGGCCAACTCTGTAACAAAACAGAGTATGTCATGGCCGGTCCAGCGCATAGCCAACGCCTGCTGACGCACAATGGCCGGACTAGGGAGACTACCACGATCTATATTATCCAATCTGTCGCCCAGCCGGCAGTTGATAGAAGATCTCAGGATCAAAAATAAAAAATTCTGTAGGACCATGGGCCCAAAAGAAACCAGGTCCGCTCCTCTACTAGGCAGAAAAAAACCCGGAGCTGCTCACTGCAGTGAGAGGGGTTATGACCAGAGGGACCGCCCCCTGAATGGGGCTGTTCAGCTTTGCTAAAGATTACATGTTTAACCATTAACATGTCTGCCTAGTCCTTTCCTGATAGATGGAACATAATCTACAGACAAAAATTTAAGGAAGCCGTGTCTGTCCACAAACAAAAAAGAGAACTATAGATGTTGTACTTGGTTTTAAAAGAAATCCAATAAAATCTAATTTCATCATAAATTTAGGCCAGAATGTATTCTGCTACATGGCTTTGGTAAAAAAAAATCCTGATAAGAGTATGATAATTGGTTTATAGTATCTACAAGCCATGTTACGCTTCACTGAAAATTTATCAACCCTGAGTTGCAATTTATTGCCAACAATTGTTTGGTAAATTACGATTTTTTTTCTCCTCACAACATTTTCATATTAACCACCTCCAGACCGCCACACGACTATATACGTCGGCAGTCAACAATAGTGGGCAGAGATCAGTATATACAGTAGGTGACTGGGATATTGTGTCAATCTCGCTCCCTTTCTCGGCGAGATTGAGCACTTGCGAGCCCCATCGCGGGAGCCAGCGTCGAGCTGGCTTGCCGCGATGGAGACAAAGCCGCCATAGAAGCGACGGGGATCCGACGCGGATTCCCGCCAATTCTACACGTGGGCGGAGTTTGTTATGAATCCTGAAGGAGAAATCCCCGCCGGATTTAAAAAAAAATCCGGCATGGGTTCCCCCCTCAGGAGCATAACGGGCCCTTAGGTCTGTTATGGGTTGTAAGGAGACCCCCCCCTACGCCGAAAAAACGGCGTGGGGGTCCCCCACAATCCATAACAGACCCGTATCCAAAGCACGCCGGCCGGCCGGTCAGGAAGGGAGTGGGGGCGAGCGAGCGCCCCCCCCCCCTCCTGAGCCGTACCGGGCAGCATGCCCTCAACATGGGGGGGTTAGGTGCTCTGGGGCAGGGGGCGCACTGCGGCCCCCCACCCCAGAGCACCCTGTCCCCATGTTGATGAGGACAGGGCCCCTTCCCGACAACCCTGGCCGTTGGTTGTCGGGGTATGCGGGCGGGAGACTTATCGGAATCTGGAAGCCCCCTTTAATAAGGGGGCCCCCAGATACCGGCCCCCCACCCTAAGTTAATGAGTATGGGGTACATCGTACCCCTACCCATTCACCTGCAAATAAAAAGTGTAAACACAAATAAACCACACAGGGTATTGAAATATTTTATTAGTTGGCCGCCGGGGGGGGGGGGGGTGTGTATGATCGCTTTTATAAAAGCGCCCACCACCCGGCGGGCTTCTTTCGACGTCTTCGGCGGCGGGGGGGTCTTCTCCCGCTCTCCGGGGGTCTTCTCCCGCTCTCCGGGGGTCTTCTCCCGCTCTCCGGGGGTCTTCTTCTTCAGGACTCGCCGCCGCTATCTTCGTGTGTTAGCTCAATTACTAGCGGCGGCGGCCCCCTCTTCTGCGACGTCGGCGTCTTCTTCTTCTGCTGTCCAGATGTTGACGCGACGCATCCTTCCGCTGTTATGCCGGGCGCGCGGCTCGCAGCGAAATATATAGGCCTGTCTTGTGACGTCGCAGTCCCATCATGCTCCGGTAGGTATCACGTGGGTAGGAAGCACGTGGTACCTACCGGAGCATGATGGGACTGCGACGTCACAAGACAGGCCTATATATTTCGCTGCGAGCCGCGCGCCCGGCATAACAGCGGAAGGATGCGTCGCGTCAACATCTGGACAGCAGAAGAAGAAGAAGAAGACGCCGACGTCGCAGAAGAGGGGGCCGCCGCCGCTATTAATTGAGCTGACACACGAAGATAGCGGCGGCGAGTCCTGAAGAAGAAGAAGACCCCCGGAGAGCGGGAGAAGACCCCCGGAGAGCGGGAGAAGACCCCGGAGAGTGGGAGAAGACCCCCCCGCCGCCGAAGACGTCGAAAGAAGCCCGCCGGGTGGTGGGCGCTTTTATCAAAGCGCCCCCCGGCGGCGGAAGAGAACCAGACGGCGGCACCCACCCCCCCACAGAAGCCCGTCGGAGGGGGGCGCTTTTATAAAAGCGATCATACACACCCCCCCCCCCCCCCCGGCGGCCAACTAATAAAATATTTCAATACCCTGTGTGGTTTATTTGTGTTTACACTTTTTATTTGCAGGTGAATGGGTAGGGGTACGATGTACCCCATACTCATTCACTTAGGGTGGGGGGCCGGTATCTGGGGGCCCCCTTATTAAAGGGGGCTTCCAGATTCCGATAAGTCTCCCGCCCGCATACCCCGACAACCAACGGCCAGGGTTGTCGGGAAGGGGCCCTGTCCTCATCAACATGGGGACAGGGTGCTCTGGGGTGGGGGGCCGCAGTGCGCCCCCTGCCCCAGAGCACCTAACCCCCCCATGTTGAGGGCATGCTGCCCAGTACGGCTTAGGAGGGGGGCGCTCGCTCGCCCCCACTCCCTTCCTGACCGGCCGGCCGGCGTGCTTTGGATACGGGTCTGTTATGGATTGTGGGGGACCCCCACGCCGTTTTTTCGGCGTAGGGGGGGGGGTCTCCTTACAACCCATAACAGACCTAAGGGCCCGTTATGCTCCTGAGGGGGGAACCCATGCCGGATTTTTTTTTAAATCCGGCGGGGATTTCTCCTTCAGGATTCATAACAAACTCCGCCCACGTGTAGAATTGGCGGGAATCCGCGTCGGATCCCCGTCGCTTCTATGACGCGCTCGCTGGAATGTGCTTTTACTATTCCAGCGAGTGCGAGATATCGGCAGCCTGTCGCCGAGATTCAGCGCGATGCTGGCGTGCTAAAAACACATTCTTGGTGGCAGGCACTGTAAGTAAACATGTATCTTATGGCACCATCATCCCTGAATTAATATAGTGAATAAGTGAACAGGATATGGGATTTTAAAGGGGCTAATTTATGAAACACACAACAGATTATAAAAAAAAAAATGAAAAATATTTATTAATTATATCTATTAAAAGACGGATAAATACATATATTTTGACCATCACAGGCATTCACCTACTACCTAACAAGTGACAGTAACAAAATGTATTCAGTTAAGTAGCATTCATTTTTGTTCAATAGTTTCGCCTGTAAGTCTTCCTCAGGACTGGACGCAAGATACACTTAAGTCAATTTTGTAAGAAAATTCCAGCTTAAGGTGTGAAAGAAAAGAAGAAACAAATGTACACCTATTGTACACAGTTATATAAATTCATAACATATTTTGACATAGCATGCATGCACACTTCCCAATTGGGAGCAAGTGAACAGCAATGATTCAAGCAAGAGACCCCAACATGCGCCAGTCCATATGCAGGCATAACTCAGAGGACTGCACTCACCTCCTTCCTATCTTACAATTATTCGACCAACGTGGGGGCTCATGTAGAACAAGGACTTAGTGGAAGCGCTCATATCAAGTCAAATTCCTATTCAGATCAACCTAAATAAATATTATATATAGAATCTCTCAGATAACTTATATACAATTGCTCCAGATCACAACACAAACATAATCTCACCACAAAAAGGGTCACAAGCAATTTGGACCAAACCCCCTCCTGGAGCTATTGAGGACTCCTCTACGAAAAGACAAGGCTTAAAAAGTGGATGATGGATAAATTCCTAGATTAGGATAATTCCAAATAGGGAAAAAAACGTTCCACCTATATACAAAGAGCGCATACACACTGTAGACGTTTAGGGTAATTAACTCTTGTGGCAGATGCGGTTTTTGTGCAGTGAGTCAACACCAAACAGGCATATGATGTGAAGGGCCTGGTAGCCCACGTTTATTAAAGGAGAAAAAGAAACAAAAGTCCATTCAGGAATCCCGTGCAGGGGTTTAAACGTTATCCAAAGATAAATTAAACTACCAGCCCACCTGGCTACTCTTCAACAGCACTGCTGTTATAGGTACTGGTTCCTCAAACCATCACCTCCTCCAGACCCACAGTCCTGGATGCACAAGCTTTGGGCTTCTTAAACGCACACAGCTTGAAGTCTCTTAATGCACACAGCTTTAGGCTTCTTGGGCGCACAACAGCTTTGAAGCCCTTCAACGCACACAGCGTTTGTCCTCACACAGAGACACTCACCAGCAGCCACTGCTCCAACTCCACCTTCCTTCCTCCCATCTGCTCTCCCCAGCCCTTCCTTTAATGAGCTGTCTGCACCTGGGAAGGCAGCTTGCAGGCTATCTTAAAAACCTGGACACAGGTTAGAGATCCAGTCCCACCCAGATCCCAGCTCTGCAATCTGGTTATATGCAGACCGTGTGTCCATTTCATCATCATTTTTATAGTTACAGTAGCGCCTACTGTTACAACACCAATTAATATACTTGATTCATTGGATAGGTCCGAGTCCGGCATGAGCTCCCAAAAGAATCCCACCACAGCTAATGCCGTCTGTGATTTAAATATCCCCCCAAAGCATCAGAGCACGGCGTGAGACGTCATGCCCCACTGACGCAAAAAGGGGAGGGGCCTGGATCCATGGATTGTCGCCCGGAAACCAGGAAGTGAGATCACTTCCTGTACGCGTTTCCTATGCACAGGATGACGTTTTGTGCAGACACCGCAACACTGACTGTTGAGTCTGGCGAGTGCCTGGATGGTATAACAGGGAACCAACAAATTCACTGGGAGTCACGTCACAGGTCCCTCAATGCAGGCAGACACCGGGCTGATACTCGCACCTGTGCGATTCAGTCCAGTGGACACCCTTGAGCATCCGTACGGGAAAACTGGGCACAAGAACGGAATCCACATGGAGTGAGCAGAAAATTGTGAGTAATGAGCAAATTACCAAAATTATTACATGCATCCACATAACACCAGGGAACATATGTTTTTTATTTATTTTTTTACGTATGTCAACATAAGAGACCACAATAGAACTTACAAGCACTACAGGCCATATGTCCCGCCATCACCCACCCAAAGGGTACATGTAGATATGTAGAGTGTAAATCAGAAATGAGACAGAACAAGTCCACTTAGGAGCTGAACTGCTCCAATGGCTGCGCTGCTCTCAATCCATCCGCTCTAACCAATCAGCGGGCAGGCTGAACGGCAAAAAGGATCTCGGGACCGAGCAGGACTTTTGGCGGGTCAGGTAAGTAAAACGGGGGCTCGGGGGGGCGGCAACACCAGATGTTTTTTCATCTTAATGCATAGATTGCATTAAGGTAAACATTTTTTTTCATTCCCAACTCCTTTAAGCTGGAATTTTCTTACAAAATGTACTAAAGTATCCTGCGTTCAGTCCTGAGGAAGCCTTACAGGCGAAACAGTTGAACAAAAATGGACGCTACACTCAACTGAATACATTTTGTTACCGTCACTTGTTAGGTAGTAGGTATACGCCTGTGATGGTCAAAATATGTGTATTTATCAGTTTTTAATAGATGTAATTAATAAATATTTTTCTTTTTTTTTTATAATCGGTTATGTGTTTTTCATAATTTAGCACTTTTAAAATCCCATATCCTGTTCATATATACGTCGGCACTTTGAAGACATATCCATCTCTTAAGGCAGCGGTCCGGTTTACGATAATGGTGGTCTCTGCGGCAAATTTTCCACAAGATCACCGTTACCGGTGGCGGGAGAGGGCAATCAGGTCTTCTCTCGTGCTTGGTATGGATACGAGTGAGAGAAAGATGCCCCCCCCCTCCCATCTACATACCATAGCAGGGCAGAAGCGACGTCAATTTGCCTCTTACTTTTTCTCTTTGGAGTTCTACCAGTGGCGGAATTATCAGGGTCGTGACAGTCGCCGTTGCGGCTGGGCCCTGTAATTCCGCCAAGTCAGAGGGGCCCGCCACACGTCCGCGTGAGACGCCC
This sequence comes from Rana kukunoris, assembly GCA_029574335.1. NCBI lineage: Eukaryota > Metazoa > Chordata > Amphibia > Anura > Ranidae > Rana > Rana kukunoris. The sequence continues at coordinate 389,007,580 of CM056052.1, forward strand.
GCCCGCCTGTCAGTGTGTTCTGTTGGCTTATACATAGAGAATTCAGAGGCACTGAGGCAGCACACAGAGATGTAGGGAGGCAGGGCGGACCCTGACAGCAAATGAGAAATGGCGGGGGAGGAGCTTTCCCCTCTGCAGCTTCATGCTTAGTTGGAGTACCTAACCCGCGCCCATGTGAGGCAAGGCATCCTGGCGGGAGAAGAAGGCACAGTGAAGGTCAGACCCATGACAGAACAGAAGTTAATGGAAATTCCCGGGGAATTTATTGATTCATTGACTGACTAAGTCAATCAAGTGACAGAGGCAGAGCTCAGCAATCGATGCCAACCTCCACCACCTGTGCCTCCTTACTGATCCCATCCCCCACCACTGATCTCATACCTATCCCCCCCATTACTTCTACAACAGAGGTAAAAGGGGGCATATGGATGAGATCAGCGGTCGGGAGATAGGATCAGTAAGAGGTACAGGTGGCGGTAGGAGAGGATGGCACCGCCACCGCAGTCACCCCCCCTCAAGTACCACCGCAGCCACCCCCCCCCAAGCACCACTGCTGCCACCCCCCCTCAAGTACCACCGCTGGTACTTGAGGGGGGGTGGCTGGGGTGGCACTTGAGGGGGTGGTAGCGGTGATACGTGGTAGTGGTGATACTTGAGGGGGGTGGTAGCGGTGATACTTCAGGGGGGTTGGCAATGGTGGCGCCATCCTCTACCACCACAACCCGTGCCTCCTACTGATCCCATCCCCCCACCGCTTATCTCATGCCTATCCCCCCCATTACTTTTACAACAGAGGTGATGGGGTGATAGGGATGAAATCAGTGGTGGAGGGATGGGATCAGTAAGAGGCACGAGTGGTGGTGGGAGAGAATGGCACCATCACTGCCGCCACCCCCCCCCCCCCCTCAAGTGAAATGAGAAACAGAATTTTTTTATGATTTCTTTCACCGGGGCCCTGAAGTCTCTAGTTACGCCACTGAGTTCTACCCACACAAATTCTACCCCCCCTTGTCCCAATCACAATGTTGCTCCTCTTTACCACCCTTACTTCGTTTTTGATATATAGACACACCCTCCCCCCTCTTATACCTTCCCTGTCCCTTCTGATACAAGGAATACCCCTAAAAATTTGCCAGACAGTCGTGTGATCTGTCAAACCAAGTTTCTGTTATTCCCACAAAGTCTAAAGTTCTCCTCATGTAACAGCATCTTCAATTCCTCCATTTTGTTAGCTAGGCTCCTGCCATTTGTGTATACTCCTCTCAGTGTTGTATGGGTGCATATTAATTTCTCCTTAAAAGGTTAGTTCACCTTTACAGAAAAATCTGTACGATGAACTTACACAGGACCCCCTCCTCAACCCTTGCCCCCCAGTCCCGCTGAGCTGCAGTGCGGCGATCTTCTGTTCTGATCCCTGCTATAGCTGCCTCACAGCTTCGGGGCTTAGAAATACCCGGAGCTTTTTCATCCCTGGAGCTTAATCTCCTAAATGTACCCCATCAGGAGGTCATCGAGTGAGCAGGGGGTGCTGTGTAAATTCATCTTACAGATTTTTCTGTAAAGGTTAACGTACACCAAGTTTTCTCATGGTTGGTTTTTGATTTGACCACTCATTCACCTCGGGATTAGACATTCTGGCTATATTATCACTACTGGCTCCAGTATTACCCTTTGTCATTTGTTCACTGTTGACTGTCACCTCCTCAGAACCCCCCAACACAGAGTTTGAAAAGCCCCTTCTACTTTTTGGCCATCTTTCTTCTGCACCATTCCCTTACTAAAGAGCGTGTAACCAACTGAGAAGTCAAGCCCAGTTCTCCAGGAACCCAAACATCTTTCCTAAACCAGTTCCTCCACCACTTGTTTAGTTCCCCAAGCTCCTGCTGCCTCTCTGGTGTGGCTCAAGGAACAGGTAGTATTTTAGAGAAAACGACCTTGGAGGTCCTTGTCTCCAATTTCTTATTTTAGGACTCTCCACCTTCCTCTCACTTTGTTATTGGTGCCAACATGTACTATGACAACTGGGTCCTCCCCAGCTCCACACAGAAATCTGTACGCCCCCTCCGTTATTCTCGTTGCACCGGTTCCTTTATGTGAAATCCCTGGTGAGCCTGCCAGACCTTCCTGATTTTCTATTTCAAAATTACCATGCTAAGCATGTAAGCACATACATCTCAGTGTGGTCAGTTCTTTGCATTCTACTTGGGAGCACAGTCTGCCTGTAATCCAAATCGGCAGTAATGTGCTGACACACTTCCCCTGCATGGCTAATCATTAGGAAGATTAATGTAATGCTACTTATCTACCTCTTGCAGATATGTCCCTCCTGCAGTCTTCACCCCACCCCCACCTCTTCAAGATTATTATGCAACTGAGAGAGGTCATGTGATGATCACTTAAGGAAAAAAAAAACACTGGACACTGGGGGACATCTGACAACATACATTAACACAAATTTCCACAACAATACATACACACACACACACACTTTAAATATTCTTTAATCTTGACTCTTTTTTCAACAGACTTTTTCTTTAGAAGGAAAATATATAATGCATCTTTTTCTCTTCACAGAAGAGAAACACAGGGCAGGCTATAAAGTGAATGATCACTGTGATGGCCAATCACAGGAGTCACGTGATCACGAGCTGGTTCGCTTGGTAACTGATTGATTTTATATGACCCAAGGCTGTCATCAACAGCTTGATCCCAGTGCTAGGTGCATGCTTTTAGCACAAAGATGGAAATACATAAAAGCGGTGCCCAGAAATAAGGTCCACTTCCCGGACAATAAAAACATTGCTCTCACTCATGGTTAGTGTTTGGCTGAAGCCATTTATTATCAATCAACTGTCTTTACTCTTTTTCTGTTTCAATATGTTTATTGAGTTTTTAGATTAAAAAGAGATTCATAAACAAGCTCATTGATCGCCCCCGCACAGGGGATAGAAATGTGTGAAAATGACCAATGATCAATAATGTTCACACATATACTTTTGCTGCTATTATGGACGTTTTTACTTTTGTTGAGAGCAGAAAGGTCAATCTAGATGAGGTTTTTAACCCACAGAATAAGACACATAACCTGGACCTACAAAGCTTGATTAGAAAGCTAGGTCACCACATGGATAAAAAAGTATGCCTCTGGTGGGACATCAATACCTTTGACAGGTACATTAGAGAGAGCATAGTACCCCGTAGACTTTGATGGGATGTACCTCCCAATGATGGCCTCACCGACAAAGAATCGGTGGACGAATGGTATGAATTTTTCAACAATAAGAGCCTAGAAGGCCTAAAGTTCTTGCTGAAACACAAACAGCGGGAATTGAGGGCAATTGATAAACAGAGGAATTGAAAATAAAAATTGAACCCCATAAAGAAACGGGTGATTTTAATAAACTTACTACACAGCTGAACAAAGATCTGATCTCCAAGGATCTAGAAGTACAGTTGCGAAAAATGAACAAATATCAACGAGACACGACTGACTATAAAGCGCAACAGGTTTTCAAATGGCAACAGAAAACGGAACAAGCCCAACCGGTCTCCACTTATTCAACCCCCGAAAGGGAGGTAAGAATACAGGAACATGTAATACCATATGTGAGACAGGATTCGAGATTTGAAGGAAGGGACCCACGCCCTGAAATGACAAGGCAGGAACCAAGGCATGAAGGGAGAGATCCATACCAGGGATGTCTAGACCACACTATGAACCACCTTCTTACAGCTAGCAAGGGCCCCGGACCCCGAAGAATACTGGGAAGAAACCTTTCAAAAAATGTTTCAAGAAACCCCAAAATGGTGGTAATGGCAATGATAGGAACCAGAGAGAACAAAAGGAGGTACCCTATTATGACCAACATGGAAGACATATAAGATCACCAATTCCCACCCATAATAGGTTTGATCCTATCAGATACCAGCAGGAACCATATCCCCCAGAGTACCGACAATACCAATACGACTATAACTCTCAACGCTCTTTTTTAGACAGGGAACGGAGGGAACATTCCCCCCAACGGATACAAGAGCAATACCGGTCCCCAAGGACCCGCCCCCAAGAAAGCAGACCCAGCCCCAAACTAAGAGAGGCACTAGAGTGGGAAAGAGATATCAAGCGAAAAAGAGAGGAGTTGGAGAGAATGTCGTAAACATCAGCGGATGCTCCATCTCTGCTGAGGAACTAGCAGTTTTGGATAAAGGCCTGAAATACGCACCAATAAAAAATCTCAACAAATTAGAAACATATAGGCATTCGGAAATATATAAGGAAGCTAAACATCAAAAAGCACTTCCTCAGTAACCCCTCGAAAGTAAAATGTCTTACAACTATGGATCCAACACTACCTGTACACAGTAATTTAAGGAACCAGTCTGTGTTCAATCCTCAGGTTACGAACAACCAGCATATTGATGTATTTAAAAAAATAGTGTTGAAAGATCTAGAATCTCTTAAATTGAAACCCAAATCGGACCCTGGAAATATCAAAAAAGGAATCAAACTTCTCACTCAGAGGAATGATATTGTGATTCGTCCAGCGGACAAAGGGGGGGCGGTGGTAGTTCAGTCTAAACAACAATGTAAAGACGAACTAGATAGGCAACTGCAAGATGCAGATACCTATAGTAAACTACTCGGGAATCCAATAACGAAGTACAAGAAAGAAGTACAAAGAGTGATCAACTTGAGAGTGAAGAAAGGTATCTTAAACAAAAAGGAAGCCAGATACTTAATTGCCGAATCGTGTAGGGTACCGGTGATATACACCATCCCCAAAATACACAAGTCGAAAGAGAATCCTCCAGGCAGACCCATTGTCAATGGGATTGACTCTCTGACCGCAAGACTGGGCCAATACATAGACCACTTCATGCAACCAGCTGTCCAAAAAAACAATGCCTTTTTAAAAGACACAAAGCACATTCTACAGTTACTGAATTCAACACCGGTATTGGAAGGCAGAAAAATTCTTGCGACTGCAGATGTTTTGTCGTTGTACGTGATAGTGAAACACCACGACGCATGTCATGCCACCAAATGGTTGTTGAGGAATTTTAGTAGTCTAATATGTCCACAAAGAAAATACCTCATCAAATGCCTTGATATATGCCTGAAATATAATTATTTTTGGTATGACCAATCGTACTATAAACAAACCATTGGCATCGCGATGGGAGCTAAATTTGGCCCTAGCGTAGCCAATGCATTTATGGCACAGTGGGAGGAGTCGGCAGTATATGAGGACATGCCAGCCGAGTTATCCCTATATAAGAGGTATATTGATGATCTCATCATCATCTGGAATGGAAGTAAGGAGTCTTTGGAAAATTTCCTCAACAAACTAAATACCAATAAGCAGGACATCAAATTGGTCTGGAAAATTAAGGAGAAATCCATTGATTTCCTTGAACCAAATGTGAGCATAAAAGGCAACAAGATAATTACCAAAGATTTTTTTAAGAATGTGGACACTAATAGTTACATATCAAATCGACAGCTGCCATTTTAAACCTTGGCTATTTAACATCCCAAGGGGCCAATTGGTCAGAATGAAGCGAAATTGTACGAAGGAAGAAGACTATATGATACAAGCCCAGCTGATAGGTTCACGATTTACTAGTAAAGGATACGATGAATCCTCTATTAATGACCAAATCAGAGAAGTAGGCCTACTAGACAGATCAAAGATGTTACAACCGAGGGTTCCGGTTCAGAGAGAACAACAGGCTCCCTCCCTTGTCTTGAACTATAATTTGCAACATAAAGATGTAGCCAAGATCATCAAGAAGTATTGGTACATCTTGCAAAATGACAAAGATCTTTGTACTATACTTCCTGAGAAACCACAGATCATATACAAATGAGCTCCTACATTTAAAGATCTAGTGGTTAAGTCCGTTGTGGAACCTCCACCGAACGCCCCATTTTCTTTCTTCACAGGAAAGGGTTTCTTCCCCTGCAGAAGTTGTTTTGCATGCGAGAAAAAAAAAAAAAACACAGAAGAAACGGACTCAGTTTATAGCAACAAACACAGGAGAATCCTTTGAAATTAAGGAATGTACAGGATGCTATACTGAGGGGGTTGTCTATGTCCTGCAGTGTAGCTGCAATTTGCAGTACATTGGTAGGACAAAAAGGGCCCTAAACGTCCGTATTAACCACTTCAGGCCCGCGCTACCGTCGGATGACGGCAACAGCGCGGGCCTGAATAGCCAACATGCCGTCATTTGACGGCATGTCATTCTGGCGTTCCCAGCGCACGCTGTAGTGCGCGCTGCGGGGAAGCCCTGTGTTGTCCGTGTCCCTTGGACACGGCCAATCACAGATCGCGGCAAACGGCCAATCAGAGCGGCCGTTTGCAATGCGATCTGTGGGCGAATGAGAGATGATCTCTCATAGATCATCTCTCATTGCCGGCTCACACAGAGACAATGTCCTGTCTCTGGAGGGGAGGAGCCCGATCTGTGTTCCTTCCTACATAGGGACACAGATCGGTCACCCCCCCAGTCACCCCCCCTCCCCCCACAGTTAGAACACACCTAGCATACACATTTAACCCCTTCCTCACCCCCTAGTGTTAACCCCTTCAATGCCAGTCACATTTATACTGTAATTAGTGCATATTTATAGCACTGATCGCAGTATAAATGTGAATGGCGCCAACATTTTTTTAAAAGTGTCCGATGTGTCCGCCATAACGTCGCAGTACCAATAAAAATCGCAGATCGCTGCCATTTCTAGTAAAAAAAAAAATAATAAAAAATAATAATTCTCTCCCCTATTTTGTAAGCGCTATAACTTTTGCGCAAACCAGTCGCTTATTGCGATTTTTTTTTTTTTTTTAACCAAAAATATGTAGAAGAATACGTATCGCCCTAAGCTTTTTTTTTAATTGGGATAATTATTATAGCAACAAGTAAAAAATATTGTATTTTTCTTCAAAATTGTCGCTCTTTTTTGTTTATAGCGCAAAAAATAAAAATCGCACAGGTGATCAATTACCACCAAAAGAAAGCTCTACTTGTGGGGAAAAAAGGACGTAAATTTTGTTTGGGAGCCACGTCGCACGACCGCGCAATTGTGAGTTAAAGCGACGCAGTGCCGGAAGCTGAAATTTTACCTGGGCAGGAGGGGGGTGTAAATGCCCAGTATGCAAGTGGTTAAGGAACATGTAAAGAATATCATCAAAAGGTTCCTCTAACCACAATGTGTCGAGACATTTCGACAGAGTACATAACAGGGATCCCACACATTTGCAGTTTTGGGGGATCGACAAATATGTAAAAAGTTGGAGAGGTAGCCACAAAATAAGAACTATTAGTCAAAAGGAGTCCCAATGGATCCATAAGATGAAGACTCTAACCCCTGGGGGAATGAATGTCGATTTAAACATTTTTTTAAGTAATTTTTAATCTGTTTATGTTTTAACTGAGATATTTTAAGCTATGTGCAATAGACCCTTGCTGAGAGGCCTCCCTAGTCCTTGAGGGCCCCAGTAGAGGGAATATTGGTTTAGGGTCCATGTATACAGGGCTGGTGCAAGGATTTTTGACACCATAGGCGAAACCTGATTTTGCCCCCCCCCCCCGGCTCCACCCCCTTTGCCCTGCCCATGTACACCCCACCTTTTTAATGACTGCTACTATTTTGCATACAACACTTTGCTAGACCAGCTAATTGTGGAAAGTCTCACCTGTGCCCATCAAATACAGTCTCACCTGTGCCCATCAAATACAGTCTCACCTGTGCCCATCAAATACAGTCTCACCTGTGCCCATCAAATACAGTCTCACCTGTGCCCATCAAATACAGTCTCACCTGTGTCCACCAAATACAGCTATAGTGCCCATTAATGCCGCTTCACCTGTGCCCATTAATGCCACATCACCTGTGCCCATCAAACGCAGTCTCACTTGTGCTCATTAATGCTTCTTCACCTGTGCCCATAAAATAGTCTCACCTGTGCCCATCAAATGCAGTCTCACCTGTTCCCATTAATGCCGCTTCACCTGTGCCCATAAAATAGTCTCACCTGTGCCCATCAAATGCAGTCTCACCTGTTCCCATTAATGCCACTTCACCTGTGCCCATCAAATACAGTCTGACCTGTGCCCATCAAATACAGTCTGACCTGTGCCCATCAAATACAGTCTGATCTGTGCCCATCAAATACAGTCTGACCTGTGCCCATCAAATACAGTCTGACCTGTGCCCATCAAATACAGTCTGACCTGTGCCCATCAAATACAGTCTGACCTGTGCCCATCAAATACACCATTAATGCTGCTTCACCTATGCCCATAAAATAGTCTCACCTGTGCCCATCAAATGCAGTTTCACCTGTTCCCATTAATGCTACTTCACCTGTGCCCATCAAATACAGTCTGACCTGTGTCGATCAAATACAGCCTCAGTGCCCATTAATGCCGCATCACCTGTGCCCATTAATGCCACGTCACCTGTGCCCATCGAATGCAGTCTCACCTGTGCCCATTAATGCCACTTCACCTGTGCCCATCAAATACAGTCAGCTATGCTTATCAATACCGCTTCACCACTGCCAATCAATGCAGTGGCGTCACTAGGGTTGGTGTCTCCTGGTGCGGTAAGACATGGTGTCACTCCCCACCCCCCCATATTTTTTTTTCCCATATAACACTGCATATAATGGCAATAGTAGTGCTGCTGTTGTTAACAACTATAAAGCAATTAGCAAATTTACCTAACAATATGATATGAAAAAATTATAACTCCCCAGGAAATAACCCACCCACCCCCCGGATCAGTGCCCGTTTCAACAATAATAACTGCCAGTATTTGTGTCAGTTTCTGCAATGTTTCCCAGTATCAGTGTTGCCAACCTACCAGATTGAAATCTACGGTCACGACACCTAAAATTTACTGGCATTTACTGGCATTTCACATAAGTTACAAAATTTAATTTTTAGTTGCAAATTTCAGTATTTAGGCTAAAAACAAGTACCCAAGGTAAATAGCAATGTGATTTAAGGTAGATATTAAGGCAAAAAAACTTTTTTTTTATTTTCGACATAATTAGGGCTAATTATTTCGTCCAATCACCACCTGCCTCCATCACTTGTCACCATCGCCCCCCTGCCTCCAATTACCCCCTGCCACCAACCCCCTCTCTCTGCCACCAACCCCCCTCTCTCTGCCACCAGCACCACCTGCCACCATCACACCCTGCCTTCATCCCCCTCTGCCACCAATACCACCTTCTCCATCCCCCTCTGCCACCATCAGGCACCATCACACCCTGCCACCAATACCACCTGCTACATCCCCCCTCTGCCACCATCACCTGCTGTCACCGTCAGCTGGGCTGTCACTCCGTCCCTGACTCCCCCCGACCCCCGTAGACTCTGGAATCTGAATTGCAGGGCTCCTCCATTTCGGGGCTGAGTGCTGCTCAGCCTCCTGCCCTAGTGCTCCTGGTAGTGATTTTTAAATGCTGGCACGCCTGGTGGGATGCGCTAATACATCACTTGTGACTCGTCTCACCAGTAAAGCGTGCCAGCACCTCATAACCTCTGTGAGATCCGCCCCCCACTGGCCGAATACAGGATCTGCTCGGCTCACTCCAGAACTGTGCATGGGCAGTTCCAAGCCAGTCCGATCATGGCTATTTTTTACTGGCACATTCCCGCTACTACAGGCATTTACAGGCGGCATTGCAGTGTCAGCAGTGATCCCCAGCATTGGTGTCAGTTTCTGTAGAAATAATTGCCAGCATTGGTGTTCATTTCCACAATGATTCCAAGCATTGGTGCAGTAGCTGCAATAATAGCCCCTGGCATTGATGGTCAGTGGCATTAATGCTATTTTAAAGCCCTGCAGCACAAGGAGTTAATGGACACTGCCATTGATCTCTAATGCAGTAGTGCCCAGTAGAAGTTAATTAACCCCCTTGTCCTGTATTAGTGGTCAGTGTTAATTACCCCTTTGTATTGCAGGATGAATGGGTTAATTAACACTGACACTGACCACTAATACAGCACACAGGGATTAATTAACTTCTACTGGGCACTACTGCATTAGAGATCAATGGCAGTGTCCATTAACTCCTTGTTCTGAAATAGACATTAACCAGTCCTGTGCACTGCTCACTTACCTTATCCCAGCAACATGGACGTTCCCGCGCGGTGCCTCTCTCTCTCTCTCTCTTCCTGTCCCGACCTCTGAATGACATGTCAGGCGGGGACTAGAAATACAGTAATCTGTCGTGTCACCCCCCCCCCCCCGCAACTGTTCGATGGACATCAGTGTTGGCACAGCCAGCATTTATGAGCCTGGGGGTGAGTCATTACTGGTTGTGCAGAATGAGGCCCCCCCCCCCTGGAGAAACTGAAAGCACTGTGACAGCCGGGGACTAGAAATAATACAGTAATCTGTCGGGTCACACCCCACCCCCCCACACCGCAACTGTTCGTGGACACCCCCCCCCCTTCAACTGAAGAAACTGAAAGTACTGTGACAGGAACTAAAAAAGAAAAAAAGAAAAAAAAGAAAAAGAAAAAAGAATGGAGGGCGCACCGACCTAGTGTGATACTGTTACACAATTTTTATTAAAATACTAAAATCAATAGTTATACTCACAAAATGAGTTAGAAACAAGCTTTAAAAGACAATCCAACAGCGCCAGCAGAACAGGACGGTTGCTTCAGTCTAAAAAGGTATCTGACCGATAATCAGGCTAGGCTTACGTTTCGGGGGCGTACACCTTTCCTCAGAGCCCCGGTGGTCTGCACTGCTCCCTCACTATGCAGCTTGTCAGAATATATACCCCGGTATATATTCTGACAAGCTGCATAGTGAGGGAGCAGTGCAGACCACCGGGGCTCTGAGGAAAGGGGTACGCCCCCGAAACGTAAGCCTAGCCTGATTATCGGTCAGATACCTTTTTAGACTGAAGCAACCGTCCTGTTCTGCTGGCGCTGTTGGATTGTCTTTTAAAGCTTGTTTCTAACTCATTTTGTGAGTATAACTATTGATTTTAGTATTTTAATAAAAATTGTGTAACAGTATCACACTAGGTCGGTGCGCCCTCCATTCTTTTTTCTTTTTTAGTTCCTTTTGAATTCCCACGATTCTAAGGAGGGCTGCAAGACTCTGGAAAGACACTGTACAATTGAATTGTATGTCCCCATAAGCAAGAAATACCGGAGCGCAGGAGATTTATATCGTTTTGCCAAGTACTGTGACAGGCACAGGCTGTGCTGAGGCTCGCCTCGCGGCTCTCTGGCTGGTGGCTGGTTCAGTAGGGGAGCGGAGGACAAAGTGAAAGTCGGAAAGACACACACGCGGCGGCGTGTCAGCTAAAAAAAAACAAAAAAATTCCTCAATGTCAAAGGCGCTCTAGGCAGCAGTGCGCTCTAGGCGGCTGCCTTATCCGCCTAGTGGTAGCGCCGGCCCTGCATGTATATTGCAATTTACCATATAATGGCACCGTTTGATATATAATTTATTTATTTACTGAGGTCAGTTATAGTTTTTTAAGATCTCTATTTCAAATCGTCAATCTGTGGAATTTAATGATATGTGAACACGACACTCAGATGTAGGATCATCCCAATATTTGGATCATGATTTGCATAGGCAAATATTTAGGGCTTTGGAGATCTGTGTACACAGTTACAGAGGAAGACTGGTTCACATAGATCTGCAACCCTTTTGTAACAATCTGTAGTACCTATTCACAGACGCTAGGTGGCGGAATATACGGTACATTGGATCCACTAGCCTATAGATGTTTAAGATATGTGAAGTTGCCTATACATTTAGTAGTTTAATCTACTTTAATTTTAATATATGTGTCCTGTTTAGTAGCACTTATTTTTTAAAAACCTGATTTTCTGTGCGGATATCTATAGTCTCAGTGTACTGCCTTTGGCGATGGCGGACTACGAGAAAATGGTGGATGCGGAGCTTCCGGTCTGCACAGATAAAGGGAACTTTTGACACGGCCAATTGAATGCCCCAGATGAAGACACGTGACTGTGTCGTAAGGCGTAGGGAAGGGAAAGACGTGCATTGAGTGACGTGCTACCAGCGCTACGGTCGCCGCTGTCTTACACGCATTGCATATTCGCCTGTCTGTAAGTGCAATTCTTTTGTTAAAACTTTTTTTTACCAAGGATAATATACGATTGGAGGCTTTTGTCTTCCCCCCTCTTCTGTCTCCGCTGCTATTGAGATCTCAGGTAGCTATCTCCCCACCGATCCGTGGTGGTGAGCAGGATCCCCCAGGGAGGTTTCCATATGAGGATCAGCTTTTAATGCCCATATTCACTGACTGGAGGTGAGAGTTCTGGGAGACCAGACCCTGTGTGTGGTGTTTTTTCACATCTCTCGGATCAGTGGGCATCCTTCTAGCATCCTTTCACCATCATGGACTACTGCTGCACTTTTTGATGTTTTGCACCTCTTTGGACTTTGTCCCTGATGCACTTTAGTTTGGCACTTTGCACTTTATTGTATTGGAATACTTACACTTTATTCCTTGTTTTATGTGATTATTTGTTCTATATTTTGCGCAATCACCCAATATTTAATGTTCACAATTGTGTGTTTACTCTCTGTAAATTATAATGGCAACAGAAACTACCCAAATTACCCTGATCAAAAGTTTACATACCCTGGTGATTTTGGCCTGATAACATGCACACAATTTGATACACAGGGATTTAAATGGTTATAAAAGGTAATCCTCCTCACCTGTGATCTGTTTGCTTGCAATTAGTGTGTGTGTGTTTGTGTGTATGAAAGGTCATTGCATTTCTAGACTCCTGACAGACCCTTGCATCTATCATTCAGTGCTGCATTGATGATTCTGATTCATGGGAAAAGCAAAATAATTGTCAAAAGATCTGTGAGAAAAGGTAGTTGACCTGTATAAAACAGGAAAGGGATATAAAAAGATACCCAAGGAATTGACAATGCCAATCAGCAGTGTTCAAACTCTAATCAAGAAGTGGAAAATTACAGGTTCTGTTGAAACCAAACCACGGTCAGGTAGACCAACTACAATTTCATCCACAACTGCCAAAAAAAAGGGTTTGGGATGCAAAGAAAGACCCACAAATAAATTCAGGTGAAATACAGGACTCTGAAAACATGTGGGGTGGCTGTTTCAAGATGCGCAATAAGGAGGCACTTGAAGAAAGATGGGTTGCATAGTCAAGTCGCCAGAAGAAAGCCATTACTACACAAATGCCACAAAGTATCCCCTGCCTACAACACCAAACAGCAAAGAGACAAGCCTCAAACCATCTGGCATCTGGCATAAAGTCATTTGGAGTGATTACACCAAAATGGAGCTTCTTGGCCACAACCATAAGACCCCTTTCACACTGAGGCTCTTTGCAGGCACTATAGTGCCTGCAAAGCGCCTCTTCTCTCACGCCAGTGTGAAAGCCTGAGGGTTTTCACACTGGAGTAGTGCGCTTGCAGGATGCTCAAAAAAGTCCTGCAAACTTCATCCTTGAAAAGCTATACACCGCTCTCCTACAGGAACCTGCCTATTGAAGTCAGTGAGCAGCGGCGCTTTGCAGGTGCTTTTAACCCTTTTTTGGCTGCTAGCAGGGGTTAAAAGCACTGCAAAAACTACGATAAATCGCCGCTAAAAAGAGACCCTGGCGCTGCTAAGTGTGAATGTGCCCTAGACGCTACATTTGGAGAGGAGTCAACAAGGCCTATGATGAAAGGTACAGAGGGGGATCGCTGATGTTTTGGGGAAGTGTGAGCTACAAAGGCACAGTGTTGGCAAGATGAATGCAGTATGTTATCAAAAATTACCAGAGGAAAATTTGCATTCATCGGCCAGGAAGCTGTGCATGGGACATACGTGGACATTCCAACATAACACTGATCCAAAACACAAGGCCAAGTCGACTGGTCATTGGCTACAGGAGAATAAAGTGAAGGTTCTGGAGTGGCCATCTCAGTCTCCTGACCTCAATATCATTGATCCACTCTGGGGAGATCTCAAACTTGTTATTCATACAAGACCGCCCAAAAATTTCCAGGAACTGAATGCTTTTTGCCAAATACAATGGGTAGCCTTACCATCTGTGAAGATAAAGAGCCTCATCCACAAATACCACAAAAGACTTCAAGTTGTCATTGATAGTAAAGGGGACAATACGTGGTATTAAGAACTGGGGTATGTAAACTTTTGATCAGGGTAATTTGGGTAGTTTCTGTTGCCATTATGGTTTAAAAAGAGTAAATACAGGTTAACTGATAATAAATGGCTTCAGCCAAACACTAACCATGAGTGAAAGAAAAGTATTTGTGTTACCGTATTTGTCGGCGTATAAGACGACCTTTTGGATGCAAAAAAATGCATCCAAAGTTGGGGGTCGTCTTATACGCCGGATCTGTCTCCGTCAGGCTGCGAGCATCCATGATTTAAAAGCTGCGCCGCTTTCTCAGACTGTTCAGCGATTGGCGGAACACTCATTTTCCCAGCAGGGCCTCTGTTCAGTGTTCCACCAATCACGGATGCCTTCTCATCCTCGGACGAGAGGACATCAGTGATAGGCGGAATACTGAACAGAGGCCCTGCTGGGAAAATTAGTGTTCCGCCTATCGCAGAACAGTCTGAATAGGAGGCACAGCTTTTGAATCATGGATGCTCGCAGCCTGGAAGCCAAAATGTGAACTTAAGGTAGGGAGATCGTCTTAGCAAACACAGTGGAGGCATGTGGTGGCACAGTGGAGGCATGTGGTGGCACAGTGGAGGCATGTAATGGCACAGTGGAGGCATGTAATGGCACAGTGGAGGCATGTAATGGCACAGTGGAGGCATGTATTGGCACAGTGGAGGCATGTATTGGCACAGTGGAGGCATGTATTGGCACAGTGGAGGCATGTAATGGCACAGTGGAGGCATGTAATGGCACAGTGGAGGCATGTAATGGCACAGTGGAGGCATGTAATGGCACAGTGGAGGCATGTAATGGCACAGTGGAGGCATGTAATGGCACAGTGGAGGCATGTAATGTAATGGCACAGTGGAGGCATGTAATGTAATGTAATTGCACAGTAAGATCTGAAAAAAGCCTGTTTCTGTCAGTGGTTGTTTCTGTCAGTGGTTGTTCATCAGAGAGCATGATGCGCCGCACCGCCGCTGGATGTCGGTGATGCATGGGTGGTACCACCACAATTCTCAGTCAGGAAACTAAACATACACAGTACAGCAGTGTGTGCACGCCAGCAGCATAAAGGGGGGCATGTGAGCCGAGGAGTGGACTTAAAATACCGGCGACCACTGTCCCTTATTATGAATATAACCACAGTCTGAGTTAGCTACCCATATTATCAATAATACCACAGTCAGCTACCCCAGACTCTGGGTAGCTGACTGTGGTAATATTGATAATATGGGTAGCTGACTCAGACTGTGATAATATTCATAATACATTAGAAGGGACAGTGATTGGTATTTTAAGTCCACTTCTCACATGCCCAGGTTTTAGGTGCTGAAAGCGGTACCATTATTTGCAAGGAAATTTGGCATTTTATATTGTAGGCCTGTAATTCTTAGGAAGAACTCACTTAAATCTGACCAAACAAGAGTCTAATAGGCATCACGGGTATGACATGTTTTTTTAAATAAAATTATAAATTATAATATAATAAATAATTATAAATTATAACAAATGATAATATAATTATAATAACAAATATTCAATAATGTAATCAACTCAAAATCACTGAAATTTGGTCAGTTGCAGAATTGCCGCTGTCATTACTTTTTTTGACGAATTTCCCCACAAATCGCTATCGCTCAACTCTGCAAATGATTATAATCGCTGTTTTCTAGCTGCTCTAAAACCATTTTTGACATTAAGGGACACTTTTGGTTGTTATGGACAATCTACAGTTTGCAGGCAGAAAGAACAGTTTTTATTATATAAAAGAACATGTAGTGCACTGGGCAGACCACTACGGACAAGGGGGTGTCTATTTTTTACATACAATACGGTAATCTATAAGATTACCGTATACTGTATGTATAGTGTTTGTTTACTTTTTAAAATTTGGCGCCGTTCTCCGTCCCCGTGTGTCGCAACGTCGCAGGGAACGGAGCTCGGCGGCACACAGACACTGTGTGAATCGAGCGAGGACGCCGCTCGCTCACACAGCGCGGATGCATAGATGAATTCAGGAACAAGGTAAGTAAACACTGCCTATGTTGCGAGGCGAGCCCAAATCTGACTCAGGGGTTACCGATCGCAGCACAGAATTTTAACCCCGAGTCAGACTCGGGAATACCGCCAGGGGGGTTAATAGCCTGACAGTCAGACATGCTATTAAAGAGGGGCATGTGAGGATTGGACCTTAAATACCGATCACTGTCCCTTATAATATATTATGAATATTACCACAGTCTGAGTCAGCTACCCTTATTATCAATATTACCACAGTCAGCTACCCCAGACCTTGCAGATGACAGTCAGGCTATTAAGAAGGGCATGCGAGCCTGTGAGGAGTGGACTTAAAATACCGACAACCACTGTACCTTATAATATATTATGAATATTACCACAGTCTGAGTCAGCTACCCATATTATAAATATGACCACAGTCAGCTACCCAGAGTCTGGGGTAGCTGAATGTGGTAATATTCATAATATGGGAATAATTTGAGAATCGTGATCCCAGAACTGTGCAGCTCTAGTGTGTGTGTGTGTGTGTGTGGGTGTGTGTACATACAAGGTTAAGAACAGAATGTCACTTTTGCTTTCTCAATGTGGATTTTCTAGAATCTATGCCAGCAATTAAATGGACCCTTCAGAACACAGGACCACATGGTGGTGGCAACGTTTCCGGACTCCCAATTCCACAATCATAGCAAGGTTATTAAATCAGAATAAAGAAATATTCCAGTGTGTTAAATGTATAAACAATAGAGGTTTATTTAAAAGCCAAATGGATTCTTACATTAAAAGCAGTTTAACCATTTTAGCCCCGGACCATATTGCTGCCCAACGACCAGAGCACTTTTTGCGATTCGGCACTGCGTCGCTTTAACCGACAATTGCGCGGTCGTGCGACGTGGTTCCTAAACAAAATTGGCGTCCTTTTTTCCCCACAAATAGAGCTTTCTTTTGGTGGTATTTGATCATCTCTGCGGTTTTTATTTTTTGCGCTATAAACAAAAATAGAGCGACTATTTTGAAAAAAATTCAATATTTTTTTACTTTTTTCTGTAATAAATATCCCCCAAAAATATATAAAAAAACATTTTTTTCCTCAGTTTAGGCCGAAACGTATTCTTCTACATATTTTTCGTAAAAAAAAAAAAAAATCGCAATTGGCGTTTATTGATTGGTTTGCGCAAAAGTTATAGCGTTTACAAAATAGGGGGTAGTTTTATGGCATTTTTTTTTTTTATTATTTTTTTACTAGTAATGGTGGCGATCAGCGTTTTTTTTCAGTACTGCGACCTTATGGCGGACACTTCTGACACATTTTTGGGACCATTGGCATTTTTTTAGCGATCAATGCTATAAAAATGCATTGGATTACTAAAAAAATGCCATTGGCAGTGAAGGGGTTAACACTAGGGGGCGGGGAAGGGGTTAAGTGTGTTCTAACTGTATGGGGGGGGGGTGGCCTCACTAGGGGAAATCACTGATCTTCTGTTCATACATTGTATGAACAGAAAAATCAGTGTTTCCCCCGCTGACAGGAACGAGAGCTGTGTGTTTACACACATAGCTTCCTTATCCCGCTCTGTAACGAGCGATCGCGTGTGCCCGGCAGTGATCGTGTCCGCCAGGCACGCGTACGGGACTCAGGGGCGAGCGCGCCGGCTGGATGCACGCGCCCCCTAATGGCCGTCGAAAGTGCCGACGTAGAGGTACGGGCTCTCGCCCAGGAGAGCCGTCCTGCCGCCGTATAACTGCGGCGGCTGGTCGGCAAGCGGTTAAAGGATCTTGTAAAGTGCAAACACAGCGTTGCCAACGCCTCATGCGTCACTTCCGGTCCACGCTGTACATACGGCCATGCCCTACGTCACAACAAAGGACTTCATCAAAAGGTTGCCACCACCATATGGAGCTTTAAGCCTGGTCTGACACCATCCAGAACGGGAACCTTCACTACATCTGAAAACGGCAGCCGTAAGCCTGCCCGGTCTTTAAGGCCGATTAGATTTCTCACTAACATAAGAGTTCTGTGAGCATTAAGCGATTGTAAAGCCACAAAGATTTTGTTTAGAAGAATCCCACCTTATATATCTTATGGAAGAATTGTTTCAATATATTGGGATATTGTGGACCTTAAAGTGGCGGTTCACCTAAAAATTTTTTTTTTAACATTGCATTTAGGCTACTTGCATTTTTTAAAAAAAATGCTGATTCTCATTGTAATAACTAGCCTAAATGCAATGTTAAAACATTGTTTTTAGGTGAACCTCCACTTTAATTACTTATTGTTACACAGGTTTAGTTATTTTAATTACTAATGATTAACATTATTCAGCACTTAGAAATGTGTGCTGATCATTTCCATTCACTTATTAACTTTACAGTGACCATTTCCCATATTTTGTATATTTACATATCAAAATAAAGTGGTTGTAAAGGCAGAAAGAGTTTTTTGTCTTAAAGTGTCTGTTAATCCACCGAGCATTCTGTATAAACCAATAGCACCATAGTAATGTGCCCACATTTACAAAAGCCATGCGTGTGGTTTTACCTTACAAATGTTATTCTCTGGCTCTACGAGCTGTGCTAAACTCTCAGATTGGTGGGCGGGTCTCTTTTCTGGCGCTTGGGGGGCAGAGTCACAATGTCACATAACTCCCCTCCCATCTCTAAACTCCCCTTCACCAGGCAGTCATGTGGCATAACTTTGCGCTTGGACATTGAAAAGTGCGCGCATGGTAATCCTCACCGTGCATGTCCCATGAGCCTGCATGTGCAGGCTCACGACTGAAATCAGACACACTCCTAGACACATGCCTGTGCATGAGAGAAAGACATCAGATGTCAGTCACAGCAGTGGGGGTGTGGCAACACAAATATTTCTGTGGGTAGGCTTTTATCATAGCAATAAAAGTGAAGGGGATTGCTCAGTGCTGGATTTACTATTTGTGGCAAGACTGGGTACAATTGACTTGACATCCTCTACTGTGTACTAGGATTATTATTATTTTTTCAGGTTTACAACCACTAATGCATTTTATGCATTAAAAAAAACCCCAAAAAAAACAAAAAACTGGTGTGTAGTAGCACAGCTAATACTTACCCGAGTCCCATCTCTCAGCCACTGGCTCCTGATGCTGTCAAAGTCAGTTAGCCAATCAGGAGAGAGAGGGGGTGGGGCCAAACTATGGCTCAGTGTCTGAGAAGCTTGCGGTGGGGGCACTTGACAGGATGGAGGGGGTAACGAGGACAGAATAGGAATCAGAGAAGAGGAGGATCTGGGCTGCTCTGTGCAAAACCATTTCACAGGGCAGGTAAGTATACGTTTTTTTTTCTTTAAAAATAACAAACATGATACTTTAGTATCACTTCAAGCATATGTGCATTTACATCTTAGTGATCAGTTGTCAATGTATGTTCATTATCCCTTTAGTGACCAGTCTGCAGTGTATGTTCATGATTATCCATCCAGCTCATCCATGACCAACCTTTAGTGTACAGTATATGCAATTACCCCTTAGTGACTAGCCTTTAGGCTACTTTCACACCGAGGCACTTTACAGGCACTATAGCGCTAAAAATAGCGGCTGTAAAGCGCCTCTGTCACTCAAATGTGAAAGCCTGAGGCACACTGGAGTGGTGCACTGGCAGTCTTGCAAGCAGCATCTTTGAGGTGCGTAATTAGTGCTGTGGGTAAAGGGGATAGGAGAGAAAAGTGGGGGGGGGGGGGGGCAGTTTTAGATGGAATGGTGCAGTGGGGGGTGGAGAGGCAGGGGACAAGGAAGCAGCAGCATGGGTGGGGAGTTAATAACTCTAAACAGCGGGTTGTAATCTGCTGATCAGAGTTATAGAATTGTTCAGCAGAGTCTGCTGAACAATTCTGATATCATTTTATGGTCATTGACGTGACCATAAGCATATAGGAGAGGGAAAAAAACGAGGTCCGTACGCTGTACTGACTTGGCCACCTGTGGGTACTTCTGTAGGTCCGTAACGGACTTGGCAGTAAAAGGGTTAAAACCAGCATATGTACATGCAGATTTACTATAGGGCTCATTTTTAAATTGCTGCCAACTGTATTACAGTGCACACATACCTCCCTGTTCCTGCCATTTACCATTAAGGTCCTCAACTAAGAGAAACCTATGCTGGCAATATTTTCTAATAGAAGACTGCTCTATTAGTATTAGCTGGAGAAAAGTGCCCTAATCACAAAATGTATCCAATCAAAAAAAAAAAAAAAACTAAAGGCTGTTACACTGCTAAGCCAAAATGTTTACTTTGGTTTAAACTCCTGCCGACCACGCACAGTAAATATACTGGGAGCAGGCAGCAGGATCTGCAAACTGCTGTTGCAAGCTGTGACTGGATATAGCAGGAGTTTGACCCCAAATTTCAGCCAATGATTTCAGCTGAAACCTGCGTCCAATCACACAGAGATCTAGGTTTACACAAACACACACAACTATGTACAGTTAACAGCGATCTGGCTTCTTCTCCCTAAAAAGCAGGGAAAAGAAAAGCGAGATTAGTAAGAAAAAGCAGCACACATTACACTTGTTAGGCACACAGGTAACCCCTTTGATTGCCCCTAGATATTAACCCTTTCCCAGCCAGTGTCATTGGTACTGTGTCAATGTACAGTATTATCACTATATTTGGGTCACTAGTGACATTCCCGTCAGTGCTCCTTCCAGCCAGTGCCTGTTAACACCAGATTGCCTGGCACCTTACCACAGTCACACTATAAGTCACTGATGACTGCCACTGCAGTACATTGTCCATTGCTGTGTAAATTCTAGTATACATAGTTTGGATTATTATATGCAGCGCTTGTTTGCTACTAGTAAAACATCCACCATCCTACCCTGCTGTCAGACCTTCATCTACCACCTCAGAGACAATGAACAGTCATTTGCGTTGTTTTATTTTTGTTTATTGGGGGATATAACTTGGATGGAGTAAGGAGGATATGGGATGCCCATAGAACATGTTGCTTATTGCCATCATATTTAGTAACCATAGATATGTTAATTTATCCTTGAAGAACTGATGTACTTCTAACATTTACAGTCTTTTTCCCCCTGCATAACACCATGCAGACTATTGCTCCTCCTCCTCTGCATCAATACCATGCAGACTGTTGCTCTTAGGACTTCTCTAATGCATAAAACTTCCACTGTAAAACTATTAGAATATGTCCCATCATCATCAGTATGACAAAAACGACCACTCTGAATAATCCCAGATTGTTGGCTATAGTTACTTGTTGGTAGTTGACTGTGTAGTAAGTAGGCCAGGGGCCTGCAGTACCCCTCCCGGGAGGCCTAGTAGATTAACAGCTTGAACAGGTTGATGGACTACTGATCCCAGGTAGCCCGACTTGCTAATCGTGCGCCTTAAGGCGACATCAATTTGACACACTTCCCCGCAGTCTCCTCATCAATGACCGTGTAATGAGGACATCCTCCATGACAGTTTATGGAGAAAGTTCCCTTACAGACTCCCACTGTGGTCACTGACCTTTTCCTGCCTCGAGTCCAGGATGGAGAAATATATCTGGACATACGTTCCTCCAGCCCCTCTGATCCAGGACTCTCTATCTATTGACCGTGTAACAGATGAGGACTTCACCACTGACAGTGTAAATGTGAAGTTCCCTCACAGCTCTGCTGGGCTCCTCCACCGGGAATCAACCCCCCCTCCCCAAGAGGGGATTGGTCAGGGCTCCCAAATGAGCTGCCTGCCACTCCAGTCCCAGGCCTTGCCTCCTCTCGAACAATCTCCCTAGAGACAGGGGAGGCACCTCAGAACTAGAGCACAGGTGGCCACACCCACTGCTACACTAACCACTCCCTGCCCCCAGATCAAAACAAGCAGGCTCATTATAAATTACTTATCCCACATTGAAGCCCCAGCAGCGGTCCTCGTACACCCCTCAGGCCAGCGACATCTCTCCCGGGGGTTACTTCCGTGTATCGTGGCTCTGGCGCTATGACTGTCCGGAGCCACAATGACGTCACTCCCGCACATGCGCCCGGGAACTGCCGATAATGGCACACGGACTGAAACAATGGCACATTCGTGCCATTGCTTCAGTTTGCATGTGCCAATGACACCAGCACATACAGGGGACAGGGAATATCTCCTAAACCGTGCAGGTTAAGGAGATATCCTGGGTAGCTACAGGTAAGCCTTATTATAGGCTTACCTGTAGCATTAAGTGGCTGTAAAGGGTTTACAACCACTTTAATCAAGTATAAGTTTTACTACATAACATATGCATATACAAACACAATATGGTGACTTAAAATTGGGATAATAAACGCTGTATAAATGCAAATCTAAACCAGTCATTATAACATACCAGTCCATGGGATATACTCTGGTTCTTTTTTCATATGTTCAATTTTATAAAGAGATGCTTTATTTAGACGATACTGACTTGCAGCGTGCAGCATATCCTAAAATTACAATAATCAAGTAATTGTTAAACGTTTTGCATAAAAAATGTTATGCTTAACAAATGAATTGCATAACCAGACCGTTATTTACTCTACATCTGAGCACATATAATGTACAATAGATATAAAACGACACAACCCTGTAAAAAAGTCAGGTTTCTGTGATGGAGAAAAATAAGTTATTTCAGAAGTTTTTCCACCTTTAATGTGGCCCATAAACGGTACAACTCAATTGAAAAATAAACTGAAATCTTTGGGGGGGGTTGAAGTAAAAATAAATAAAAAAAACAATGTGGATGCATTAGTGTGCACACCCGCTTATAACTGGGGATGTAGCTATGTTCAGAATTAAGCAATTCACAATTCAGTGAATAAAGCAATAAAGTTGGGATGATCTAGTAGGTCTTTCCTGACATTTTTTTTAGTCGCATTCTACAGCAAAAGGCATTATTAAAAGGTATCAGTCAGGAGAAGAGTACAAAAAAATTTCCAAGACATTCGATATACAGTGGAACTTTGGATTATGAGCATAATCCATTCCAGGAGAATGCTCGTAATCCAAAGTACTCGCAAATCAAAGCGAGTTTCCCCATAGAAGTCAATGGAAACAAAAATAATTTGTTTTGTATTGACTTCAATGGCATGCAATACCGCTTGTGGCCAGAGGTGGGGGGGCGTCGGAGAGCCTCGGAAAAAAAACAAAAAGACCCGAAGAAAGCTTGGCTGAACTCGGAAAGGCTCAGGAACCGAGTATTTCCAAGGTTTTCACAGCATCTCTTCGTGTTCAAATTTTTTTATTGGTATTTCAGAATAAAGTACAATAACAAATATGTCATCATGTAAAATCACAATAAACAACTAATCGTTACATAAGTGCATATGGAAACTATAGTATACAAATTTAAAATCAAAATGAGAGAGCGAATCCATACTATAATTAAGAAAAATACAAGTGCATAACAAACGACAATCCAACGAAAGGGGAAGCAAAGGGAGGGTAGAGGGAAGGAAGAAAATAGTTAGAATGAAGTATGCAATTATCATTTTTATTCAAGACAAGTAATATTGGTCGTCAGTAAAGGAATCCCAGTGTATTATGAAAACATTCAAGAAGAAATTATGTTTGCGTATTCATTAGAATTGGTAAAATGGACCCAGCAAGTCCACTTTTCATAGATTTTTTTTGGAGATTCTCTAGCCTGCTGGATCAATTACTCCATCTCAGCAATTTTAATAATTCTTTAAACCCATTCTGAAATGGGAGGAGATGGGTTTTTCCACCGTACCGGGATACACAATTTGGCTGCATTAATCAGATGAATAATAATAGACTTTTTATATATGTTGTGGGATAGGGAAGTGTGATGCAATAAGTATTGGGCTGCAGTAAAATCTGGAACATATGTAGTAATAGGAATGATTCGATGTACCTCTTTCCAAAATGTTTGAATGAGAGGGCAATCCCACCATATATGTAGAAGAGCACCTACATTAGCATTGCACCTCCAGCACAAGGGTGAGGAGGTGGGCTCAAACTTATTAATTAAGTAGGGTGTTCTATACCACCTAGAATATATTTTATATCCATTCTCTTGTGTCAGCACGTTCAGTGAGCCTTTATGTATATAGGTGAAAATCTGTTCCCAATCCTCAGGTAAAATATATATCTCAAGCAATCTCTCCCAGTAACTGGAGGCCACATCGTCTTTAGGATTAATATTCGAGAATAACAGAGTAATTTCTAGAGATTAAATGTCTTTGGGGAGCCATTTCAGTACACATTTTCTCAAAAGGCGTCTTTTTCCTGCACCAAAGAGAAGATTGATTAGTTGTAAGCAAGAAATGTTTGATATTTACAAAATCCTGGAGTGTAATTTCAGAACCTGTAAATTGCATACGAAATACGTCATAAGTGATAAAGCTTCCCTTCACAAAGAGGGATTCAGCTCTCAAGATTAAAGGTGAACAGGAAAAAGGGGCCTCAAAAGGTTTAGAAGGAAATCTTGAACTGAGATCAATTTGAGTCATATGTCCAGGAAATGAGGAGATATTTAATTTAGTACACAAAGATTTAAAGATTTGAAGAGTGGTGTTAGAAAGAGGATGGGCTTTAGTGGAACGCGGCACCTTATTAGGGTCTGCCCAAGGAAGTTGTTGGAGCGAGGCTTTACATGTTAGTTCTTCAAGATTAATCCAATCCTTTGAACTCTTGTGTATTTGCTAATCTACGATTCTGGTTAAGTGGCAAGCCCAATAATATCTTTGGATATCTGGCAATCCAATTCCCCCCAACTAGTTTATCCCACCTTATTCGAGGGCGTTTAGTGAACCATATAAACTTTAAACAAAGTTTTCTGTACGTGTTAAAAAAGGAGGCAGGTAATTTTATTGGAATGGTTTGAAGGAGGTAGAGAATTCTAGGAAGGATATTCATTTTTATGATAGCAGCCCTACCAAACCAGGAATAGAAACCAGCATCCCACTTCAAAAGATCATCTTGGATAGATTTGAGAATGGGTAGGAAATTGCAGGAGTATAGATCTTTTAATTTTAATGGTATACATATCCCCATTTAAAGGGGACATTTTTCTGACAAAGAGAAACTACATCGGGTCGCAGTGATATGTTTAGGGCTCTAGATTTATCGAAATTAATTTTTAGGTTCGAGATCAATTCAAAGAGCGAGAATTCTTTTAAAAGAACTGGTATCGTGGTAATAGGTTCGGACAAAAAGAGAATGACATCATCAGCGTAAGCAGCCAATTTATAATGTCCGTGTTCGATCTTAATTGCTTTAATATGGGGGTTATTTCAGATTTTACAGAGAAAAGGTTTAAGAGTCAGTATGAAAATAATGGGGGATAGGGGATAACCCTGGCGCGTCCCGTTCGACACGGAGAAGGCGTCCGACAGGCAGCTATTTATTTTAATTCTAGCCGTGGGTGACGAAAATATAGCATAAGGATGAATTGAAACATACGGTCACCAAATCCCATTGCTTTTAAAGTTTCACGCATGTACAGCCAGTCTACCCTGTCAAACGCCTTCTCCGCGTCGAGGGAGAGGAAAAAACCTGGTTCAGATGTACTATTCAACCAATGGGTGTTGTCCCTGGCTTCCCTACCGGGAACGAAACCCACTTGATCCAGGGAGATTAAGCTAGGAAGTAAGGGCAGAATACGGTTAGCTATTATTTTTGCATATAATTTTAGATCCACATTGAGCAGGGAAATGGGCCTATAATTGGATACTAGTAGATCATCTTTACCTGGTTTTGGTATCATCGTGATATGGGCTTCAAGGAGATCATTGATATTACAAAGGGTTTGGTCAGGAATAGAATTAAAAGCCTTTAGAAAATATTTCACTGTGATATCAGTGAAAGAATTATAATAGCTAACTGACAGACCATCTGGACCTGGGCATCTTCCAGTTTTAAGTTGTTTGAGTGCCCTGGCCATTTCGTCCCATTCAATTGGTCTATCTAGAGGTTTTGCTTCTTCTTTGGTGATAGGCTTAGGACCATAATTCGCTAAGAATTCAGTAATTAAGTTTTTCCTTTGAATCTCTTTGTCAGGAAGCGTATTTCTCTGAATATTATATAATTTAGAATAGAAATTTACGAATTGTTTAGCGATTTCGGAGGAGGAAGAGAATTTCTTACCAGTGGGATCTAAAATTGAATGTATAGTAGGACATAGATTTCTTTGTCTGTATAGCCCGGGCAAGTAACTTCCCTGCTTTATTACCAAATTCATAGTATAGCTTGCGTATCCGGAGTGAATTTTCGTTTAGCAGTTTTTTCGAGCTCCTTAAGTAGGAGTTCCCTCACCTCAAGGAGCTCAACGTGGGTCTCTCTAGCCAAGGATAACTTATGTTTGTTTTCAAGAGAATGGATAAGGTCAGAAAGGGATTTAATATATGCATCACATGTTTTTCTCCTTTTAGAGGCAATTGAAATTAGTTCACCCCTCACAACACATTTGTGTGCTAACCAGAGCGTCATGGGGTATGTGTCTGGGGATTCATTTTCCTCAAAGTACTTCGATAGGATGGAGTTCAAAGACTCAACATTCTTAGGGTTATTAAGGAGTGAGCTGTCAAGACGCCAAATTGGTGATTTAGTGGGAATCAAAGAGAATCTAAGTGACATAGAAATTGGGTGATGATCCGAGATAACCATGGGTTCAATAGTTGCCAAAACCAGTGAATCCAGGTCTGATTGGGATATAAAAAAATAATCAATTCTAGAGTATTTATCATGCGGTGGAGAGAAAAAAAGTATTATCCTTAGTGTTTGGAAATAGGTGCGCCATGTATCATGTAGGTTCAGGTTTTTAAGAAGCGTCTTGACTGATTTAAGTGCCGAGTAAGGTAACGTGGACGATCCTGATGAAGTATCTATTAACGGATTAACAGCCAAATTGAAGTTGCCCCCCAGAATCAGTATTCCTGATTGAAAAGAGCAAAGCGAGTTCAAAGTATTCCTGAGAAATGGGACTTGACCCTTATTGGGAACATATATATTAGCTAGCGTGATATTTTTGTTATATAGGGATCCTTTCAAAAATATATATCTACCATCAGTGTCAGAAAGGGTGTCTTGAATTTGAATAGGACAATTTTTCGAAATAGGGATAGAGACACCCTTAGATTTAGAGTCGGGATTGGTGGCATGAAAAGCAAAAGGGTACAATTTGTTTTTAAGATTAGGGATTTCAAGTGCGCATGCGCGAGGCTTCCCGGATGGCTGCATGATCTGGGAGCTCCGCACTGTCCCGGCCAGCATCCCTTCCCTGAGCCGGATCCGAGCCAGCTAAAGACCGGCGTTTAGCGGGACACGATCGGGGAACACCTCCTCTCCCCCTCCATGCTGGGGAGCACAGTCAGGCGTGATTTGGGCCCGAGTTTCACCGCCGAGGGGTGCGTGGACGAATCCAAGATGGCGGCCGCGTCGCAGCAGAAAGAACAGCACGGCGGAGGTCTCCCAGGACACAGGCAAGTAGTTGCCCCGGCCACGCTCACCTTCACACCACAGGCCTCACACAGTCATCCCCCGGCGGTGACCCCATCCCCATCATCTACCGAGTCTCTGTTAGGCCGCACAGTGGGAAATCTTCTTTTAACCCCTATGGCTCCTAATTCTCCTCATATGGAAGATGTAGCCACAGGAGATCTTTTTCTGAAACTTTCTGAGCTCCTTGAGAAGGGCCTTGTCCATACTGCAAACAAAATAACCAATGACATTCGCACAGATTTTCAAAATTTAGGATCTAGAATGGAAGCCATTGAGCATAAATTGGATATCACGGTCTCAAGAGCTAATCAAAACACTGATCACATTCAGGTACTGCAGGAACAATTAGACGTGGCCCTATTTAAATTAGATGACCTTGAAAATCGCTCCAGGAGGGACAATTTTAGGGTACGGGGGCTCCCGGAATCTATCTCGGATATTCCCTCTGCTATTCAGGATCTAATTAAATCCCTGTTGCCGTCTCTGCCCCCACATAAACTGGAACTTGATAGAGCTCACAGATTTCTAGGTCCTCCTAGAAAGGACGGCACCCCCAGGGATGTGGTAGTGAAACCCCACTTTTTCAGTGTAAGGGAAGATATGAAACTCTCGTCAAAATTCCCATCTATCTTTCCAAGGTCATGAGATTCAGTTCTTTGCGGATATATCCCCCATGACTATCCAACGGCGCAGAGCTCTCAAACCGTTACTTGCTATTCTATCCCAAAGGGAGATCAAATATTGGTGGGCTTTCCCTTTCGCCCTAAAATTTGTGCTTAAGGGAAAGACCTATTCCTTCTCCTCGTTTCAGGAGGGGGAGAGGCTTTTCCTGGACCTTAAATTTATCTCACAGGAATCTGAGATTGACACCTCACAATTGCAAGCAGTTTCTTCTAAGCGCCCTACTCCTACTAGCCCAACCTCACCACTTTGGAAATCCACCAAGTCTCCTCGTACCAACGCTTCTCGCACCACCTGAAGCTATTGAAGACTGATCCTTTTCTGTGCCTCGCTCTTTCAGGATTGCCCCTGTCCAGCCGTGATTGACTGCTTTCGTCACTGTACTCTTTTGAAGATCCCCTTTTGGAGAATTTTATTTTTATTTTTTTATGGGCCAATGGCCATTATTTTTTGTCTGCTCCTTTATTTTTCCCCCTCTGATGCTAATTTTTGTCTTGTTAAGATCAGCTGGAATGCCTAAGACTAAATATTAGGCGTTCTTGCTCGGGCTCCCTTGTTCTGGTGGGTTTGGATCCCTGTTAAAGGGTCCCTCCTCCCTTTTCTTGGGTGCTCAAACTGCTCCTGCTGACGGTTCCATTCATGTGGTTTTAAATTTGTTTGCTGTACGTTTAGGCCTATTTACCACTATTATTGTTAGAAGTTTTTCACGGGTTGGTTTTGGCTGGGACAGTAGTCTTGTGCCTCCATTCATCCTCAGAACATGGCTTTTTTATGCTCTTGGGATAAACTTGTGGTCCGTTTATTGGACCACAACATTTCATTACAGGTTGAAACAGGAGGGGGTCCTACCCCCCGCCTGCGTCTTTGGCCCGTAATGGGCCTTGCTCCTTTTTTCTTTCTTTTCTTCCTTCTTCCTTTTACTAATTTCTTCTTTCTTTTTGCCAGCACACAGGTTCAACTTTCCGCTTGCTCCATTCTGGATCCCAGGTTCCTGTTTCGCCCGCACACTCCTTGCCCTCAGAACCGGTGGGTGAGTACCTTATGTATTGTTCATTCTTCCCTGCCTACACACCATGGCTGCTAACAAAATATCGGGCTCAGTGCTAAAAGTTATATCACATAATGTTCAGGGTCTGAATTTGGCTATTAAGAGGAAGAAATTATTTAACTATTATCGCTCACAAAAATCAGAGGTAGTGATGCTTCAGGAAACCCATTTCCCTTCTAGTTATGTCCCATCCTTTATTCATGGACACTATCCGCAATTTTTCCTGGCTAATGCTAATAACAAAACTAAGGGGGTGGCAATACTCTTCTCAAAGGCGTGTAAGTTTAAAGACACTTTTGTGCATAGGGACCCGGAGGGGAGGTTCATCTTAGTGAAAGGACTGATTGAAGACCAAATCTTCTCAGTTATCTCATATTATGCCCCAAACACCGGACAGGCAGGAATTCTTCCGGTCAATGATGCTTGTATTAGAATCACTGTTGGAAGGTATCGTGATCATGGGAGGTGACTCCAATGTGGCCTTCGACATGAGTTTAGATAAATCTAAGGCTCCATCTAAACAATTGTCCCACCCCACCAGGATGAGTTATAAGGTAGCGAAATTAATTCACCAAAATGGACTAGTAGATATTTGGAGGGAACTTAATCCGACTCAACGAGACTACACCCATTTCTCCAATCCCCATTTGAGCTTTTCCAGGATAGATCATATTTTCATAAATTCTAACCATATTCCGTTAGTTCATAGGGCCTCTATAAGAGATACGGTTCTCTCGGATCATTCGATGGTGGTGCTGACTTTGAGCGGATCTTTTACCAGGCCTCATACAGCTCATTGGAGACTTAACGAATCTCTTTTAGATGATCCTATTAACACAGTGGAAATAGAAAAAGCATTACAAGAATTCTTCCTTCTTAACGATTCCGGAGAAGTTTCTCCGGAAACCTTATGGGCCGCACACAAGGCCTCGATCCGGGGTAAGATCATCCAGCTCTCGTCCAAGTTGAAAAAGGAAAGAACTCAGAATATTGAGAGGCTCGAGAAGGAATTTGAGTTTCTCAGTAATCAACATAAAAAAAACCCTGGTTCTATTCATATGGATAAACTTAATAATACCAGATTAGCATTGAATTTGGCACCAACAGTCAAGGCTGAAAAGTCCATCAAGTGGTCAGGAGCTAAATTTTATTTAAACACGGATAAGATGAGCACTTTACTTGCTAATAAACTTTCCCCTAAATTTCACTCTTATACCCTTCCTAAAATAAAGTTGCAAAATGGTATTTCTACGCATAATCCCAAACGCATTTTGAGTGCTTTTTGGGAATATTACCAGAAACTTTATCAGAATACAGATGTGGCAGACTCCCAGTCCATTAATTATTTTTTAGATTCTCTCCCCATCCCCAGTTTGAGCAAGACCCATGCTGACCTGCTGGATTCCCCAATCACTATAGAAAAAACGGCAGGGGTGATTAAAGGTCTAAAATTAGGCTCAGCTCCCGGCCCAGATGGATTTTCATCTAAATATTATAAATCCTTCCTGAATACTCTCTCCCCTCACTTAACCAAATTTTTTAACTCTAAACGTTCGGGTGATCCGTTGGCACTTCATCTAAATTCAGCATATATATCGGTCATCCCCAAGCCAGATAAAAATCATGAACTTGTTGAGAACTATAGACCTATTTCTTTAATTAATAACGATGTGAAGATCCTAACAAAAATCTTAGCAAATAGAATGAGTTCCTTTATTAATTCTTATATTCATAAAGACCAGGTGGGGTTTATTCACGGTATACAAGGCCCAGACCAAGTCAGGAGAGCAATTGACCTCATATCTATACTACACTCGGGGTGGGATGGGGGACCCAGTCAGAAGGGCTTTTTGCTCTCGTTAGACCTGGAAAAGGCTTTCGATTCCTTATCTTGGTCGTATTTATTTAACGTCTTGAAACACTGGGGATTTGGAGACTCATTCCTGGGGCTATTAGGAGCACTGTACTCTAGTCCGGAAGCCAGAATTAAATTACAGGGATTTTACTCCGACCCCATTCGCATCGCCAGGGGCACTAGACAAGGGTGTCCTCTTTCGCCCCTCATATTTGCTATAGCAATCGAGACTCTAGCAATATCACTCAGGTCCAATCACAATATCGAGGGTGTCAGGTGTGGTCAAACGGTCCATAAATGCGCTTTGTTCGCTGACGATGTTCTCCTTTTTGTCACCTCCCCGACTACTTCTCTTCCGACAATTAATGAGCTCCTAGATACCTTCGGGGTTATTTCAGGCTTAAAGGTTAACATGTCAAAATCTCAGGCGCTAAATGTTTCCTTATCCTCTGATACGATCTCCCGCCTAAAGTCCTCTTTTAGATACACCTGGAATTCCTCTTCGATCCGTTACCTAGGAATTAACTTAACCCCTAAATTTGATCAATTATATGGAGCTAATTTCCCTCCGCTATTCAGTAAACTAGAAAAAGATCTTAAGAAATGGTCTAGTTTTAATATTTCATGGATAGGTAGGATCCACTCGATAAAAATGACTTTGCTCCCAAGAATTCTGTATTTGTTTAGATGTCTCCCTATCGGGATCAACAGGGGTCACCTTAAGGCCATTCAGAGGAAAATAATTAAGTACATATGGGGTCAAAAGGGCTATAGGCTCTCTCGTTCTGTTCTTTGTAGTCCTAAAACACGGGGGGGGTCTGGGACTTCCTGACCTTTTTAAATATTTTCAGGCAGCCAGATTAGCACAACTTTCATTAAATTATTCTAAACTTGAAAAGCCGGATTGGTTAAATATTGAGCAACAGGCTGCACCAGCATACACTTTAGATTTCCTGCTTTGGTGTCCCCGTTCTTCTAGGCCCCCGATCCTGTCCCCTACTTTATCCCAATCTCTGTCCCTCTGGGATAGTATGAAGCAGTCACCCTCGCTGACCTCGATTACTAGACCACTAGCCAATTTATTCCACAATCCCCAATTTAGTCCAGGATTGGATATTAAAGCCTTTCAATGGTGGTTGGATAAAGGTCTATATAGAATAGGACACTTCTTCTCCCCCTCGGGTCCTATCTCCCTCCAATATTGTCGAGTTACACTAGGTCTCCCAGAGTCTGAAGAATTTAGATTCCTCCAAATTTCACACTTTATCTCTTCCCTCATGAAACATAAATCGGAGCCTCCAGGGTTCACTCCCTATGAGCAATGGTGTGGGCAGGGAAAGGAACATAGAGGAGGTATCTCTATCATCTATCTGTCTCTGATGGAACCTTCATCCAAATTTCGCTTCATGGTAGCTTGGGAATCGGATGTTCAGGAAACCTGGGATCTACAGGATTGGCACAAAATGGTAACGAGAGCATTTAAAGGTATAGTAAATGTTAATTTGATTGAGGCTAACCTAAAGGTCTTGATGAGGTGGTACTTGGTACCTACCAGGCTTGCTGTAATGTTTCCGTCTACCTCTTCTGATTGTTTTAGGGGTTGTCAGGCCCAGGGTTCTATGTGGCATGTCTGGTGGGCATGTCCGAAAATCCGTAGCTTCTGGAATAGGTTATTTTGTCTTATTAGAAAAGTTACGGGTATTTCTTTAAAGCAATCCCCCCAGATAGCCTTGCTAAATGCTGATCTCCCAAAAGCCTCCAAATATACTCGTAGACTGATTTATTTTATGCTCCTTGGAGCAAAAATTACTTTGGCTAAGGCGTGGAAGCAGCCTTCAGTTTCTCTAGCAGCGACCAAGAGAAAGATCTCCTGGATAATGACACAGGAGAAACTGGTTAGCCATATCTTGAATACGACCATTAATTTTGAGACAACTTGGGAACCCTGGGCCACCTATTTGGGCATTTCTTTTATACCGGGAGCAAATGGAACATGATCTCTTTAAATGATAGCTTACTCTGTGGATTGGCACTTTTCTTCTCCCATCTTTCCTTTTCTTCCTTCATCCTCTTTCCTTTAAACCTTCAGCTTGGGACGATTTGATTTTTTGATCCTCTTTATTTTTGTTACCTAAATGTACCTAAGGGACGGGAATTTTATCTCTTCAAACCCTCTAGGCTTTGTGTTTCCTATAGGAGCTTCCTCGATTTTCAGAGCTAAATTTTGTTTATTTTTTATGTCACACCTTCTTTAGTTGGGGTCCCAGTTAACTATTACTTTTTCAATTTTACTCTCAGGTTGCTCTTTGGATCTAGGAGTTCTCTGTTTTTTCTGGGTCCAGGGAGCAACCTTATAATAGTGGGGATGTTGTAGTGAAGAACAGTACTTCCGGTACCAGGTAATGAGTGCACCCGGAAGGGGCACCTGGTCCGGTGACTTTTTTTTTATGTATTTCTCCGCTAGGCTGACGTCTTAATTTGTTAACCCCCCCTTTTAGCTCTTAGAGGAAAGAAACTGGTATTTATGTTTCTTCTATATGAAGAGATGATACGTTGTTAGATGTCTCCATTATTCAATACTGTTTATATTTAAATATGTGAAGCTTTTCCAAGAAATGAAAGTTTTGTTTTTCTTTTCATTGTACTGTAATATTTCACAATAAACTCTTTTTGAAAATTAAAAAAAAAAAAAAAGATTAGGGATTTCATTGTTCCGGAAATGGGTTTCTTGCAGAAATACTATGTCTGCTTTCCCCTTCCTCGATAATAAAAGCAACTTAGATCTTTTCTCAGGAATATTCAGACCCTTAATGTTTAAGGAATAAAGTTTGACCAAAGGGGACGGAGGCGAAACATTCCCTCGGTGTGTCATAGTTCTATCAGATGTAAAAGTGAATCTGAAAACGCAAAATCGTCAAACGAAAGAAAAAAGAAAAAAAAGAAAAATGATGTGGAAAATTGTAACAGGGGAAAAACAAAAGGTGAATAAACACCAGAAGAGGGGATGGGGGAGGGGTACAATAACCCTCGAATAAAAATAAACACGTGGAAAATCAGATAGATTTTCCAAAAAAGATCTTATCTAGGGTGATACGGTACAGAGTACAGCGAACAGGCGTTGATGCAATATATACAACTCCTAAAACTCTACTACTGTGTGGGGGTTGGCAAGTACAAGCCGGGGGGAAAAAAAAAAACAGCACTACAACCGATCCCCGCCGCTACAGTATGATAGACATGTATCAGAAACGGTGGAGGACAAATTCATGAAAGTAAACAAGCTCGTATTCATAAGAGGATCAACATATAAGTAAAATAATGAGTAGCAATATCATTAATAATAAAAAGAGCTAACCTTCAAACGAAAACGTGTTGGTGATATGATGCACATCACTGTAGCTGAATACACAACACACACTAGGGCCAATGTTGCAATAAAAGACTGTGTACAAATAACAAACGTAAAAAAGTATCCAATATGGAAATTCTGGGCAGGAATAACAAGCACAGAAAAGACCATCAATATAGATACAATGAATGGTTAGAACAGATAAAATAGAAACAACTGCGAAAAAGCTAGTCATTTAGGCAGCAATAAGCAAAGGAATTCGAGATATAGCATATTAAATTGTGTAATTGCACATAGGAGAAAAATATATGCATAAAGTATATGACAGTGACCAAATGAATATATATGTGTAAAGTTTCGGGTAGAAAAGTGCACATATACATAGAAAAAGATTATCAATTACCGTATAGTATGACTTTGATATATATATATATATATATTTTTTGTTTTATACCCTATGGTTGAACGAACAAGCATATAAGTAAGGATACATGAAGTGAGTAGTCCCAAGTATATCAAAAGTTGCGTCAGAATCGTCTTGAATGCGGTGAGCCTGTTGATACATTCGTCGATCCATGGGTTGAAGTAGAAGATTTTTCATTAGATGGGGATCGTCTTCTACGGAATCTGGTGGCTTGAGTTTCCATAACATCAGACGCTTCAGTTTCCCTTTTTTTATAGTTAGAGCGGAATTCCGCATACCAATCTGGGATGTCAATCATAGGGATGTTCATGGTGTTACAGAACATTTTAAGGTCCTCAGGGATTCTTAATACAGCAGAGCGTCCTTGAAAAGTGGCCGAAAGTCCAAACGGGAACTTCCACTTGTATACAATATTTTCACTGCGTAAGACTTCCAGCAAAGGCTTGAAATCTCTTCTATTTTGCAGGGTGATGTTAGAAAGATCTTGGTAGATTTGTATAGAATTACCTTTGTATGATATTTTAGATTTGCCCCTCATTTTTAACAGGATGTCTTCTTTCAGTCTATAATCAGTCAAGCAGCAGCTACATTTTGATTTTAGACATAGGTGGTCTATCCAAAAGGTCATTAAATATATTATCAATGGCAGGTGGAAGATGCTCACTTTCTATTTCTTCAGGTAAGCCACGTACGCGCAGATTATGACGCCTACTTCTATTTTCCAGGTCCTCTGTTTGACGTGTCAAGTCCCTCATTTGAAGTAATTGCATGTCCATCTTACAATCCAGTCTGCGTAAAACATTATCATGCTGCGCATTTACTTTTTCCACACCTTGTACTCGATGTGCAATATCATGTATATCTATGCGGAGCTCCGCAATGGCCGCTGCTAAAGTATTTTTAATATCATTTTTGATATCATTTGCCACAGCCTGGAGATCAAACAGGCTGGGTTGTTGGGAGCCCATCATAGTGTGGTTTTCCATCACCATAGCTGACACTCCAGTGTGAACTACCGTTTGTGCCATACACGCGTCTATCGAATGATCCTGTGACGCACTTATAATAGGAGTCGTCATGTCCGTGCTGCTATTACCGTCGGATCGGGACAACAGCCGATTCAGGAGCGAACGGATAGTCTAAATCTTAGACATGGGCGTCCCAGGATCGAAACCTTACAATTTGTGGGTACTGAAAGTAGCGGAAGGTCCTCTGGTGTAAAGAGAAGAGACTGCAGTGGCGGGAGCTACGGGTTCAAGCTGCCATCTTCCAGTGCGTCCAGACCACGCCCCCTTCACAGCATTTCTTAACAGCTCCAAACGGCTTAGGTGCCCCTCCACCTCAGGCTAAACATGGTACTGCACACCTCTTTGGCTTGAATCCTGCTCGTTTTGGGAGACCACACTCGCAAACCAAGCCAGGATTTTTAAAAATACAGTGCTTGTATTGCAAAAAGTTTATTAACTGCGTTACTCCTAATCAGAGGTTTCACTGTACCGCCAAACACAGTGAAGACAGTCATCATCAGGTGGAGAAAATTTGGCACAACAGTGACATTACCAAGAACTGAATATCCCTCCAAAATTGATGAAATTATGAGAAGAAAACTGGTCAGGGAGGCTGCCAAAAGGCTTGGATAGAGATTAAAGGAGCTGCAGGATTATCTGGCAAATACTGGCTGTGTGGTACATGTGACAACAACCTTGATATTTCTGGGCTTTGGGATAGAGTGGCAAGATGGAAGCCTTTTCTAATTCAGAAAAACTTCTAAGCCTGGCTAAAATTTGCAAAAACAAATCTGATGTCTCCAATAAGCATGTGGGAAAATGTGTTATGGTCTCATGAAACCAAGATTGGACTTTTTGGCCACAATTCCAAAAAAACAACACTGCACATCACCAAAATAAAACTATATCCACAGTGAACCAAGGTGGTGGCAGCATCATGCTTTGGGACCGTTTTTCTTCAGCTGGAACATGGGTAGAGAAATTCAATATTGGCACAAAACCTTCAGGCAATGACCCAAAGCATACATCCAAAACAAAGGAATGGCCCATCCAGAGTCCAGACCCGAAAATCTGATTGAAAATCTGTGGGGTGATCTGACAAGGACTGCGCACAGGAGATGCACTCACAATCTGACAGATTTTGAGTGTTTTTGCAAAGAAGAGTGGCCAAGTCAAGATGTGCCATGCTGATAGACTTCTATCCAAAAAGTTCTGTAATAAAATCAAAAGGTGCTTCAACAAAGGATTAGTTTAAGGGTGTGCACACTTATGCAACTATATTTTAGTTTTATTTCTCTCCACCAACAAAAATTCAGTTCGTTGTTCAACTAAGTTGCACAGCATATAGGTCATATAAAAAGGTGGAGAAGTTCTGAAACAGTTCCGATTTGTCTCTTTTTTTTTACACGGTACAAATGCATATATGAATGTTCACCAAATATTTCTGAACCACTACGAGTTGAAAGATAAGCTGCCTTATTCCTTATAGGATAGCTATTGTTTAATACACTTTCAGTGTCAATAGTTTCATTAATGTCTTCAAAACAGGTTACCATATATACTTTTTCACATACTCCAAATAAACCTTTGTTAAAATGTTATAAAAAAAAAAAAAACAAGGAATGCCATCATACCATACCTGCATTTACCTACCGCCTGCTTTGTGCTGTAAATATCGTTTAGTTCCCTCATAGGAAAACATTTGGAGAGGTAGGACTTCACTAAAAATATATCCCCTCTATACAAACTTCTATTTATATATTTCAAAAAGATTGTAGGTTCTAGATTGTTTAACCACTTCAATACTAGCCCATAGTCATTTGACTTCCACTGATGGTATCTCCCATCCTGGGTGGACGTCATATGACGTCCTAGGATTTGTGCAGTGATATTGAAATGATGCCTGCAGCTAGAGGCATCATTCAGATATCATAAGTTAGTGCCGGCGATTCTGTGCATGATAAGAACGATCATAGCAGCGGTTCCGCTGCTTGATCGTTCTTATAGGCGGCGGGAGGGAACAACCCCCCCTTCCGCCACCATCCGGTGCTTCTCCGGGGTCTCCCATGCCATCGAGGACCCGGAGAAAGAATCTCCAGCGCTGGCAGGAAGCATAGAGATGACTGGTGACCAGATGGTCACCAGTCATCTCTATGACCGTCGGAGGCCCGGGCGCGATGTGATGACGTCAGGCCCGAGTACCCGTAAACAAAGCGGCGATTGCGGCTAGTAAGCAATACCAAGCATGAGATCTCATGATTTCCAGCCTGGAGGAGAGATGCGGGGTCTTATTGACCCTGCATCTCTCCATAAAGAGGACCTGTCACACACATTGCCTATTACAAGGGATGTTTACATTCCTTGTAATAGGAATAAAAGTGATTAAAAAAAAAAAGTGTAAAAAATAAACAAGTAAAATAAATAAATAATAATAAAAAAAATTAAAAACGCCACTGTCCCCGGTAGCTCACGCACAGAAGCGAACGCACACGCAAGTCCTGCCCACATATGTAAACGCCGTTTAAACCACATGTGAGATATCGCCGCGTGCATTAGAGTGCCAGCAACAATTCTCGCACTAGATCTCCTCTGTAACTCTAAACTGGTAATTTGTCAAAAAAATTCAAAGCGTTGCCTATGGAGATTTTTAAGTACCAAAGTTCGGCGCCATTCCATGTGTGTGCAATTTTAAAGTGTGACATGTTCGGTATCTATTTACTCGGTGTAACATAATCTTTCATATTTTACATAAAAATTGGGCTAAATTTACTGTTTTGTTATTTTTTTAATTCACGAAACCATTTTTTTCGCAAAAAAAAGAAGTTTGAAAAATGATTTCGCATATACCGTGCAAGATAAAATGTTGCAATGACCATCGTTTTATTCCCTAGGGTGTCTGCTAAAAAAACATATATAATGTTTGGGGGTTCTGTGTAATTTCTAGCAAAAGAATGATGATTTGTACATGTAGGAGAGAAGTGCCAGAATAGGCCCGGTATTGAGGTGAATATAAAAGCCCAGTATTGAAGTGGTTAATGTAGTAGCTAAAAGCCAATATTAGTTTCAGAGCCTAAACTTTATAAACAGGACAAGCAGAATAGCAGTAAGTGGACTCTAAAAGGCTGTTGTATATGAATAAGCAGAAACTTTCCAATCTATGATTTGATTACCATACTGCAATGTTATGATGGATACAATTCTAGATTAGTCTATTTGGTTCTGTATGTTCTACTGCATTACAAGTCCTGTAAACTGTATATAGGAATGTATTGCAGCAATCTATAATTTTCTTTATCACATATCATGTGACTGAGCGTCTCTCATACATTATATATATATATATATATATATATATATATATATATACACACACACACACACACACACACAGAGATAGATAGATCAAAAGTTTAGGACAACATGCCTTTAAAAGGCCAAATCTGTGCAAAGATGTGGATTCATTGTCATTTTCTGTCAGGTAGTCACACATTTTGATGGCAAAGACAAAAAAACTCTCCCTTTTTGAACGTGGTCGGGTTGCTGAACTGCATAAACAGGGTCTCTCATCAAGACACTGGACGATCCTCGACCCAAATTAAGGCCCTTACTGGTGCCGACTGCAGCCCCATAACCATCAGTCGGCTTCTGAGACTGAAGGGCTGACATTCAAAGGTGGAAGAAAGTTTTATTCTCTGATGAAAATGTAACCTTGATGATCCTGATGGTTTCCAACATTACTGGCATGACAAGCAGATCCCACCTGAGATGTTTACAACATTACTGGCATGACAAGCAGATCCCACCTGAGATGTTTACTAAGCGCCAGAGTGGAGGGGGCGCCATAATGGTCTGGGGTTCTTTTTCCTTCAGTGGAACAATGGAGCTTCTGGAAGTGCAGGGGCGTCAAACAACCACTGGCTACTGGTCCAGATGTTGCAGAGAGCATTCCTCATGACTAAGGGCCCTCGTCTGTGTGGCAACGACTGGGTTTTTCAACAGGACAACAACGCTACAGTACACAATGCCCGTAGGAAACTTCTTCCAGGAGAAAAACATAACTCTTTTGGCCCATCCTGCGTGTTCCCCTGATCTAAATCCAATTGAGAAGGCAAGGGAAGTTTACAAAAATAGACAGCAGTTCCAGACAGTAGATGGCCTTCGTGTGGCTGTCTTCACCACTTGGAGAAATGTTCCCACTCAATTCATGGAAACGCTTGCATCAAGCATGCCGCAACAAATTTTTGAAGTGATCAACAATAACGGTGGGGCTACTCATTACTGAGTTCATGTTTGGAAATTGGATTTCTGTTTGGGGGGGGGGGGGGTTAGTTTTTTTTTGGAGGTGTGGTCCTAAACTTTTGATCAGCCTGTTTCAGTTTATTAGTTGTTTTCATTAAATTGAATGCTCAAAAAATGTTTTGTCTCACTCTTATTTATTCTTGTTGCATTTTGAAGCTTTACTTGGAAGCTTGTTAAGATCCAACAATGTAAAATATGATTTTTTTGCCATTTTTCAAGTGGTCCTAAACTTTTGATCAGGACTGTATATCCAACTATCTCAGATTTTAATACATTTCTCAATGAACACAAGGACAATTTCCAAAATTGAAACAAACCCAACTTTTTAGAACATATGTTTAGCTCATTACAGGAAAGTTTAATATGTCGTGGGTTATGAAGGAAAATAATAATAATAAAATATTTACTGGCAGAAATATGAAAGTCCAGTAGGCCTCAAAATTTAAGTGAACTATTGCAAATGAAAACCTTTCAGAGCAAAACAGATGGTTTCACAGGCTTTGCAAAGCCTTCAATACATTAGCCATCTTTTAATTTTTACAAGCCTTGTGTTGAATCAGAAACAATGATGCTTTTCACAACCAAACAAGAAAATGTTTACCATCATTGTTGGTTTGAAATCCTGCCAAAGGAAAAGTTCTACAGATAGCTAAACTGGGCTATTATCACATGGAAATAAACCACCCCATTGTCTCAAAAGGGGAGATCGTCTCATAACATAGAGTATCGACTCAGCTTGTCCCTTAGACAATAGCAGAAGAACCCAGTTAATTATACACCAAGATGAAAACAATCACAGAAACCAAAACTAAAATAAAATGACAAAATACATGCATCTACATAGGATATGGACATATCATATGGCATGTTGCAATGCATTTTATAAGACGAATAAACAAGATCATGTATAATTTTTCTTGTATCTCTATATATAGATATATGATCATAAGTAATGCATATGTCACTTCTCAGACATTTCAAGAAAACCTCTGTATGCAGGTTGTATTATAAATACACATGATATTAAATGTAAGAATATATGTTGACATGGAATAAATGAAAAATAATGTTTAGATTATTAATGACATCTTAGATCATAGAGAAAAGTATGATTATAGCATCTGTCGTTCTAGATACTTTTATATATATATATTGTGTAAGGGGTTAGCTCGGTAGCGGGTGTGTGTGACCCCCTGGGTGGGTTCACTACACACTGAACTATACAGAGAGACAGCCGAGGATGGTTGAAAACAAAAGTTATGGTTTATTCTTCCATATTGCTGGAAACAAGTGCAAGCATCCAAACAGCATAAACAAAACAAAACATAAAATAAACCCTGGCCACTTGGGGCGTCTACCTTCACAACACAGGAACCTACCTATGGAGTCTGGAACAGCCTACTGCTGGGCAGACACTGCTGGTCATACAGCAGAAAAACAATAGTCGTTTTGATTTTTATCACACAGAAAAATCAACACCACCTCACCTCTAGCTATTCAAGGTCCTTAAACCTTTCTGGCTACCTCTGCAGCCGACACCTGATAGTAATTGGTGAATTGTCTAAACAAGGCAGAAATGTATCTCCAGACTGTGACAACACCCACAGATTTACCTGACTTCCTGTCACATACCCCCCCTCTCGCTTCAACCCTAGGGTTGGGACACAGGTTGCCAGGCACGCATGCACTCGGGACAAACTATCTGCATTCCCCATTTTAACACCAGGGCGATGCGTTG
The DNA here is from genome assembly GCA_029574335.1 of Rana kukunoris. Taxonomy (NCBI): domain Eukaryota; kingdom Metazoa; phylum Chordata; class Amphibia; order Anura; family Ranidae; genus Rana; species Rana kukunoris. The sequence goes on from CM056052.1 coordinate 389,049,647, forward strand.
CCACATAACTAAATTCCTGAAGGGCCAGGAACCACCTATTTATTATCCTATTGGTCACCTTGTTCTGTGCCATCCACTTCAATGGGGCATGATCTGTCACCAGTTCAAACTGTCTACCCAGGAGGTAGTACCGGAGAGAATCCAAAGCCCATCTCACCGCCAAACACTCTCTCTCAATGGTGGCATAATTCTCCTCACGGGCCTTCAACTTTCGGCTGAGGTAAAGAACAGGGTGTTCCTCCCCCTTGATAACCTGGGACAGTACAGCTCCTAACCCCACATTTGAGGCATCTGTCTGAACCACACAGTCCCGTGAAAAATCAGGCCATTATTACCAAAATGTGCTGGTGCCCTCTAGTGGACTTCAGTAAGGGGCCAACCAAGTCCATGGCGATCCTCTCAAAAGGGACCTCAATAACGGGCAGGGGTACCAACGAACTACGGAAATATGACCTGGGTGCAGTAATCTGACACACTGGACAGGAAGAGCAGTACACTTCAACTTCCTTAGTGATCCCAGGCCAATAAAACCTCTGGGTGATTCTCTCCCCATTTTTTTTCTGCTCCCAAATGTCCCCCAAGAATGTGCCCATGGGCCAGTTCCCGAAACCATCTTGCGGTACGGTTTAGGCACTACCAGTTACTTAATAGTCTCCTCTATCCTCTGTGACACTCGATATAACTGGTCCCTTTCAATAATGAAGGTAGGGCAACCCTCTCGTCAGGGTTAATTAACCCCCCGTCTATCTTCACTACATTCTCAGGGGCTCTTAATGTGGGATTCCTCAATTGCTCAGTGATGAAATTTTCTCTGCACCTCGAAGGTCATCAAACCCTATCGACTGCTGTTCCTTTTCTGAGGTAGCAGGCTCCTCCCTAGTGACTGGTGTTTCCCCTGCTAAGACTGAGAACGGAAACTCAGGAGAATCCTCACAGTTAGAGGATTCTGGAGTAGATGTTTCAGGCTCAGAAGAACCACTTACTGGGGTATCTGGGCAATCCCAGAGCTCCCAGAGCTTTGGGAAATTCTTCCCACAATGGCGTCATGTGGCAGTTGGGGAACTAAACCCACTTGGTGACACAAGTTACAGAAGGAGGTTTCAAGGGAAACCGTAGTCACCGGATATTCGAGTGTCCCCATGTACACAAATTACAGCCATTTTCCTAGGAAGTAAGGTTTTTCCCACCACTAGATCACTTTTCACTAAGATGACCAGGCTACCTGAATCCAACAATACCACAACATCTTTACCATCTAAGCACATTCTACATAAAGGTTTCTCATTCCCCTTTACTGCAGTGCATGTGGTTGCAAAAAGGGACTGTTGATACTGCACTGCATGGGTTCATCAACCGCTGGACAAACCGCTGCTACATGTCCCTCTTCCGGGCAACGGTAACAAATCAACCTTCTGGTCCTCTCCTGTGGGATGGGTCTTCCAGGCCGCTCTCGCTAAACATTAGCAGTAGTCCCGATAATACCTCTAGTTGCTCTTTGGTCCCTCTCTCCATCCCCATCCCTTGATGCAGACTTACCTATGGGTGGGGAGGGTCTGGTCTTGGGGTGAAAAGTCTGGTCATCTCTGGGGGAAGAGGACAAATTCTGTTAGGTACCTTTCGACCAGGTCTACTAGTTTGTTTGCGGTTTCCGGACCACCATGGCTCACCCATTTCTGCAGGGTGTTAGGAAGAGACCTAAGAAATTTGTCTATGACTACTCGCTCCAAAATGTTTAGTCCGGACAGACTTTCTGGCTGCAGCCATTTCCTGGCCAAATGGATGAGGTCATACATCTGCGCCCGGGGTGGCTTCCTCAGCTGATAACTCCAATTGTTGACCCGCTGAGCACGGACAGCCAGGGTTACACCAAAACGTGCCAATATTTCCTCTTTTAACCGATCATAGTTTTTTGCATCTGCAAGCTCCAAATCAAAATATGCTTTTTGGGTTTCTCCAGATAATAGGGGGGCCACTAGTCCAGCCCACTGTTCTTTAGGCCAATTCTCTTTTTCCGCTCTTCTCTCGAACGTGGTCAGAAACATCTCAGGGTCATAATCTGCAGTCATCTTTGGCAATAAGTGGCTTACCCCGAAAAGTCGCTATGTTACTGGCCTGACTCCCAGCCTCGGTCTGCTGTTTCTGAAGCTGTTTCACGATGGCCTCTATTTGCTGCTGGTGTCTCTGTTCCAAGCCTGCAATGCTCTCTTGGTGAGCCTGTTGTTGAGCTGCACAGATTTACCTGACTTCCTGTAACAATATATATATACACAGTACAGACCAAAAGTTTGGACACACCGTCTCATTCAAAGAGTTTTCTTTATTTTCAGGACTATGAAAATTGTAGAGTCACACTGGAGGCATCAAAACTATGAATTAACACATGTGGAATTATACATAAAAAAGTGTGAAACAACTGAAAATATATGTCATATTCTAGGTTCTTCAAAGTAGCCACCTTTTGCAGCAGACACATCTCTAGAACAACTGTTAAGAGAAGACTGTGTGAATCAGGCCTTCATGGTAGAATATCTGCTAGGAAATCACTGCTAAAGAAAGGCAACAAGCAGAAGAGACTTGTTTGGGCTAAAGAACACAAGGAATGGACATTAGACCAGTGGAAATCTGTGCTTTGGTCTGATGAGTCCAAACTTGAGATCTTTGGTTCCAATCACTGTGTCTTTGTGCGACACAGAAAAAAGTGAACGGATGGACTCTACATGCCTGGTTCCCACCGTGAAGCATGGAGGAGGAGGTGTGATGGTGCTTTGCTGGTGACACTGTTGGGGATTTACCACAGCATCTTGCAGCGGCATGCTATTCCATCCGGTTTGCGTTTAGTTGGACCATAATTTATTTTTCAACAGGACAATGACCCTAAACACACCTCCAGGCTTTGTAATGGCTATTTGACCAAAAAGGAGAGTGATGGGGTGCTGCGCCAGATGTCCTGGCCTCCACAGTCACCGGACCTGAACCCAATTGAGATGGTTTGGGGTGAGCTGGACCGCAGAGTGAAGGCAAAAGGGCCAACAAGTGCTAAGCATCTCTGGGAACTCCTTCAAGACTGTTGGAAGACCATTTCAGGTGACTACCTCTTGAAGCTCATCAAGAGAATGCCAAGAGTGTGCAAAGCAGTAATCAAAGCAAAAGGTGGCTACTTTGAAGAACCTAGAATATGATATATTTTCAGTTGTTTCACACTTTTTTGTTATGTATATAATTCCACATGTGTTAATTCATAGTTTTGATGCCTTCAGTGTGAATCTACAATTTTCATAGTCACGAAAATAAAGAAAACTCTTTGAATGAGAAGGTGTGTCCAAACTTTTGGTCTGTACTGTATATATATATATATATATATATATATATATATATATATATATATATATATATATATATATATATATATATATATATATATATATATATATGTATGTATGTATATGTATATGTAATTTTAATTAGAAGTGTTTTATAGAGCTAATTAACATTATGAAAGATGTCAAAATTGTGATTATAAGATTATGAATGGACCTGTACTTGGAGTGACACACATTCTATAAACACATATCAAAATGATTCATGTATCCACATTAATTATTTGTGTAGATTGATAGATATAATCTGTGCATATTTAGATTTTTTTTTCCAAAGATATACATTTATACAGGAATATAGAAGCATGTTATGTAGGAATCAAAAAATATACTAGTTGTATTTTATATAAAGTTACCAGAATATATATAGCATATCTTCTTTACGCTACGCCACCGCAACTTAGAGAGGCAAGTGCTGTATTCACAAAGCACTTGCTCCGTAAGTTGCGGCAGCGTAGCATAAATTGGTCGGTGTAAGCCCGCCTAATTCAAAGTAGGAAGGAGGTGGGCGTCATCTATTTAAATTAAGCGTGACCCCATGCTAATGAATGGCCGGGTGAATCACGTTGCATATACTCCTTAAGAGACATCGGCGCGCAATGCCTACGACGTGTGAACGTAACATACGCCCAGACCTATTCACGTACTACGTAAACAACGCAACATTCTAGGAGTCATTCCCTGGCCCATACCTTTGCATTAGCTGCGTCTCATATAGCAGGGGTAACTTTACCCCGCACCCAAGCCTTACGCAAAGCTTGTATATGAAGCGGCTGGGCGCATCTCATTTGCATATTTATAATGGGAACGCCGAATGCGTCCAGCGCAACTAAGTGCCCACGATACGCCGGCGTAGGCAAGTTACGTCGGACAGCTGAATCCATGTTTTTCAGTGCATCACGCTTTGTGAATCGGCGCAAAGATGCGACGGCGCACATTTGAAATTACGGCGGCGTATCTGGAGATTGATTTTCAAATCGTTCAAGTAACGCAATTGCTATTTTAGTTTCATGTAAATATTTATATTTGTGTCAACCAAATAATGTAGCCATTTTGTATGATCATATGTCTCCATGAATATGTTTCATACAGTGCCTTGCGAAAGTATTCGGCCCCCCTTGAACTTTGCGACCTTTTGCCACATTTCAGGCTTCAAACAAAGATATAAAACTGTAATTTGTTGTGAAGAATCAACAAGTGGGACACAATCATGAAGTGGAACGAAATTTATTGGATATTTCAAACTTTAACAAATCAAAAACTGAAAAATTGGGCGTGCAAAATTATTCAGCCCCCTTAAGTTAATACTTTGTAGCGCCACCTTTTGCTGTGATTACAGCTGTAAGTCGCTTGGGGTATGTCTCTATCCGTTTTGCACATCGAGAGACTGACATTTTTGCCCATTCCTCCTTGCAAAACAGCTCAAGCTCAGGGGATGGAGAGCGTTTGTGAACAGCAGTTTTCAGTTCTTTCCACAGATTCTCGATTGGATTCAGGTCTGGACTTTGACTTGGTCATTCTAACACCTGGATATGTTTATTTGTGAACCATTCTATTGTAGATTTTGCTTTATGTTTTGGATCATTGTCTTGTTGGAAGACAAATCTCCGTCCCAGCCTCAGGTCTTTTGCAGACTCCCATCAGGTTTTCTTCCAGAATGGTCCTGTATTTGGCTCCACCCATCTTCCCATCAATTTTAACCATCTTCCCTGTCCCTGCTGAAGAAAAGCAGGCCCAAACCATGATGCTGCCACCACCATGTTTGACAGTGGGGATGGTGTGTTCAGGGTGATAAGCTGTGTTGCTTTTACGCCAAACAAAGTTTTGCATTGCTGCCAAAAAGTTCGATTTTGGTTTCATCTGACCAGAGCACCTTCTTCCACATGTTTGGTGTGTCTCCCAGGTGGCTTGTGGCAAACTTTAAAACAACAATTTTTATGGATATCTTTAAGAAATGGCTTTCTTCTTGCCACTCTTCCATAAAGGCCAGATTTGTGCAGTATACGACTGATTGTTGTCCTATGGACAGAGTCTCCCACCTCAGCTGTATATCTCTGCAGTTCATCCAGAGTGATCATGGGCCTCTTGGCTGCATCTCTGATCAGTCTTCTCCTTGTATGAGCTGAAAGTTTAGAGGGACAGCCAGGTCTTCGTAGATTTGCAGTGGTCTGATACTCCTTCCATTTCAATATTATCGCTTGCACAGTGCTCCTTGGGATGTTTAAAGCTTGGGAAATCTTTTTGTATCCAAATCTGGCTTCTCCACAACAGTATCTCGGACCTGCCTGGTGTGTTCCTTGTTCTTCATTATGCTCTCTGCGCTTTAAACAGACCTCTGAGACTATCAGAGTGCAGGTGCATTTATACAGAGACTTGATTACACACAGGTGGATTCTATTTATCATCATTAGTCATTTAGGTCAACATTGGATCATTCAGAGATTCTCACTGAACTTCTGGAGAGAGTTTGCTACACTGAAAGTAAAGGGGCTGAATAATTATGCACGCCCAATTTTTCAGTTTTTTGTTAAAAAAAAAGTATGAAATATCCAATAAATTTTGTTCCACTTCATGATTGTGTCCCACTTGTTGTTGATTCTTCACAAAAAATTACAGTTTTATATCTTTATGTTTGAAGCCTGAAATTTGGCAAAAGGTTGCAAAGTTCAAGGGGGGCGAATACTTTTGCAAGGCACTGTATTATAGACTATGTCATATAGATTGACTTGTATTCAAAAATATCTTCATTAAAAATAATTCAAAATAAATACTGTGCGGTAAAAATGACCTTAAAAAAGCACAAATATAACAGATTACAAAATCTTCAGTTTTACTCAAATTAGTTAATTCAAAAATGAATACACCCCACAACAAAAACTACTACATTTAGTATTTTGTATGACCTCCATGAATTGGACAGCACCAAGTCTTTTAGGCATTAAATTAACACGTTGGCGACATATTGCAACATCATTTTTCAAGAACAACCTCTTTTAGAGCCTGGATGCTGGATGGAGTGTGATGCTCAACTTGTCTTCAGAATTCCCCAATGTGTCTGATTGGGATCAGATCAGGAGACATACTTGGCCACTGAATCACTTTCAATCTGTTCTTCAGAAATGCAGCAGTGGCCTTAGACGTGTGTTTTAAATCATTGTCATGTTGAAAAAGTGCACTATAGCATCTTCTCTTTGAAGAGCAGTACATTTGTGAAATGCAACATTTATCTTGGTCTCATAACTCTAAAGTACAGAGTCCTTACAAACTTCTTTTTTACAGTGTGGGCCCTGGCAAATTCTAGGCAGGTTTTTTTGTGCATGGGATTTGGGAAAGGCCTCCTTCGTGGATGACACCCATGTATGCCATTACTCTGCGTTTTACGCTGTATTGTGTCACAGGAAACAATCTAGTTTGGTTTTCTAAAACAAATTATCAATAAAATAGCCACAAATTGGTTATAATTGATAAAACAGCGCTTAGCATAAATAGTCCAATGTAAATAATAAGATTGTTGAAAGAAAGTCCATAGATCAGTGAAATTAGGCAAAGTTCAAAAGTGACGTGTGGAATGCTTCATAGAATGGTAGTACACCCTCCACCGATTTTCAATCTCCACCAAAACGTGAGACACTTTCCCGCAGGGGTTCAAACTCACCAGAAACACAAAGAAACAGGCCTTAAGAATAAATCGTCCTGATCAGACCTCCAACATCATTCCAGAAGCAGCAAGGGTTAATATGTAAAGCTCCAATACATGGATCATAGAAAAAACAAAAGCACCATAATAGTATAATACTGCTTTAATTAAAAAAAAAGATCCCATGTAACAGCACCCCGCCTCCTATCCAAGTACATTAAAACACTGATAAATGAGCATTAAGAGTGTAATTCACCGCTCTCCTCCGCACACAGGGGGTCGCACTTGTGCAGCAATGCACGCTGCTGAAGACTCCTATCCTGGTAGCGATATTACAGCGGTGGAACGCACTCCTAGTATTTCCTGGATACGCCGTCGTAGCCACGCCCTGACGCGTTTCGTCACATCCGACTTCAACAGAGGAAATTACCTTACGACCGACTCTATGTGAAGGGATGTCAGCAACTCATGGCTCTGGTGGTTCTCGTTAGACTGAAGTTCCATCTTTGTTAAATTTTTGTAATCACTTTTGCTACAGTATTCTGACTGCTAATTAAAGGTTTGCTTATCTCGTTAAGCCTTCACATATCTTGTATAAAAAAAATATGTTCTTTCTCCAAGTGGTGTCATTGCTGACAGCATGAAATAGGAAGGGGTTTTCCTTGTTTAGGCTGGGTTCACACTATACTACACAACAGCAGTACAACTTTCATCCTACTTTGCTCTGCGAAATCTGTCCTACATTGGTCCTACATCCATCTGACTTTCATGAACAGGATACTACTTTGAACCGACTTTGTCACAGTCTGACTTGTACTTTGACCAATCAAAACAATCCCAGAGTGAGATAAATTCCTTTTACTGCTGCTGTAATCACATGTCGGATGTCTGATAAGGACAAGGCTCCTACTTTGGTCTGACAATAATGATATTCAATGGGCTGAAGTAGCATCAGTGTCGGACCAAAGTAGTACAAGGAGTGTTTTCAAAGTCGGACAGACTTGTGTCGGATCAGTTAAGACAGATCTCATAGGGAAACATTGATTTTCACACGTCATGTGACATGAGCTCCCAATGTCGGAGCGTTTGTAGGACAAGTGTGAACCCAGCCTACGTAATGCCCTTTTATAATTGTCTGCTGGACACCTGTTTAATGAATAGACTCACCTGTAGTTGAATTCTTGTTAATTAGGAATTTGGAGTCAAATATTTAGCTCAGCTCCCATGACTTTCATTGGGGTGTATTCATTGTCTTCAGTGAATTTGTGAGGAAATTTTTTTTTTTGTGTGTGCAATATGGATGAGCTCCGGCGTGTTCACACACTCCACACTCCGTCCAGAGCCTGCCAGGAAGTTGGCATGGTGCTGTGCTAATCACAGGCATTGAGACATTGTCCCGATGCGTGGCTCAGGAAATGTCTCACTGCCTGTGATTAGCGTAGCGCCGACTTCCTGGTTGCAATCAATGGCTGGCTCGCATTTGTGGGGGTATTTTGTAGTATAGTGTCCCATAGAAAATGTTGATTCTGAAAGGATCAGCCAAAACATTATGACCACCCCATGATCAGCCAAAACATTTTGATCGCCCCATCAACAGCCAGTTTTGATGGGGGCAGTTTTTGATGGGGCAATAGGATAGGGGAAATTTTGATGGCACCGTTTTGATGGGTGCAGTTTTTGATGGGGCAATAGGATGGGGGCAGTTTTTAATGGGGGCAATTTTGATGGTGCAGTTTTGGACTGTTGGATCACATTTACATCTCCAGGGGCACTGTCAGCAGTCAGGAGTATTGGTGGAGGCAAGAACACTTAACACAATTTCCCCAGAAATTGTAGCATTTCTAGTTCTTATAGCCAAATTTACCACCCCAACTCCTCCCACAGCTTTTACACTACATAGACAAGTAATATACTGAAACATATGGATTGTTCCCAATTGGTGTGCTTTTGGGACTGATCTTTTACCCGGCTACTGGAGTAGTGGGATTTCTTACACAGGGGTCTCTCTCATATGTGAGCAGGTCCAGAAATGATTTTCTGGATTTAGAAAACTACATTTTTGTTGAGGGAAGCTTGTCCTAATGTGACAGAATCTCCTTCTGTAGCACCCTGGTGTGGAATTGGGCAGACTGAAAGAGGCCACCATCAGACCCAGAACCCTCATGCAGAACCGGAGTGACGACCACAGACTGCAGTGTCTGAAGTTTCTCCATTGGGATGAAGACTTTCGCCTCCAAGGAATCCAGGATCAACCCCAGGTATTCCACCCGCTGAGACAGTATTAACAGACTTCCGGATGTTCAGAAGCCAGCCGAATTCTTGTAGGGTTTGGCAGGTGATGGACACGTCCTCTTCCAATTCTGAGCTTGAGGAAGCTCTCAGGAGAAGGTCGTCCAGGTAGCCCACAATAGCGATCCTGCGCTGCCTCAACAGGGCTAGGTTCGGGGCGAGCACCTTGGTGAAGACCCTTGGTGCCGAGGCCAGTCCGAACGGAGGGCCACCAATTGAAAGTGGTCCTCTCCAAACGCAAAGCGCAGGAATCTCTGGTGCTTTGTGCATATGGGGACATGTAGGTATGCATCCATGATGTCCAGGGAGGCCATGAAATCCCCCTGATGGAGCGCTGCCACCACCGAGCAAATCGACTTTTGAAGTTTTTCACTTTGACAAAACAATTGAGAGCATTGAGTTCCTGGATTGGACAAACCCCTTCCTTTTTGGGGACTACAAACAGATTGGAGTAAAACCCCTGAAACCGTTCCCCTGAAGGAACCGGTACAATCACTCCCCTGGCTAGTAGATCCTGGACAGCCCCTGCAAGAGCCTTCCTGTGAACCGGAAGAAGCTGGAGGTTGGAAGGAAAAAATCTGTTTGGCAGACAAGAAAGAAACTATCTTGTACCCCAAGGAAACTACTTTGCAAACTCAACGGTCGGCTAGAAGAGAACTCCACCATGCCGCAAATTTGCAAAGTCGGCCCCCTACCCGAGACACGAGTGGGGGCAGACCTTCATGTGGAAGCAGGCTTGTTAGGCTTGCGGTACCAGGTGCACTTTTGCCCTGCAGCGGGTGCTTTTGCACCTTGAGAATTTTCCTGCCGCACTTGGTGGGCGAAAAAAAACGCTTAGGGGCAGCAAAGGAGGGACCTTGCTTACGGTCAGGCTCCTTACCCTGCCCAGATTGTGGGAGCAGTGTGCTTTTTCCACCTGTAGCATCTTTTATGATGTCATCCAGGGATGCCCCAAAAAGCTGTTCACCCTTAAAGGGTAAATCTACCAAAGCCTTCTTTGAAGACTGGTCCGCAGACCAACACTTCAGCCACAGCAGGTGTCGCATTACCATCGCGTAGGCGGAGGCCCTAGAAAGCAAGGGGAGCGTATCCAGGGCAGACTCAGAGACAAATTTTAGGCCCTGTACCAACTGGTCGGCCAGGTCCATACAGGTCTCAAACATTCTATGTCTCAAGCTCTTGCAGCAAGACCTTTGCCCGTTCGGTGAGTGTCTGCGACACCACAGCCCTGGCTAAAACCGGTCTCACAGCCGAGCTCACTACTGTGAACATGGAGGGGGCCACAGTCTTAGCTATCCTATCTGCAGGGTCCGTAAAAGCAGGAGCCACCTCCACAGGTAACGTGGTGGCTTTACTCAGTCTGGACACACTGAGGGAGGAGAGACACACTTTTTTTAAAAGTCTTTCTCAAAAGGATAACGAACCTCAAAGCATTTCGGAACAGCAAAAGCTTTCTGCGGTGTATCCCATTCCTTGTACAGCAGTTTGTCCAGATATGGAACACAAGGAAACACTCTCGCGGCGCGGGGTGGTTTGCGGAACGCAAAAGGGAACGGCATATCTGATGCCTCCGCCAATTCCTCAAGTTTTTGAGTATGCCGCACGGCAGTGATAAGGGCTCCAACAAACAATTTATCATGCATCGGCTCTGCAACAGAGTCATCCTCACTGTCCGCGTGGGCCAAGCCTGCATCATCTGACATGACAAAACCAGAGCTGGAGGCAGTAGCACAGTCTGGATCCGGGTCAGAGACATCCCCAGAAGCTGGCGCAGGGAGGGGGCGTTTTTTTTACCCCCCTTCTGGCCACTAGTCGCAGTCGCTTCAACCCTGGCGAGAAACGCCTCAAGGACTGCCGTCATAGCCTCTACAGAGGCGGCAGGGGCACTAAGGTTTAACTCAGACATGGTTGGGGTGGAAGCCTCTAGTTCAGACTCCATGTTAACCCACACTTATGCCACCCTAGCACTGCAAGGCAGACACCCACTGGTTGCCCTGCCAGCTGTAAAAAAGGGATTTTTAAATACAGCTTACCTGTAAAATCCTTTTCTTGGAGTACATCACGGGACACAGAGCGGCATATTCATTACTATATGGGTTATATGGAGTACCTTCAGGTGTGGACACTGGCAATCTCAAACAGGAAGTCCCCTCCCTATATAACCCCCTCCCCTAGAGGGAGTCCCTCAGTTTTGTAGCAAGCAGTATGCCTCCCAAAATGGTCACCCAAAAGAGGGGTGGGAGCTCTGTGTCCCGTGATGTACTCCAAGAAAAGGATTTTACAGGTAAGCTGTATTTAAAAATCCCTTTTTCTTTCTCGTACATCACGGGACACAGAGCGGCATATTCATTACTATATGGGATGTCCGAAAGCAATGCTTTAATGAGGGGAGGGAGACATCTTCCAAAGAAGGATTCAATTTAGAGGTAAACTCAAATAATAATAATAATTCCAACTTAGTCAAGAAAAAACTTCTTTTTTTTTTTTTTTTTTAACCAAGGGTGCTTTTGATCCCGAGGATTTCAAACTGCAGCCTGTAGTACTGCCTGTCCAAAGGCATAATCCGCATTCCTTCTCACGTCTAGTTGATAAAACCTTGTAAACGTGTGGACTGATGACCACGTTGCCGCCTTGCATATCTGAGCCATAGAGATCTGATGGTGTGCTGCCCAAGAGGCGCCCATGGCCCTGGTAGAATGGGCCTTTACCGACAACGGAGGAGGCAACCTCTTCAAACCGTAGGCTTGAATGATTAATTGTCTAATCCATCTCGAGATGGTGGATTTTGCAGCTGCCTGCCCCTTCTTGGGGCCATCTGGTAGAACGAATAATACATCTGTCTTCCGGATCTTTTCTGTAGCTTTAAGATAGGCCTTCATGGCCCGGACAATATCTAAGGTATGCAGCAACCCCTCCTTTCTAGATGTAGGTTTTGGAAAGAAGGATGGAAGTACCAAATCCTGGTTTAAGTGAAATTTGGATATAACCTTTGGTAGAAAGGAAGGATGGGGCCGGAGAACTGCCCTGTCCTTATGCAGAACGAGATATGGTTCCTTACACGATAAGGCTGCTAATTCTGACACTCTCCTGGCCGAAACTATGGCGACCAAGAAAACCAACTTTCTTGTCAGTAAGACTAAAGGAATCTCAGCCAACGGCTCAAAGGGTTGTTTCTGTAAAGTGGACAGGACAAGATTTAAGTCCCATGGACAAATTGGTGACTTGACAGGAGGATTAATACGCAAGACCCCCTGTATGAAGGTCTTTACCAGCGAGTGGGTGGTCAGCGGCCTCTGAAACCACACTGACAGAGCTGAGATCTGTCCCTTGATTGTGCTTAGTGCCAGGCCTTTATCCACTCCTAGCTGGAGAAAACTTAACACCCTATCAATAGTATATTTGCGGGAATTCCATCTTTTGGATTCACACCAGCCTACGTAGTTCCTCCACACCCTGTAATAAATCACCCTGGAGACCGGCTTTCTAGCCCTAATCAGGGTAGGAATTACCTGCCTAGACAGACCTCTACCCCTGAGAATCAGGGATTCAGCCTCCAGGCCGTCAAATTTAGACGCTGTAATGTAGGGTGGAGGATCGGGCCTTGTGAGAGTAGGTCTGGTTGTAGAGGAAGAGTCCAAGGGTCTCCCACTGCCATCTTCAGGACTAGTGAGTACCAAGTCCTCCGGGGCCAAGCCGGAGCTACTAGAATGACTGGCTTGTGCTCCACCCTGATCCTGCGCAACAGGCGAGGGAGTAACTGTAGCGGAGGGAATGCATATAGAAGTTTGAATTGATGCCAAGGGCAAACCAACGCATCGGTTCCGCAGGCCATAGGATCCCTCGCTCGAGACACGAACCTGTCTAGTTTCTTGTTGAACCTGGATGCCATTATATCTACGTCCGGCATTCCCCACCTCTGGCAGATTGTCTGAAAGACCTGGGGATGCAGAGACCACTCCCCTGGCAACAGACTCTGGCGACTTAAGAAGTCTGCCTGCAGGTTGTCCACTCCGGGAATGAATATCGCCGAAATGCAGGGTACATGAACCTCTGCCCACTGAAAAATCAAGCTCACCTCCCTCTGAGCGGCCTGACTCCTGGTTCCCCCTTGGTGGTTTATGTATGCCACCGCCGTGGCATTGTCTGACTGGATTCTCACCGGGAACCCCTTTAATCTGGAGGTCCATGCCAGAAGGGCTAGGCGAGCAGCTCTGATCTCCAAGATATTGATGGGGAGCTGCCTCTCCGCTTTCACCCAAGTTCCCTGGCGAGAGAACCCCTCGAAGACCGCCCCCCAGCCTGCCAGGCTGGCGTCTGTGGTAACTACCTTCCAGACAATAGGGCTGAAGGATTTTCCCTTTAGAAGGTTCTGAGGGTTCAACCACCAGGCCAGGCTTTGTCGGACCCTTGAAGATAGCGTCAAAGGGGACTCTAAGGCATGTGCCCTCTTGCCCCAGGCTGCTAGAATGGCTGCCTGTAGGACGCGAGTGTGGATCTGAGCGTATGGTACTGCCTCGAACGTGGCTACTAGCTTGCCTAGTACTCGCATACACAGACGAATAGTTGGTTTTTTCTTGTTTAGAACCAACTGAACAAACCCCTTGATAGCTTCGATCTTTACCAGGGGCAGGAACACCTTTTGCTGTTCTGTGTCTAACCTCATGCCGAGGTATTCCAACTGCTTTGTAGGCTGGAACGCTGACTTTCCCCGGTTTAGGACCCAGCCGAATTCTTCGAGGTACCGAACCGTGAGGTTTACTGCCTTTTGCAGACCCGACCGTGAGTGATCTATGATTAAAAGGTCGTCCAAGTATGCTAGGACTGTGACCCCCTGGACCCTTAAATTGGCCAGAACTGGGGCTAGGATCATCGTGAATACCCGGGGGGCCGTGGCCAGCCCGAAGGGGAGCGCCCTGAATTGGAAGTGTCGCTGCCCCACCGCGAAGCGTAAAAATCTTTGATGCGACTGACAGATTGGTACATTAAGGTAAGCATCCTTTATGTCTATGGAGGCCAGAAAATCGTCCTTCTGAAGCGCGGCGGCTGCTGACCGGATGGATTCCATCCGGAAGGAACGAACCCTTAGGAAACCGTTTAACCTCTTTAGGTCCAAGATTGGCCTGACATCGCCGTTGGGCTTTGGTATGACAAAGAGATTGGAATAGAAACCTAGCCCTTGCTCTTGGGCTGGCACTTCTATAATTACGTCCTGGCAAAGCAGGTGATCCAAAGCTGCCAGCATTGAGGCCTTCCTTGCTGGATCCCTTGGTAGCCTTGATTCCTGAAAATGAGGCGGAGGATACCTTAGAAACTCCAGTCTGTAACCTGTGGTTACAGATGCCCGGACCCATTTGTCGGGGATCTTGGCTTCCCAAACTTCTGAGAAGAAACGAAGCCTTCCCCCCACCCGTGAGAGTGGGGGCGCCCCTTCATAAGGCAGACTTAGGGGCTGTCTTTGTCGGCTTGCGATACCACGGCCTCTTACCCCCAGGGGCCTGTCCCTGCGATCTACCGTTAACGTTGGATCGTGCAGGCGGCCGTCGATACTGCCTGGAATTTGAGGGCCCCGAGACAGGAAAGAGCTGCCTTTTAAATGTAGGTGCCCGGAATGTCTTTTTGACCGGTAAAAGGGTACTCTTGCCATTTGAAATAGTCTGAATATATTTATCCAGATCCTCTCCGAAGAGTCGTCCTCCATGGAAGGGAAACCCTGCCAGAAGCTTTTTGCATGGGGGCTCCGCCGCCCAGTTCTTCAACCATAAGAGCCTTCTCATGTGTACCAAAAATAGTGATAACCGAGAGGCCTGCTGGATGGAATCTTTTATAGCATCTACAGCAAAACACAGAGCTCTGGGAATGTCAGAAAACTCTTCTGCTTGTTGGGTAGGCATGTCCTTTAACATTTCCTTTGTCTGGTCTTTTAACGCCTGACAAACACCAATCGCAGCCACAGCTGGCTGTACCACTGCTCCTGCCGTAGCAAAGGATGCTTTTAAAAGTGTCTCTAACCTTTTATCAACCGGATCTTTAAACATATGTATGTTTTCCACCGGGCAAGTTAGTGATTTATTCACACATGAGATGGCTGCATCCACTACTGGGAGCCTCCACCTCTTGGAGAATTTTTCCTCCATGGGGTAAATGACCGCAAATCTTTTCGGTGGCAGAAAAATCCTGTCCGGGCGTACCCAATCCCGAAAGATCAATTCCTCCAAAAGAGGATGGACTGGAAAAACTGCGTTGCTTAACGGAGCTTTCAAAGAGCCCAGAGAGGATACCGGAGGAACCTGAGGCTCTGGCCATGGTAAACTAAATGCCGAGCGGACCATGTCCGTCAAAGACTGTACCCACAGTCTTTCTGTCTGGGAGTCTGAAAATGGTTCCTCCGAGGCAGACCCCTCAATCCCTGAACCCTCTTGGTTCAGGTCTAGTTGATCCTCCTGTGATTCTAATTCCTCCGGAGAGAGAATCTCAGCATCTGAGGATACACCTCTTGGTGATGGGGATCTAACCCGTTTTTTACCAGGAATAGCTCTAGCGATCAATGCTGCTATTCTCTCTTCTAGCCCCCCTAGGGATACGGCTAGCATCTCCTCTGTGATAAACACAGGGCTGGGCTGATCTGGGCCAGCCTCCGCACCAGATCCCCTTAATGGCTCATCCAAGGCACTTTTTATGTTAATAAGTTGCGGGGAAAGTATCGGCATATCGGAATCAGAAAGGGAACCCTTTTGTTTTTTGGTCTTTTATGTACCCTTTGACCCCGAACCTTTGGAAGCCATAATACAAAATCGAGGGACTCCGCCCACACAACAGACTGTAGTGGGCAGGAGTACAAAACCAGAGTTTAGGGGACAATAGATCACTAATGCCCAAAAACTGATGGGATCCCGTATGTTTTTTTTTTTTTTTTTTTAAATATATATTATATATTTACTTTTGACAACATACAGTGACCCCAAACTAAGTTTGCCAGCCTCCAACCTGCTGCAAAAAAAGGGGGATTTTTTGGCTTAACAAAAAAGGCATTGGAACAAAGTCCACATGTACTACCCCTCTTCCGCCACCGGGAGTCACTGTTCTGCCGCTCTGCGTCCTCTCCTCTGAAAATCAGCCTCAGACTGAGCACTGACAATGCCTGCTGTCTATCCGCAGGCACGCCCCCCCCCCCCGCCCTCCTGTCTGAACGGCGCGAAAAACGTCAATAAGACGCGCGCGTATGCCGGAAACAGGAGGAACATGGAGGAGCCGCGCTGCTGGAGATCCAGGAACGCAGAAACAGGCGGCAGATTCAAACCCCCGGCCAGGTAGGACTCTCCAAAGGCCCCTAGGGATCCTTACTAGCCCTAGGAAGAAACAGCAGGTTTAGCTAGCAACCCATATTTAGACAGGGGGACCTAGTGATGGGGGAGAAAGGGGTGTCATCCTGTCTCTTTTAGACATAGTGAGCAAGGTTGCCCATGCAGAGCATACTTAGGCTATCCCCCTTTTTAGGTTACCCCGGAGAGCCTGCTGTCGAACCAAGTCCCGCAGGCTCCCCCTTACCTGCTCCATGCTGCAGGATGTTTGTCCAGCAAACTGATCCAATCTTCTCCCATCTCCGTGGGTAGCGTAGTAGACCTTCAGGCCCTGGGGTCCTATGAAGGTACCCACTGTCCTGGACCTATATAGCACCCTGGCAAACAGGAACTTATGGTTTTTACAAACTCCAAGTCCTGGGCCCAGGGTCCAGCCCTCCAAAGAGGAGCATTATAGGCAAAACCCCACGGCTTGGGGCCCGGGTACTGTCCACTTTGGCACTGAGGCTCCTTGGACAGATCCGGTTAGCCCGCCCTTAATCCCAAGGATGTGGAGCAAAGCTATTCCGTGACCAACACCTAAGACACTGGCGAAAAAACTGAGGGACTCCCTCTAGGGGAGGGGGTTATATAGGGAGGGGACTTCCTGTTTGAGATTGCCAGTGTCCACACCTGAAGGTACTCCATATAACCCATATAGTAATGAATATGCCGCTCTGTGTCCCGTGATGTACGAGAAAGAAAACAGAGCAGGGGCCCACGCACGGAAACTCACCACCTGACCCAGTTCTAGCTGTGCAGAAGCGCTGATAAGTGCTGAGAAGGCTGGCTGTGCTGCGCTGTCCCTCAGTAAGTGATTTGCGGTCTTTTGCTGCGGTATTTCAGACACAAGAGGCCAAGACTAAATCCAAAATGGCCACCGTATGCCAGAAAACAGCATGCAGGCTACAGGAAAATGGCCGCCGACCTATACAGGTTGCGACCGCGGCGAAATGGCGGCCACACACGCTATTGTAAAAAACACAATGACGTAGCAGACAGTGACACAGCAGCACTCCCCACACAAAAACAACTGCCCCTCACGGAACACAACCCCAGGAGAGCCCCCCCTAACAGCCGCCACCCAGTATGGGGAAGGAGGTAGAGGAAGGGAGAGAGGAAAGCAGGGCGTACCCTCAGTCGACCTCCCCAGGAAAGCCCCAGCCATACCACCTTGCCGAGGCAAGGGGTCTACTCACCCATAACCACCGGCTGGAGGCATTCCTGACTGAACCAACGTCCGCGAACGGCATGGCAGTCGGCCAGACACACTGTGATAAGGCCATAGAGACCGGTCATATGTGTGCCCTAGAAAGTTCCCCTGGCCACCCCTGGAGCAACGGGGCATGTCGTGGACGTTCCAGAGCTGAGCCGGCACACGCCCGATGGCCGAACATGGGGGGACTACAAGGATCGAGGATCCAGCCTGTCACCCAGTCGGCAGTTGATAGTAGAATCCAGGATTAAAAAAAAGCAGAAACCAAAATATTAAAAAATAAAAATAAATTGCAAAAAATCTAGAGAGGCCAGTCTACTCTTGATGCTAGGCAGAAAAAAAAACTGGAGCTGTTCAGTCAGAGTGGAGGTTATATACCCGGGGAGCCACACCCCCTGGGAGGAGCTGTACTGCAGTAGTATTTTTAACACTTGAAGTGCGGTTTTTCTGTCTAGTCTCTCCTGGAAGGAAGGTGATATAACCCTTAGGTCAATGCTGCTGTGTCCGTCCATTAATGGAAGAGAATAGGGGGTTAACCAAGGGACCTCCAGTGCCAGGAAAAGAGGGTGCAGGGATAGAGGAGACCCGCAATACCGACCAACCCAAGGAGGGGCCCGTGTCCACCACAAAACCCCCAAGGGGAGAGAGGGACATTTACTCACCATACCAGGACAAAGCGGGCGCCTCTCCAGACAGAAATTCCTCACCACCAAAGTGGGGGACTGTCTGCCATAAGGGACACTGTGACTCGAACCGAGACCCGGCATATGCGACCTCATGAGATGTTTACCTCGTAGGGTCATTCAGTGGGGCTATGTTGCGGCCGACCTAGCACTGGGGTGACCACTGGATCAAATGTTCAGCCCATTGCCCAGCCCAGCAGCTGATCCTCGATCTCACCAGAAAAATCCAGGAAAAACAAATAAAAAATTGCCAGGACAAGAGATCCCAGCAGGGAACCAGTGTCCTTACTCTCGAATAGGCAGAAAAAAAAAACTTTAGGCCTATAGCAGAGAGGGGGTGTATATCACCTAGGACTGCCCATGGGAGTAGCCAAGTCTTTTCTGCCTAGTGTCCTACTCCTGTAGGGGGCAATATAACCCTATGATCCTGAAAAAAAAAGGTGTCTGTGTCTGTCAATGAACAAATGAGAAAGTACTTTTCCTTCAGGTCAGATCATGATCTCCTTGGGTATTTCTAGGGGAAGTCTGGATCTGGTTGTTGGGAGCAAACCTGAACGTCCCTGCCCAAAATCTCTTAGGCCTTCAGAGCTTTGCCTACTGCCCTGAATTCCCTGGCATTTGGATGAGATTTAAGCCATCATTTTGACAGCCCTTGTGGTCAATGCCCTCCTTAAAGGACAACCTCCTTTTCCACGTTTTTGATCTAACCATCCTTTTTTTAGGATCTTCTTATTCCTATAGGATTAAATCCTTTAAGGATTAGTGAAGTGGAAGCGACCCTTGCTTAGACACCTATACCATCCTGTAGTGAGATTTCTTTGGAAATCTCAGGAATCTCCTTGGTGTGTAAATTGCCTGTAGGAATCCTTCAAAATCTTCCAGGACAAAAAGGATCTTCACCTGGCTTGACCTCCTCAATAGCTTAAGAAAAGTTTAAGTAACTTATGCAAAAAAAATGTGCTTGATGGTAAAACATGTCTCAAAATGCAATCAATCCCAAAAATAATAATAAAAAAATATAAATGAAGTAAAGAAAAAAAAGATGAATTGGAGAATCTTGTATCCAGGGGTCAGAGATTAAATGAATCACATTCCTTCCACGGCAGAAGCCGACCACTAATAAACAAGGTACAATGTCTTCTTACCAGAAAAACAGGACCCCCCTAGTGTGTATCTGTGATCCTCAGGTGCATGTTTCAGCAAGGATCACATATACAGGAGCAGTTGTGTCATCTCCAGATGCGACCCACAGTGAGGACCATGAACTCCCACAGCAGAATATAAATGAAAGAAACACTATAATCTTGAGCCAATGTTTTATTATAAAAGAGTAACGCACACAAAATCAGACAAGATATATGTATTAACAGCACATCCAGGCAGGTAAAATGGCGGCCACCTCAACTTTCAAGAAGCGCACTGACATACACAGGTAACTCCGCCCAACTCCTCACTACCTTAACTGCCCAAATCCACTTCCTCCTCTGAACTGTGGTCTGATTTGTCCTGGCTTTCCACCTCTTTGCTTTCTTTCTCCTCCTCCCTACCTTGAGCAAGAGGCAGTTGCTGTGAGGATGGGAGAAACACTCACCCCCCCCCCCCCACATAAATAAGGCTTTCCTCTGAGGACAGACCTTACCTTCTATAGGGGTTAGCTCCTCTGAACCTGAGGCTTGTGGCAGTGCTGCCGATGCACACAATGTTTAGATTGCGTCTAGCATCTCAGCCCGCATTGATGCTAAAAGTTAATTAAGTCAGAGGCCTCTTTAATTGCCAGCTTATTGATGCATCTATAGCTGAAAAGTTTTAAGTGGGGATTTTTAATAAACAGCTTACCTGTAAAATCCTTTTCTTGAAGTACATCACGGGACACAGAGCGCATAGCCATTACACTTGGTTATATGGGTACCTTCAGGTGTGGACACTGGTGTAATCAATTTCACAGGAAGTTTCCTCCCTATATAACCCCCTCCCACTGGGAGTGCTTCAGTTTTGTAGCAAGCAATTCTCCCGAGGTTACACAATGTTCCCCAAAAGAGGGGTGGGAGCTCTGTGTCCCGTGATGTACTTCAAGAAAAGGATTTTACAGGTAAGCTGTTTATTAAAAATCCCTTTTTCTTTATCGTACATCACGGGACACAGAGCGCATAGCCATTACACTTGGGATGTCCTAAAGCAATGCTCTATGAAGGGAGGGAGACCGTAAGGCCAAGAATAGCCAAATAAAAACATTGTCAGGAGAAAACATGGCTCCACCAACAGAAAAACAAGAGGGCGTGAACCGGGCCAGAGGATACTATACTGCTGCCCGTAGGACCGCCTGCCCAAAAGCTGCGTCCGTACCCTTTGCAACGTCCAACTTATAAAATTTAGTAAACGTATGTACGGAAGACCAGGTTGCCGCCTTGCAAACCTGTGCCATAGAGATCTGATGGTGTGCCGCCCAGGAGGCACTCATGGCCCTCGTAGAATGGGCTTTAACTGATAAGGGAGGTGGAACGCGCTTCAGAACATAGGCCTGAAAAATCTGCTTAATCCACCTAGCCAAGGAAGACTTGGCAGCCGGCTGACCCTTCTTGGGGCCATCCGGAAGAACAAAAAGCACATCTGTTTTCCGAATCTTCTCTGTAGCCTTGAGATAGACCCTCATGGCTCGAACCACGTCCAAAGTATGAAGCAGTCTTTCCTCTCTGGACTGGGAAGTAGGAAAGAAGGATGGTAGGACTAGATCCTGATTCAAGTGAAAACTGGATATGACCTTAGGAAGGAAAGAAGGTTAAGGCCGCAGAACCACTCTGTCCTTATGCAGAATAAGGTATGGCTCCCTGCATGACAAGGCTGCCAGCTCGGAAACCCTTCTGGCTGAAGCCATAGCCACCAAGAAAACCAACTTTCGGGTTAGTAGCACAAGAGGGATTTCTGTCAGAGGTTCAAACGGCTGCCTTTGTAAAGCTGACAAGACCAGATTTAAATTCCAGGGGCAGAGGGGAGCTCTAATAGGGGGATTCACATGCAAGACCCCCTGCAAGAAGGTTTTGATAAGCGAATGGGTGGCCAAGGGTCTTTGAAACCATATTGATAAAGCCGACACCTGCCCCTTTAGAGTACTAAGAGCCAACCCTTTGTCAACGCCAACCTGGAGGAATCGCAAGATCCTGTCAATAAAAAACTTTCGAGGATGCCATTTTTGAGACTCGCACCACTCCACATAGGTTCTCCAGACTCTGTAATAAATATTTCTGGAGACCGGTTTCCTAGCCTGAATCAACGTAGATATGACCTGATCTGAGAGGCCTCTGCCCTTAAGAATTAGGGATTCAGCTGCCAAGCCGTCAAATTTAGCTGCTGTGAAGCAGGATGGCAGATTGGGCCCTGAGACAGCAGATCTGGGCGCCCGGCCCCGGCGCCCCGACTGACATCTTCATGATGAGTGCGTACCAAGCCCTCCTGGGGCAGGCTGGGGCCACCAGGATCACAGGCCTGCGCTCCACCCGGATCCTCCGTAGAAGGCGGGGAATCATCTGCAGTGGAGGGAACGCATACAGAAGAGAAAACTGGGGCCAAGGGCAAACCAACGCATCGGTCCCGTAGGCCGAGGCATCCCTGGCTCGGGATATGAATTTGTCCAATTTTTTGTTGGATCTCGTTGCCATAATGTCCACATCTGGGACTCCGAATCATTGGCAAATCTCTTGGAATACCTGGGGGTGAAGAGACCATTCCCCCGGGAGCAACTGTTGACGACTCAAAAAATCTGCTTGAGAATTGTCTATCCCTGGGATGAACACCGCCGAGATGCAGGGTACATGGGCTTCGGCCCATGAGAAAATCAGGTTTACTTCTCTTTGGGCTGCTGGGCTCTTCGTGCCCCCCTGGTGGTTTATGTATGCCACCGCAGTGGCGTTGTCGGACTGTATCCTTACTGGCAGACCCTGAAGGGGGAGAGTCCAGGCGATCAGGGCCAGTCGAGCAGCTCTGATCTCCAAGATATTGATGGGAAGCAGTTTTTCTGCCCCCGACCACAGCCCTTGCTGGGTCTGTTCTTCTAGAACTGCCCCTCAACCTAACAGGCTGGCATCCGTGGATACCATCTTCCACGTGATGGGGCAAAAGGATTTCCCTTTTGACAAATTTTGAGAGACCAGCCACCAAGACAGGCTGCGCCGGACCTTCGGGGAGAGCACTAACGGACGATCTAACGCCTGAATGGATTTGTTCCAAGCAGAGAAAATGGCTGCCTGAAGATATCTGGTATGGATCTGGGCGTAGGGCACAGCCTCGAAGGCGGCCACCATCTTCCCCAGCAGTCGCATACATAGGCGAATAGTCGGCCTCTTCTTGCCTAAGATCACTTGAACTGCTTGAGCTATTGATCTGATCTTTGCTTGAGGTAAACTTATCCTCTGGCAGTCTGTATCTAGCCAAAGGCCTAGATATTCCAACTGCTTTGTGGGTTTCAATACCGATTTTTCTAGGTTTACAATCCACCCGAATTCCTCTAGATGCTGAACTGTGCGACCTACTGCCTGATTGAGGTTGGAAGCTGAGCTGTCGATAACCAGAAGATCGTCCAAGTATGCCAAGACTAAAATGCCTTCTGTCCTTAGGACGGCTAGCACCGGGGCTAACACCTTTGTGAATACCCGCGGAGCTGTTGCCAACCCGAAAGGGAGGACTACGAACTGGTAATGGCGGTGATCTATCATACAACGAAGAAACCTGTGATGTGCCGGGTAGATCGGCACGTGCAGATACGCATCTTTTATGTCTATAGATGCTAGAAAGTCGTCTTGATGTAGGCTGGCTGCCACCGAACGTATGGACTCCATACGAAAGGTCTGAATGTTTAGAAAGCGATTTAGGCGTTTGAGGTCCAAGATAGGCCTGACGTCGCCATTGGGCTTTGGTATTATGAAAATGTTGGAGTAGAATCCCAGACTCCATTGCTGGGTTGGTACTTCTACAATTACTCCTTGGAGCCAGAGACGATCCAATGCTTTTACAAGAGAGGCCCTCTTTAATGGGTCGCTTGGAAGACTTGACCCCTGAAGATGAGGAGGGGGGACTTCCCGAAACTCTAGCTTGTAGTCCGTGGTTACCACGGATCTTACCCAAGAGTCGGGAATTCTGGCCTTCCACACTTCGGAGAAAAACCGAAGCCTTCCCCCCACCCAAGAGAGTGGGGGCGCCCCTTCATGAATCTGACTTGAGGACTGGTTTAACCGGCTTGCGAGGCCATGGCCTCTTGCCTGTCGTGGCTTGTCCTTGTGGGCGGCTATTAAATGCTGAACGCCCGGGAGGCTGTCAATACTGACGGGAAGTTGACGGGGCCGAGCCTGTGAAGGCCTGTGGCTTAAATGCGGGCCCACGCGATCTTTTCTTGATAGGCAAGAAAGAACTTTTACCACTTGATATGGTCTGGATATATTTATCTAGGTTTTCACCGAATAGTCTCCCACCATGAAAGGGAAATCCTGCTAAAAGCTTTTTGCAGGGTGCCTCTGCTGACCAGTTTTTTAGCCACAAAAGGCGACGCATATGAACCAACAGCAGAGATAAACGGGACGCCTGTTGAACGGAGTCCTTAATAGCATCTACTGCAAAGCAGAGAGCTCTTGGGAGGTCAGCCAATTCCCGAGCTTGCTGAGCCGGTATGTCCCTTAATATCGGTTTAGTCTGATCCTTTAAAGCCTGAAAAACGCCAATGGCTGCCACTGCTGGCTGAACCACGGCACCTACTGTGGTAAAAGAAGCCTTCAGTAGGGTCTCCAATTTTTTGTCGACTGGATATTTAAACACCTGGACATTTTCCACCGGACAGGTCAGGAATTTATTTAAGCAGGAAATGGCTGCGTCCACGGTAGGGAGTGCCCATTTCTTTGCAAATTCTTCTTCCATAGGATAGAGAATGGTGAACCTTTTAGGAGGGATAAAAATCCTATCAGGTCGAGCCCAATCCTGAAAAATCACGCTCTCCAGAAGGGGGTGAACCGGGAAAGACGCACCACTCAATGGTGCCTTCAAGGAACCTAAAGAGGATACCGCGGGGGCTAATTGTTCTGACACTGGAAGTTTAAAAGCAGTGCGAACCATATCCGTCAGAGACTGGATCCACAGACTCTCTGCTTGAGAAGCCGAAAAAAAATTCATCTATAGTGGAATCTTCAATGTCTGACCCGTCAGGACTCAGGTCCGCTTGATCCCCCCGTGGGTCCAATTCCTCCGAAGAGAGGACCTCTGCATCCGAACACACCGTTCTAGGTGACGGGGATCTAGCCCGTTTGCCACCCGGCAAACAGCGGGCAATTAAAGCAGTTAACCTTTTCTCTAGCCCATCCAGGGTGGATTCTAGCATTTCTTCCGTAACATAAACGGGAATGGGTTGATTGGGGGCCGCCTCTGACCCTAGCACCCTCAATGTCTCCTGCATGATGCTGTGCGGTGGTCTATCTGGTGAGGGTGGGACCACTGGAGCCTGGCCCAAATCCTCTGACCCCGTTTCAAGACCCCTTTACTTTTTTGGCACCTTTTGCAGCCTTAGCTGGTCCTGATCCCTTGGGAGCCATTGCACAACCTTGAGACACCCCTACAGCCAACACCCAACTGTTGTAGCTAGAAGTGAAACATTAATAAGGACAGGCTATGGTAAAAAAAAAAATATTTTTTTTTTTTAATTTTCATACGCCTGAGAAGGCGGCAATACCGAGGAGAGTTCTGTGAGTAATGCCACACCAATGCCCGTTAGCTGGAGTCCAAGGTTGCACCGACTCAGATACTGCCAGATCTAAGGCTGAGTCACTTTAAGAAAAAAATCTTTTTTTTTTTTTTTTTTTTTCTGGTCAGTGTGGACTAAGTCCAGACCTGAAGATCCACAAACCACCACTGGGTGTCACTGTTAGCCATAAATGGCTCAGCTGCGCGCTTTGTGTCCTCACTCTCCACTGCTCTCAGGAGGGAATGACCAGCCAGGAAATGCTTTTTTTTTTTTTTTTTGCTTTATCTGAGACCTGACGCTGCTGGCCCGCCCCCCCCCCACGCTGAAAACAACATGGAGGAAGCAGAGAGCAGAGGAGAAGCCTGGACCAGCGCTAGTAACACATACACCCGGTAAGCCACTAATCTTTGTAGTGCACACATAGAGGAAGCTGTCCCCCTAGGCGAGGTGGCTCGTTCCCACAAATTGCCCTAGCTGTATACAGTTGTGGGAACTTGCTTTTGTGGGTGGTCCTATTGGCCAGCGGGGGAGCCAATCAGCAAGTCCGGTGGACTCAATGTCCACAAGCTATCTGCAATTGTTTCCCATAGTGAAAGGATCAGCCTGTGTAAACAAGGCAAATATCCGTTCTGACGGGAGATCACACAGATCTGTGTGTTTTTCCAGTCACACAGTCCCCTATACAGTTAGAAAACGCAAACAAGGAACACATTTAACCCCTTGATCGCCCCTGATGCCCTTCCCTGCCATTAGTACAACAGTGCATATTTTTAGCACGGATTACTGTAATAATGTCACTGGTTCCCATAAAAGTGTAAAAAATGTCAGGTGCCCGATCTGTCCGCCTCATAGTTGCAGTCCTGCTAAAAATCACTGATCACTACCATTACTAGTAAAAAAAACAAAAAACTATCCCCTATCTTGTAAACTTTTGCTTTTTGCCATTTGTGGGGGGAAAAATAAGGACAAATTTTGTTTGTGGAGTGCGTCGCACGACTGCACAATTGTCAGTAAGCGACAAAGTGCTGTATCGCAAAAAATGGCCTGGTCAGGAATTGGGTAAATTTTTCTGGGGCTGAAGTGGTTATGTCACAATAAAAGGTAATTTTGTAATACAACAGCTGCTTTCCGCTATCAGATTCTCTATAATAGTTATCCTCCTTGGCCAGGACTACGTAGCGTATGGAGGTTCCAGGTTAAAGGCGATAGTATGTATGGTTAGTGATCAAAATTTAATATATTAATCAAAAGAGGGGATAATGTAAAAGATTGTACCTTCTGTATTAAAAAATATTGCACACTGCACTCATTGTGCACATGGCACCAATAATATTTTGATGACATTACAATTTTGCCTGCCTATGTTACGCCCCTTGTCAACATAAAAGTACAAATGGAATATTAATGCGATACCTATGTTATGTGTATAAAATTTTTCAACTGTGCCAAACAGAACAGTTAATTGGAAAGATGCGTGCATCTCTGTGTCTGTTCCATACTGCAGTAATTATTAATTTGCAACCACTAATCAATGAGGCTAGGAATGGCCTATTTATACAATTTCTATAACATATAACATGTGCAGGGCCCCACCCCTGGGGACTGAGGCCTAGAAAAAAAGGCAGGCGGCACAATGTCCTGGTTGAGATGGAACAAAAACAACCTAGAATGACGGCTGATGTCATAAAACCACCCTAACCTGGTGGAATATCAGAAATATCTCCTTGGTGAAAATGAGCCACCAACTCGGACAGCCTTTTTGTCGAAGTGATAGCCACAAGGATCACCACCTTTAAAATCAAAACGCAAGTAACAGAAGGTCCCAACTCAGGTGGGGGAAAGGTGGTCTCTATAAAACTAGCAACGGCAAATTGAGATTCCAGGGAGACAAAAGGTGGCAATATGCATGTGACACCTTGAACACATGTACACACCAAAGAATAAGTAACAATAAGTCTTAGAAAATATACTAGCCAAAATCTAGCCCACCACATTATTTGAGAGGATGTAACTTCCTAGCCGCACACCAGGTCACACAAGATCTTCAGGTCCTACGATAGATCTTCCTTAAGATAACCTTCCAGGCCCTAAAAAGTGTAGGAACAACTGCATACGACATTCCCTTATTCTTCAGGACTCTGGCTTCAATAGCAAAACTGTTAACGCCAGTGACTGTAAAGTAGGATGGAAAATTGGACCTTGGGCCAAGAAATTTGGTTCAGCTGGCAGAAGCCAGGGATCTTGTACGGACAAGTTCATGTCCGCAAACCATGTTCTTCTAGGCTAGGCTTGTGCTACTATAAAATCACTGGAATTCCTTCCAACGAAATCCTGTGCAAACAGACATGGAATAAGCTACATCGAAGGAAAATAATAAACCAGAGAACAATCGATCCCACAGCATCACCAGGGCATGTACTGTGAATGCTTGAGGATCCCTGGAAATAAACTAGCACATCTACAGTTGGTGTGCCCCAGAACTGAAACTGCTCTGAACCACTGTGGACAGTAAGGAAGTGTTTTAGGCCCACAAGATGGCTGTGGAAATGTAACATAAATTAGTGTGGTTATGCGTTTTGTGGCGTGGCCCCCTTGTCAAAATTAACAACTGGCCAAAAGAAAGAGCCAAAATTGTAAGTGGGTTTAACCCATCATGAAGCTGAAAAACTGCCTATGGCTTTGTAAAATAAAAGACATTAAGGTATGTGCTATGTCTATGAAGTCCCCCCTTATCGAGGGAGGCAATTAAATATTGAATAGATTCCACATTGAAATTAAAGAAGGAAAAAATGAACCAAAAATGATCTCTAAAAAGAGTGGATACCACCATTTTAGTTTGGGAATTTTTCACAGGTTAAAATAGAACCCATAAAATCTTAGGTTACAAGTCTCTGAATGGTATGCTTCAGGTCTGCCACATGCTGTAGGAAGCCTGAAAGGCCTTAAACACAGAATGCAAAAAGTACACATTTAAAAAGGTGAAGATCCTGTGCAATAGCTTTGAATTGGGGATCAACCCTTTCAATGTTACTTTAACAATACACACAAAACAGACCTGGTGCAATTTCCACAAGAAGCACAGACAATACACATGTACAGCAAAGTTACAACAAAAAAAAAACGAATCTTAGGTGTTAGCCTTTTGGTGCCTAGAAGGAACACAGCAGCCGAACCAAACACTTGTTGTAGTAAGGATGGAAGATACAGGAAAGAAAAACAATGGCAGAATTTGTAATTAACTTCCAAATAAGTGCACACTTTCAGACACTATCCTCATATATCCATGTAATGGTCAATTCAGCAGGGGACTCCATTGCTCACTGCCTAAATAGAGTGCATATTGTGTCTCTAGCTCACTTCTGGGTGTTTCCAAGACTAAGCACCTGGCTGTGGAATGCCAAAGTTTCAACTTGAAGCACACCTGGAACTTATACCCCAAAGGCATATCAAGCCGGTCATTCCTACACCAATTGGTAACTCTGGCTACATGGTAGGGAGTCCCAACCTAAACACAAATGCTACGCTATGGGCTAAGGGGGGGCACATTAATTAGGATTAAAATCTTAGGCAACAAATGCTGTCCAGGATTCCAGCGGCATCATCACCTGAGCCGATTTTCCGAAAATGGTCGGTAAGACAAGCAGCGCTTTATCGTTGTTTTGGCAGAGCTTTTTGGAAAATCGTCTCGGGTGATGACACCATAGGAATCCTGGAGCGCCTCTTTAAGAACACAAGAGTACAAAATAGAAGTGTCACACTCTTGGAAAGAGACCTTTAGTGTCACAGCCATAAATCATATTCGGCCAGGTAGAGAAAGGGAAGGGATAAAGGTTGGACTGAAATCTGCAGTCAAGTCTTTTTGGGGTGGACAGTAGCGATATGGAGCAGAGAAGAGGAGGAAGGGATATTAAGCTATAAAACGTTTATTAATAATAGTTAGAACAATTATGTATTTCCAATGGTTGGATTGTCTTGCTATCTGGTTGCCTCCTTTTGTTGATTTTGCATTTTCCCTCCCCTCATTAATTAAAGTTTGTGCCTATTTTTATACTAATGGGGTTGCTATCTTTTCATTCCTCCTTTTGATAATTATTCATTATGTTCTTTTAACCATTATTTTATATTTATAGGAATTTGACAAAGCATTTTATTATTTATGTTTCTCTATTGACAATGGAAGGGTAGTGTTGTAGCCATTGTGTACATATAACTAATAAGCTTTCCATTGTTGGGGATTATACCCATTTTAACCACAAGATGGTGCCAATTTTAATTTATAGTGCTAGGCTTTTGTCTGCACCAGTTATTTCCTCCTCCTTTGACTGTCAATGGAGTATACAATGTGTGGTGCGTTGGCACAATTTCCAGGCTCCTAATAATGTTATAACTGAAGCACATAGGGAAGAGTCACTGAGACGTCATACACATGCACAGATTCTCAGTTTTTGGTTACAACACTAGATTTATAACACAGACTATTATGTGAGTATTTTAACCATTTTAAATACATTTTGATGCACATTATTTACACTATATGGCTCTTCGTTTTTTTTCTTTTCATATATACAGTGCCTTGAAAAAGTATTCATACCACTTGAAATGTTCTGCTTTTTGTCATTACAACAAAAAAAAAAACTTAAATGTATTTTATTAGAATTTTATGTGATAGACCAACACAAAATGGCACATAATGGTGAAGTGGAAGGAAAATGATTTTCATTTGTTTTATAAATAAATATATACAAAGTGTGGCGTGCATTTTTATTCAGCCCTCTGAGTGAATACTTTGTAGAACCACCTTTTGCTGCAATTACAGGTGCAAGTCTTTTTGGGGATGTGTCTACCAGCTTTGCACATCTAGAGAGTGCCATTTTTTTCCAATTCTTATTTGCAAAAAAGCTCAAGCTCCATCAGATTGGATGTAAAGCGTCTGAACAGCAATTTTCAAGTGTTGCCACAGATTCTCAATTCGATTTAGGGCTGGACTTTGACTGGGCCATTCTAACACATGAATATGCTTTGATCCAAACTCTGGCTGTATGTTTATGGTAGTTGTCCTGCTGGAAGGTGAACCTCTGTCCCAGTCTCAAGTCTTTTGCAGACCAACAGACTTTCTTCTGAGATTTCCCTGCATTTGACTCCCTCCATCTTCTCATCAACTCAGACCAAATTCCCTGTCCCTGCTGAAGAAAAGCATCCCCACAACAGGATGCTGTCATCACCATGTTTCACGGTAGGGATGGTGTGTTCAGGGTCATGTGCAGTGTTATATTTTCTGCCACATACAGCATTTTTAGTCCAAAAGGTTCTAATTTGGTCTCATCTGACCAGAGAACCTTCTTCCACATGCTGCTGCCCCCTCAATGTGGCTTCTTGCAAACTGCAAACAAGACTTATGTTTGTTCCCCCAACAATTACTTTCTTTTTGCCATGCTTCCATAAAGGCCAGATTTGTGGAGTTCACGACTAATAGTTGTCCTGTGGACAGACTCTCCCACTTGAGTTGTGGATCTCTCCACAGCCTCTTGGCTGCTTCTCTAATTAATGTTCTTTGCCTGGCCTGTCAGTTTAAGTAGACAGCCATGTATTGGTAGGTTTGCAGTTGTGCCATACTCTTCATTTTTGGATGATGGATTGAACAGTGCTTTGGGAGATGTTCAAAGCTTGGGATATTTTTTATAACCTAACCCCACTTTAAACTTCTCCACGGGGGGGGGTGTGGCCTGGATCGGCATGTGAGTAGCTGCTTTCTCAGAGAGCTCCCGCTTGTCACCCTGTTTTGATCCTGTTCCCGGCAGCATCACGCTAATCTGAAGCCAGTGGCAGACTCCGGAACCCCCTGGGAATAAGTTGTGCCACTTACCTGGGCTGTAGCCATGATGGGACTGCGGGGAAGCGCAAAGAAGGGGAAGACCGCAAATAAATCCAAGATGGCACCGCCGCAATGGCGCAGCAGCGTGGACAGCGCGGCGCTGAGAAGGAAACAGTGAGTAAACCTCCTAAAACGCCAAAGCATGCCAGCAGCGACCCCCTGACAAAGAACATTCGTTTTTATGCCCAGAAACTGACAGGCACCCTGAACAAAGAGGGGGTGAAACAGATAGCAGCCCCATAACACAGGCTCAGGAAGTAGAGGAAAACAGTGAGGATGAGGAGACTGTGCAGCCTACCCTTGCTGAGAATTTGAGAGCTGTTACCAAAAGTACTGCCTCTGTTGATACCCTGCAAAAACGTTTTGGTGGTCTGGAGGAGAAAGAGTCTTTAATTAGGCAAGACGTTCAAAAGATTAGAGAACGGACCACTGAAGCTGAAAGCAGAATTAGTGATGTGGAGCATAAACTACTGTGACAGGAAGTCAGGTAAATCTGTGTGTGTTGTCCCAGAAGGAAGATACTTTTCTGCCTTGTGTAGACAATACACCAATTACTATTGGGCGTCCGCTGTAGAAATGGCCAGAGAGGTTTGGGGAGTTAGAAGCCTTCAGTTGTTCAAAATTAAGCAATTAAAGCCCTATAAAGCCAGCCTAAGGATAACGACTGATTGCTGCATCCTGGAGCTTTGGGAGTGAAGGAGCAGTCACAAGCACTTCTGAAGAGGTGAGGTGCTGATGGATATTTCTGTGTGAGAAATATCAGACTTTTTTGTTGTTTTCTGCTGTAGGACCAGCAGTGTCTGCCCAGCAGTAGGCTGTGCCAGACTCAATAGGTAGGTTCCTGTGTTGGGAAGGTAGACGCCCCAAGTGGCAAGGGTTTACTTTATGTTTTGTTTATGCTGTTTATATGCTTGCACGTGTATCCCGCAAGATGGAAAAAATAGGATTTTTTATGACAGCTTACCTGTAAAATCCTTTTTTTGGAGTACATCACGGGACACAGAGCGGCAATCCATTACTATGTGGGTTATAGAGTACATTTAGGTGTGGACACTGGTGTAATTAACTACACAGGACGTCCCCTCCCTATATAACCCCTCCCATACTGGGAGCTCCTCAGTTCTTGTAGCAAAGCAATAAGTGTCCCAATATCCCCAAACAAGAGGGGCGGGAGCTCTGTGTCCCGTGATGTACTCCAAGAAAAGGATTTTACAGGTAAGCTGTCATAAAAAATCCTATTTTCTTCATCGTACATCACGGGACACAGAGCGGCAATCCATTACTATGTGGGATGTCCAAAAGCAATGCTTACTGAGGGGAGGGAGACACAAACAACGCAGGCCGCCATCAGACGTGAGGATCTATAAGCGCAAAGAATCAGTGAACCTAAGCACAGACGCCAAGTTGCGGCCCTGATAATCTGCGTCATAAAGGCTTGGTAAAGCATTGCGTATAAAGCGCTTACTATCCTGGTACGGAGCACCCCCCCCAAGAAACAGGGGGAGTCCCATTCTCTGAACCACAAGCCTGAATAATACCCTGATGAATCCACCTTGAAAATAGTTGATTTTAGGTGCTGCCTGCCCCTTCCTGGGGCCTCCTGGTAGCGCAACAACAACATCAGCTTTCCGTATCCGAGCAGCCGCTTCAGATAGGCCTTGACCCTTCTACTCCAAGGAGAGAGTGTGTAACCATTTTAATAGCTGAACTGAACACTGCCTGCCCACATCTATGGTCTTCTGGCAGCACAATAAAAAACTTCAGCTTTCTATATCTGAACTTTCAGATAGATATCTTAACGGCTCTCATCTCTACTGAGAGAAAGCAATAACCTTTCCTTCCAAAAACAAGGCTTTGAAAAAAGGGGAAGGCAAGAATATCTAGATTTAAATGAACACTAGATCCCTCTAGTAAATAAGGCTGGGTGAGGATTAACATTACCCTACTTGTAAGAATAAGTAAGTCTGGATTTATACCAAGAAGTTGCCAACACTGAAACTCTCTTGGGGGCTATCACAACCAAGAACACCCATTCCCTTGTTAAAGGCTGAAGGGAAATATGGTGCATCGGCCCACGGAGCTGACCCTGTAAGCCGACAAAACCAGAGCCAATTCTCCGAGCACAAGGGCAACTAAACTGGTGGACTTATGTACGTCACCCCTTGTATAATGGCTCGGAACACAGAGTGTGAAGCAAGCAACCTTTGGAAGCAAGGCCGAGATTGGATCCTTGATGCGATTTAAGGTTAGCTCTGTCTCCTTTCTAAATGCAGGAAGGCAGGAATTTTATCTTTGACAAATTTCCAAGGATGCCACCATCTGTTTCATACCAGGAACATGGGCTTTCCAGATCCTAGGATACCTGGTCCTGGAGGCCAGCTTTCCTGTATGAATCAAGGAAGCACCGCCGATTCTAGAAGCCCTGATCCTGAAGAATGTGGGCTAAAATAGCCAGAACATTAATTAACCTGTTGCAAGACTGGATGCAATACCCCCTTCAAAGTAGGCTTGGACAAGATGTAAGGGACCGTGGGTCCTCTACTACCACCCCTACTGTCCCTGCACAGAAAAGGTTGTCAGGGCTATGCCAGAGTAATCAGGCCAGCTTCCGTCCTCCTCTAATGCATAGAAGCACAAACGCGGCAGCACTGGGGGGAGAGACACAACCAGTGACCACTGGTCCCACCAGATTACTAATACATCTGCCCCGCATGCGGGTGGATCCCTTGTCCTTGACCCCAAGCTGTTCAATTTCTTGTTGAGCCTGGAAGCCAATACCTCTTATGTACAGGGTACTACTTTTGTGGCCCTTGGTCAGGAAAAGAGTCGGGGTGTAGAGGTCATACTCCCGGAGGCACTTGTTGACGGCTCCAGCGAATCGCCTGCCAATTCTGCATCTCATGAAATGACGAATGTCAATAGGCAAGACACAAGCTCCTCCCTCGGTAGCTCTAGCTGACAGATACGGCTCCCTTGGAGCTTGACTACTTCCCCTGGGTCATGGTCTCTTCCTGACCTGGCAAACCTTTTAGTTAAGAACCACCAAGAGGAATTCCAGCATATCTCTGGGACCGGGTTCTTTGGATAATGCTAGGTCAAGATCCACTCTTTCTAGGCCGACACAATACTGTTTTTAACAGCCCAGAATACAAGTTAGTATAGGGAACTGTCTTGAATGAAGCCAGCATCTTCCCTAGTGCCTTAAGCAGAAGGCCAAAAGTAAGGAACTGTTCCTTTCCGTAACCACATAGACCAGCCAGCTCATAGCGATGGTCTTGTCTGAGGCCAAAAGGACTCTCCCTGTGCAAAACATACCCAGCTTCTTGTCAAATGAAGAATGTATCTTTAGACTGAAATCCTAACCTGGGAGATCCAGATAGTTGACCATGCTGGACACCCTTAGGTCCAGCCATGCTGCTGACCTTCCTGGGGCAGCAATGCCTGCTATTCAGCATCTTCCATGCTATCAACATCTTATGCATTTTAAGCACTACTGTGCGGACCAGAACCCTTGTGAGACCAAGGACTCTTGTGTAACCAGGCACCCCTGTGCGTTACAGACTTCTGATCAAGTATCCCTGGGTAATCCAGGACTCTGTTGATCCAACATCCATGTCTGATCCAGCTTCTTTTTGCATTCAAGCATCTTTAAGCGATCCTTTTAGGCCTTGAGTAATCCAGGACGATCGGGTGATCGGGTAATCATGTGTGATTCAGAATTTTTTATGACCTCAGGCCTCTTTATGCGATTTTAGGCATTTCTGTGGGAACAAGCCTCCTCGCACGACCAACTATCCTTGGGGAATCAAGGACTTGGGAGATCAGGTAATCCTGTGTGATTCAACATTTTTATGCATACAAGCGTCCTTTATGTGATTCAGCATTTTTATGCCTACAAGCAACTTTATGCGACTATAGGTACTTTTGTGCAAACAAGCCTATTTATGTGACCAAACATCCTTGGGTAATCCAGGACGCCGATGATCAGGTAATCATGTGTGATCCAGCATCTTTTTTGCATACAAGCAACTTTTATGCGATTTTAGGCATTTCTGTGGAAGCAAACCTCTTGTGTAACCAAACATCCTTGGGGAAACAAGGACTTGGGTGATCAGGTAATCATGTGTGATTCAGCATCTTTATGCCCACAAAACGTCTATGCGATTCAGCATTTTTATGCATACAAGCATCTTTTATGCGACCTTAAGCATCTTTGTGGAGACAAGCCCTTCTGTGTGACCAAATATCCTTGGGTAATCCAGGATTTGGTTGAACAGGTAACCACGTTTGACACAGTATTTTTATAAAAACATGCAGCACCATACAGACAGAAACATGTATGCTTATGCGATCCACAATAGACCCACATGCATACCATTATGCAACCTGCGGACTGGTAAAGAGGAAATCATCCTCTGCAGATGTGCGTTTCCTCAATTGAGACGTTAGCAATGTGAGCCCGCAATTGTGCATCCCTCCGATGCATTTGGTTAGCCTGAAGCCGACACCAGGCTAAGGACCCGACTAGACCAAGGGAGCAAGTGCAATCAGAACCTTTAGGGGTTTTGATAGCTTCTTCTTGCTAGGCTGCAGCTCCTGGCCTCTGACAGTGAAGCTTCATCCCCAGGCTTATAATCCTTTTATTTTAGGATTAAAGCAGGAAAAAGGGGCACACCCCCTTTTTTTTTTTTGCGAGGATGCTGTGAACCTAGCAGTTAACCTCTTGCAGACAAATGTGATGCAAAAAACACACATGCAGAGTGGCTGCAACGTTGGGGGAATGCTGCATTGCCTGACAGGTGTGATGGCTCAATCTATGAGCTGTTTAGGTCTCTACAGAGGAGAATAAGGGTCCACCAGGTTCAGGTGGCGATCCCTCCTTATATTCCTCTGCCTTATTCAATGGGGGGACCAAGTCCTAAGCTAAAAACAGAGGAACTTAACCCAGGTGCATCAACAGCTGAACTTAGTCTGACAACAATGCCTGCTAATCTGCACAGCCAGATGCGAGTAGGCGTCTTATGATTAATCTGTATCCAACTCACACAAGGTGCTTACGCTTGTGTCCCCCTAGCTTTACAGAGCTCTGATGTCCGGGCCCTTTGAAGAGCCTTCTTTGCGACTGCACTGAGCCGGTGAGCACGTGCAAAATGGTAGAGCCTGAAGCGGTGGAAGTGGTACACATAATAGATCAACACTTAAGCTTCCGTTTTTGGAAAGCGTGGTAAGCAAAAACATCAGGCATGTCTTCTACTGCCCATAGTAGTGGAAACACAGATAAGACTTGCAGCTACTCAGGGAAGACAATCCCTTGTATAGGTTTAGGGCATTTTTTTTATGTACCGACCACCTTAAGGGGAGATATATGTGGGTACTGCAGCCATCCTGTCTAACAGACATGGTGGGCCAGGCTGCATGCCGGCTAGGGGAGGTATATGGGCGCCCTGAGCCATCCTGCCTCAGAAGACATAGTGGTTTACATTGCCCATGCATAGAAACATAATATAGGCAAGACCCATAGTCCCCCACGGAGGGCCTACTGTCGAACCAAGTCCCGTAGGCCCTCCTCTTACCTTCTCCACGCTGCAGGGTATTGCAAAGCAAGAGGCCCAATCTTCCCCCTTCACCGTGGGTATTGTCTTAGACCTTCAGGGACCGCGGTCCATGGCAGGAACACCAACTCCCATGGACCCATATAGCATTCTGGCAGCAGAAAACCATTTGGTCCTTGGAAGGCACAAAGTTCTGGAACCCAGGATCCAGCCCTCCGCAGAGAGGCATTATAGGCTAAACCTCGTTCTTCGTACCGAGGCCTGGGTACCGTCCACTTTGGCTATGAAGCACCTTGGACGGATCCGGATTTATGGAGGTTTTTTACATCCAGCATGGATCCCTCCAGTGGAGGTCCTAAGAGCACATGTTCATTCGTGACCAACACCTTAGACACTGGAAAAAAACTGAGGAGCTCCCAGTATGGGAGGGGTTATATAGGGAGGGAACTTCCTGTGTAGTTAATTACACCAGTGTCCACACCTAAAGGTACTCTATAACCCACATAGTAATGGATTGCCGCTCTGTGTCCCGTGATGTACGATGAAGAAATAAACCATATCATTTGTTTGTCATCCTCAAGTGCCTTTTTGTACAGTTCAGCGTGTAGTGAACCCATCCAGGGGGTCACACACACCCGCTACCGAGCTAATCCCTCACACTACCTACTCTGAAAAGAGACACACAGCATAATACCAGGATGGTGGCCGTGGTGGATCAGCGCACAGATGACCTCGAGAACAGGATGAGGAGGAATAACGTGAGAATTGTAGGTCTCCCTGAAAAAACAGAGGGTAGAGACCTCACTGAGTTTATTGAAAAATGGCTGCTGGAGGTATTTGA
Source organism: Rana kukunoris (assembly GCA_029574335.1). Taxonomy (NCBI): domain Eukaryota; kingdom Metazoa; phylum Chordata; class Amphibia; order Anura; family Ranidae; genus Rana; species Rana kukunoris. The sequence goes on from CM056052.1 coordinate 389,087,166, forward strand.
GAAGGAAGTGTTTACACCCCTGTATGCTGTGGAGAGGGCTCATAGGGTGCCGCTGCGGCCCCTTCCCCTGGGTCATCCCCCTCGTTCTATCCTTGCCCGCCTTTTGCACTATAGGGACAGGGAGATCGTTCTGCGGCTTGCCAGAGAAAAGCAAAACATAAAAGATTTAATGGAGAGCGTATTTCTTTTTACCCTGATTTTTCCTCAGATGTACAGAAATGCAGGGCTCGGTTCATGGAGGTCAAGAAAAGACTGCAGCAGTTACAAGCCCCATACGCTATGTTATATCCTGCCCAACTCAGAATCATAGCCAGGGGCCAAGTTCACTTTTTTTGAACAGGCAACAGATGCGTCAGCCTGGCTGGATATGAATGAAAATGCCTTTCACCCGGCCGGACGGAGGGAGGCGGAAGGGGACTGACATGACCTGGGAGCAGGACGTTTCAGTTTTGCCGGGAACACAAGTTGATTTGTTGCTCTTCGTCCCCCCACAGCGAGAGCGAGCGAGACCGCGACATAATGTTATCCAAGTACTACTGTTCTTTTTTTCTGACTGGTGGTTGTGAGGCCAGCGGTGAGGAGGACCTGTTGTCCTATAATCACGCCTGATGTGCCTTTCCCTATATGTGACCTTCAACTACGGGCCGGTGGGATTGCGGAGGTGACCCGGGCCATGGCTCAGCCTGAAATCACACTTGAGGTCTCAAGCCGGGGGCACAGGGCAGTGTTAGAGTGCCGTTGCACTCGAAGGTTCAGAAAGTTTCGACCAGTTTCTGCAGTATGGTGCAGTACTTACATCACTTACAGACTTGGACGATGAACTCAATGCATCGGTTACAGGTTTTTCGGAACTGGGAGGGGGAGGTGGTTCAAGCTATGAATCGTACTGGAATGTGATATGTTGCTTATTGCCAAGATGAGAGTCTATTATGGCGGGAGGGTTGAATGTGCTTAAGGTGGTGTCATGGAATGTTAGGGGCCTAAGTGATCCTCCTAAACACACAATGGTTTCCACCTCTCTGAGGAAGTATCTACCGGCCATATGCACTTTGCAAGAGACTCACCTTACCCCCGATACTCTGACATGCCTCAACTTTAGGTGGGTGGGTAAGGCCTATCACTCCACTCACACCTTCTCTTCCAGAGGTGTGAGCGTGCTGATACATAGCTCACTGGACAATCAGGAGTTGGATAGTGTGGTGGATTGTGAGGGGAGGTATGTCATTCTGTACTGTCGATTGTTTGCATTGAAATGCATACTTGTTTTTGTGTATGTCCCACCTCCGTACGGCCATCGGTTTCTGAGAGCAGTCTTGGACTATCAGGTGGGCCGCCCGGAGGTGCCGATGTATATTTTGGGTGAATTTAACTGTTACTTAGATCCACTGGTTGACAAGCATCCGCCAGTTTTGACGGGGAGAGGTGCCTGCTGCACGCCCGAGGAAGCTGATTGAGGAGGTGGGATGGACAGATTTGTGGAGGGCTAGGAACCCTGGAGAATGTCTGTTTTCATGCTTTTCGAAATCGAGGAGTCGAGTAAGGGGGTGGAGCGATTAGTTCATGACTTGGAGGCCAAGTTTGTAGCAGACCCTAGTGAGGAAAGTAGAGATGCGTGGGTGTCGGCGGCTGAGCGCAAGTGCTTCTTCAGCAAACTCACCTTCTATGAAGGGGAGCATACCGGTCGCCTCCTGGCAAAAATCTCCCGTGCTCAGCAGGCATCACCATCTATTGGTACCGGAGATGGGTCGGTATGGCTGACGTGGGATAGAACTCAGCAGGAATAAAATGGAAAAGAAAGGCCTGGAGATGCTGCAAAGAATGGCCATTAGATGGCAGCATTGATTTAATTCAAACAAACTAAAGTCAATGCAATCTTTGAGCCTTATAAATGAAGGCATGGCAGAGGTGTATAAGAACTATGGGGAACAGCTATTACTTAAACTATTGGGAGTATTCAATGACGCAAAGGATAAGGGGAGGCTTCCCCTATCCATGTCTAAGGCCATTACAGTACTGCTACTAAAACCGGGTAAGGATCCTAGCCTTGCAACTTAATAAAGCCATTTCTTCCATACTGTAGTTCACTCCGGCCAGGCAGGGTTCATGCCTCAGAAATCAACTGCTATTAATTTACGCCACTTGTTTGTCAATTTACAATCTGTCTTTGATAATATGGGGGACAGGGCTTTGCTATCACTGGACGCACACACGGCCTTTGATAGTATTGAATGGCCATATTTGTGGGCCATACTGCACAAGTTTTGGTTTGGGCCAAATTGTATAGCATGGGTTCAATTATTGCAAAGCTCCCCAACAGCGGCTATTAGAGAGTCTGGGAGGGTGTCTCCGTGCTTTACACTTCATAGGGGTACCAGACAGGGCTGCCCCTTATCGCCCTTACTGGTTGCCCTAGCTATAAAACCGTTGGCGGCCTGTGTTCGTGCCAATGAGAATATCAGGGGCTTCCAGTACGGCGGATAGCAAGAAAAGTGATGCTGTATGCAGATGACACCATGCTCTTTTTGGGCGACACAAAAGCGTCCCTACGGAGGTGATTCGGACGTTTGGTTGCTACTCAGGCTTGGTAATCAACTGGTTCAAGTCCTCCCTTCTGCTTTTGGATAACACGCCTGATCCACGGGAGGCAACTTTATTAGACATTCCTGTGTCTGGGGAGTTCAGGTATTTGGGAGTTCAGGTTACCCCAACCCTTTAGACTATGTCGGACTAAATCTATCCCCTTTACTGAACCGTTGGGTGAAGGTATGGTCCAAATTAATTACATTTTTAGGTCCCTTATCTGGCTAAACTCCACTGCTCCGTTAAAACTTGAACAGTTACACCGCCCAAAGGAGGTGGGTGGGCTTGCTCTCCCTAATCCATGGCTGTACTATTTGGCCTCCCAACTGCAAAATATAGCGAGAGCATTGAGTCTTACAGGCACCCAGATACTTAACCTGCAAGACCCGGAAACACACCTTTTTAGGGCGGTGACGGGGGGGGGGGGGGGTAGCGGAGGGCCTGGAAGCGTTGAGTTTTGCTAAATCTAATAAGCGCGTTCCCACCTACAATCTGATGCAGAAGGTGTGGAAGTCAGGGAGATACAGCAGGTGGGTTTCACTAGATTTAGTCCCATCTGGGGGAACGGACGCTACTTGGAGCTGGAAAGATTACAATATGGTTCGAGATGGCAGAAATACGGCAATATTACATATGAAGCAAATATTTAGAGATGGTAAACTGCTTGCCTTTTCTGCATTACAGGCGGAATTTAATCTACCTGTATCTATGCGGTTTTACTATTTCCAGCTCCAGCATGCGGTGAGGGCCCAGACGAATGGGGACACCTGGATTCTGGATCCTACCCCCATCTTTAACTACATGATGGAAGTGACCACATGTAAAGGGTTAATTTCAGGCTGTTACTCTATGCTCCTCACCAAACTCCTCCATGATAGCACTGCAGGAATCATATTTAAGTGGGAGAGGGACATAGGTGCCTTTGAGGAAGATCAGTGGGAGGAGGCGCTTGCAGCAGTCCCCTTAACTTCCCTAAACGTGGCTCAATGATTGCCCCAGCTCTATATTTTGTTACGTGTACACTACACACCAGCTAGGTTGGTGAGAATGTGAGTACGGGAGGACCCTTCCTGTACCAGATGCAAGAGGGACCACGGGGACCTGATCCACATGCTGTGGAGGTGTCCCAAGTTACACCTTTATTGGAGGGAGGTGGTGGACACAATTAACCGGGTATATCTGGTTCAGCTGGAGATGCACCCAAAATCGTGCTTACTGGGTATTTTAGGCACCGTCCCGGGGGAAAAAGCCTTCTAGGATAGGGATATCCAGGGCCCTCTTCCAGGCTCGGAAACTCATTCTGAGGCATTGGAAGTCAGAGGAACCCCCTACGGTGCGGGAATGGATTAACCAAATGGGTGATACTTTTAGATTGGAGAAATACATCTATCAGCACAGGGGGAGTGTGAGGAAATTTGAAAGTATTTGGGCATGCTGGTTGAATGTCCCTGGGTTAGCTCCGGTTGATCTAACCATGGACCGCCTGTTCCTATAAGAGGAGGGAGGAGGAAGTGGGGACCAGGGGGGCAGTAGTGGTGCCGGTCGCAGGTCAGAAACCGGTGGTGGAGTGGGCATTGTACTTTATGGGGTGATGGCTAGTTGTAACTCTAAAATGTGGGCTGCACAGTTGGGCATGTCCTTTGGAATGCTACATGAGATGGTCTAGTAGTGAAGTGTCTGCTACGGATTTGTGATTTTCTATTGAAAGATCAAATTATACCTTGCCTGGGTGTACTGTACTGTATTTATTTTTGTGTCTTCCTGTGTGTTTTGTTGTTCTTCAATAAAACCCCATTTGATAAAAAAAAAAAAAAAAAAAAAACACTTCTCCACAATTTTATCACTGACCTGTCTGGTGTGTTTCTTGGCCTTCATGATGCTGTTTGTCCACTAAGGTTCTCCGTATACTAAGATTAAATTACACACAGGTGGACTCTTAACTTATTAGATGACTTCTGAAGGCAATTGGTTTTAGTTAGGGGTATCAGAATAAAGGGGGCTGAATTCAAATGCACACCACACTTTTCAGATATGTGTAAAACATTTGGAAACCCATTTATCATTTTCTTTCCACTTCACAATTATGTGCCACTTTGTTTTGGTCCATCACATGAAATCCCAATAAAATACATTTATGTTTTTGGTTTTAACATGTGGAAAATGTCAAGGGGTATGAATACTTTTTAAAGGCACTGTATGTGTGCGATCTGTGGAGGTGAATTGTGAGAAAACGTGGTGGAACACAAGGTTTATACAAGAGTTGTTATGGTCATATTTAACAAGTACAGCTTGACCACGTATAACTTGGTGTCATGACCTTCTGGTAAGCCTTCACATTTGGCACATGAGTAAAGTGGAATCTACTGTATGTAGTTGGAGCACATTGGAAGATTTTTATATCACAGTGGTAAACTAATCACCATATTGAAATTTTTCACATGTATTATCTATACAGTTGTTCACCATCACATAATGTACCGTATATACACAAGTATAAGCTGACCTGAATATAAGCCAAGGCACCTAATTGTACCACAAAAAAATGGTAAAACATATTGACTTGTGTATAAGCCTAGGGTGTCTATCTGCATGCCTCACTGGGCCCATGCCTAGACTGACGTTTAACATGGGAGTCTATGGAAGAGGTGGCCGGGTTTGAAAAAAAAAAAAAAAAATCAGTGCTCCCCAGCCGTAGGTCCCCCAGACAACAAACTTTGCATACTTGTAGATGAGAAATGAGGCTACATGTGTGCCAAGTTCGGGGTCCAGGGGACCTACGACCGGTCAGTACCAGGTCCCCAAAATCACTGGAGAAATTACTGTTTAACATGGGAGTCTATGGAAGGGGTGCCCGGGTTTGAAAAATCAGTGTTTCCCAGCCATAGGTCCCCCGGACAACAAACATTGCACACTTGTAGAGAAAGAGTGGGGCTACATGTGTGCCAATTCCGGGTCCAGGGGACCTACGGCCATCACAGGGGCCCAAAAGTCTGGGACATCAGGTTCCAAAAGGTGACTCGAGTATAATCCGAGGGGGACATTTTCAGCACAAAAACAAATGTGCTGAAAAACTTGGCTTGTACTGGAGTATATATGGTGCATTGTTTTTTACAAAGTTATAGTAGGCGAGGTTGAACAAAGACAACAGTCCAACCTGTGTAGGTGTGTCAGCGTGACACCACCACCTGTGGAAGAGTGTTCCACATTCTTACCACCCTGACAGTGAAAATCCCCCTGCACTGCTTAAGGTTTAACTGCTTCTTCTCCAATCTCATTGTGAGGCCCAGTGTCCTCTTACACCCCCTGAGATTGAACAGCTTTTTTCCTATGCTGGGGTCACCATTGAGGTATTTGTAAATCACTAGCATGTACCCTCTCAAGCTTCTTATCTCCAGTGAAAATCTATTTAGTGCTTGTAGTCGCTCCTCGTATTTAAAGGAACACTAATGGTTTGTTTTTTATTAGATCAATTGATTGCTGTAAGCTAGAGCATTTAAATATCACTTACCTTGTTTTTCCTTTTGACCTCCAAAATACAGTAATCCAGGTTTGAAAATGCCATTTCCTGTCTCTCCTCTTCTTGCTTTCCACCAGCATCTGAGGCGTTTTGCATGGTGGAAAGCAGAATGTGCTCACCCCCTCATTATGACTACAGCCCTGCGTGAAGATGCTCTTTTATTCCTCACAGGCATGGAGGATAAGCCTAATAGGAACTGTAGTTCCCATTAGGCCGTGATGTAGCAAGAATAAATGTGCACCGCAAACCAGGAAGTCAGTGAGAATAACGATTCAGGAGTGATGGAGGTGAATAAAACGTCTCAATTTCAACAGGTATCAAACTAGTTATAATGCAAAACATTACTTTTTACTTTATTAGCTACTGTCAGACTTTATTTTAAGAGGAAAATATTTTTGTCTTTACAACCCCTTTAAGGTCCTCCTTCCCCCTTATTAACCACTTGCTTACTGGGCACATAAACCCCCTTCGTGCCCAGGCGAAATTTCAGCTTGCGGCACTGCGTCGCTTTAACTGACAATTGCGCGGTCGTGCGACGTGGCTCCCAAACAAAATTGGCGTCCTTTTTTTCCCACAAATAGAGCTTTCTTTTGGTGGTATTTGATAGCCCGTGCGGTTTCTATTTTTTGCGTTATAAACAAAAAAAGGGCAACAATTTAAAAATATATATATATTTTTTACTTGTTGCTATAATAAATATCCCAATTTAAAAAAAATAAAGATTTCTCAGTTAAGGCCGAAACGCATTCTTCTACGTATTTTTGTAAAAAAAAAAAAATCACAATAAGTGACTGCTTTGCGCAAAAGTTATAGCACCTACAAAATAGGGGACAGAATTATGATTTTTTTTTTATATTTTTTTTTTTACTAGTATTTTGACTGCGATATTGCGGCGGACACATCGGATACTTTTGACACATTTTTGGCGCCATTCACATTTATACAGCGACCAGTGCTATAAATATGCACTAATTACTGTATAAATGTGACTGGCATTGAAGGGGTTAACACTAGGGGGTGAGGAAGGGGTTAAATGTATTGCCTGGGTGTGTTCTAACTGTGTGGGGGGAGGGGGGTGACTGGGGGAGGTGATCGATGCCGTCTCCCTATGTACAAGGGAAACAGCATCTGTCACCTCTCCCTGACAGGACGTGAAGCTCTGTGTTTACATTGCAGCCGCCGGGTACACGCATCGAATCCTCGGTGATGCGTCAGGACTGTTTTTCCCCGCCGCGCGCCACCCTGTGGCGCGCGCGGGGAATTACAAGTAAATCACCTCCAAAGACGTGACCTCGGCGCCTCAGGTCCGCGCTGTTGACGTATTCTGTCAATGGCGCGGACCCGAAGTGGTTAATTTTGTTTCCATTCTCTGGAGACTCTCCAGCACATCCCTTCTAATGACTAGTGACCAGAACTGGACTAAATATTCCAGATGTGGCCAGACTAGAGTTTTATAAAAGGTCAGGATTATAGTTTTACCTCTGGAGTACACCCCCTTTTTTTAAACATGCTAATATTCTGCCCGCTTTGGTAGCTGCAGCTTAACATTGTATGCTATTGCTCAGTCTATCTTCCACTAGGACCCCCAGATCTTTCTCCATCCTTGGTTCCACCAGAGGGGGTTCACCCTCTAGTGAGTAGTTTGCATTTAAGTTCTTAGCCCCCAAGTGCATTATTTTACATTCCTCCATATTAAACCTCATTTGCCATGTAGTTGCCCACTCCATTATTTTGGTCAGATTTTTCTGTAAAATTTCTATATCCTGCTGTGAAGTAATTGCCCTGCTTATTTTTGTATTGTCTGCAAAAACTGAGATTGAGCCATTTATCCCATCCTCTATATCATTTAGGAATAAATATACTAGAGGGTATAGTGATCTCTAAAGAGATAAAGAGGCTGTCAAGGTACTTCCAAGTACAATGTACATGTAGATTAAATAATTAAACAAAGAATGAACACCTTGACAGACTAAGTTTGTGGGAAATATGAATAGAATGTGAGGGATGGCTTCCTCCCTGAAGTAAACATCAGGCTCTTTTCACACAAAGGCATTTTGAATCTTGGGCAGAAATCGCAGAGATTTCAAAATACACTGTTAAAATGTCAAATCACAAATCAGCGTGTTAAGGTGCCATTCATTTCAAACTTGAAGTGAATGGCACCTGAACATGCTGATGTGCAATTTGATATTTTAGCAAGTGTGTTTTAAAATGGCAAGCAGAATCGTGGCGATCCTGCCCACGATTCCAAGCGTCTGTGTGTGAACAGAGCCTTAAGGAAAAAAAAAAACTTGCGGTGGATTCAGAGCTGATGGGTAATTTTGTCTGTTCCTTCATCCTCTGGCACTGCCCGAAATTAAAACGTGGCGGCAGAGGAAGGGGGAGGCGTTGCAGAAGAGACACAGGATGATCAGATAAGACTAAGCTTGTGATTCCAAAGATTCCTTTGCTGGTCAGGGCACTGGAATGATATCATCCAGCCCTGCATCTGACTGCAGTATGGTGTTCTCTGGACAAATTGAAGATCTGTTTTGTACACACAGGCTTTAGGGCGAAAGTGTCACTGATATCCGAAGCTGTGTCTGCCTGCAGTCATAATGACAGAAAGGAGACCCGACTTTAAGCTGTTAATATCTTGCCCCGAGGTGCACAAGGTGGCTGCTGATGTGATGAGATATTTTGCACCCCCAAGCACTGACCTGGTGACGTCTCTTAATTTGGAGATTCAAAAAGTTTGGACCACACTTAACAGAGATCCTCTGATACGGCATTGTCGCTTCCGCATGTATTTTCAAATGTATGCAACTTAACCACTTAAGGACCTTGACTGTTTTTCAGATTTGGCGTTTACAAGACTAAAACATTTTTTCTAGAAAATTACTTAAAACCCCCAAACATTATGTTTTTTTTTTCTTACACCCTAGAGAATAAAATGGCGGTCATTGCAATACTTTTTGTCACACCGTATTTGTGCAGCGGTCTTACAAGCGCACTTTTTTTGGACAAAATTCACTTTTTTGAATAAAAAATAAGACAACAGTAAAGTTACCCTAATTTATTTATATATTGTGAAAGATAATGTGGAATGGCGTCAAACTTTTACCCTTAAAAATCTCCATAGGGGACGTTTAAAAATTCTATAGGTTGCATCTTTTGAGCTACAGAGGAGGTCTAGGGCTAGAATTATTGCTATCACTCTAACGATCGTGGTGATACCTCACTTGTGTGTTTTGAACACCGTTTTCATATGCGAACACTACTCACATATGCATTCGCTCCTGCGCGCGAGCTCGTCGGGATGGGGCGCTTTAAAACACTTTTTTTTTGTTTTATTTATTTTTATTATTTTTACACTGAATTTTTGTTTTATCACTTGTATTCCTATTACAAGGAATGTAAAAATCTGTTGCAATAGAAAACAAGCATGACAGGTCCTCTTAAATCTGAGATCTGGGGTCAAAAAGACCTGAGATCTCATTTAAAAAAAAAAATGACAACAAGAAAATATTGCTTTAAGATCGCCTCTGCTGCTGCCGACGGCTCCAGTTAGCGGCGGAGGGCGTCCCTCTCCCGCCGCCGATAATAGTAATCTTGCTGCGGATTCGCCACGACGACCACCGTTATCGTTTACAGGACCACTCAGGGAAAAGATGGATATCTTGGTTGTGGCAGCAGCTGCTGTAATTACCGAGATATCCATCTTTAAAAAAACAGGATGTATATAGTCGTAAGTGGTTAAACAATTTTTTACCCGAGTAGTTCAAGGGGTTGTACACAAAGGTGAAAAAACACCTTACACTGTTTGGCTCCCCAGCCCCCCCCCCCCCCCCCCGTTTTACATACCGATCCCACGTCGCTCTCTCCACTGCTCGGCTCTTCATTGGACAGATTGATAGCAGTGCAGCCATTGGCTCCCGCTGCTGTCAATCAAATCCAATGACGCGGGTGCCAGGGCCAAATCATACACTTGGTGTCTATGGACTCCGAGTGTATGACACAAGAGCACAAATTAAAAAAATATATAATTTAGTGACACATTTTTGTAATTTTTTTTTGTTTTGTTATTTTTCAATCACTTGGGACAAAAAAAAAAAAATACTCAATGGGCTCAACATGCCTCTCAGCAATTCCCTGGGGGTGTCTACTTTGCAAAATGGGGTCATTTGGGGGTTTTGTAATGCCCTGCCATTTTAGCACCTCAAGAAATAAGATGGGCAGACATAAACTAAAAGTTGTGTAAATTCCAGAAATTGTACCCGTTTGTAGACGCGATAACTTTTGCACAAACCATAAAATATAAGCTTATTGACATTTTTGTTTACCAAAGACATGTAGCTGAATGTATGACTAAAACTGAGTTTATTGGATTTTTTCTATAACAAAAAGTAGAAAACATATATATATTATTGCTCGCACATACCATGGTTATATGTGGAATGACAACCCCAAAATACATTCTGCTGCATTTCCCGAGTACAGGGATACCACGGGTGTCACACTTTGAGAGCCTAGCCACGTGCGGGACCCCGAAAACCAATCACTGCCTTCAGGATTTCTAAGGGCGTAAATTTTTTATTTCACTCCTCACTACCTTTCACAGTTTTGAAGGCCATAAAACGGCAAGATGGCACACAACCCCCCCAAATGACCCAATTTTGGAAAGTTGACACCAAGCTAATTTTTTTTGCCCCAAGTGATTGAATAATTACCAAAAAAAAATGAAAAAATGTGTCACTAAATGATATATTGCTCATACATTCCATGATTATATGTGGAATTACACCCCAGAATACATTCTGCTGCTTCTCCTGAGTACAGGGATACCACATGTGTGGGACTTTTTGGGAGCCTAGCCATGTACGGGACCCCGAAAACCAAGCACCGCCTTTAAGATTTCTATGAGCATACATTTTTTAATTCACTCCTCACTACCTATAACAGTTTTGAAGGCCATAAAATGCCAAGATGGCACACAATCCCACCAAATGACCCAATTTTGCTAAGTAGGCACCTCAAGCCATTTGCTGAGATGCATGTTGAGCCTATTGAATATTATTATTTTTTGCCCCATGTGATTGAAAAATGACCAAAATAAAAATATGAAATATTCCATGGACTCAACATGCCTCTCAGCAAATAGCTTGGGGTGTCTACTTTGGGGGGGGGGGGGGGGGGGGGGGGGGGGGTTGAACCGTCCTGGCTTTTTATGCACAACTCTTCTAGCCACTTGAAGACACTAACACTTTTTGTTTACATGAAAAAAAAAAATTGAAGCAAAGGCCCTTAAAATGGTGGGTGTTGCATATTTTTTTCAAACAGTATTTGCGCAGCGATTTTTTAAATGCATTTTTGGGGGGGGGGGGGGGGGGGAACACACTTCAATTTTAATGCACTAAAGCACACTGTATTGACCAAATGTTTGATGAAATAAAAAAGATGAACTTAGGCCGAGCACATGGATACCAAACACGACATGCTTTAAAATTGTGCACTAACATGCAGCGGCACAAAATACATACATATTTAAAAGCCTTTACAGGTTACCACTTTAGATTTACAGAGGAGATCTACTGCCAAAACTGCCCTCGATCTGACCTTCGCGGTGACACCTAACATGCATGGCGCAATTGCTGTTTACATGTGACGCCAGACCGACACTTGCGTTCACCTTTGCGCAAGAACAGGGGGGAACCAGGGTGTTTTTTTTAATTACTTATTTTACCCACCGATCAATCTTTTTTTTCGTTCAGCCCACAGGATCTCCTTCTGCAATACTCAAGTGTGGAATTGGGCATATGGAACTGCCTCGAAGGAGGCCCAGAACTCGCATGCAAAAAACGGAGAGATGACCATTTGCGGGATGCTAACAATTTCACTGCAGACTGGAGTGTCTGCAACTTCTTTAAAGGAAGGAAGACCTTCGCCTCCGAGGAGTCCAGGATCAACCCTAGGTACCCCAGACGCTGAGTCGGCACTTCTGGATGTTCAGTACCCAACCAAAATTCCCTGGCTATAGACATTTCCTCCAATTCTGAGCCAGAAGCAGCTCTCAGGAGAAAATCATCTAGGTAGCCCACAATAGCAATGCCTCGCCATCTCAGCAGAATCGGGGCGAGCACTCTTGGTGCTGACCCTAGGCCAAAGGGAAGAGCCACAAATTGATAGTGGTCTTCGCCGATCGCAGGGCGCAAACACCTCTGATGGCTGGTGCAGATGGGGACATGCAAGTATGCGTCCTTGATGTCCAGGGACACCAGAAAATCCCCCGGATGGAGCGCAGTAACCACCGAACGAATGGATTCCATCCTGAACTTTCACACCCTCAAAAAGGCATCGTCCTCCTTTGGGACTATAAACAGATTCAAATAGAATCCCTGAACAATTTCCTCCAGGGGCACAGGTAAAATTACTCCTCACCTGAGAAAGTCTTGTACTGCTTCAATCAAAGCAGACCGACAAGTCGGAAGAAGAGGAAGATTTGAGGGAAAGAATCTGTTTGGCGGACAAGAAAGAAACTCGATCTTGTACCCCGAAGTGACCACCTCGCAGACCCACTGGTTGGAGAGCAGGGAGGTCCACCAAGCTGCAAACTCTCGAAGCCATACCCCCACCCTTGAGTCAGGCGGGGGAAAAACTTCGGCTTGCACACCCAGGGATGCTCCTGTCCCCCACCTGGAGCCTTGTCAGCCTTGACCCTGACTGACGAAAATACAGCTTTTGCGCGGAAAAGGAGGGCTGCAGATTAAAGCGCGGCACCTTCCCCCTAGAGGACTGAGGGAGAAGTGTGCTCTTACCGCCGGTGACATCCATAATAGTATTACCGCAGATCAAGGGGGCTGTATCCAGAGTGGCATCACAGACATACACAAGGCCCTGTACCAATTGGTCAGCCAGCCTTACGCATTCTGGAGGAAGCCGATGCTCCTCTACTGTCTGCTGCGAAATCTTTGCCCATTCAGTGGGTTTCTCAGACACCAATGTCGCAGCCAATATAGGTCGCAACGCTGACCCCAGCAAGGTGAACATGGAGCGGGTCACCGCCTCGGATCTCCTATCAGTAGGGTCTTTAAAAGGCAGGGGGGTCCCCTTATTCAGCCAAGAGACTGTGAGGTCCACAACCGGAGGAGAGGCCCATTTTTTTTTAAAAGGACCTCCTCAAAAAGATAACAGACCGCTATGCGCCGAGGGACCACAAAGGACGTATGCGGCCGTTCACATTCCTTATCTATGAACTTGTCAAAGAAAGTAACACAAGGAAAAACTTTCACAGAGTGGTTAGATTTGTGTGACCCAAAGGAGACAGAACCCTCTGTGGAAGTCCCAGCTGCATCTTCCAGTTTGAGAGAGTCCCTCAAGAGCTGTGTCAGTCCTTGGACGGAAAAGGAAAAAACAGGCATTTTTTAAAGCAACCTGTGCCATATATATATATATATATATATATATATATATATATATATATATATACATATATATATATATATTAGGCACAGGTTGCTTTAAAAAATGCCTGTTTTTTATATATATATATATATATGCCGAAGCATGGGAGCATGAGCTTGCAAAAGTTAGAAGCAGATCACTCCTACACCCCTGCTGACCCCATGCTTCGGCATATTATTTTTTTTTTTACACTTTTTTTTGTAACTAACAGTTCAGTTCCAGGTTTGAGTCTCTCAAAATGCGATGTCATCTTGGGAGACCCAAGAGACCCCTGTGTCCTAGTCTGTGAAATGCTGTATCCCCACAAATTCACCAATGCAAAGACCAGGATTGTCAAGACAGCATGGACAATAATACTGGGTGTCATGCCTATATCCACACAGACACATTTTCTTAGGGGGGCTCATTGGGTATGGGTACTAGGGAGGACATACATACGGAAAATGCCCCTCATGCAGCTGGCTTACTGCATTTGGTTGGGAATGGTGAGGTGAAGCACCACCTGGATACATAAGGGCTCTGACAATCTCTTCCTGGAATTTAAGGAAGGATCCAGTCCGTTCTAAAGCTCTGTATACTGTGCACATAAGCGTTTAGCAAAGACCATTGAAATAAGTAAACAGACACTTTTTTGTACCAGCATCTGGCCTTACGGCAACTAGGTACTGTGCCAACAACAGGTAGTTGAGGTCCACCCCTCCCATATTTTGGTTATATTTGTGGACACAAAGGTGTTTCTCCAAAACACTAGTCATTTGGACAGCCGTGTCTGCGTGAAGGGAGGACAGAATGAAAACATTCTTATTATCCCTCCCTCCACTTCACAGTGAGCATTATTTCTCCACTTTACACTTGAAGTAGGCTCTCTCCCCCAGCCTAAGATGGGAATCTACAAGCCTCTGGGGTAAGCCCCAGCGATTAAGTTGCACGGTGCCAAATGCGCCAATTTGATGATCAAACAAGTGACTAAAAAGTGGAAAGTGGCACGCTTGTGTAATAATTGTACACATACAAAATTGTACCCCTTTCCAAATAAAGGTGACACCAAGTTCCACACAATCTTGCCAGCGCTCCCTATGTAATCTGGGCAGTTGTCTGGCTCAACACGACTGTCTCTTCCCTCGTAAACCATAAAACTACATGTATAGCTTTTGGCCCTGTCACAGAGCTTATACATCTTGACCCGCATATCTGGCACGCTTGCTGGGAAGATACTGTTTGAAGCGACCAGAACATTTAATCAGAGACTCATCAACGCAGACAACATGATGGGGAGTATACAAGGGTGCAAAACATTAGTTGAAGTGGTTTACGAGGGCCACATTTTGTAGAGCCAATCGTATCCAGTGTCTCCATGAGGACTACAGTGTTCACTGTTGTTGAAGTGCATGAACCGCAAGATCTGCTCGTATCGTCCCCTGGCCATGGAGGCAGAGAACATGGGCAAATGATAAACTGGCTCAATGGACCAATATGACCGCAACTTACTTAATCTAACTATGCCCATCTCGAGGGATAGGCCCAGAAAGGTCTTAAATTAGGAAACCTTATTTGGTTTCTATTCTCTGGCAAGGGAGGACTGGGGATTAGTGGCAATGAATTGACCAGCAATAGATCTATAAAGATCTTCCGTGAAAAACAGTGAATAAAAATCAAGTGACCTAAAATCAACTGTTTCCACCTGAAATTCCGAGTTGGCTAGTGAATGGGGGGAAGTACGGGTGCTGCAGAAGTTGTGGGCTCCCAATTAGGATTGGCAAATTTTGCAGGAAGGATACTATGGGCCCGACGGGTCTGTATTTGTCTTATTGGTGGCAGTGGGACAGTACTTGTGCTTGCCACCTCGCCAGCTTTAACTGCACTTATGGGACTCGCCACATTACCGAATGTTACTGCAGTGCTGGATGTACAACCAGGATGTCCTAGGCCGCTGGTTCTTGCCAGTTCACCAGAAGGATGAACTGGCAGCACTAGTATTTCTCTGCTCCATACGAGAGCCCTGCGGTTCTTGCACCTCAACAGAATTAGTATGGGGATGGGTACGCCTGACCTTGGCAGGGACCTCAACTCTGACGTCAGTGCCATCTGTCATGGAGCTAATGTCGTCTACAGGATCGTATTTGGAGCCTGAATCTGACAGATGAGTGACTTCCTCTTCACTATCTGTCATGCTCAGAAATGTGTAGGCCTTTTCACTACTGTACCTTTGATTTCCCATTTTAGGCTCTAAATTTACTGGTACACTAGCAAGATTCACATAAAAAAAATAAAAAAAAAGCACTGACTTTCACCACCTGTATGAAACGCTACCAAATTAATCCTGTTAGCGATCGCAGGGATCATGCCTGACTCTGCAAGCGCTGCAGTTATGCGCTTAGTGTTTTGTAAGTGACAGTGATCAAATGCAGGTGCTAGCAGGTTTCTGGGCTGATCCCGGTAACGCTACGTTTTTGGGAACCCTAAACTGCTGGAGACACGCTAGTATAGATCGGATATTGATCTGTTCCGATAATATACCACTAAGGGAGGTGTATGGTGCATGCGTGGGTGTTAGCGTTACTGGTGCTAATCTGACGCTACCTGGGGTGACACAGACCCTGACAATAAAACCTAACTGATATCACCCGCCGGGTGAACAGGGGGTTAAACCTTTATTGGGTAATAAACGTCAGGTGTCCTAAAAATAAAAAGCAAACTAACCAGCGTCACTCGTAACACTTATACGATAATCACTGGGGACGGGGTAAAAGGGTTAACTAGGAGGCAATGAGGGGGTTAAAACCTTTATTACATAGTATATGGGGGTACCGGACGCTATAAAAAGCCGATGGTGAAACTAAATATCTAACAGGCTAAC
Organism: Rana kukunoris; assembly: GCA_029574335.1. Classification (NCBI taxonomy): domain Eukaryota; kingdom Metazoa; phylum Chordata; class Amphibia; order Anura; family Ranidae; genus Rana; species Rana kukunoris. Next base: position 389,103,560 of record CM056052.1, read on the forward strand.
TAGCGTCACCCACAACACTAATACGGCGACTAGAAAAAAGATAGCTTAGTGACACTGGCGACAGGGGGTTAAAGGGTTTCCTGGGGGGTAATCAAATGCAGTGATCAGTAAAAAGATAAATAAAAAAAAAATAACACTGCAATGGGCGACACTCTGACTGGGGGTGCAGGGGGTGAAAAGTGTGCCTACTTGTACTGGTGTCAGTGTACTGTTGGTGCACTTACTCTGAGATGTCTTTTCTCCTCTGCGCCGGACGAAAAAATTCGGCACGAGGAGAGTGACCTCCTCTGTCTGGGTTTGCGCTTTCACAGGCAGAGGAAGCTTCTCTTTAGTCAGGAGCGATCATCACGAGTCGCTCCTGGAACGATTCCAACCTGGAATTAGCCACAGCCCTGCATGATGAAATCACCAGCCAGACACAACGCTCACATGCAGTGCAGCCACTGGTCAAGGTACTGGCAACACTCCATTTCCTCGCCAGTGGATCTTTCCAATGTACAAGTGGAGTCGTGTCTGGGATGTCACAATCCACCATAGGAGAGATGCATGCACCAATTTGTCCCCGCAATCCTCACACGCATGTCCCACCACATCATAAAACCCACCCATGAGCATCTGCGGCAGAAGGCAATGCAGGATTTCTACAGAATTGCCGGATTCCCACGCACCGTGGGGGCCATTGATTGCACACATGTGGCACTACGGCTCCCCCATGCCACAGAGTACATATACCGCAATCGTAAGCAGTGGCATTCCTTAAACGTACAGGTGATAGCCGATGCCTAATGCCTCATATGGCACCTCCGTGCCAAACACCCCGGTGCCAGCAACGACAGCCACATATACGGTCAAAGCACCATCCCAACAGAATTCGAACAGAACGTGTACAGGGACAGCTGGCTGGTTGGTGAGTGACATGAGAGTCAGGCATGACCCCATGATGCAGACATCACAAGGGGCACATGCACGGCTAACATCCTCCTGTCTTTTCCCTTCCAGATGACTTGGGATATGCACTTGGGCCCCATCTCCTGACTCTATACCGGAATCCCCAAACCAGAGAAGAGAGAAGATACAATGCAGCACACATACGCACCCATGCAGTGGTGGAGCGCACGTTTGGCATCCTGAAGTCCCGTTTCCGATGCCTGGATAAGTCCGGGGGGACCCTGTTGTATTCCCCAAACTTTGTGTGTCAGATCATCGGTGCATGTTGTGTGCTGCACAACTATGCAATGAGAAAGGGCCTGGAGATTGACATATGTGATGACCTGACCCCCGAGCCACACAGTCCCCCCCCTGCCTGAAGCTACCCCGTCTGCTGAAGGAACAGCAGTCAGGAGTTGCCTCGTGGAACGCATCTTTGCACGTTAAATACACACATATTCATCATGGCACACAGACCATGCACGCATGCACACCACTTTGGTCCCTAGCTCACACACACCACATCCACCTCACATTGGATTAGCCCAAGTACACCGCACGGGACTTTGGAGCAGCAAGGCCACACCAAGGCACCAATGATGTTGCTGTCCATTCATACCACATTCACACGGTCGTGGGGATAACTTCTCCCCGACGTTCCAAGGTGACACGCCTTGCTGGCAGGAATGTCACCCACACATTCACACACCAGTCACACTGTAGCCTGCACTCCTAACCAAGTGCAGTTACTACAAAAAAAAAAAGGAATCATGCCATTGGCCAACATGGCATGCCCTTACAGGAGGACGGCACATACCTCTGTGCACGTCCAACCTAAAAAAAAAAAAAAAACAACAGCTCATAATCTGAGCAAAAAAAAAAAAAAAAAAGAGCAGTCATTTGCCCTCTCGTGCACAGCAGCTGCGGTGCCCTGCACAGCCACTGTGCACTCAGCCTGGATCTTGGCCTTACCTGTCCTCAAGGCCTGTTCTTAGCCCTCCACCTGCTCCCACTCCAGACATTGGGCGATCACCTCCTCATCGGCAGTCAGCCTGACAGCACTGGCTGGTCTGCCTCCCGTGCCCCTGAGGTGCCTCTTCACCTTGGCCAGCTTCTCACGGACATGACGACGCAGGTCATTGATTTTGTTGCCAATGTCCTTAGAGGTCCTTCGCTCATGCCCAAGGGCATTGACCTCCTGGAGGATCTCCATCTTCCTGGCCTTACTGGTCACGCCACTCTGGGCACCATGGAGGTACACATTGTACCTTGAGATGGCAGAGATCAGAATGCCCTCTCCTCAGAAGAAAAGTTTTTATTCCTCCTCTCCCTCTCAGTTGCAGGAGCAGACATCGCTAAGAAGGCAAAAGTACCTACACCACGGAAGAAAAGCTGCTAGTGTACTTTTGCACTTGACGGGCGCATGTCTGGGCGTATTTATGCTCTCATCGTAGGCGGTGGGCCAGTGTATCTTAGGGGTTGCGCTAAGCATAGTTGTGAGCATGCGCAAAGGGGAGCGGGACATACGTTCACGTCATGGCGCATACACCGTTCATCATACACCGGGCGTACAATACAGTCTATGACCATCATTTGCATGGGGTCACACCCACTTCCACTTGCTTACGCCTACGAAATTACGTTACGCCGGCGCAACGTTGGGAGCATTTGCTTTTGTGAATTCCATGCTTGCCTCTCTGCGTTGCATCGGCGTAGCGCAAAAGAAATACGCTACGGCAGCATAAATATGCGAATCCGGGCCATACTGTGAGAACAAGCATCAAATGTAGAGCTTTTAAGGACACCGCCACTCACTTTTCTTCTTTTTAAGGGCTTTTCTTATTTTCGGTCTTTTATTAAAATAAACTTCACTCTTGCTCCAAAACACATGTACCTCCAGCACTCCCGCTCTAGACTTAACCTTTAGGCCTTTGCCTCCCACCTATAGGTGTGTGCACCGAGTTGGTGAGCAACTAAACAGCCTTGTGCGGCACTGGCTCCCACCTCTCTCCTAGGTGGACCCTTTTTGACTGCTGGGCCAGACCACCTGGACCCAGGATTGGAGATTTTCTCCCACTCGGACCACTTGGAAATCTCCAGGTCCCGGGGCGTGGCCTGGAGCGGCATGAGATAGGACGCTAGAAAGCTGCTCTCGGCCGGAGAAATATCCTTACTGACCATCCTAAGCCTATATCCGAATCTAAAGACCCAGGATTGCTCCTGCACACCCCGGGGGCTCCAGGGATCATGTCGTTGCTGAAAAAGTCCACCGCAACCACCTCTAAGCTGGACCAGTACTGTAGGCAGGAGAAGGACTCACCCAGCAAATATGGCGGCACCACGAGGCCGGCGGAGGCACCGGTCGGCGCAGACACAGCAAAGGTACTCTAGGCTATAACTACTTGCCAAGAGGCAATCACGGTATGTCAGCAGCGCGGATAGAAGTGAAAGTAGACATCTCCCTTGTGAGACAGGACATGCAGAGGCTGAGGGAGAGAGTCACTGAGATGGAGGTCAGGCTGGGCACAGTGGAGGACTTCCTCCCCCCTCTGCAAAACACCACTGAGGCCATGCAACTCCAGATAAATCAGCTTTTGCAGAAGCAGGGTGATTTAGAGAACAGAACCAGGAGGTGCAACCTCCGGTTCATAGGCCTCCCTGAGGTGGTGGAGGGGAGGGATCCCCGTGCATTTCTTGAGTCACTTCTGCATGACACCTATGGTAAAGAGGCCTTCTCCCCTATGTTTGCCGTTGAGTGAGCACACCCTATGTCAGGCAGACTACCGCCAGCTGGGGCACCTCCCGCACGTTTATTGCCAAATTTTTAAACTTCAGAGACCGGGATGTTATTCTGCGCAGGGAAAATGGCAATATCCCATTCGGTAACAAGACAGTGGCGATCTTCCCAGATTTCTCTGCAGAAGTGCAACGCAAGTGTAAAACCTTCATGGAAGCTAAATGTCACCTCAGGGTCAAGCATGTGAAATATGCTATGCTCTTCCCGGCTCATCTACGTGTGGAGGAGTAGATAGAACACACTTCTTTGAGGATCCTAAGGAGGTCATTGCATGGCTGGAACAGAGGGAGATGCACAAATAAGTGACCCTGTTTGTTTTTTTTGCCAAGAACAAAATGCTTTTTTTTTTCTTTTTCTTTTTTTCTTCCTTTTAATTTTATTGTATGGTGGGGGGCTTGAGTCTCTACATGAACCAGCCACACTGCTGGGACCTGGGGCTGCAGACTGCATATGAACATTGCTCTTTGTTAATACTGCCCCCGTGTGTTCATGGACACAAATACTCACCCACACTCGGACCACCCCTGGTGAATGCTGAGACTGCAGGTCCACTACATCCCCCATCACCTACCCCTTCTAATTCGGGAAGCCCGCTGGGTCCGCGCATGATTTGTATGCTGTCAGCCTTGGCACCTACGAAATAGAATATGGGTCTTTTTCAAGTTTCTTTTTCTATTACTTTATTTTTCATTTTTTTATAGCCTGTTCTTAAACTCGACACTTTTTCTCATTTCTTTTTTTTTTTCGGCAGAGGAAAGCCATTCGCTAGTACGCTCACTTGGAAAGTGGGCAAGGTTCTGTAATGCGTTAAGTTACGCAGCAAAGTTTCGCCCCAAGTACTACAGTTCACCTCCTGAGATGGACAGAAACAACCGTCACTGGTCTCAACCTATTTTTCATTGTTGCTGCCGCCCTATATCCTGCAGCATTGGTGACCCTTACTTTTGTTTATGATTTGTTGTTTCTTAACGTTCTGATGGGTACTGTACTTGCCATGTTGGCAGTTAGGGATACACACCCGCACCAGTTGGGGACAGTGCAGGACAGGGAGGGTTTGGGTTTTGTTGAAGACGGAATGCCTCAATGTGTGTATATTTGCTATACTTGGTACCGTAATGCTTTTACTACACTGCTGATTTGCACTCCCCCTGGAGATGCTCTGCACTGATGTGTAATTTTAGGGGCAACCTGGATCCTGGAGTTACATACCCTACACATATCACCCCATGGCCACATTAAAGTTCCTCACCTGGAATGTCCGTGGGGTGAGCGATCCAATTAAGAGATCGGCTGTCTTTACGCTGCTTAAAAAGCAGAGGGCTAACGTAGTGGCCCTAGTGGAGACCCATGCTGAGGGGTCGGTCCAGAAGATGTCCATGGTTGGGATGGGCTTACCATTCGGTACAAACCACACACTCCAGGGGGGTCTCGATCTTGATCGCCAAGACAACGCACTTTGAGCTCCAGGATTCAGAGATTGACCCACTGGGTGGATACGTTTTTTTTAAAAGTCAAGCTGTATGGGGATACAATGTTATTGCTAGCTTTCTTTGTACCACCCCCGTTCCAATCAACCATCCTCACTGCTGGGTTTGATTTTATGGCTCTACACCCTAACGTGCCCTCGATCTGGCTAGGTGGCTTTAACAATGTGCTAGACCCGTCGATGGATAGGGTGACGGGACCTTCTCCCCCCTCCTATGCCTCATCGGCCCTCGAAATTTGCGAGGCTCCTGGCTGACTTTAATCTCGTTGACTCGTGGAGATTCAGGAATCCTACCTCTAAGGCATATTCCTGTTTCTCCGCTACCCACCACTCAATGTCCCGCATCGACTTTATACTCCTTTCTAAGTCACTCCTCCCTAGATTGAGGGGGGGGCTGAGCTTTCTCTTCCACATGCCCGCCACCCTCCTGGAAACTAATTCCTTTCTGGCTGACCCTACTCCCAAAGGACGATGATCTTGCTACTGACTGGGAACAATTCTTTGCGATTAACACTGGCTCTGCCTCACCACACATAGTATGGGAGGCGTTCAAAATGCATGCGCGCATGATGCTCGCAGCCCGTATTAACCTGAAAAGGACCTCTGCTGAAGCTTTAGACAAGGCCACAGAACTCATTCTCACGACTGAAAGGGCTTACCTGGAAGACCCCATGGCCGAGAAGGCTGCCAACCTTAAGTTATGCAACAGGACAGTAGACCAAATGATTTGGGAAAAAAATGGAGTTATACTTACCGGTAAGGTCCTTTCCAGTAGTCTTTCAGGACAGCCACAATAGAGAGAGATAGGCTCCTTCTCTTCCTTAGGAAACACTGCACAGCCTTTAAGAACTCTCCTCCCCCTGCCAGACCTCAGTTTTTATACGAGCACCTCCGGTCAGCTGGGGAGACACAAGAACATGTTAGTAATCCATCATTAAACATCAAGATCATACTATGTTCCTGTATTAAACAAACCTTCCATAACTTCGGGTGGGTAACCAGGGCTGTCCTGAAAGACTACTGGAAAGGACGTTACCGGTAAGTGTAACTCCATTTTTCCCTTCTCGTCTTTCAGGACAGCCACAATAGAGAGGATAATCGAGTACTCACCAACTAGGGCGGGACTATGGCTTGCAGGACCTTTCGCCCAAAGGCCTGGTCGCCTGCCGACACCAAGTCTACTCTATAATGTTTGACGAAGGTGGTGTAGCTGGACAAAGTTGCTGCCTTGCATATTTGTTCTGGCGTGGCTCCATCGGTTTCAGCCTGGGAAGCAGCCACTGCTCGTGTAGAGTGTGCCTTAATTCCTGTAGGGACCTCTTTACCAGACAAGGCATATGCTTGTTCAATAGCTAGTCTAAGCCATCTAGCGATTGTGCGCCGAGACGCTTTCTGTCCTTTAACTCCAGAAAATAAAACAAAAAGAGTCTGACTTCCTAAAATCTTTGGTCAGCTCTAAATAGTGTAGGATGCATCTCCTGACGTCCAACTTACTAAACCTAACTTCCCTTTCACCTGAGGGATTAGGGCAAAAAGAGGGTAGCACCACCTCCTGACTCCTGTGGAATCTAGAAGATACTTTGGGTAAAAAGGCCGGATCAGTCTTGAAAACAACTCGATCCGGAAAAAATACAAAAAGGGGGTCTAACTGACAAGGCTTCTATCTCGCTGACCCTCCTAGCAGTAGTCACTGCAACCAAAAAGACTGTCTTTAAAGTCAACTCCCTCAACAGACATCCGTCTAGAGGTTCAAAGGGAGACCCTGTTAGGGCCTGAAGAACTAAGGATAAATCCCACCTGGGGAAGGGGGGCCCCTGGGACGGTCTCTGTCTAGATAATGCTCTGAAGAACCGGATTACCCAGGAGTTACTGGCCAGTGGACTCTCTAGATATACACTAAGGGCAGAAACTTGACCCTTAAGGGTACTGACTGAAAGACCCTCATCTGCCCCACACTGTAGGAACTCCAATACTGAAGAGGGGTTCTGCACTGAACAGGAATATTCTAGGCACCATGCATTAAAGCGAAGCCAGACCCTCCTATAAATAGAGCGGGTTTCCTTCTTCCTGCTACTAAGAAGGGTGGCAGTTAACCTTTCAGAAAACCCTTTAGACCTTAGCAAGGTCTCCTCAGTAACCACGCCGCTAGGCTCCACCTGTGTGGGTATGGGCAAAGGACTGGACCCTGCGAGAGAAGATCCCTTGTGGATGGGAGGAAGAAGGGAGGTTCCATGGTCAGTTGTTTGAGGACCGAGAACCAAGCCCTTTTCGGCCAGTGAGGTGCCACTAGAATCAGAGAGGTGTTCTCCAGTTGGAACTTTCTTAGAACTGCCGGTAGAAGCACTGGAGGTGGGAAGGCATAACAAATCCCGAACCCCCAGCTCTGGGACAGGGCATCTACCCCCCTTGCTCCCTCTCCTTTGTTCCGGGAGAAAAAACAAGGGGTTTTCGCATTTTCTTTTGACGCAAACAGGTCTACCTCCGGAGAACCCCACCTCCTGACTAGGAGATGAAAAACGTCCTGACTGAGAGCCCACTCGCTCTCTCTCAGCTGACTTCGGCTGAGGAAATCTGCCGTCTTGTTTTCTATCCCTCTTAGGAAGATCGCTGATAATGACAGGGTGTTTGCTTCGGCCCAGTGAAGAATCCCTGATGTAATGGCCGACAGGACTACACTTCTCGTGCCGCCCTGTTTGTTCAGATAGGCCACAGCCGAAGCATTGTCCGACCGCACCTGGACGTGGTGACCCTGAAGCTCTTCCTGGAAGAATCTGAGGGCTAGACCGACCGCCATCAGCTCCTTCCAATTGGAGGACTTCCCCAACTCGGCATCTTTCCATACGCCCTGCGCTGGAAGGGACCCTAAGTGAGCCCCCCCAACCTCTGCCGCTTGCGTCCGTGGTTACCACCTGAGGAACCGGAATATGCCATAGCCGACCCTGCGATAAATTGGAAATCTTCCTCCACCACCAGAGGGACCTCTTTACCTGGGTTGGGACCTGCACTAGAGTATCTAGCCGCTCCAGATCGTGATCCCAGATTTTCAGGAGGAAAGCTTGCAGGGGCCGAAAGTGAAGGCCTGCCCATTGGACAGCCGGAAGGGTGGACGTGAGCAGGCCCAGGGTCGACATCAGAGACCTGATCGACACTTGCCGACTGCCCTGTAGGGTGGCCACCGCCCTGTAATTTTAGGGCCTTTTCCCTGGGGAGAAAGACCCTTAGGAGGGTGGAGTCCAAAAGGTACCCTAAGTAAGAAATTTGTTGAGACGGCGACAGGCTGGATTTTCCTAAGTTTAACAGCCACCCTAGACCCAATAGAGTCCTCTTGGTTAATTCCAGATCTCTGGATTGTTGTTCTGGAGAAGCCGCAAAAAGAAGCAGGTCGTCCAGGTAGGCTATGATGCCTACTCGCTGAAGACGCAGAAATGCTATGGGTTCTGCCAGGACCTTGGTGAACACGCGGGGTGAGGAGGATAGACCGAATGGCAAAGCCTGGAACTGAAGATGCATCACCTCCCCTCCTAGGTCTATCGCTAGGCGTAGATACCTCTGAGACCCCTCTGCGATGGGTACGTACAGGTACGCGTCCCTGAGGTCCAGGGAGACCATAAAGCAATTCTGTGGAAGGAGGGCCCTGACCGTAAAGATTGATTCCATACGGAACTTTTTGTATGCGATGGACCTGTTTAGGGGTTTCAAGTTTAGGATTAACCTGTACTTCCCTGAGGGTTTCCTCACCACAAAAATGTGTGAGTAAAATCCCTTCCCTTCCTCTGTCGCTGGAACCCTGAGGACCACGTCCTGGTTCTTAAGCTCTTTTAAGGCTCCAGTCAGGGCCTCTGATTTTTTCCCTGTTTCTGGGAAGTTGAGTGACCAGATATCTTTGGGGGGGAGGAGAAGAGAACTCTAGGAAGTACCCCCTCCTTACTATCGCCAGGACATACCTGTTGGGGGAAATTGATTCCCAGTGTGGGAGGAAGGCCCCCAAACTTCCCCCCACCCTGACCTGGGAGTCACTGTTTTTTTGCGGGCTGGTCAGGAGGGCGAAAAATCGCTCCTCTGCCCCTTCCCCTAGGCGTCCAGATTCTCTTCTGAACTTCTGGCTTTGGGACCTCCGAGTGCCTTTGGGGACGAAACCCCCTCCCCTTTACTGAAGCCTTACGTCTCTGGGGAAAGGACTTCTTTCTGTCAGCTGTACGAGCCAAGACTGACTCAAGACCCGGGCCAAACAGGAGATCCCCTGTAAGAGGTATCCCGCACAGCTTGGATTAGGAAGCTAGGTCCCCTGGCCAAGTTTTGAGCCAGAGGGCTCTCCTGGCAGAGTTGGCCAGAGCTGCCGACCTGGCTGACATGCGGACGGATTCAGCCGATGCGTCCGCAATGTAAGCGATGCCTCGTAACATTGTAGGGAAGGAGGACAATATGGTCTCCTTATCCGTCCCGGCCTCAATGTGCTCCTGGATTTTAGAGAGCCAATGTTCTAAGTTACGGGCCACCACTGTGACAGCTAATTCTGGCTTGAGGTTCCCAATAACCGAGTCCCATGTTTTTTTCAAGAGGGAATCCATTCTCTTGTCCATTGCATCAGGAAGAGTTCCCATATCCTCGAAAGCCAAGACAGTATTTCTGGATACTTGGGAGAACGCCGCATCCAATTTAGGCACTTTGTTCCAAATGGATGCAGGATCTTCAGAAAATGGGAACCTCCTTTTAAGGGACTGGGAAAAAAAGGGCTTCCTTTCGGGGTCCTGCCACTCCTTTTTGATAGTATCAGTTAGAAGGTCATGTACAGGAAAAACCCTTCTCTTCTGTTCCCCCAGACCTTTGTACATTTGGTCATGAAGGCTAAGAGGTTTACTTTCGGCCTGAATGCCCAGAGTCGTGTAAATGGCCCCTAACAAGTCCTCAACTTCATCAAGGGACAGTTTATATCTCGAGGGCTTCCTGGAATCCCCGTCCTGGTCCTCATCATCTGACTCTGCCTGAGAACCCGAGGCCACACTCTCCCCTGAGAGTACTGCCTGGGAAGGACCTGCAAGATCAACTGTCGTTGCTGTATGATCAGGTGTGACAGGAGCAAGACCCTGTTCAACTGATTGGGTTGTAACCTGTGTGGGGACAGTGGGAGGTTGCAGCCTTTCAAACAAAGATTTGAAGGAAGCGAAAGTGGAGGAAAGCTCCTTAACAGAGGCTGCTAGGCTACCTTCCTGCTCTTCATCCCTTTCCCTGACCAAGGAGTGAATGCATTTCTTACACAACACTTTGGACCAAGACTCAGGAAGAGTGTCCCTACAGGAGGCACATTTCTTTTTTGAACCGTGAGTCTTCCCTGTCTTTTCCAGGCTCTTCTGAAAGACATAGGAACAAGGGGCCCCACACATTAACATCCAAAAAAGAAAAACATTTTTTTTTTTTTTAAAACACAAAAAAAACATATGGGTTACAACCCTGGGGAAACTCTAAAAACAGACCCTCCTGCTAGGTTCCCCTATGGTCCCCCCCCCCCAACCACCAAGGGGGAATAGTGGGGTGAAAGACCAGGCCTAAGGTTTAGGGACCCCTCCCCAGGGAACTCTTACCTGGCTGGAGGAAGCGTCCTTGGTCGTGCCCCCTTCCGGAGAAGTCGCCGACATCCTGGGGTGGTTGCGCTGTGTCAACTTGCCCCAGCAAGCTTCAGACTCCTCCAGCAAACACGCTGGGCCTCTATCAGCGCCGCGACCCGGAACCGGAAGTCGCAGATCAAAGGGGAGGCTTCCGACACGCCGTTGATGACGTCACCCGCCACTCAGCCCGCGAATTTGGAAAAAAGTATGCGGCCTGTAAAAAAAAAAACAGGGCGTCCTGGAGGCCTCCCCCGCCATGGTCCTGTGGACACGATAGGGGTCCCCCCTCAAGCCATCTGCCGCGCTCGACCAGGATTGGGGTGCGTCTGGCGGTGAGTACCAGCCAAAAAGGATTTTTTCCTTAGGAGGCCCCTGCTCCCTTGGTAGGAGAAAAAAAAGGGATTTTTAAATACAGCTTACCTGTAAAATCCTTTTCTTGGAGTACATCACGGGACACAGAGCGGCATATTCATTACTATATGGGTTATATGGAGTACCTTCAGGTGTGGACACTGGCAATCTCAAACAAACAGGAAGTCCCTCCCTATATAACCCCCTCCCCTAGAGGGAGTCCCTCAGTTTTGTAGCAAGCAGTATGCCTCCCAAAATGTTCCCAAAAAGAGGGGTGGGAGCTCTGTGTCCCGTGATGTACTCCAAGAAAAGGATTTTACAGGTAAGCTGTATTTAAAAATCCCTTTTTCTTTCTCGTACATCACGGGACACAGAGCGGCATATTCATTACTATATGGGATGTCCGAAAGCAATGCTTTAATGAGGGGAGGGAGACATCTTCCAAAGAAGGATTTAATTTAGAGGTATACTCAAATACTAGTAAATCCAACTTAAACGAGAAATGTAAATCTCAAATCAAATCAAGGGAGCCCCCTCAGATCCTGAGGAGCTTGAATCGCGGCCTGTAGTACTGACTGCCCAAAGGCTGTATCCGCATTCCTTCTTACGTCCATTTGATAAAATGTTGTAAACATGTGGACTGACGACCACGTTGCTGCCTTGCATATTCGAGCCATAGAGATCTGATGATGATGTGCTGCCCAGGAGGTGCCCATGGCCCTGGTAGAATGGGCCTTTGCCGACAAAGGAGGAGGCAACCTCTTCAAACCGCAGGCCTGAACGATTAATTGTTTAATCCATCTTGCGATGGTGGATCAAGCAGCTGCCTGACCCATCTTGGGCCCTTCCGGTAAAACGAACACCACATCTGTTTTCCGAACCTTCTCTGTAGCTTTAAGATAGGCCTTTATGGCCCTGACAATATCCAACGTATGCAGCAACCCCTCCTTTCTAGAGGTGGGTTTTGGAAGAAGGATGGAAGTACCACATCCTGGTTCAGGTGGAAACTGGATATAACCTTTGGTAGAAAGGAAGAATGAGGACGGAACCCCGCCCTATCCTTATGTAAAATGAGATATATATGGTTCCTTACAAGATAAGGCTGCCAATTCCGATACTCTCCTGGCCGAAACTATGGTGATCAGAAATACCGACTTTCTAGTCAGTAAAACCAAGGTACCTCAGCCAACGGCTCAAGGGGTTGTTTCTGTAGAGTTGACAGAACAAGATTTAAGTCCCATGGACAAAGTGGTGATTTGACCGGAGGATTAACACGTAAGACTCCCTGTACGAAGATCTTAACCAGCGAGTGGGCGGCCAGCGGCCTCTGAAATCACACTGATAAGGCTGAAATCTGTCCCTAGATCGTGCTTAATGCCAGGACTTTATCCACTCCTAGCTGGAGGAAACGTAATACTCTATCAATGGTATACTTGCGGGAAACCCATCTCTTAGCCTCACACCAGCCTACGTAGGCCCTCCAAACCCTGTAACAAAATTACCTGGAGGCCGGCTTTCTAGCCTCAATGAGGGTAGGGATTACCTGCCTAGACAGACCTCTACCCCTGAGAATCAGGGATTCAGCCGCCAGGCCGTCAAATTTAGACGCCGTAATGCAGGGTGGAGGATCGGGCCTTGTGAGAGTAGGTCTGGCCCTAGAGGAAGAGTCCAAGGGCCTTCCGCTGCCAATTTCAGGACTAGTGAGTACCATGCCCTCCGGTACCAAGCTGGGGCTACCAGGATAACCAGCCTGTGGTATGATCCTGCGCCACAGGCGGGGTAGTAACTGCAGTGGGGGAAATGCATATAGAAGTTATGATTGATGCCAAGGGCAAACCAACACATCGGTTCCGCAGGCCATAGGGTCCCTCGTTCGAGACATGAACCTGTCTAGCTTCTTGTTGAATCCTGATGCCATGACCTCCACGTCTGGCACTCCCCACTTCTGGCAGATTGTCTGAAAAAAAACTTGTGGATGCAGAGACCACTCCCCCGGCGACAGGGTTTGGCGACTTAGGAAGTACGCCTGCAGGTTGTCCACCTCGGGAATGAATGTCGCCGATATGCAGGGTACATAAACCTCTGCCCACCGAAAAAACCAAGCTCCTCTCACTCTGAGTGGCTTGACTCTTGGTTCCCCCTTGGTGGTTCACCTATATGCCACCGCTGTGGCCTTGTCTAAATGACTTCTCACCGAGGACCCCTGTAATCTGGATGTCTACGCCAGGAGGGCTAGCTGAGCCGCTCAGAACTCCCAGACCTTGATGGGCAGCTGCCTCTCCGCCTCTGCCCAAGTTCCTTGGCGAGTGAACTTGTTCAAGACCGCTCTCCAGCCTTCCAGACCACTGGGCAGAACCAAGCTGCTAGAATTGCTGCCTGTAGGACACGAGCGTGGAAGCGTGTGGTATTGCCTCGAACATGGCCATCGCATACATAGGCGAATAGTTGGCTCTTTTTTGCTTAGAACCAACTGAATCAATCTCTTGATAGCCTCGACCTTTACCAGGGGCAGGAACATCCATCTTCTGTTCTGTGTCTAATCTCGTGCCGAGATATTCCAACTGCCTTGTAGGTTGAAATGCTGATCTATCCCCGGTTTAGGACTCAGCCGAACCTCTCGAGGTACTGAACCATGAGGGCTACTACGCATTCCACCAAGGAAGCGAGTGATCTTATGATTAAGAGGTCGTCCAGGTATGCTAGGACCGAGATCCCTTGGATCCTTTGGACTGACTAGAATAGGAGCTAGGACCTTCGTGAATACCCGGGGGCCGTAGCCAGCCCGAAGGGGGGCGCCACAAATTGGAAGTGACGCTGTATCACTGCGAAGCGTAAAAACAAAAATATTTGATGTGGCTGAAAGACCTGGTACATGAAGGTAACCCTCCTTTATGTCTATAAAAGCCCGATCCTTCTGGAGTGTGGCGGCTGCTGGCCAAACGGATTCTATCCAGAAAGAGCGAACCCTTAGGTAAGCATTTAAACCTTTTAGGTCCAAATTTGGTCTGACATTGCCGATGAGCCTTGGTATGACAAACAGATTGGAATAGAAACCTAGCCCCTGTTCCTGGGCTGGTACCTCTACCATTATGCCCTGGTAAAGCAGGTGATCCAATGCTGCCCGCATTGAGGCCTTCCTTGTGGAGGAAATTTTAGAAATTCTAATCTGTAGCCTGCGGCCACAGATGATCGGACCCCCTCTGTCGGGGACCGATCCCCAGAGGCCTGTCCTTGCGATCCATTGTTAAAAGTTTGATCGCGCAGGAGGACCGTACTGCCTGAAATTTGAGGGCCCTGGAACCGGGGGGAGCTGCCCTTTAAAACGCAGGACCCCGGAACTTCCTTTGACTGATAAAAGGGTACTTTTGCCACTTGAAACAGTCTGAATGTATTTATCCAGATCTTTCCATGGAAGGGAAAACCTGCCAGCAGTCTTTTACATGGGGCTCGGCCGCCCAGTTCTTCAACCAAAAGAGCCTTCTCATATGCACTAAAAATAGTGACAACGAGACGCCTGCTGGATGGAGTCTTTTTATAGCTTCTACCGCAAAGCACAGAGCTCTGGGAATATCCAATAACTCCTCTGCCTATCGGGCAGGGATGTCTAAGCATCTGTTTTGTCTGGTTCCTTAATGCCTGAAAAAAACTCCAATTGTAGCCACTGCTGGCTGTAGCCAGGGATGCTGGAAAAAGTGTCTCTAAACGTTTATCGACCGGGACCTTAAACATTTGTATGTTTCCCCTTAGGCCAGTTAATGATTTATTCACCCATGAGATGGCTGCGTCCACCGTTGGGAGCGCCCCCTTTTTTTAGAAAAATGTCTTTTCCATAGGGTAAATAACAGAAAACCTTCCAGGTGGTCTCCCATCCAGGCACTAACCAGGCCCTACCCTGCTTAGCCTCCGAGATCAGACGAGATCGGGCGCTTTCCGGGAGATGCGGCCTCAAGGACCTCACGGGTAGTTGAAAAGCAGTGCCCGAACCGGGACCTGAACCCTCAGATCAAAAGTCCGATGCTCTACCAACTGAGCCATCCGGGCCCCTTTTAAAGAGCACTTGGTCAGGGGAAAGAGTGCCTGCAAGCACAAATATTTCCTGGCAGACGTGCATAAAGACTACCCTCTCGTCAGCTTTAGGCGGCAGAAAAAATTCTGTCCGGTCGTCCCAATCCTGGAAAAAACAATTCCTCTAACAGAGGATGGGCCAGAAAAGCTGCGTTGCTTAAAGGCGCTTTTAAAAGAACCCAAAGAGGATACCGCAGGAACCTGAGGCTCTGGAAATGGCAAATTGAATGCCAAGCGGACCATGTCTGTCAAAGACTGGACCCACAGACTCTCCGCCTGGGAGGCTGAAAACGATTCTACAGTGGTAGATCCTCTAGGTTCTGTCCCTTTTGGCGATGGGGATCTAGTCCGCTTCTTGCCAGAAAAAGAGCCAGCGATCATAGCTGTTAACCTCTTTTCTCTAGCCCCCCTAGGGTGACGGCTAGCATCTCCTCTGTGATAACACAGGGTTGGGCCGACCTGGGCCAGCCTCAGCACCAGACCCCCTTAATGGCTTATCCAGGGTGACCCCTATAGGAATAACCTGTGGGGAAAGTATTGGCATATTATCAGAACCAGAGGAGGAACCCCTTTGTCTTTGCCCTTTTCTCTTTATTTTTATTTTATTTTATTTATTTTTTTGTGTTTTGATCCTGAACCCTTGGAAGCCATAATACAAAACCGAAGGACTCCGCTTACAACAACAGACTGTTATAGCCAGGAGTACAAAAAAATAAGGTTTAGGGGACAATAGGATCACTAATGCCCCAAAACCGGTGGGGCTCAGTATGTTTTCTTTTATATATTATTCACCACATACAGCCCCACCCCCAACATGTTTGCCAGCATTCAACCTGTTGCCAAGGGGATTTTGGCTTAACAAAAAGTATTGGAGCTGACTCCAGCATGTAGTACCCCTTCTCGCCACCGGGAGTCACTGTGCTGCCAGCTCTACGTCCTCTCTCTCCAGCTCAGCTCTGAACTGAGCTAAGAACGCGCCTGCTGTGTATAACAGCAATTAAAGGCACGCCCACTCTACACTGCAGTCACACTCCCCGCCCCCCCCCCCCCCTCCCGAACGGCGCAAAAATTTTCTATATGCATGCGCGCGTGCACGCGCGCGCGCGACTGTCGGGGGAGGAGAGCCCAGGAGGAGACGCACTCTGGAGCCCAGGAATGCAGGTTGGAGGACGCATCAGGCGGCAGATTTGAATCCCGGCAAGGTAAGGCTAACACAGGCCCCTAAGGAGTCCCTTTAGCCTAGAGACAGATCTTTTTTTTTTTTTTTTTTTTTAAAAGATCTTCAACCAGCGAGCAGCAGGTAGCTAGCAAACATACATAGATAGGTAGGGGGATCAAGTTATGGGGGGGAAACATTTCAGGGCATCCTGTCTATCAGACATAGTGACCATGGTGCCAATGCAGAGCATACTCAGGCTACCCCCCTTAAGATCTCCCCTGGAGAGCCTGCTGTCGAACCAAGTCCCGCAGGCTCCCCTCTTACCTGCTCCATGCCGCAGGACGTTTTGCAAAACGGTCCAATCTTCTCCCATCTCCGTGGGTAGCGTAGTAGACCTTCAGGCCCTGGGGTCCTATGAAGGTACCCACTGTCCTGGACCTATATAGCACCCTGGCAAACAGGAACTTATGGTCTTTACAAACTCCAAGTCCTGGGCCCAGGGTCCAGCCCTCCAAAGAGGAGCATTATAGGCAAAACCCCACGGTTTGGGGCCCGGGTACTGTCCACTTTGGCACTGAGGCTCCTTGGACAGATCCGGTTAGCCCGCCCTTAATCCCAAGGATGTGGAGCAAAGCTATTCCGTGACCAACACCTAAGACACTGGCGAAAAAACTGAGGGACTCCCTCTAGGGGAGGGGGTTATATAGGGAGGGACTTCCTGTTTGTTTGAGATTGCCAGTGTCCACACCTGAAGGTACTCCATATAACCCATATAGTAATGAATATGCCGCTCTGTGTCCCGTGATGTACGAGAAAGAAAACAGCCACAGTCCCCTGACTGCACCGGCCTAGGTTCCTCTGCAGTGTCTCCCCACCGGAGGAAACACTAAGAACTGAGGTCTGGCAGGGGGAGGAGAGTTCTTAAAGGCTGTGCAGTGTTTCCTAAGGAAGAGGAGGAGCCTATCTCTCTCTATTGTGGCTGTCCTGAAAGACGAGAAGGGAAATCCAAGCGTAAACTTTTTTTTTTATAGACAAAAATCATATGAGCACGGAGAGAGAGAGCCGGGAGGTTACTGGCCTACATGGTGCACTGCAAGGAGAGACCCCCAGTGGCCATTTCACTTAGCTCTCCTGGTGATGTACTTGTGACAGAGCCTACACGGGTTGCGTCGCTGTTTAGGGACTTTTTTGCCAATTTGTATGCAACTGTGGCTCCGGACGACGACTCCCTGATAGAAGCCTTCCTTGCGAGCCTGCCCATCCCTCGGTTGACCGAGGAGCAGGTCAGCGACCTGGAAGCACCACTGACAGAAGAGGAGATCTCCAGGGCAATAGCGGAGCTCCCCGATTCTAAGGCCCCGGGTTCGGACAGCCTGCCTGCGGAGTTCTACTCTACCTATTTAGAAGTATTGGTGCCCAGGCTTATTGCTCTTTATGCCTCCATATTTGAAAGTTCTGAACTCCCAACCTCTATGCAAGAGGCCACTATAATACTACTCCCCAAACCTGGCAAGGACCCACACCTCCCGGAATCTTATCGCCCCATTTCATTGCTTCAGGTGTACGTCAAGATACTAGCAAAAGTGCTTGCTCTCCGCCTGAACGCTGGGATTCTATCCCTGGTTCATGAGGACCAGGCCGGCTTTATGCCGAGCCAGAACACTTCTTTTAATCTCAGGAGACTGTTCATTAACCTTCAGACGACACACGGCAACCCGGGATCCAGGGTAATTGTAGCCTTGGATACCGCCAAGGCATTCAGTTGAGTGGAGGCATCTTTGGACATGTTTAGACAGGTTGGCCTGGGCCCTAGGTTTATAAAATGGGTGCAGCTCCTCTACCAAAGTCCGGTGGCCAGGGTTCCTGCCAATGGATGGCCCTCGGAACAGTTTTCCCTATCTAGGGGCACGAGACAGGGGTACCCCCTGTCGCCGTTGCTTTATGCACTGGTGGCAGAACCCCTCACAATAGCCACCCGGTCGCATTCAGGGATAGAGGGACTGCAGAGAGGAGGGGTGGTGGAAAAAATCAGCACTTACGCAGACAACACCCTATTATACCTAGATCACTCAGGTAGACCCCTGCCTATTGTTTTGGACCTAATAGAATGTTTCGGGGCTGTTTCTGGCTTCCGGATTAATTGGGATAAATCCCAGATACTCCCTCTAGACCAGTGTTTTTCAACTCCAGTCCTCAAGGCACACCAACAGGTCATGTTTTCAGGCTTTCCATTATTTTGCACAGGTGATTTGATCAGTTTCACTGCCTTAGTAATCACCACAGCCATTTCATCTGAGGGAAATCCTGAAAACTTGACCTGTTGGTGTGCCTTGAGGACTGGAGTTGAAAAACACTGCTCTAGACCACTTCTGCAGCCCCGAGACAGAGCACTGCTACCCCTTCAGAGGGTGGATACCATCGAGTACTTGGGCATACGGACCACCCGTAACCCTGCGGACTACGTCCCACTCAATATCACGCCACTATATGACATGCTAAAACAAAAGACACAGGTGTGGGCTCGCCTCCCATTGAGAGTAATGGGTCGCATAAACCTTGTGAAAATGGTCCTTTTGCCTAGGATACTTTACATGATATGGCACTCCCCGGTGTGCCTGGTGCTAAGACACAAACTCCCGTTGGCATTGGCTACAGAACCCAACAGACCTAGCTGGAGTAGCACTACCCGACTTTAAAGCCTACTATCTGGCTGCCAAGCTGTCACAGATCTTCCATATTGACAAGGTGGACAGAAATAGGTTCCTTCACTTCCTATGCCCGCAGTGGATGCGACCGACACAAGACCCAATGTTAGCAGTAGTGGGGGACGGAAGACCACTGACGGATCGCCAGTCAGTACTATACCAATACCGAAAGGTGTGGAGTATGGCTTCAGACAGATTGAATGTTGCAATGCCACAAGGATACACATCCCTATGGCATAACAAGACCCTACATGGGTTTGACCTTATTCAGGAGAGTGGAGCTCTAGGGGGAAATTTAGCTTGTCCCATATCACCACTGACAGGAAACTAAATTCTTTCAACAGTCTTCAAACTGAGTTTGACTTGCCGAACTGGATGTACTTCCGATATGTCCAGCTCCTTACGCTCCCAATTCCCTCGAGACGACCTGGTCCTCACCGACAACCCCTTAATGGCGGCAATAAAGTACCCTGATCCCAAAAAACTGATCTCTCAATTCCACACAATGCTGGCACTCCCAAAGGCGACCACAATGGCATATGTCCTGAAATCCAGGTGGGAGGGGGGAGGTGGGTACATTGGAGGATGATGAATGGAGTGATGCCCTGGAAACATGTAAATTAGTCTCCCCAAAACTGTCGGACCGACTTACACAAATCTTCATCACACACAGCGCTTACACCGCTTAGGATCTCTAGATACAAGAGGGACCACCCTGCTACCTGCCCAATGTGCGGCCAAGTAGTGGACACCTTTTACCTCTTACTGTGGCAATGCCCCAAAATCCAGGCGTTCTTGGAACAGGTCGTAAGATTTCTTCACAACACAATGGGCTCTCCCATAACTTTGCAGCCAAAGCCGTGTCTTCTGGGAATTTTCCCGGACACGGAACTCAACAAATGTACTTATGTATTCCTACACGAAACACTATTTGCTGCACGAAAAGTCATAGCCAGGGTCTGGATGAGGCCCAACCCGCCGGAGTTCTCGCACTGGATGGCGGAGGTCAATGGTGTGCTGCCCTTTAAGAAATTGGTATACTCTCATAGGGGGTGCCCCTCAAAATATAATAAGGTATGGGATAGGTGGCTTAGGGAAACAGCAACTTGTATTTGATCATGCCCGACCAGGGTATGGCACTTAGATATCCCAGGATCTTCTTTGGTTTATTTACATCAGGGAGGGGATCGTATGTTGCAGCGCAATATGTATACTATATGGATTTGACCAACTGCTCACGGTACCACTGACTAAGACACAACCTCTCAAAGCTGCTGCAGGATAACTATTAATATCATATATTAATAAAAATAATAAAATAAAATATTACATTTTTCGATTACCTTTAAAATCATATTCACATCAAGAACTATATTTGCCCAGTCTGCAGTGTCCATCGTTGAGTTTTGCAGCTCAGCTTCCTCTTGGTCTACAAAGCATTCAAAGATTATATCCATCTGTGATACCTGTGTTGAAAAAAAAAAATATGGGAAACTATTACGAAAAAAAATTAAAAGTGAAGCTAAAAATATAAAATTATTACAGCAAATTTTAAAACCCTGTGTTTTGATCAAGGTAAATGACAGACACCATTTGTTGATATGCATTCATCCTCAGACATCTTTAACCCCCCTGCCGGTATCCCCGAGCGCGATTCGGGTTGGATTTTTCAGGCAAATATCGATATCCCCGAATCGCGCTCGGGGTGAATGCAGAGCCTGCAGCGCGCGCTGGCTTACCTTGGATCCAGGCTGGGTATACTGTACTTACCTTGTCCCTGGATCCAGCGATGCATCCCCGCTGTGTGAGTGAGTGGAGTCCTCCATTCGGCTCACACCGTGCCCGCGCGCCGCTGATCTCCGTTTCCTGCGACGTAACGGCGCACGGGGGCGGAGACCGGCGGCAAATTCAAAAATGTAAACAAACACATTACATACAGAATACTGTCATCTTATAGATTACAGTACTGTTGATTTGGACAGACAAAACTGTCAGTTTCTTTGGTATCTGCTTCCTGGCCAAATCTGATAAGAAGTGAATAATTGCATGCATGCATAGAATAATTTCACACTGACAAAAGCTGCAGTTTGAAATACTTCCTCTTTTTTATTTTGGTCTCGGATTAATATATGGTTAATGACGCGCATATTCTTGAATATCCAACCTGCTCATTAATACGTAATATTAGTCTTGTGACGTTCTGATTTTGTGAGCTATTAACTATTTTGTGTTAGGATGGTGCGAAGCATGAAGCAACAATGCTATATATATATATTTGGTTTGTCTGATGTCTGATGTCTGGTTTTCTGTGGTTCGATATCCGGGGCTTTCTTTCGCCGATCTATTTTCGACTTGTTTTGCAGACAGAGTTCCCCTTTTTCGTCAGATCTTGTGACACATATCTGATAGCAGCATCATGTGAGCAAGGATTGCAAGGGTTGTATAAGATCATTACAAATTATGACTATGTATGATAGCAATCAATAACATATAGAGTATATAGGATATATATGAGATATAGAGCATGTGGAGCATGTGTTTGCGCATTAAAATAAGCATTTCACCATCTTCCTTTGGCCATTTTTAGCATATCCACAACAGTTTTCCCCCCTTGAAATGCCTATTTTAATCTATTTTAATCTGTTCCTATCTTATCCCAAGATTCCCCACCCCAGGGCGCGCGGAGTCTAAGGTCCAGCAGGTGTTCCCCAGAGCCTCTAGTGGTGAGGATGGATTTCGCTGCAGCTGAACCCAGGTCGCGGCCCTTGGGTTCCCTACCCTGTCTGTCCCTGTTGTCCTGCCTACTCATGATGTGAGACTGGGAATGTCTGTAGTGGAATGTGTGGTCCTTCGTACTCATCTTCCTCGTGTCCTACATCTTGGTTCACGAATGTGGGGATTCCTTGTTCCACCGCTTTTTCTATACATTTCTTCAGACAAGGGAGTATGCAACAAATTACCAGAGCAAGGAGGAATAGGACGATTAATATAGTTACTCCTATTTGGGTTAAAATTCTCTGCCACCCGTTCATCCAACTGAAGTATTGGTCCCATGGGTCTGTGATGCCTGAATTTTTCTTTAATTCAACTGACAGATTCTTTAACTTTTTAAGAGCTACAGTGACTTGGCCATTCGGGCCGGTGTTGTCTGGGATATAGGTACCTGCATGTCTCCACATATCCAATACACATCCCCCAAGGATTGACTTTGATTTTGTACTAAGTTAGCCGGGACGTGACTGTAGGATGCACAGTAACCTTTGGAAAAGTTGCCTAGGTTTTTACCCCTCCCTTCATGGTGAGCATAACAAGTGTAGTTTCCAGGGTATATGGTGATAGCTATCTTGGGTATTGTGTCCCTAGTGTCTATGGGATATTCCTTTTTCCATTTCTCACATGGTAACTGGTTAGTGGAAATGTTTGTGTAGAGGCTTAGGAAGCACTCTTCCTCCTTTTTAGGTATAACTAACGGGACTGTACCTAAATGTGGCCTAGCACTACCACAGACATAGCAGTTGGTTTTATTATGTTTACTGGCGCTATATCTCATCCATTCTAGCCAGAGATTGACTTCCGAAAGGCCGGTTTCAACCTCCATTGTATCTTTAAAGGTAGGATCCGCTATTGCAACCATGTCCCCCAGGGTCTGTACATGGGGCTTCAAGGGGTTTGGTGGGGGCACATTCTTGACTGGCTGCCATTCATTGTTGTTGTACATATCTTCCAAACGGAAAGATCCTCTATGACCCCAGTGACCCCCTCCGAACCACCACCCCAACACATACTCTCCCTTATCGGATGGGCTCGGATTCCGTATGTTTAGAACTAGTGTTATACTGGGTTTTGGTTTGGTGAGGGTGAGACGGGTTAGCAAAGGCTCCCCCTGGCTGTCTTTACTGTCATAGGCTGGTTGAGGTTTATATCCCCAGGGTGTCCCTGTGTTCCAAGCTGCTGCTCCCCAACTGTCACAATTCTTTCCCCACGACCCTTTAGTGACACATATATATCCCTCTCCGTCACCTTTTTCATACCGTTCTGACCTGCTGTTATGCTCTGGACACGGGAGTATCTTACACGGGTGGAAATCAAATGTGGCTACATGGGTATCAGATGAATTATACCAAAGAATAACCTTCCCATCTTTCTTAGTGATGGCTGCATGTTGTGCCCTAGTCAAACCACACAGACAAAGGATATATAGGATCATGATTTATCTTTTTCCTGCTTCCTCGGGTATGGAAGCCTTCTTACAATGGGAGGCGTGTATCCAGGTGTTCTTCCCTGCAACTTTCACCGATGTAGCTGTTATTAGGAGGACCTGGAAGGGACCATCATATCTTGGTTCAAGAGGGTGTTTTCTCACAAATTTCTTTATCATAACCCAATCACCGGGGACCAGCTTGTGTGTTCCTGTATCTAACTCAGGATCTGGAATGGAAGAGAAAACTTTTGCATGGATACGGGTTAATTCGCGAGACAAAGCAGTCACATAATCAGTTAATACATCGGATTGTAACTGTAATTGCTGTGGATAATAACACCCTAATCTCGGTGCTGAACCAAACAGTATTTCATAAGGAGATAAACCATGGCTCTCTTTAGGAGTGTATCTTACACTGAACAGGGCAATGGGTAGACTGTCTGGCCAGCTCATCCCAGTCTCCTGAGACATTTTCAACATTCGGGATTTTATTGTGCCATTCAATCTCTCTACCTTCCCACTGCTCTGAGGGTGATATGGGGTGTGGAAAGCCAGTGTGACCCCTAGGGCTGTCCATATTTCTTTGGTTAATGAGGCCATGAAAGCCGGCCCCTGATCACTCTCTATGACCTCTGGGACACCATATCTGCACACTATTTCCGTCAGAAGCTTCTTGGCTGTGGTCTTTGCTGTCATGTTGGTCACAGGGAATGCTTCAGGCCAGGAACTGAACATATCGACGATTACTAGAGCGTATTCATACCGGCCACTCTTTGGCATCTGAATGTGATCGATCTGTATTCGTTGAAAGGGATATTGAGCTTTAGCTAGATGTTTCACGGGTGTCTTTTCCGTTCTTCCTGGGTTGCACGTAGCACAAATGACGCATGACTTGCAGAAGTTGTTGGTAAGCGGGGTAATTCCCGGGGCCAGGTAGTATTTATTGATCAAAGAATTCATCAAGGTCTTCGACAGGTGAGAAGCACCATGAGCCCACTGCACCACAGCTGGGAACATGGACCGTGGTAAACATGGTCTCTTATTCACTTCCATGAGTCCATCCTTCAATATGGCTCCCTTCTTTGTCCATGTTCCTTTTTCCTCCTCACTTGCTGCCTCTTGCATTTCCTTCAAGCGTGCCCAATCCACAGGAGGGTTCTGCAAGATCATGGTGGCCTGTACCGCGTCTTGTGGCCAAGTTTCTTGTGTCAAAATGTTTTGTATCGGAGTGCCTTGGACGTCCACTCTGCATACGACTTCTCGCACACCTTTCGCGGCATGTTTTGCTGCAGTGTCTGCCAAGTGATTACCTCGTGCTTCTTGAGTATTCAGTCTGCCATGTGCCTTTACCTTGAGAACCGCCACTTGGGTAGGAAGAAGCAGAGCGCCAATCAGGTCCCTGACTGCTCCGCCAGCTTGCATGCCATGATTAGGGCCTGAAGTTCTGCTTCTTGTGCGGACTTAGAGGGGTGCAATGTAGAGGCATGGAGGATTGTGTCTTTGGTAGTGACAGCATATCCGGTATGGTACCTCCCTTCATGATCTGCATATCTTGATCCATCAACATAGATAGTCAGGTCAGGGTCATCCAGCGGCACTCTGCTAACTGTTGGCAGGTGTGTAGTTTCCATCTTCATCATTTCGAGACAGTCGTGAGGGGTATCGTATGGGTCGTTTCCCCCCTCGAGAAGTGGGAGCAAAGTGGACGGGTTGAGGGTGTTACACCTGAGGAGGGAGATGTTATCAGGGAGGAGCAAAGTACATTGTAGTCTGAGATGTCTTGCTGCTGACATATGTTTTGGTTGTACTTGGTTCAGCACAGCTGATATGTCATGAGGGGCTAGTAGGATGAGAAGGTGGCCCAGCACGAGATCTGCAGTTTTGTCCAGAAGGGCCTGGGCTGCAAAAACGGCTCTGAGGCAGGAGGGTGCCCCCCTAGCTACTGGATCCAATCGACAGGAATAGTATCCGATAGGTCTGAGTCTGTTATCATAAGATTGGGCCAGTACTCCGGTGGCGTGTCCTTCTCTCTCTGAGACGAATAGCTTGAAGCTTTTCTCATAGTCTGGAAGGCCAAGCGCAGGGGCCACAGATAGGATCTGTTTCAGAATTTCAAAGTTCGTAAGGGCCTTTGGTGGCAGTGTGAAAGGATCAGTCTTCAGAGCATCATAGAGTGGTTGCATTAGCAGAGATGCTTCTGGAATCCAAGAACGACAATAAGATATTAGGCCCAAAAATGCATGGAGAGACTTGTGGCCAGCTGGCACCGGAATTGCCTTGATCACAGCTATTCGCTCTTGAGTAAGATGTCTTACACCTTGTGAGATACAATGTCCAAGAAAGACCACTGTTTGCTTGCACCACTGAATCTTCTGCTTTGACGCTTTACAACCTTGTTCGGCCAGGTAACAGAGAAGGTCTTCAGAATGGGCTGCAGCATCATCTTGACTGGCGGTCCTCCTGAATCTTTGTATGCTGCGATCATGGTTGTGTATGACACAGGCTTGCTAAATTCCTATGGGTCCATATGGCCAAAAAAAGGAGGAGGAGGAGGAGGCCAATCATTAGGTGCTGAGCTGGAATTCCCCTGGACATTTTGTCCTTGGTGATGTTGAGCATCTCCCCTTCTTGGGCCGTCTCCATGATCGGGCTGTCTTCGATCGGGTCTCCACGGGCTTCGGCATTGTCTCCGAAAGTGTCCGGGCCTCCCACAGTTGTAACAGCAGACTCGCGAGTTTCGTGCTTGTGGTGGCGGATATGGTGTGTCAGAAGCCAACATGAGAGGGACTGCCTTCCTATTACCCTGTAAGGACTCTATACCCTTTGCTACCAGTAGTAGAGTGTCAAGAGGTAACACTCTGTATTCTGGTCGAGATAGTAGCAGGCCTTTCCGGATTGCTTCCCTGAGGCCTGCTACAAATGCAGAGGATAGCATCTGTGTATGTGCCTTGTTCTGTGTGCTGAACCCCAAATCAGTGAACACCTGTAACATCCTAGTATGGAATTTCTCAACTGATTCAGCCTTGTCTTGTGTAATGTCTTGTATGCTTGTTGCTTGGTCTGCCAGGCGGTCACGTGCCCATCGTGGTAACTGTGTTACAAACTCACATCCCGAACCATATGTATTGTCAGGGACGCCACTGTCCACCCTAAAACACCTTTCCATTACTGGCCAGTAAGCATCCCCTGCTTTGATTTCACACAGGCTTACCAGGTCCCGCCAGGCACAGGAGTATGCCTTCTGGATCTGGGCAATCCTTCTGTAAAATGGCATGGGCTGTTTCTCAGGGTCTGGTAGACTGGTTACAAGGGATGATGCTTGTTGTGGGTTAAAGGTCACATACATCATGGGTGCGCCTAATGGTGCAGGCGGCATTTCCCCCCTTGGTATGTGAGGTATGTGAGGCTGCAACCCATGGGGTGGAAGTCTCCAGTCATTCCCCTGTTGTGGCAGTTGAAGAGGTAGTCCCCTATTCGGTGGGGGGGGACCATACTGTATGGTGTCATGCGAATCACCTGTGGGTCTTCCTGAGACATTTGCCATGTCCTCGGAGAAGGGTTGTGAAAGAGGAGGGGAATACAGTGGGAGTGAGTACCTAGCACCCACTCTGGCTTTCTGCACTGCTCCCAAAGGGCCTGCGGATGTAGGCCGTGCTGCTGTGGATGTGGGATGGGGATGTGAGGATGTCACTTGGTCAGATTCCATAGAGATTTCCTGCAGCGCCCTTTGAGGTGGCTGGTAGGGGGAGTGTACTGGTTCATGGCCCTGGTGTCCACATTCGACAGGCCTCCGGACACTATAATCTGAGTTGGGCCATGGCTCCCATGACTGGCTGAACTAGGGGTGGTTGCAGTTGGATTGATGCCCCCCTTGGTCACTACTACTTCTTGGAGCTCAGGTGAGTGGCAGTGACTGCCACTGCTTGCCTCTGCCCCGTCCTCATCATCTTCTAACATCATTAATGGGTTAACGTGGTTAGCATCTTCCCTGTAATATGCTCCGGTCTGGTCTAACACTGGGCATATAGGGATGGGTGTACCAATATGGCCGTCACAGGAAGTAGTCATAGGGAGTCTTCCTGTGTGCTGAGAGGGTGTGTCACCACTGTTGGGTGTAGCAAGATGGCCACCATCCCGGGGAGGTGCCGTGGGTGGTAAGGGAGGTGGTACATTGGGGCGGAGCCTGATGGGAGGGTCAAGCGAGGGGGTGGTTTCTGAGGGGCAGGGTTTCCTGTCTTGTGTTCGGACTCCATTATAGGGTGGTGGCCTTTCGGCCAATGTACTTTCTGGTTTATGATACACATATACAATATATCCATGTTGATTTGTCTCTCGCTCTACAAACCCCTCCCCCTGAATGGCTTTCGATACTCTGTACCAGGCTTCAGCTGTAGCCAATAAGCCATGATCAGACAACAAACCCTTTTTTCGTTTTAACAATATCCGCCATTCCTCTGGTTGCAATCTTCCACCCATATGCATGTTGATGTCACATATTCTTGCAAGCTCGTTCACCTTCTTAACTGCTCCTCTTCCTTCCCTCTCTGCAACCAAGCTGCACGCTAAACTCCCTTCCACCGGCTTCTGTAATTTCTGTCCCATTTTTTTTTATCCCACTATATAAGGACAAAAACACTTGAGTTTTGGCTGCGTGTAATCTTGAAATCTTTCCCTCAGACCAGCAGCGCTGCCACTTCCTCTTTTTAAAAGTACACTTTCTCTCTTTTTTTTTTTGTTGAAAACGAAAGTGTCTTTAGGCTGCTGCAGACAAACAAAGCTTGTTTAACCAAGCAACAATTAAATTCAGTGCGTTCCTTCAAATATCATCTACGTGTTCTCACACTTCTCTGGCTGTTCTGGCTGGAGTGGACACCTTATAGGTAAGTATCCCCTTTCTCTAGCTTCACCTTCTATCGCTGGCAATGATGCACCGACTACAATTCTAACAGGGTAATGCACATTTAATCTGAACACTAACAGGTCTGGAACATCCACCAACAAAGGTTTCAGGCCAAGAATTTCCTCCCTGTACCCTGGGGTTATCACTTTCACCAGCCCCCAGCCTTCTAAATGAATTCCCAACAGTAGTCCACAGACACATTCATGACATGACATTCCTGGCTCATGCGATGGAAAGATGAGACCCCAGAACAACTGTCACAGGATTATCATGTACATCTTCCTACATGTACCTCTTATTTAATACCTGATACCCTGGCTATGCGCCCTCTCTCCGGCACACTTTGCATCAACCCTGAGAGAAGTTTGACCACGTTTCACAGCCAGTTATCGCATCTGTGACCCTATTCCGTTCTGCCTGTCTCATCAACCCACCAGAAGCCAGCACATGTAACAATAAACCAACAGGATATGTGACAACCGCAGTGAAGTACAGGATTATCAGGTCCTCACGGGATCCCCACGCAACTACTATGCGTTCTCCTGACGCCCCCTCCTGGTCATCCGTGCTTCACAGCACAATTATTTATCCCCCAGGAGGAGTTTGACCACGTCAATTCTCATCCGTGACTATATAATTAATCCCCTTATTCCCAACAGCCTTCACAAGCTTGACAGAACAGAACAGGAAACAAATATACAGGCAGCAGATACCAGTTATGCAGGTTCTTATAAATGACCTTCGGGCAAGCTATAAGCTATATATCACCTGCCTTTTCTGATCGAGGTAAGCCGACACGGGAACAAGAACCAACCAAAACCACGGGACAGGATATAAACAGTAGACAATATTAAAAGTCTTACCGTTCAGTCATCAGAGAGTGATCAATTCTCCGTGCCCTGTCGTCCGCGTTGGTTCGTCCCAGTTCCCTCTCGATCGGCTTGGCCCTTCGAATCAGGAAGCCCGATGGCCCTACGTTAGGCGCTAAATTGATTTGGACAGACAAAACTGTCAGTTTCTTTGGTATCTGCTTCCTGGCCAAATCTGATAAGAAGTGAATAATTGCATGCATGCATAGAATAATTTCACACTGACAAAAGCTGCAGTTTGAAATACTTCCTCTTTTTTATTTTGGTCTCGGATTAATATATGGTTAATGACGCGCATATTCTTGAATATCCAACCTGCTCATTAATACGTAATATTAGTCTTGTGACGTTCTGATTTTGTGAGCTATTAACTATTTTGTGTTAGGATGGTGCGAAGCATGAAGCAACAATGCTATATATATATATTTGGTTTGTCTGATGTCTGATGTCTGGTTTTCTGTGGTTCGATATCCGGGGCTTTCTTTCGCCGATCTATTTTCGACTTGTTTTGCAGACAGAGTTCCCCTTTTTCGTCAGATCTTGTGACACATATCTGATAGCAGCATCATGTGAGCAAGGATTGCAAGGGTTGTATAAGATCATTACAAATTATGACTATGTATGATAGCAATCAATAACATATAGAGTATATAGGATATATATGAGATATAGAGCATGTGGAGCATGTGTTTGCGCATTAAAATAAGCATTTCACCATCTTCCTTTGGCCATTTTTAGCATATCCACAACACTGTATGTAAAAAGTACACACCCCCCCTGTCCCTAGTGGTCTGCCCAGTGCCCTGCATGTTCTTTTACATAATAAAAACATTTTTTTTGTGCCTGCAAACTGTAGATTGTCCATAGCAACCAAAAGTGTCCCTTTATGTCAAAAGTGATTTTAGAGCAGCTAGAAAACAGCGATAATAAATTATAATCATTTGCAGAATTGAGCGATAGCGATTGGGGGGGAAATTCGTCATAAAAAAATAAAAGTAATGACAGCGACAATTCTGCAACTGAGCAAATTTCAGTGATTTTGATTTGATTACATTAGTGAATAATTTTTATTATAATTACATTATTATTTGTTATAATTATTTATAGTTATTTATTATATTATAATTTTATGATTTTGTGTTTCAAACTTTATCATACCCGGGATGTCTACTAGACTATGGTTTGGACAAATTTAAGTGAGTTATTCCTAAAAATTGCAGGCCTACAGTATAAAACGCAGAATTTCCATGCAAAATAATTGTACCGCTTTTGGTACGTAATTCCAGACAGAATCATACCGCCAGGGAGGTTAAAGGCCTGGTCTATAAAATGTGTGAAGCAAGCTCAAATAACGGAAATTTTTCTCTGCTGATCTCCATGATGCCACACAGAAAATGGAAAGCCAACTGCTTGCAATTTAGGGCTTATGCAGATGGGACGTATTTAGCTCTGATGTTAGGGGAGTCTGGCATTATTTTTCTCTGCCTCTAAACACCCCTGCATGCCTATATGTTCATGCACACCTAGGCATTTTGAGAGTTTTTTTATAGCAGGGGCAGAAAAATAACCCCACTGAAAAGGTATTCGTTCTGGATCCAGCAGCGTTTTGGCAGAAAAAAAAATATTTGGTGAGACTGCACATGTGTAAATTGTGTGTCAATGGTTAAAAAACAATTTTAACCACTTAACCTCAAGGTGGTTTTACCAGAGCAATTTTTTGCTAATCAGTATAATACTATTTTTACAGCCAATTGCGTGGTCATGAAACACTGTATGCAAATGAGGTTTACCACTTTTTCACCCCATTTTAATATAAATTATAAATGACAGAAAATTGAAAAAAAAAATTGATAAAATGAAATCTTTGTTTTCTAAAATCAAATTTCTTATTAAACTAGACCACATTTTTTTCTGCTACATCTCTTTGGTACAGAAAATAAACTGCATTTTTGGGGACACTATACTATTGAGGACAACAGTGTAGTTGTGATCGTGATCAAGATACTGATCTGTAGACGCACTATATTGGTAATAGCTATAAGAGACTAATAGTGTGACTGATTGTGTGGCGGGAAAGAGCTAACTGGCACAGACGTCAACACTAATACAGTTGTCAGTGATAATGTACACTGTACTAATGGCACTGGCTGGGAAGGGGTTAACAGTGTGCCAAACAAGTGTAGTGTGTGTTGCTTTTACCAACAGATCTGTCTGCTTTTTCACCCTGAAATCAGTTGATTTCAGTGAAAAAATAGGATTTTTTATGACAGCTTACCTGTAAAATCCTTTTCTTGGAGTACATCACGGGACACAGCGCGGCAATCCATTACTATGTGGGTTATAGAGTACCTTTAGGTGTGGACACTGGTGTAATCAACTACACAGGAAGTTCCCTCCCTATATAACCCCTCCCATACTGGGAGCTCCTCAGTTTTTGTAGCAAAGCAATAAGTGTCCCAATATCCCCAAACAAGAGGGGCGGGAGCTCTGTGTCCCGTGATGTACTCCAAGAAAAGGATTTTACAGGTAAGCTGTCATAAAAAATCCTATTTTCTTCATCGTACATCACGGGACACAGAGCGGCAATCCATTACTATGTGGGATGTCCGAAAGCAATACTTACTGAGGGGAGGGAGACACAAACAACGCAGGCCGCCATCAGACGTGAGGATCTATATTGCTGCCTGCCGCATACTGCGCCAAAAGCCGCATCCTTTTGCCCTCCTATGTACATCTGACAAGAATCAGTGAACCTAAGCAATGACGCCAAGTTGCGGCCCTGAAAATCTGCGTCAAAGGCTTGGTAAAGCATCGCGCATAAAGCGCTTACTATCCTGGTACGGAGCACCCCCCCCAAGAAACAGGGGGAGTCCCACTCTCTGAACCACAAGCCTGAATAATACCCTGATGAAGAAACCTGGAAAAACGTCGATTTTAGACGCTGCCTGTCCCTTCCTGGGGCCTCCAGGTAGTGCAACAACAACATCAGCTTTCCGTATCCGAGCAACCGCTTCAGATAGGCCTTGACCCTTCTACTCCAAGGAAAGAGAGTGTGTAACCATTTTAATAGCTGAACTGAACACTGCCTGCCCACATCTATGGTCTTCTGGCAGCACAATAAAAAACATCAGCTTTCTATAGCTGAACCTTCAGATAGATATTTAACTGCTCTCATCTCTACTGAGAGAAAGCAATAACCTTTCCTTCTGAAAACAAGGTTTTGAAAAAAGGGAAGGTAAGAATATCTAGATTCAAATTAACACTAGATCCTTCTAGTAAATAAGGCTGGGTGAGGATTAACATCACCCTACTTGTAAGAATAATTAAGTATGGTTTTATACCAAGAAGTTGCCAATACTGAAACTCTATCAGGCTATCGCAACCAAGAACACCCATTTCCTTGTTAAAGGCTGAAGGGAAATATGGTGCATCTGCCCATGGAGCTGACCCTGTAAGCTGATAAAACTAGAGCCAATCCTCCGAGCACAAGGGCGACTTACTGGTGGACTTATGCACGTCACCCCTTGTATAATGGCTCGGAACACAGAGTGTGAAGCAAGCGACCTTTGGAAGCAAGGCCGAGATCGGATCCTTGATGTAACTTAAGGTTAGCACCGTCTCCTTTCCAAATGCAGGAATTTTATCTTTGACAAATTTCCAAGGATGCCGCCATCTGTTTTCATACCAGGAACATGGGCCTTCCAGATCTTAGGATATCTGGTCCTGGAGGCCAGCTTTCCTGTATGAATCAAGGAAGTGCCGCCGATTCTAAAAGCCCGGATCCTGAAGAATGTGGGCTAAAATAGCCAGACCATTAATTCACCTGTTGCAAGATGTGATGTAATGCCCCCTTCGAAGTAGGCCTGGACAAGATGTAAGGGACCATGGGTCCTCTACTACCACCCCTACTGTCCCTGCACAGAAAAGGTCGTCAGGGCTATGCCGGAGTAACCAGGCCAGCTTCCGTCCTCCTCTAATGTTGCATAGAAGCCACACTGGAGGGAGAGACACAAACAGTGACCACTGGTCCCACTAGATTACTAACACCTCTGCCCTGTATGCGGGTGGATCCTTTGTCCTTGACCCCAAGCTGTTCAATTTCTTGTTGAGCCTGGACGCCAATACATCTTATGTACAGGGTACTACTTCTGTGGCCCTTGGTCAGGAAAACACTCGGGGTGTAGAGGTCATTCTCCCGGAGGCACTTGTTGACGGTTCCAGCGAATACATCTTATGTACAGGGTACTACTTCTGTGGCCCTTGGTCAGGAAAACAGTCGGGGTGTAGAGGTCATTCTCCCGAAAGGGACTTGTTGACGGTTCCAGCGAATCGCCTGTCAATTCTGCATCTCATGAAATGACGAATGTCAATAGGCAAGGCACAAGCTCCTCCTTGGTAAATTAAGTAAATCGCTTAATATGGTATAGTCTGATTGAACTCTGACCGAACCAACCAGCCACCTGAACGTTCAGGCCCCTAAGCCAGATGCTCCCTCGGTAGCTCTAGCTGACAGATACGGCTCTCTTGGAGCTTGACTACTTCCCCTGGGCCATGGTCTCTTCCTGACCTGGCAAACCTTTTAGTTAAGAACCACCAAGAGGAATTCCAGCATATCTCTGGGACCGGGTTCTTTGGATAATGCTAGGTCAAGATCCACTCCTTTTAGGTCGACACCATACTGTTGTTTATAACAGCCCTGAATAAAAGTTAGTATAGGGAACTGTCTTGAATGAAGCCAGCATCTTCCCTAGTGCCTTAAGCCGAATGCCAAAAGTAAGGAACTGTTCCTTGCCGTAACCACATAGACCATCTTCCTCATAGCGATGGTCTTGTCTGAGGCCAAAAGGCGTCTCCTTGTGCAAAACATACCCAGCCTCTTGTCAACATAAAGAATGTATCTTTAGACTGGAATCCTAACCTAGGAGATCCAGATACTTGATCATGCTGGACACCCTTAGGTCCAGCCATGCTGCTGACTGTTCCATCAGCAGGAGTCTGCTTTGGTATGCCATTACTGCTATACCCTAGGTCTACAGACCTGCTAGAGACGGGCCCCAGCACCCCGACAACCCAGGCACGGAGGCTAACCCAAAAGGGCAAGACCACCAACTGGAGAAAGTGCTGTTCCCCTGCGAAACGCAGACAACCTCTGCAGCCCCAAGTAAATACACATATTCAACTGGCTCCCCATATGTGTATGTGGCAAGAGTTAAAGACATATGCCTCAATGGAGGCGTGTGTAGATGGCAGCGTGTGTTCATGGAAATATGAAATCATATAAATATGTCTCACACCCAACATGCATATAGCATGTGTGTACTGTTCTGGAACGAGCATCTTTGCAAGCCAGCATGCACTATAAACGTGTCATGCAACAACGTGCAACATTAAATACATGCAGACACGTATCTCTATGCAAACACAAGGCATAGGCATCACTAAGCCGCCATGTGCAACTTTAAAGTAACCATGCATGCGATTCAGCATCTTCCAATGCGATCAACATCTTATGCATTTTAAGCACTACTGTGCGGACCAGAACCCTTGTGAGACCAAGGACTCTTGTGTGACCAGGCACCCCTGTGCGTTACAGCCTTCTTATGCACCCAAGCATCTTAATGCGACTTTAGGCATTTCTGTGAAAACAAGCCTCTCTATGTGATCAAGTATCCCTGGTAATCCAGGACTCTGTTGATCCAACAACCATGTGTGATCCAGCTTCCTTTTGCATTCAAGCATCTTTAAGCGATCCTTTTAGGCCTTGAGTAACCCAGGACTTGGGTGATCGTGTAATCATGTGTGATTCAGCATTTCTATGCCTTCAGGCCTCTTTATGCGATTCTAGGCATTCTCCTTGCGTGACCAAATATCCTTGGGGAATCAAGGACTTGGGTGATCAGGTAATCCTTGTGCCATTCAACATCTTTATGCATACAAGCATCCTTTATGTGATTCAGCATCTTTATGCCTACAAGCAACGATTTGCGACTATAGGTACTTTTGTGAAAACAAGCCTATTTATGTGACCAAACATCCTTGGGTAATCCAGGACGCTGATGACCAGGTAACCATGTGTGATCCAGCATCTTTTTTGCATACAAGCAACCTTTATGCGATTTTAGGCATTTCTGTGGAAGCAAACCTCTTTTGTGTAACCAAACATCCTTGGGGAAACAAGGACTTGGGTGATCAGGTAATCATGTGTGATTCAGCATCTTTATGCCCACAAAACGTCTTTATGCGATTCAGCATTTTTATGCATACAAGCATCTTTTATGTGACCTTAAGCATTTTTGTGGAGACAAGCCCTTCTGTGTGACCAAATATCCTTGGGTAATCCAGGATTTGGTTGAACAGGTAACCACGTGTGATACAGTATTTTTATACAAACATGCAGCACCATACAGACAGAAACATGTATGCTTATGCGATCCACAATACATTTATCCCACATGCATACCATTATGCAACCTGCGGACTGGTAAAGAGGAAATCATCCTCTGCAGATGTGCGTTTCCTCAATTAAGAGACAGTAGCAATGTGAGCCCGCAATTGTGCATCCCTCCGATGCATTTGGTTAGCCTGAAGCCGACACCAGGCTAAGGACCCGACTAGACCAGCTCCTGGCTCCTGTCCTC
This sequence comes from Rana kukunoris, assembly GCA_029574335.1. Classification (NCBI taxonomy): domain Eukaryota; kingdom Metazoa; phylum Chordata; class Amphibia; order Anura; family Ranidae; genus Rana; species Rana kukunoris. The sequence goes on from CM056052.1 coordinate 389,139,261, forward strand.
TGACAGTGAAGCTTCATCCCCAGGCTTATAATCCCTTTATTTCAGGATTAAAGCAGGAAAAAGGGGCACACCCCCCCTTTTTTTTGTGAGGATACTGCGAACCTAGCAGTTAACCTCTTGCAGACAATTGTGATGCAAAAAACAAACACATGCAGTGTGGCTGCAACGTTGGGGGAATGCTGCATTGCCTGACAGGTGTGCTGGCTCAATCTATGAGCTGTTTAAGTCTCTACAGAGTAGAATAAGGGTCCACCAGGTTCAGGTGGCGATCCCTCCTTATATTCCTCTGACCTTATTCAATGGGGAGACCAAGTCCTAAGCTAAAAACAGAGGAACTTACCCAGGTGCATCAACAGCTGAACTTAGTCTGACAACAATGCCTGCTAATCTGCACAGCCAGATGCGAGTAGGCGTCTTATGATTAATCTGTATCCAACTCACACAAGGTGCTTACGCTTGTGTCCCCCTAGCTTTACAGAGCTCTGATGTCCGGGCCCTTTGAAGAGCCTTCTCTGCGACTGCACTGAGCCGGTGAGCACGTGCAAAATGGTAGAGCCTGAAGCGGTGGAAGTGGGACACATAATAGATCAACACTTAAGCTTCCGTTTTTGGAAAGCGTGGTAAGCAAAAACATCAGGCATATCTTCTACTGCCCATAGTAGTGGAAACACAGATAAGACTTGCAGCTACTCAGGGAAGACAATCCCTTGTATAGGATTAGGGCATATTTGCAGCCACCCTGTCTAACAGACATGGTGGGCCAGGCTGCATGCCGGCTAGGGGAGGTATATGGGCGCCCTGAGCCATCCTGCCTCAGAAGACATAGTGGTTTACATTGCCCATGCATAGAAACATAATATAGGCAAGACCCATAGTCCCCCACGGAGGGCCTACTGTCGAACCAAGTCCCGTAGGCCCTCCTCTTACCTTCTCCACGCTGCAGGGTATTGCAAAGCAAGAGGCCCAATCTTCCCCCTTCACCGTGGGTATTGTCTTAGACCTTCAGGGACCGCGGTCCATGGCAGGAACACCAACTCCCCTGGACCCATATAGCATTCTGGCAGCAGAAAACCATTTGGTCCTTGGAAGGCACAAAGTTCTGGAACCCAGGATCCAGCCCTCCGCAGAGAGGCATTATAAGCTAAACCTCGTTCTTCATACCAAGGCCCGGGTACCGTCCACTTTGGCTATGAAGCACCTTGGACGGATGCGGATTTATGGAGGTTTTTTTACATCCAGCATGGATCCCTCCAGTGGAGCTCCTAAGAGCACATTTTCATTCGTGACCAACACCTTAGACACTGGAAAAAAAACTGAGGAGCTCCCAGTATGGGAGGGGTTATATAGGGAGGGAACTTCCTGTGTAGTGAATTACACCAGTGTCCACACCTAAAGGTACTCTATAACCCACATGGTAATGGATTGCCGCTCTGTGTCCCGTGATGTACGATGAAGAAATAAACATATCACTGTCTGTGCACAGAATTCTGTGTTCGTCAACACTTTGTGCTGTTAATGGCCATAGCCGATCAGCAGTTTTCACCCAAAATTGTCTGGAATCTACTGACAAACATGTGCTGTGTCAGATCACAGCATGGGTCAGCTACTGCCACAGCACAAGTGTCAAATCACAGGACACATGGCGGTACCTGGCTTTGCCGCCGCTCGCAGTACATCTACAAATTGCTAGTAAACATAAAAGTTAAAACTGTATTGAGTTATAAACATTAAATATGTGTACATTTTAAATGTTTCACATTTTTCACTTACAGCTTTCAGAATTTTCAAATAAATAAATAAAAATAAACTAGACATTTTCTGAAAGCACCTGTAGAATAAAAAAAAAAAAAGTGCTACTGATTTTTTGGGGCCCTGCAATAATTGTGAAAATGTTCATCATATTGCTATTTTCACTAGAAATACACTAAAATCATTAATGGTGCACATAAACACAAAACTTACAAAATGCCTGCTAAATTACTACTAAAGCATCGCTCACATGTGGCATACTAGCAAATGGAGGAGGGATGGGATTATAGTGGTGCCAGTCACAAGAATAGTCACATGATTTTTATTTATTTTTTTCAAGAGAAGAGATAATTTATTTGTACAAATAATTTCTTTAAACAACAAGATTAACAAAATATAAAGATTAATATATGTTCTGGTACATTGAATACAAACTGAATTATCCCAACATGTTTCGCAATTAATGAAAAGACAAAAAATATAAAATATATATAGTATGCAAACTGGAGGTCACAGACGTCAGTCCAGCCACAAAGGTGGCCCCATATATTGAACACACGGTCAGACACAGAATCACACCTACCAGCTGTCCCACAAATGCCCAGTCAACAAAGGCCCCTAACAGAGGATGACCTACAGAGGATGCCCTAGTGTGACTGTAGGGGGCTAGAAAGACTAGAAAAAAATAGGGTAAAAGTAGGTTAGATACAGGCAGAACGCTCCATTGCTAGTATCTGACCATAGGGGCCAACATAGCCTCCATACATACCAGGTTAACAAAAAGTGCTGAGTGATTTGTCAAGGTCCAATCAATTAGCATGCCATAATTAATGGAATCAGCTGGAACTGAATTGGCCCAAAAATTGGTGTATATTAGTAAAAAGGTTTGCAGTGTCAAAAAAAATTTGTGTTGGGCAGGCTTACCTGTATTAAGGCAATGGAAATGGCAGGCTTCAAAGAGTTAAAGTTTGCTGACACAAACTTAGTATCAGAGTATTGACTGAGGAAGTCAAGCAGGAAAAGCCTATAAAGTCAATGAAAATGAAGGACGTATTGAGTAAATATGGTATAGCCATATAACCAAATTGTGGTGATGGGAGGACAAATGATAGTCTTACCTTAAAACCAGACAAATGCAGAAAGTCATCTCAGCACCCCAAGGACAAGGCCAGCTAATTGCAAGCTGGCAGTGTCTGCCTTATATAGCCACCCAACCGGTAGGCACGTGACGTCGTCAGCCGGGAGCAGACGAGGCTGGGCCTACAGTGCCCAGAAGGCAATGCAAGCTGACAACCGGGCCTTAGATGTCCATACAGCCACAGGCTGTGAACGAAAAGCCACCCAGAGGTGCCGATTAAACAGACACATGGGAACAAAGGCAGGGTGGAGGCAAGCCAGAACCAAGCGGTGCAACACGGGAGCGATCAATCTGGTCAGCATGTGATGGAAGAAATCAACCCCAGTAAACCGACCCTGTCCCCCAGTCAGCGCAATAGAGACATACAACCGTGTATATAGAAGAAATTTATCAGCAGTATACAGTATATAATAAAGACAAACAAGAATAAAATAATAAATGGAAAATATACCAATATTAAGGATAAATGCAGATTTAGTGTAATTAATGTAAAGAACTACACCAATAGACAGATAATGGTATTATGACCATATGTCCAGCTCTGCAGCAGTGTACAGTGTGCTTTTCTTAAACATGTTAAAAAGTTGTTAAACTTGTAATAAAATGAAAGACAAATTATTGAAAAGCAACCCTGCACATACAAACAAAGGCACAGGTCCTGCACATGTAAATAAAAAAGCAACCACACTAGCTCCAGACTAGGAAGACCGAGAGATCCAGAGCCAGAGTGCGTGACCGTCTGCTTGACCGACCAAAGCGCAAGAGTAAGCCGAGTAAGCGCAAGCCGGGCAGCCTAGCCGAATATCTCGGTGGCATGCACCAGGGGAGGCTAGGAGACACCAACACCTCCCGTGAGGCAGCCAGGGCAGAAAAATCCACTAAGGAAGGGGATCTTTGGCCAGAGATACAGCCTTTTTTTCCCGTGATGCAGGGACCCAATACTGGAAGTCGGCAGCTAAAGTGTTTTACTGAGAACTGTCCAATAAAAGAAATACAAGCATGGAGGGAGGCAAGGATGAGTCTGGAAGCCCTCCAGACTGCTCCACAGAGCCCGCAGATGCATACGGTGGTGGCCAGAAAACTTCCTCCGCAGCACGGAGATATTGAGCCAGGAAACTTGAAAATTTAGGATCTAAGAGCACTTTTACAAGCTCTCCCCACTAGGACAGACATAGAAGCTCTTTCTACCAGTGTTGTAAGTAACAGAGTTACAATAAACACAGTTACCTAACGCAGCCCCTTTTGAGGGTAACGAGTAATCTACCTGATTACTCTTCCCCTCACAGTAACGCAGTTCTCATTACTTGGGTGGCATTACCACAATTACATCTACCACCACTAGATGGCAGCAGAGTAATTGCTTCTGCCGGTGCTGTGAACATGAATATGGGTGGAACTCCGCTTTAGAATCATGTGACCGCTGTGATGGTCTGTCACAGCGGTCTGTAAACTCCCAATAGCAAAGAGCCCTGGATACAATGAGCCTCACCCGCTTCACACTGACCTATCACCGGGGGAACAACTCACATCGATTACACACACTGTGTGCGCAACCTGATCAATGATCCAGGGAACACATGGTCGGAACAAAATGTTCCACAGAACAAACACAGTGTACACAGTGACATCTAGTGGTCAACATGGTAAGTGCAGGACACCTATACAGACCAATTTTTGGTCAGATTATTTTCGGTCAGTGATTTCATCTCTTCATCAGGCAACAAAGAAAAATCTGACATCCCCATTCCAGATCCCTTGCATCTAATAAAGATTATATAAGATAAATAAAATAATAAACAATAAACTATAGAAAATTCTAATAAAGCCTAATATAAGATTTTAAATTACAGACTCTGTAAATGTCAAGGGAATGTATATTATAAACATACATTTTAATCCAGCTTATAATTTGGATGTAATATGTAGCAGATGGATAAGGGTTTTAAGTCCTATTAGCTGCACATACATGGTGGGACAGATGCACCTAGGCTGGGATATACGCGAGATTACCATTTGTTTCCCGTTTTCTTCTCACAAGGCTCTGGCATTCTTTTGTCTTGGAGTATTAACTCACTTCTCCCTGGCAAGCGCCCGTCACCTGCTTCTCAACAAAGCATTGTAGAATATAAAAAAAATTCAGTTACTTTGCTGAGTAACTAATTACTTTTTCAATGTAGTCACTAACGCAATTACTTTTTCGGAGAAGTAATTTGTAACTGTAATTAATTATTTTTTTTAAAGTAGGATGAGCAACACTGCTTCCTACTAGGGCAGATATAGAAGCCCTTGTTCATAAGGTGGAGGAGGTGCATCATAAGGTGGAGGAGGTGCATAAGGAAATTTAACAGGTGCAGACTGTGTTGCAAGCATTGGCAGTACGTTTAACAGGTGGTGAGGCAGTGACAAACTTTAAGCAAACCTTTCTCTCTTTAGGCCAGCCACTCTTTGCTCCAGAGGGACAATGCAGTGAAGCTGCAGTTACAGTTGGAGGACCAAAGCTGTCAAATTAATATCTGGCCCCATGTAATCCCAGAAGCAATTTTTCAAAAGATATTAGAGGCAGCTGCACCCCCGAACTTGGAGCTCAATAGAGTTCAGAGAGCCCGGGGTCCTAAGTTGAGGGACTTGAACCGCCCCAGTGATGTAATATGCCGATTACACTACTTTACACATAGGGAGGCTATACTGAAGAAAGCATGGGCGGTAGGAGGGATAGACTATCAAAAGGTGCAATTAAAGATTTTACCAGACTTATCGAGAGCCACACTGCAACGTAGAGCGTTATTCCGCCCAATGCTGGAGCGTATACGGGAAGAAGGTGGCACATACCGCTGGAGATTCCCAATTTTAGCTCTGATCCAGAAGGAGGGTTCTTCATTTTGCTTCGGCCTAAATTAGATCTCCCAGACTTTTTTCTGTTTCTGGGTATTGACATATTCCCAGTCTGGTTACAGTTACTCCCACAGAGACAGAATTATAAAGAGTCTACATGAACACTGACAAGATAGATAATCTCTATCTCTGGAGGCTACATTCAGGTAAGCCAATATTACCAAGAGCAATATTTTCTTTATGGGAAGAGAGAGAGAGGGAGAGAGATCATTTTTCTTTGAGGGGAGCCTTTTTTCTTTCACGGAGGGTTTGGGGGGGGGGGTTTGATCTGATCAATTTTTTTTTCCTTTCTTCGGATGACATATACAACGATCCATATGACCTTTAAGAGGAGAGCAAAATATGGTCGGGGGGGGGGGTTCTCTTTTTAGGGGGTTCACCTACTAAGTGAATTGTTACGTCTGAAATTCAACCTCCAAGATGGTATACTGTAAACCTTGGGTTGTCATTCTATTTTCTTTTTATGGGGTTTATGTTGGTTGATGACTTAGATGGGTAGGGTTAGTAGGGTATGTCGAAAATGAGTTGGGAGAGATTTAAGGCACACACAGGGGGAACACAAAAGGTACACAATCACGGCCTCAGGAAAAAAAAAAAAAAACGTTTCACTTTTTTCCATTAGGCCGCGTACACACGACCAAATCTGTCTGCTGGAAACGGTCTGCCAGACCATCGTGTGTACGGGCGAGCAGACGGATTTGGCCAGCCGACAGATTTGAAAGCATGCTTACCAATCTGTCGGCTGGGAACCCGTCCGCCCGACCAGCAGACATGCCTTCTCGCACACGCACCGAATGATTTCGACGCATGCGCAGAAGTGTTTTACTTCCTGGTGCGGTGACGTGGCGGCGTCAACATCACCGACACGTCGGCACCACGTCAGCGCGCTGTCTGCTGGCGGGGATTTTGGTTTGCTCGTGTGTACACGCGAGCAAACCAAAATCCTAGCAGACAGATCTGTTCAAATTGGTCGGTCCGACCGATTTGAACAGATAGATTGCCTCGTGTGTACGAGGCCTTAGACCTTTCTTTTTTGGAAGGGGGGACACTGTTAGTCTTACCGGTAACAGTATTTCCAGGAACCTTTCCAGGACAGCTACTAGAAATTATTGGCTCTGCCCTCTACAGGAAACAAAGAAGATACAATTTAAAAGGCCCTCCCTTTCCTCTGACAGTTGTTTAGAACAGGGGTCTCCAACCCCCGGTCCACGGCCCACTACCAGGCTGCAGCCTGTTTACTGGCGGGCCACGAAGCATTCAGTGCGGCGGTGGCGGGCGAGCAGAGAGATCGCCGCCATCACCGCACTTCCGCCCATACAGCCCCTGCCGCGCTTCTGGTCACACAGCCCCGCCGCGCTTCCGCCCACATAGGGGGCTTTCTGCACTGGATGCCACACATTAGGGGGGATGTCAGCCCGGCGCCCCCCCCCCCGCCGGCCTCCGTGAGTGAAGCCAGGCAGCAGTGGCAGCAGGGCAGGGAGATCCAGAGGTGAGCTGTGGCGGGGGGGGGGGGGGGGTCCACTATGTGCGGACGGTGGCATGTGGCAATCTGCATCTGGTGGCATGTGGCAATCTGCATCTGGTGGCATGTGGCAATCTGCATCTGGTGGCATGTGGCAATCTGGTGGCATGTACTGTGGAAAGCTGCATCTGGTGGCAGATTCTGCATTATCATGAGTTTAACTATTTAATTTTATATTACAATATAATAATAAAAATAATGTGCTTGAATCATCCTGACACCATATTAACCATGGTGTTGTGATGATTGAAGTGCTAACACCAGGCATTTACTGACAAATTGGCCGCGGAAAAAATTGATTTTTTAATACAGCTTACCTGTAAAATCTTTTTCTTGGAGTACATCACGGGACACAGAGCAGCATATTCATTACTATATGGGTTATATGAAGTACCTTCAGGTGTGGACACTGGCAATCTCAAACAGGAAGTCCCCTCCCTATATAACCCCCTCCCATAGAGGAAGTACCTCCGTTTTGTAGCAAGCAGTATGCCTCCCAAAAATGTTCTCCAAAAGAGGGGTGGGAGCTCTGTGTCCCGTGATGTACTCCAAGAAAAAGATTTTACAGGTAAGCTGTATTAAAAAAATCTATTTTTCTTTCTCGTACATCACGGGACACAGAGCAGCATATTCATTACTATATGGGATGTCCGAAAGCAGTGCTTTAATGAGGGGAGGGAGACATCTTCCAAAAAAGGATTTAATTTAGAGGTATACTCAAATACTAATAAATCCAACTTAGACAAGAAATGTAAATCTCAAATCTAAATCAAGGGAGCCCCCTCAGATCCTGAGGAGCTTGAATCGCGGCCTGTAGTACTGACTGCCCAAAGGCTGTATCCGCATTCCTTCTTACGTCCAATTGATAAAAATTTTGTAAACATGTGGACTGACGACCACGTTGCTGCCTTGCATATTCGAGCCAAAGAGATCTGATGATGTGCTGCCCAGGAGGTGCCCATGGCCCTGGTAGAATGGGCCTTTACCGACAAAGGAGGAGGCAACCTCTTCAAACCGCAGGCCTGAACGATTAATTGTTTAATCCATCTTGCGATGGTGGATCAAGCAGCTGCCTGACCCATCTTGGGCCCTTCCGGTAAAACGAACACCACATCTGTTTTCCGAACCTTCTCTGTAGCTTTAAGATAGGCCTTTATGGCCCTGACAATATCCAACGTATGCAGCAACCCCTCCTTTCTAGAGGTGGGTTTTGGAAAGAAAGATGGAAGTACCACATCCTAGTTCAAGTGGAAACTGGATATAACCTTTGGTAGAAAGGAAGGATGAGGACGGAAACCCACCCTATCCTTATGTAAAATGAGATATGGTTCCTTACAAGATAAGGCTGCCAATTCCGATACTCTCCTGGCCGAAACTATGGCGATCAGAAATACCGACTTTCTAGTCAGTAAAACCAAAGGTACCTCAGCCAACGGCTCAAAGGGTTGTTTCTGTAGATTTGACAGAACAAGATTTAAGTCCCATGGACAAAGTGGTGATTTGACCGGAGGATTAACACGTAAGACTCCCTGTACGAAGATCTTAACCAGCGAGTGGGCGGCCAGCGGCCTCTGAAACCACACTGATAAGGCTGAAATCTGTCCCTAGATCGTGCTTAATGCCAGGCCTTTATCCACTCCTAGCTGGAGAAAACTTAATACTCTATCAATGGTATACTTGCGGGAAACCCATCTCTTAGCCTCACACCAGCCTACGTAGGCCCTCCAAACCCTGTAACAAAATTACCCTGGAGGCCGGCTTTCTAGCCTTAATGAGGGTAGGGATTACCTGCCTACACAGACCTCTACCCCTGAGAATCAGGGATTCAGCCGCCAGGCCGTCAAATTTAGACGCCATAATGCAGGGTGGAGGATCGGGCCTTGTGAGAGTAGGTCTGGCCATAGAGGAAGAGTCCAAGGGCCTCCCGCTGCCAATTTCAGGACTAGTGAGTACCATGCCCTCCGGTACCAAGCTGGGGCTACCAGGATAACCGGCCTGTGCTATGATCCTGCGCAACAGGCGGGGTAGTAACTGCAGCGGGGGAAATGCATATAGAAGTTATGATTGATGCCACGGGCAAACCAACACATCGGTTCCGCAGGCCATAGGGTCCCTCGTTCGAGACATGAACCTGTCTAGCTTCTTGTTGAATCCTGATGCCATGACATCCACGTCTGGCACTCCCCACTTCTGGCAGATTGTCTGAAAAACTTGTGGATGCAGAGACCACTCCCCCGGCGACAGAGTTTGGCGACTTAGGAAGTACGCCTGCAGGTTGTCCACCCCGGGAATGAATGTCGCCGATATGCAGGGTACACCGAAAAACCAAGCTCATCTCACTCTGAGTGGCTTGACTCTTGGTTCCCCCTTGGTGGTTCACATATATGCCACCGCTGTGGCATTGTCTGAATGACTTCTCACCGAGGACCCCTGTAATCTGGATGTCTATGCCAGGAGGGCTAGCCGAGCCGCTCTGATCTCCCAGACATTGATGGGCAGCTGCCTCTCCGCCTCTGCCCAAGTTCCTTGGCGAGTGAACCCGTTCAAGACCGCTCTCCAGCCTTCCAGACCACTGGGCAGAAAGACTCCCCTTCAGAAGGTTCTGAGGGTTTAACCACCAGCATAGACTCTGCCGGACCTTTAATGACGGCGTCAAAGGAAACTCCAAGGTCTTTGCTCCCTTGCTCCAAGCTGCTAGAATTGCTGTCTGTAGGACGCAAGTGTGGAAGCGTGCGGTATCGCCTCGAACATGGCCATTAGTTTGCCTAGTAATCGCATACATAGGCGAATAGTTGGTTCTCTTTTGCTTAGAACCAACTGAATCAATCTTTTGATAGCCTCGACCTTTACCAGGGGCAGGAACACCCATCTTCTGTTCTGTGTCTAATCTCATGCCGAGATATTCCAACTGCTTTGTAGGTTGAAATGCTGATTTTTCCCCGGTTTAGGACCCAGCCGAACCTCTCGAGGTACTGAACCATGAGGGCTACTGCGCATTCCACCAAGGAAGCGAGTGATCTATGATTAAGAGGTCGTCCAGGTATGCTAGGACCGAGACCCCTTGGATCCTTAGACTGACTAGAATTGGAGCTAGGACCTTCGTGAATACCCGGGGGCCGTAGCCAGCCCGAAGGGGAGCGCCACGAATTGGAAGTGACGCTGTATCACTGCGAAGCCTAAAAAAAAAAAAAAAATTGATGTGGCTGAAAGATTGGTACATGAAGGTAACCATCCTTTATGTCTATAGAAGCCAGATCCTTCTGGAGTGTGGTGGCTGCTGACCGAACGGATTCCATCCGGAAAGAGCGAACCCTTAGGTAAGCATTTAAACCTTTTAGGTCCAAAATTGGTCTGACATCGCCGATGGGCCTTGGTATGACAAACAGATTGGAATAGAAACCTAGCCCCTGTTCTTGGGCTGGTACCTCTACCATTATGCCCTGGTAAAGCAGATGATCCAATGCCGCCCGCATTGAGGCCTTCCTTGTGGAGGAAATTTTAGAAATTCTAATCTGTAGCCTGTGGCCACAGATGATCGGACCCCCTCTGTCGGGGATCGATACCATGGCCCCTTGCCCCCAGAGGCCTGTCCTTGCGATCCTTTGTTAAAAGTTTGATCGTGCAGGAGGTCCGATACTGCCTGGAATTTGACGGCCCCGGAACAGGGGGGAGCTGCCTTTTAAACGCAGGACCCCGGAACTTCTTTTGACTGGTAAAAGGGTACTTTTGCCACTTGAAACAGTCTGAATGTATTTATCCAGATCTTTCCATGGAAGGGAAAATCTGCCAGTAGTCTTTTGCATGGGGCTCGGCCGCCCAGTTCTTCAACCATAAGAGCCTTCTCATATGCACTAAAAATAGTGACAAACGAGACGCCTGCTGGATGGAGTCTTTTATAGCCTCTACCGCAAAGCACAGAGCTCTGGGAATATCCAATAACTCCTCTGCCTATTGGGCAGGGATGTCTTTAAGCATCTGTTTTGTCTGGTCCTTTAACGCCTGACAAAACTCCAATTGCAGCCACTGCTGGCTGTACCACTGCTCCTGCCGTAGCAAAGGATGCTAGAAAAAGTGTCTCTAAACTTTATCGACCGGAACCTTAAACATTTGTATGTTTCCCCTCAGGCCAGTTAATGATTTATTCACCCATGAGATGGCTGCGTCCACAGTTGGGAGCGCCCCTTAGAAAAAATGTCTTTTCCATAGGGTAAATAACAGAAAACCTTCCAGGCGGTCTCCCATCCAGGCACTAACCAGGCCCGACCCTGCTTAGCCTCCGAGATCAGACGAGATCGGGCGCTTTCAGGGTGATGTGGCCTCAAGGACCTCACGGGTAGTTGAAAAGCAGCGCCCGAACCAGGACTTGAACCCTGGACCCTCAGACCAAAAGTCCGATGCTCTACCGACTGAGCCATCCGGGCCCTTTTAAAGAGCAATTGGTCAGGGGAAAGAGTGCCTGAAAGCACAAATATTTCCTGGCAGACGTGCATAAAGACTACCCTATCGTCAGCTTTAGGCGGCAGAAAAAAGTTCTGTCCGGTCGTCCCAATCCTGGAAAAAAACAATTCCTCTAACAGAGGATGGACCGGAAAAGCTGCGTTGCTTAAAGGCGCTTTTAAAAGAACCCAAAGAGGATACCACAGGAACCTGAGGGTCTGGAAATGGCAAATTAAATGCCGAGCGGACCATGTCTGTCAAAGACTGGACCCACAGACTCTCCGTCTGGGAGACTGAAAACGATTCTTCAGTGGTAGATCCTTCCTCTAGGTTCTGGTCCAACCGATCCTCCTGAAATTCTAATTCCTCCGGAGAGAGAATCTCAGCATCCGAGGATACACCTTTTGGCGATGGGGATCTAGTCCGCTTCTTGCCAGAAATAGAGTCAGCGATCATAGCTGTTAACTTTTTTCTCTAGCCCCCCTAAGGTGACGGCTAGCATCTCCTCTGTGATAACACAGGGTTGGGCCGACCTGGGCCAGCCTCAGCACCAGACCCCCTTAATGGCTTATCCAAGGTGACCCCTATAGGAATAACCTGTGGGGAAAGTATTGGCATATCATCAGAACCAGAGGAGGAACCCCTTTGTCTTTGCCTTTTCTTTTTATTTTTTTGTGTTTTGATCCTGAACCCTTGGAAGCCATAATACAAAACCGAGGGACTCCGCCTACAACAACAGACTGTTATAGTCAGGAGTACAAAAAAAAAAAAAAGGTTTAGGGGACAATAGGATCACTAATGCCCAAAAACGGTGGGGCTCAGTATGTTTTCCTTTACAATATTATTGTTTTTCACAACATACAGCCCTACCCCCATGTTTGCCAGCATTCAACCTGTTGCCAAGGGGATTTTTGGCTTAACAAAAAGTATTGGAGCTGACTCCAGCATGTAGTACCCCTTCTCGCCACCGGGAGTCACTGTGCTGCCAGCTCTACGTCCTCTCTCTTCCAGCTCAGCTTTGAACTGAGCTAAGAACGCGCCTGCTGTGTATAACAGCAATTGAAGGCACACCCACTCTACACTGCAGTCACGCTCCCCGCCCCCCCCTCCCGAACGGCGCGAAAAAAAATTCTATATGCATGCACGCGTGCACGTGCGCGAGCAACTGTCGGGGGAGGAGAGCCCAGGAGGAGACGCACTCTGGAGCCCAGGAATGCAGGCTGGAGGACGCATCAGGCGGCAGATTTGAATCCCGGCTAGGTAAGGCTAAAAACAGGCCCCTAAGGAGTCCCTTTAGCCTAGAGACAGATCTCTCTTTTTTTTTTTTTTTAAAAAGACCTTCAACCAGCGAGCAGCAGGTAGCTAGCAAACATACATAGATAGGTAGGGGGATCAAGTAATGGGGGGGGGGGGGGAACATTTCAGGCCATCCTGTCCATCAGACATAGTGACCATGGTGCCAATGCAGAGCATACTCAGGCTACCCCCCTTAAGATCTCCCCTGGAGAGCCTGCTGTCGAACCAAGTCCCGCAGGCTCCCCTCTTACCTGCTCCATGTCGCAGGACGTTTGCAAAACGGTCCAATCTTCTCCCATCTCCGTGGGTAGCGTAGTAGACCTTCAGGCACTGGGGTCCTGGAAGGAACCGCTGTCCTGGACCTATACAGCACCCTGGCAAACAGGATCTTTTTGGTTTAGAAAACTCCAAGTCCTGGGCCCAGGGTCCAGCCCTCTAGAGAGGAGCATTATAGGCAAAACCCCACGGTTTGGGGCCAGGGTACTGTCCACTTTGGCACTGAGGCTCCTTGGACAGATCCGGTTAGCCCGCCTTAATCCCAAGGATGTGGAGGCAAAGCTATTCCGTGACCAACACCTAAGACACTGGCGAAAAAACTGAGGTACTTCCTCTATGGGAGGGGGTTATATAGGGAGGGGACTTCCTGTTTGAGATTGCCAGTGTCCACACCTGAAGGTACTCCATATAACCCATATAGTAATGAATATGCTGCTCTGTGTCCCGTGATGTACGAGAAAGAAAAAAGCATTGTCGGCCCGCATCATCGGGCCTTGGCACAATTTTCATCCACAATGCCAGTCCCCGGTGCCAAAAAGGTTGGGGACCACTGGTTTAGAAGATAAAGCAAACCTCCACCAAAGTGCACTCGGCAGAGGAAAAAACAAAAACAAAACACCACCACCAGGTGAAAGTAAAATAGGATGGGAATATAGACGCTGTCCTGGAAACACTGTTACCGGTAATACTAACGGGCGTTTTCCCCCCTCACCTTCCAGGACAGCTACTTGAGAGATTCTATACCTTAGGGAGGGACAACAGCCTGAACCACTTTGCTACCAAAGGAAAGGTCCTGGCTAGAAAGCATTTAAACTCTATAATGTTTGACAAATGCATGAAGAGGATCAGATGGCAGCTTTAGAAATGTCTTCAAATGATGCCGCCGCTCTTTCTGCCCATGACATAGCCATGGATTTCGTAGAATGAGCCCTAATTCTAGAAGGAGGGGATACGACCTGAGGCTTTGTAAGCTTGGCAGATAGCTTCCCCAATCCATCTAGCTATAGAGCTTATAGACACTTTGGACCAATTATTGGGGCCACTGAATACTAGCAGCTGGGAGGAACTCTTAAACCCACTAAATTTCTCTAGGTAAAGTAGTCTAAAAAAACTAAACCTTTCCTCCTCCACATTCTTGGGAGAGGTACAGACACTAGGCAGGACTACTTCCTGGCACTTACAAAAGTTAGGAGATACTTTGGACAAATAGAAAGGATCAGGCCTAATCACCACCCTGTCCTCTAGAATCCTTAGGAAAAGATCTTTACAGGAAAGGGATTGTAGATCAGAAATCCTTCTCCCTGACATAATAGCTGAAAGGAAGCAAATCTTTAAGGAAATACATTTCAGGGAAGCTTCATGCAAAGGCTCAAAAGAAGCCCTTGTTAGAGCATTTAACACCAATGATAGATCCCAAGAAGGCACATGTTTGATGATCCTGGGAGCATGTCTAGATCTGGCTCAAAGGAACCTCTTAACTAAAAGATCTTCCGCTAGCCTCTTGTCTGAAAACACAGACAGGGCCGCAACCTGAACCCTAAGGGTGCTGACAGACAGACCTTTCTCCACTCCCTTATAAAAATCCTATTTTTTTTTGTACAACAGCTTACCTGTAAAATCCTTTTTTTTGGAGTACATCACGGGGCACAGAGCGGCATAGTAATTATTATGTGGGTTATAGAGTCTACCTTCAGGTGATGGACACTGGTGTAATCAATTAAACAGGAAGTTCCCTCCCTATATAACCCCTGCCATACTGGGAGCACCTCAGTTTTTGTAGCAAAGCAATAAGTGTCCTAATATCCCCAAACAAGAGGGTCGGGAGCTTTGTGTCCCGTGATGTACTCCAAGAAAAGGATTTTACAGGTAAGCTATTAAAAAAATCCTATTTTCTTTATCGTACATCACGGGTCACAGAGCGGCATACTATGTGGGATGTCTTAAAGCAATGCTTACGGAGGGGAGGGAGACACAATCAATGCAGACCGCCATCAGACGTGAGGACCTATAAATGCTGCCTGCAGCATACTGCGCCAAAAAGCTGCATCCTCCTGCCGTCTTATGTTCACCTGATAGGAACTAGTGAACCTAAGCACAGACGACCAAGTAGCGACCTTGCAAATCTTAGTCATAAAGGCTTGGTAATGCATCGCGCATGAGGCGCTTACTATCCTGGTAGTGGTGCTCCCCAACAAGAAACAGGGAGAATCCCCCTCTTTAAACCACAAGCCTGAATAATAACCTGATGAATCAACATTGAAAACAGTTGAATTAGACGCTGCCTGCCCCTTCCTGGGGCCTCCTGGTAGCGCAAAAACATCAGCTTTCCGTATCCGAGCAGCCGCTCCAGATAGGACCTGACCCTTCTTACTCTAACGAGAGAGAGTGTAACCATCTAATAGAAGATCTGAACACTGCCTGCCCACATCTAGGGTTTTCTGGCAGCACAATAAAAACTTCAGCTTACTATATCTGAACCTTCAGATAAAAATTTAACTGCTCTCATCTCTATTGAGAGAAAGGTAAATACTTTTCCTTCAGAGAAACACGGTTTTAAAAAGGGGAAGGTAAGAATATCTTTATTCCAATGAAAACTAGATCCTTCTAGTAAATAAGGCTGGGTGAGGATCAACATCACCCTACTTGTAAGAATAATTAAGTATAGCTTTATACCAAGAAAGTTGCAAATACTAAAAACGCTCTTGCGGAGGCTGCCACCACCAAGAACACAGATTCCCTTGTTAAAGGATGAAGGGAAATATGGTGCATCAGCCCAAGGTGCTGACCCTGTAAGCCGACAAAACTAGACGCAATCCTCTGAGCACAAGGGCCACCAAACTGGCGGACTTATACACATTACCCCTTGTATAACAGCCCAGATCAAAGAGTGTGAAGCAAGCGACCTTTGGAAACACCGACAAGGCTGAGATCGGATCCTTGATGGAACTTAAGGCTAGCTCCGTCTCCTTTCCAAAAGTAGGAAGGCAAGAACTTTACCCATGACATACTTCCAAGGATGCCACCATCTGGTTTCACACCAGGAACATGGGCCTTCCATATCCTAGGATATCTGGTCCTGGAGGCCAGCTCTCCTCTATAAATCAAAGTAATTGCTGCTGATTGTGAAACGCCCCGATTCTCAAGAATGTGGGCTATAATAGCCAGCCCATTACTTTGCTAGTTTGCAAGACATGATGTAATACCCCCTGCGAAATAGGCCTGGACAAGATGTGAGGGACCCTGGGTCCCCTACTACCACCCTTACTAATCCTACACAGTGAGGCCAGGGTTATGCCGGAGTAATCAGGCAGGCTTCCGTTCTCCTTTGATGTTGCATAGACACATATATATAGGTATTGTTTTATTTAGAGTGTGTATAGCTATGACTAAGCATTGTAGCTCAATGTGAAACGCGTCGGCTGTTTTTTGTTCCCACTGTATGCTTTCTTTGTAGTGCATCCATTTATTTTACCACAATAAAGGGCTATTTTTGAATTTTACCTATTTTTGAGTGCAGCTGTCCAAAACCTCTTCTTCTGATTGATGTTGCATAGAAGCCACCAAGTTGCGGCACTGGGGGGAGAAGACACAAACCAGTGACAACTGGTCCCCCCGGACCACTAACATCTGTCCCGCATGTGGGTGGATCCTTTGTCCTTGACCCAAAGCTGTTCAATTTCTTGTTGAACCTGGAGCCAAGACCTTTTATGTACAGGGTAAAAAATAAATAAAAATAAAGTCGGGGTGTAGAGGTCATTCTCCCGGAGACAATTGTTGACGGCTCCAGCGAATCGCCTGCCACTTCTGCATTCCACGAAATGACAATAGGCAAGGCACAAGCTCCTCCTTGGTAAAGAAGTAAATGACTAGTATGGCATAGTCTGATAGTACTCTGACAGAACAAACCTGCCACCTAAGCGATCAGGTCTTTAAGCCAGATGCTCCATCGGTAGCTCTGGCTGATGGGTAAGGCTTACTTGGAGCTTGATTACTTCCCCTGGGCCGTGGATTCTTCCAGGCCTGGCAAACTTTTTAGTTAAGAACCACCAACCGAAAATTCCAGCATGTCTGGAACCAAACTTTGGATAATGCTAGGTTAGGATCCACTCTTTCTAGGCCGACAGACTAATGTTTAAATCATCCTTGAATAAAACTTAGCATAGGGAACTGTCTTGAATGAAGCCAGCATCTTCCCTAGCACATTAAGCAAAAAATAAGGAACTGTGCCTTGCCGTGACCACATAGACCAGCTTTCTCATAGCGATGATCCTGCCTGAGGGCAAAACTCCTAAACATTGCAATCTTATTGTCAAAAGAAAGAATGCACCTTTAGACTGGGATCCTAACCCAGGAGTTTCAGATACTTGACCAAGCTGGACACACCTAGGTCCAGCCATGCTACTGACTGATCCATCAGCAGGAGTATGCCTCAGTATGCAATTACTGCTATACCCTGGGCCTTAGACCTGCTAGAGGTGGGCCCTAGCACCCTGTCAACCCAGGCACGGTGGTTAACCCAAGGGGCCAGACCACCAACTGGAGACAGTGCTGTTCCCCTGCGAGACGCAGACAACCTCTGCAGTACCATGTAAATAAACACATATGCAAATTGCTCCCCATATGTGTATGTGGCAAGTGATAAAGCCATATGCCTCTATGGAGGCGTGATCATGGAAGCGTGTGTTCATGGAAGCATGAACTCATATAAATATATTTTAGGCCAAACATAAAAAGGGGTGTGCTGTATACACGCAAACCTATAGCACATGTGCTATGGAACAAGCATCTTGCAAGCGTGCATGCGCTATGAACGTGTTATGCAACATTGTGCAACATGTACCCATGCAGACACGTATTCCTATGCAAGCACAAGGAATCCTGTATAATCAAGGAGACTTAAATTATCATGTCTCACTAATAGGGGTGCAACGGATCAAAAAACTCACGGTTCGGATCGTTCCTCGGATCAGGAGTCACGGATCGGATCATTTTTCGGATCAGCAAAAAAACATTGCCGCCTCACTGTGCCCCAAATTGCCGCCTCGCTTTGCCCCAAATTGCCGCCTCGCCAGGGTGGAAGTAGTAAGAGGGCAGTCAGCAGGGCTGGATTTCCTTTCCCTGCCACCCCAAGGCCAGGTTCTGCAATGCAGAATAGCAATTGGATGGCAGGGGCGGCATGGTTAGTTCAAATATTTTATTTTTTTATTTATTTTTTATTACATTATTACTTTTTTTTGTAGCTTGTTTTTATTTTTTTAATTTTTGTATAATTTTCTTATTTTTAATATTCTTTTTCTTCTTTACCTTTTAATTACTTATTTTTTTATTAATTAAATTATTATTTCTTTTTTTTTACATTTAACTTTATTGCTATCACACGGGAGAAAACAATTCCCTGTGTCATAGCAATTGAAGGTGACAGGTTCTCTTTGTTAACCCTGTCACCTCCAAAAACAGTCCTTACAGTTGAGATGGGAAGAGCACAGCTCGCCCATCTCACTGTGTGCTATTTGCGTCAGGGACGGGAGACTCGGTAGCAGGGGGGAGGAGGGGGGGGGGGACAGAGCCAGCCGGGAGAGGTGTGGGGGGGAACGGACGGACGGCAGCAGCACATTCTCTGCTACCGTAGAAAACCAACTCACCGCCGTATTTTAAAACCTTTCCACCCTGCCCGCACACACCCCCACCTCCTCCTAACCCGACGCTGTGATAGACAAAACACATCAGCGCATTGGACACGCATTCTATCACAGAGTGGTTAGGAGCAGGCGGGCTGTGTGCAAACAGAGCGGAGACAGTTTCAATGCGTTTTTTACCGCTTTGCAGTCCCGCGGAACGCCGCGGATCACGTGTGTGCCGATCCGAAGTCATTGATCCGTGCGGATCACGGATCAATGACGATCCGTTGCACCCCTACTCACTAAGCAACCATGCAAAATCTAGGCCAACATGCAATATTAAAGCAATCATGCATACATATGCGATTTAGCATCCTTCATGCGATCAAACATCTTATGCATCTTAAGCACTACTGTGCGGACAAGTACCCTTGTGTTATCAAGCACCCCTGTGCGATCCAGCATCTTTATGCAACCAAGCATCTTAATGTGACTTTAGGCATTTCTGTGAAAACAAGCCTCTCTATGTGATCAAATATCCTTGGGTAACCAAAGACTAGGTTGATCAGACAACCATGTATGATCCAGTTTCTTTATGCATTCAAGCATTTTTATGTGATTTTAGGCATTTTCTGTGGGAACAACCCTCTGTGTGACCAAATATCCTTGGGTAATCAAGGACTCAGGTTATCAGGTAACCATGTGTGATCCAGCAACTTTATGCATTCAAGCATCTTTATGCATAGGATTAGGGGTATCATCTCCCTCAAAGGGAGATATATGGGTACTAGCCAACCAGTCTCAACAGACATAGTGCCCAGGCACACATGCCAGCTAGGGGAGGTATATGGGTGCTTTGAGCCATCTTGTCTCAGAAGACATTGTGGTTCACATTGCCTATGCATGGAAGCATAATTTAGGCGAGACCCATAATACCCAAAGGAAGACCTACTGTCGAACCAAGTTCCGTAGGCACCTCCTCTTACCTTTCCACGCCGCAGGGTATTGCCAAGCAAGAGGCCCAATCTTCACCCTTCACTGTGGGTATTGTCCTAGACCTTCAGGGACCGGGATCCATGGTCAGGAACACCACTCCCCTGGACCTATATAGCACCCTGGCAGCAGAAAAAACATTTGGTCCTTGGAAGGCACAAAGTTCTGGAACCCAGGATTCAGCCCTCCGCAGAGACGCATTATAGGTTAAACCTCGCTCTTCGTACCGAGGCCCGGGTACCGTCCACTTTGACTATGAAGCACCTTGGACGGATCCGGATTTATGGAGGCTTTTTACATCCAGCATGGATCCCTCCAGTGGAGCTCCTAAGAGCACATGTTCACTCGTGACCAACCACCTTAGACACTGATGAAAAAAAAAAAACTGAGGTGCTCCCAGTATGGGAGGGGTTATATAGGGAGGGAACTTCCTGTTTTATTGATTACACCAGTGCCCAATACCTGAAGGTAGACTCTATAACCCACATAGTAATTACTATGCTGCGTTGTGTCCCGTGATGTACGATAAAGAAATCCAATATACAGGGAGTGGAAAAATAAATGAATAATTTTCCAAACTACCAGAGGTAAGGGGGGAAAAGGAGGGAAGGCGTAGGCCAGAGCGAAAACTCATGGGATGGAGAGAGCATCCGTCCCCAAGGACGCGGTCTTGCTCTCCAGTGAGAAAAATGCCGGCAGCTTTCTGTTGAGACTGGAGGCAAAAAGATTCACTGCAGGAAGACCTCATCTTAGCACAATCTCCTGGAGCGTGCCTTGATGTAGCTCCCAACAGCCGGAACCGACGCTCACTCTGCTCAGATAGTCCGCCAGCATATTCTCTGAGCCCCTGATGTGGACTGCTGATTGAGGTCACATTGATTTCTGCCCAGGACAGAATCTGCTGTAATAGCATTGAAAGTGACTCCGAACGAGTGCCCCCTTGCTTGTTCAGGTACACCACCATAGTGGCATTGTCTGAAAAAAAAAATAGGTCTTTCGAACCGACCCTCTCTTGCAGAGCCAAGAGAGTTTTTCCCTACAGCTAGTAGTTCCCTGAATTTTGAGGAGTGGCCTGCATCCTCTGGCAACCAGGCTCCCTGGGCCTGCCAGCCCTAAAAGTGCACACCCCAGCCCTACAGGCTGGCGTTTGTAGTAACTTTTACTGGAGCATGTTGCGCCCAGTTCTTCCCTCCCTGAAGGTTTTCCTGCTGCTCCTACCAGGAGAGATTGAGAAATCCTCTCTTGGCAGCTGAACCAGCTGATCTAGAGAATCCTTTCTGCGATCCCAATGGTGCAAGAGAAACGCCTGAAGGTGTCTGGAGTGTAATTGGGCCCAGGGCACCCCTGAGATGGCTGCAGTCATTAATCCTAATAACTGCATGATCCGCCAAAGCGAGGTCTACGGGAGCAATTTAAAGGCCTGCACAGGGAGAAGAAGTTTCAAAATGTTCTCCTCGGGAAGAAAAATCGGAGTAACAGAGTCTATTAGATAACAAAGGAAAAAGTATGCCCTGGGAAGGTACCAGACAAGACTTATGTTGGTTGACTTTCCACCACAGATTCTGAAAGTTCGGCAAAACCAACTGCAGATCCCGGATAAGGGACTCTCTCGGGCAAAGATCAGAAAATTTCCAGATATGGGATGATCGATACACTCTGTATCCAAAAAAAATTACGTGACTTTGGCCATGATCTTTGAAAAAAATTCTGGCCGCTGCCGAGTGACCGAAAGGAAAGGCATTGAACTGCCAACCACTCGGCCCATTGTCCATGAGAATCACAAATCTGAGGAACCTTTGGTGGTTCTGGCAGATTGGAACGTGAAGATAAGCGTCCGGAAGATCGAGGGTAACCATGAAGACCTCTGGCCACAATAGATTCCTTACAGAGTAAATGTTTTCCAT
The DNA here is from genome assembly GCA_029574335.1 of Rana kukunoris. Lineage (NCBI taxonomy): Eukaryota > Metazoa > Chordata > Amphibia > Anura > Ranidae > Rana > Rana kukunoris. The sequence continues at coordinate 389,161,086 of CM056052.1, forward strand.
CCGGAAGCGTCTGTAGAGAATATATTTGTTCAGGATGTTTAAATTGATGACCATCCAGAAGCTGCCAGAGGCTTTTTGAACCAAAAATATGTGGGAATAAAATCTCCAGAATTTTTGATTTTCCGTAACAGGGGATATGACCCCTTCTGTTTCCCACATGGTTTCTCGGCAGATAAGTAAGAAAAAACTTTGAATTCCAAACTGTAACCCCTTTCCAATGTTTAAGTATAAAGGAATTGTTGGAAATTTCTGGCCATTCTTTGACAAAATGGGACAACCTTCCCCCTACCCCTATCCTGGCATCACTGGGGATTTTTAAAAGGGGCTGAAGAAGCAAAGAGTCCCCTTCTTTTGCTTATCTTTGTTAAAAGACCACTTTTTCTTTGCCTGTTGGTTCCGAAATTTACTTTGTTCTGGAACCCGCGAAAAAAGGCTTCTTATTCTGTGGCTTATTCTTTTAAGAATAAGGGAACCATTTACTCTTCTCAGAGGAACAAGCTAGGACCTCCACCAAGGAGGCACCGAATAAGAGCTTGCTTTCAAAGGGAAAACCGCAGAGCTTGTTCTTTGAGCCAAGGTCCCTCCCCTCCCAAGACTTAAGCAAGATCACTCGCCTGGCTGACCTAGCTGCAGCTGCATCAGCCAAGGCGGCCACTGATTTGGCAATGAGTGGGAGAGACTCCCTAATTTCGACTTTGGGGATGTCGGATGAAAGGAGCTCATCCAGACGCTATACCCATACGTCCAAATTCCTAGCCACACAGGTGGATGCTACAGCTGGACCCAAGGATAAAGCTGAAGCATCCCAGGATTTACGCAGCAAAGAGTCGGCCTTCCTGTCCATTTGTTATTTAAGGACCCCTGAGTCTTCAAAGGACAGGTCAGATTTTTTAGAAACCTGTGACATAGGGGCATCTAGCTTAGGACATTTAAAGTCTCTTCAATTTCAGATTGAAAAGGACATCTTCATTTGTGCCCTTTAGACTGCAACAACCTCCTTTCAGGTTTTTTCCATTCTGAAAGAATCATATTTTTAAGTAACTGGTAAACCGGGAAAGTTCTTCATTTCATCCCCTAAAGACCCTATACATTCTATCCTGCACAGATTGGTTTTTCTGTGGCACCTCAATCTGTTCCGAAACATAAATAGATTTTAAAAGTTCATCAATATCCTCCACTGGAAAAAGAATCCCCATCAGATGAGGAGCTTGGGTTCTCTACTTCTTCCAGATGGGATGGAAGTACCAAAATTCCTATTTTGTGTTATGAATAGAGCTACTCAAATGTTGCCTTTCCTCCATTATATCGTTTGTTTTATTTCCTTTATATTCTTATATTGTTTTCATATTCATTATCTATATATGCATGAGCAAAAAGTATATATCACAGTAGTGTTTGTTTTCCTTCAGAAGTTATGTCAGATATTAAGTTTTAAAAGTTACAACTTTGAGTGAGGACAAAAGACCATTATCAAGAACAGATGTGTTCAAACCCCCCTTTGCTCCTTATTCTCCAACTCCTCCCTCCTACTGCATTCCTAAATGGCTTAACTTCAAAGCCCTCTCCGTCGAGAAAAACAAATATGGAGATTGTGAAGGAACTTTTATGCCTGTATGACACGTGAACTGTTCGTACTATGAGAGCCCTATACCATATATGGACTTACAAGGAAAATGTGTGCCATGTGCAAAGAACAGACGTCACAGGGGGGGGGGGGGGGGGGGCGTGTAATAAGGGACTGGACTCTATGAACTAACCAATCTGTATGCATGCATTGGTGACATATTGTTAATAAAGGAGGCCGCGCGGGCCCCACCTATTTCTCTTGCGCTTGAACACTGGAAAGATGAGGATGTAGATTTTTTTCTCTGTTCTACATATTTCACTATTATGATTTGGGTCAAACGTTAGAAATGGGGTTAGCCCTGAGGTTATATCAGGGATCAATCCATATCACAGATCTGAGGTATAGTGTGAATGACGGACCAAGGAGGGGGTCTAACTGAGGTTGAAGGCTCTTCAGTTCTGGAACCAGAGGAAGAAGGCCCCAGACCTGCTGCCCTGTAATTAAAGGACCGAAAGGAGGCTACCATGAATAAGCACTGATCCAGTGCGAAACACGTCAGCTGCTCCTTGTTTTCCACTGCTGTGACTTTATTTTTGTACATGCTGTCTATTGAATAAAAGACCACCCAACAGGTTTTGGAGTGCGGCTATCCATTTTTCTTTGCCCTCAAGGAGGGGGTCTAACTGAGGTTGAAGGCTCTTCAGTTCTGGAACCAGAGGAAGAAGGCCCCAGACCTTCTGCCCTGTCAGTTAAGGACCAAAAGGAGGCTACCACCTCCTTCATAGAAGACATTAACTGATTCAAAGAGGTAGTCTCTGAACTAGCCCTAGATGGAATACAATCTTCACAAAAAAAGCCTTGTATATCCATCAGACAGCCTGGCTCTAAAGTTTCCGCATTTATTTTTCATCGGTCTATCCTAGAAAAAAGCAGAAACAAGAGCGATAAGAAAAGAAGGCCCATACAAAAAAAGGTCCCATGCTGTAAAATCACAGACAAGGGCTTACCTTGGGGGCAGTATGGGAACCAGAGGCTGCTGCTGGTTCAATCCGAGCAGATGCTACCTCCTCAGACCTGTTCTCAAGCTCTATGTGGCGAGTGGAGATCGGCCAGGGAAAATAGGCTGCTGTCCCAGGCAGCATGTCCTCAGTGCACTATGCTGAGTTCCTAATGAACACAAAGCCGGAGAGTGCCTCACATGACTTCCGGTTCCAGCGCCATCTTGCTGCATCACCGGAAAGTCCTCCGATGACATTTTGGTACACCTCGGTGAAGCCGAGGAGGACAAGGCTTCCACCAGGCAGAGCTGGGGAAAAGACCTGAAGGAATTTGTCACCACTACACATATAAGCATGTACCTCCAAAAATAGGGAACCCTTCTGGATGAAAGAACAGGGACTTAACACACCCAGGCCTTGGCCACAACCAGCACTGGATGATGCCAGAGCAGGGGGGTCCGGCAACCACTCTTACCAGACCTAGGAAAAAAAAAACATGTTTGTGCTCCTGGAGGTTCTGGAAACACAAAGCTGAGGTTCAGAGGAAAGGGAGGGGCCTTTTAAATTGTATCTGATTTTTGTTTTCTGAAGAGGGCGGAGCCAATCATCTCTCAAGTAGCTGTCCTGGAAGATGAGGGGGAAATAGGATTTTTGCACGAAATCCATGGACGGACACAGTTCCTTATAATCTTGACTTGTGGGTTATGTTCCATCTATTAGGAGAGGACTAGGCAGACATGCACAACATTTAAAACATGCAAAGCTAAACAGCCCTGCCCAGGGGCGGTCCCTCTGGTCATAACCCCTTATACTGCACTCAGCAGCTCAGTTCATCAAAAAGCAGTACAGACTCAAAAAGGAGGGGTGTGTGCGGTGTCCGTCAATGTACTTCAGCGAAAATGATTTTACGATGAGTACAACACGTACTGCAAGTACACAGCTCCTTATAATAGACTTGTGGGACATTCCCAAGCAGTGTAAAACAGCAATTAACAACTGCACCCCAAACAACCAGAGCTCCTTAATGGAGGAGATGCAACCTTATAAACGGCCGCCTGCAAAACCTTGCAGCCAAAGCAAGCAAGACACTCTGGAATGCAATCCAGGAGTGATCTAGGAAGCCCACAATGCAGTGATACAGGGAGTATTGATCAAACATGGGATGAGGATTAAGAGGATTAAGAGGGAAAGGGAAGCCAAGCTATCATCCCTGATGGCAGATATTCACAGTTTAGAGATGCTGCATAAACAAACTCTCGCTTTAGCCTTAGAACGGGATCTTTTGATGACGCAAAGACAGATTACAGAATACTTTGGTATAAAGCTAAAAGAGCAATACAAGTAGGAAGAAAACAAAGCTATATATATGGAAATAAGTAGTGGTACCAGACTTGTACAAATACTATCAGGTGGCACTATTGAGCCGCCTGATTGCCTGAAATAGAAATGCAGACTAGAAGATATGGCCTGGCCTGGAGCAGGCCCAGAGCAGAGCTTTACTACAAGGAGCCACTTGGTGTTACAAAGACCTCCCGAATAGGACGAAAGCACACCCTCTGATAGGACCTACCCTAAAGACAGGCTATGAGCTCTTCTCTAAGGGTAAACTATCAACAATAATCTCACCGTTGTTTCCAATATTAGGGAACCCTCAGTTAAGGCCGGGCCTGAGGAAAGGAAACTTTGCAGTGTTGACAGACCAGGGGATATTCCAAGCCTCACATTTTTTAAGAGAGAATATGGCCTACAATCTAGTCAATGACAACAGGAACCAGAACATATCAACTGGATTTATGGCGTGCAGTACAGCCGAAACACTTCCTAAACACTTTAACCCCAGAAAGTGGTTATGAGCACACTTTAACAACTTTTGAGGGATACTGTAATGGAAGTGGGAGTATTCCACCAAACCCTCTTTAAAATATATCACAAAGGAGATCGCGCTAATATAAATGAAAACTAAGAATGCTGGTTAAATAAAGTTCATAAACGATCACAAAGTGAAGTCCATCAACATGGTGACAAAGTTCATGGTCAAGTGATCCCACAAGAGCCAAATAAATCAATATGGAAAAAGTGTTGGTATAGATGAAACCTCCACCGAAATCACAAGAAGCCCCTTACCAAAAATCAATGATCTCTTAGTGATAGGAGATCAAATAAAGCATGATACGGTCTGTAATACTCGGTAATGGTCAATGGGAAGGTCCAATAGAGACAGCCTGGTTCTCAGATATATGAATATCTCCCGATGGGTCATCAGCAGGTACATAAAAAACAAATGCCTCACATAGCATAAAACCTTCATTTAATGTGTTAAAAGAATAGACTTGCACTTACATCAAAGTGAAGATAACATCGCATGAAAACAATATCAGCCGGCCGGTTTGCAAAGAATGCCCGTATACCGGGTAGAGAGCTTGTAAAGTGCGCGGTGACGTCAGAACGTCTCCTCCCTACGTTTCGTCTGAAAGACTTGATCACGGGATACTCCTCTTTAAAATATATACATTACTGGTTGCACCCTCTAAGGACTTTCGGTTGCCTTCCTTTAGGGGGTGGGGGAGGGACTTAGATCAAACCTTTTCGGAACAGCAGTGCATCAACATAATATACAATACATTTAAGTCCTCAATCTGCACAAGAATGCAGGAGACAGATTTTAAAATGATGTTCAGAATGGTACCACACCCCAATATTCCTAAATAGATGTTACCGGAAGTACCAGACAATTGCTGGAGATGTGGGTAGAGGGAGGGATCCTTGGTACATATTTTCTGGTCTTGCCCTATAATAGGGAACTTCTGTAAAGAAGTACGAAGAATAGCTCAAAAATTTAGTGACCAGGAGATCTCTGAGGACCTGTCATTCCTACTGCAGGATACTAAAATCCCAAACATATCAGCAATTAAATACCTTCTGCTGAACACCGCTAAATCATGTATCCCCACTGACTTGGAAGCAGACACAACCACCTTCAGTAGAAATGTGGTTTACTCTCGAGGGGAGGAGACCGATGTGTGTTCCTCTGTACTGGGAACACACATAGTTCTCCTCACCGCTGACCCGATGTAAAGTGGTAATGTAGTCAAAAATACCAGAGTTTCGCTACAACCTTGCAAAGCAGATTAGGTTTGTAGCTCTACAAAAAAATAAGCTAGAGTTTAAAGAAGTTTGTCTTAGCACCATAAGGTAAATGCATCCAGAAATATAGATATTTTTTTTTCAATTTCTTTATTTATAAACAGGGAAATGGGTCCACAAGAACCACCACAGCCTTACAATCAGTCAAAAGAGATTATACAGCAATGTACACAAAACAAATATAACAGATCATCCCATACATTGCTGGTGAGTACTAGACGTCACAACTGGGGGGTCAGTCTTTCCTATAGCTGCTTAAAGGTAAGGCTGGATGCCTAACGGAGCATCCAGTCCCCCCCTTATACGGGGAGCATTAACCAACATCCGAACCATCCCACCTCTCCCTTTTTCTCCCCCTCGTCCACACAGGTGCTCGGATGTGTTCGTGGTCGGATGGGTCACCATGGCCCCTCAGACTCAGATCCCTTACTTTTTCTTCCCAAATTTACTTTGAGAACAGTAGTAGAGAAGTTGAATAGAAATAGAGAGCAAGCCAGCTCTTAGGGAATATAGAGAAAGGTGCCGGCACCATCAAATAGTTCAGGTTGAGGCGTTCCCACTTCTAAGGGCGTGACCCTCATCAGAGTATAAAAAAGTATTCCAAATACGCCAGGTATCTCTGTACGCCTCCTGTCTGTCCTGGTTTGTTAGAATGAGGTCCTCCATTTTATTGATTTCGTAAATTTTCGGCAACCACATGGCAATAGTCAGTAGATGTAGCGATTTCCATCTAAGCGGGATGCAGGCCCTGGCCGCATCCAGCAGATGGCGAACAACTGACTTGTACACTCGTATGGGAGCGTCAGTCGCGTGGAGAACAAAGAATGCTGAATCATCAGGGACCTCACGATTAGTGAATTTCTGCGTTAACCGCCTGACCTCGCCCCAGAAAGTCCGGAGGCGAGGGCAGGACCAGAAAACGTGCAACAATGTGCCCCTTTCCTCCAGGCAACGCCAGCATCTGTCTGACGTCGCAGGGAAAATGTTGTTAAAGTGGAGTTCCATCCATTTTTTTATGTTTGTCTGTGCTGCATGCCCTAATCTCATAGTGTTCAGAATGGACAATTTTTATTTATTTTGTGGTTGTAAATACCTTTTATTTTGTAGTTCTTCATTACTTCCTCCTCCTTATTAGCCTAGGCTATTAAGTCACAAGGCTATTTGCAAGGGTTTTTGGGATAGGCATCATGTTTCCCAGTAGTCCTTGCAAACCTGACTGAAGCCTGACTGAAACCTAGTGTGCAGCACAGAGCATGTGCAAGATATGCAAAGCTGAAATCCAGGAAGTCATACAGTCTGGCTTCATGATGCTCACACTTAAGATGGCCACGGTCTATTTCTAGATTATAAACTAAATGCTGTAACAACCTAACAAAAGGGACCTTAGTTTACAGACTAACTTTACTAGAATACATTAAGCTTGTGTATTGCAGGGGTATTTATATTTAAAAAGTGAAATTGTGGGTGGAACGCCCCTTTAAGTAAATCTGGGGTCCTATACCATCTGGTTAGAATCTTGTAATTGGTCTCCTGTATCTTGGTGCATATAGAAGATTTGTGTGTGTAAGAGGATCTTTTCCCTCTTCTTGTCTGAACATGTGCAGTTCAGTGCCCATTCCCACCCATTGAAGCACGGGAGACGGTAATCTGTCCTCGGCATAATCAGCAGCTCATGCGCGTGGGATAGTGTGTGTGGTAATACTCCAGAGTCAGAGCACCACTCTTCCAATGAGGTGAGGGGCTGACCCGCCGCGGGGGTGTCATGGTACCAAGAAAGTGGCTGAGTTGCTCAGCCCTTAGGAAATCTAAGCGGTAATCTCCCCCCGGTCCATCAGCTCCGCCCTCGTCTTCCACCATCCTGCCTCACCAAAATGAGATGGCTGGTATAAGCCCAGCTCTCTCAGGGCCCGGAATTTCTTATCTCGTAACCCTGGCTCAAAAAAAGTGTGTTACCCAGTATCGGGTTTAATGGCGAGACCCGAGAGTTTAGGTTTGCCTCAGTCAGCAGCCTTGCGCACACCGTGATGGTGCTTCCAATAAGCGGGTGTCGTCTGACTTCTCCTTGCAGAGAGACGTGACACCAGGCGGCCCGTTGCAAGGGAATATCGCAGTGGGCCTGTTCCAGTCTCGGCCACAGTTTAATGTCACCGTGGCGGGACCAATCAACAAGCCGGCACAAATGCGCCGCTTGATAGTAGGCACAGACATCAGGCATCGCAATACCACCAAAACGTTTGGGTAGGTAGATCTTTCTATGTATCCTGGGGTGTTTCCCCGCCCAGAGAAACGCCTTGAAAGTCGTGTATATTTGTTTGAAGTAGTCCGCTGGGACAGGTTTGGGGAGGGCCTGTAGGAGATACAGGAATTTGGGCAAAATTGTCATCTTAAGTATACTGCATCTCCCAAACCACGAGTGCAGTCCTTTAGTCCACATAGTTAGTAGCGTCTGGATGGTCTTAAGAAGGGGTGGGAAATGTAACTTGTATACCTGGGATAGTTTGGGTGGGATGCGGGTTCCCAAACAGGTCAGAGCTGTATCCGTCTACTTTAGGCAAAATCTACCCCGGAGATGGGACAGTTGCTGTAGCGGGATTCCCACACCCATCGCCACCGACTTGCTCATATTTATTTTGAGATTTGACAATTCCCCGTATCGTTCAAATTCTGTCATCAGGTTGGGTAGAGACACTGATGGCTTTGTCAAGGAGAACAACATATCATCAGCGTATGCCGATACTTTGTATTGCATTTTATTCAACTCAACTCCCTTAATGCCCGAGTTCAGCCGAACGTGGTTCAAAAAGGGTTCGAGCGAGAGCACAAACAGCAGGGGTGAAAGAGGGCAGCCCTGCCTGGTTCCATTTGTAATGGAAAATGGTTCCGAAACTATGCCATTCGCTCGCACCCTTGCCGTCGGGTTCGAATAAATCGCCGATATCCAATACTTAATTTTTTCACCTACACCTATATGTTCCAGGGTAGAGAACATAAATTGCCAGCTCACCCGATCGAAGGCCTTTTCGGCGTCTGCTCACGAAAACGCAGGGCGTCTTTTTAACGTTGGCTGTATGTAGCAAGTTGAGGACTTTAATGGTATTGTCCCTGGCCTCTCTCGTCGGGACGAATCCCACTTGGTCCAGGTGAATCAGGTTGGGGAGGTGTTGTTGCAGTCTTGTGGTGATAATTTTTGTGAAAAGCTTAAGGTCAGTATTTAATAAAGAAATCGGGCGGTAGCTTGCGCACTGGCCAGGGTCCTTTCCGTCTTTTGGAATTACCGATATCTGTGCCAGGAGTGTGAATAGGAATAGGGTCACCATTCGTTCGCCCAGAGCAGGGAAGAGGGTCTTCCAGTAGGGCGCAGTGAGGCCGTCCGGGCCCGGGGCCTTTCCCGCTTTGGCGGTTTTCAGATCTAACTGTAGTTCCGCCAGAGTAATCGGCTCCTCCAGTAAAGTCTTCGCCTCCCTCGACAGTGTAGGCATAAGAGATGAGGCCAGGTAGTCTGCTGTCCGGTCCGGGTCAGGGAGTCGGGTTGTACAGAGTCTGGTATAGGATTTAAACTCTTGTGAGATCTGGTGGGGCAGTGTCTTCCTATGTCCCCCCGTGGAAGTATTGTGCGGTATAAATGAGGCCAGGTTTTGTGCACGGAGGGCTTGGGCCAGCAACCTCCCGCATTTATTCCCTGATTCATAGACTCTCCGTCTGCAAATCTGCAGGGCCGCTTTAGCTTTATAGTGCAACAGGTCGGTGACCTGTCTGCGCACCACATCCGTTCCTCCCGAGGGGGTTCTGTTTGTGTCGTATCTCCAGTCTCTGTAGTTTTTGAAGTAGGGTCGTCAGTTGTGTCCTCTGTTGTTTCAGCCTAGCCCCGTGTTTAATCAGTATCCCGCGGACTACGGCCTTGTGTGCCTCCCAAACTATAGCAGGATTGCTATCCCCCGTGCTGTTTGTATTAAAGTAGTGCCCGATTTCCCTAGTCACGTCTGCTAAAACATACGCGTCATGTAGAAGGCTCTCGTTTAGTCTCCAGGGGCGGGTCTGAGAGCTCCAGATTCCGAGAGTGCATACGTCAATGAAATCGGGGCATGATCAGACCATGTTATTGATCCAATTGCGGTGCCCCTAACCGCATGTAGGTGTCTGGGGGACCAGAAAATAGTCGATCCGTGAGGCTTGGAAAAGAACGTGTAGTCCCTCTCCCCGGGATGAAAGTCGCCACACGTCTATGAGTTGCGAGGAGTGTAACGACGCTGAGATGCGCCACTGTGCTTTTCGTGACAGCGAGGACACCCCCGTGGAGGTGTCCTCTGCAGGCGACAGGGCAAAGTTCAGGTCACCTCCTACTATAAGCTGACATAAAAGAGCATTAGTTGTTCCAACGTGCGTTTCAGCCAGCCATCTTGATGGTCGTTCGGAGCATACAGGTTTGCAAAAGTGACCCGTTCTGCACCGATCAAGCCCCTTAGAAACAGGTGACGGCCCTCCACATCAGTCCTAAGCTCTGCGTTCGACCAAGGTACCCTCGCGGAGATCAGGATGGAAACACCCCTTGACTTCGCCCTGGAATATGTGGAGTGATAAACCATAGGGTAGAATCTATTTTTCAATATGGGCACACTGTTGTCTGCATTCAGACGTTTCATGTCATGAAGCAGCATCCTCCGCTTCTCAGGACTATTCAGTCCTTTTGCGTTCAAAGAAACCACAGTAAGCGTGTCCATGTTCGTGGGTAATGGGAGGGGGAGGTAAGTAGAGGTAGAATGAGCAAGGAGGGGAAAAGAGCCGATCCTATGGATAAGCAGACCTAGCAGAAAAGGATTAACTTTAGGAGGCCTGCACCAGCGTGTGTGGCAGAGAAAAGAGAACTAAATAGGCTAAATTTAGCAGCAACACTCTCCAGTGGTATACTGGAAACCAAGCGTGTTCCTAAGTGGGTAGTGGGATGTGCAGACCCGGGAAGAGAGCCCCACAAACCCCCCCACCCCCACCGGCCATTTAAACTGGTATACGGCAGCATAATAATATCTAATTAGAATCAATAAGGGGATTGACATTGGCATGCATGATAGGCAAACATAACTGCCCACCACCCCGTAAACCACCCCCCAATAGTAAACAAAGTCCTGGTTCCAATGTACCTCGTTCAGAGCTCCGATGCCTCCCGGGGCAGGTAAAATAGTGTCCATGCTCAAGTCATTTGATGGTCACCTCCAAGTACAAGCGGCATCCCCCCCAATCTGTCCCACCCCACCCCCAAAAGGAAGCCCCGGCAGATCCACAACCCACGATAAGGCATGCAAGCCATGTGAACCCCCGACCAAGACAGTTCTAAATGTCACATAGCCTCCGGTCAAGAAGGGGGGGGAGGGCACCCAAACCAGCTCCAGGATCACCAGTGGTTACATCCCCCGAGAGTCAGACCACCCGCGGGGACATCAGCGTCTGCAGAACGGTGAGGGGATCGACCAGGAGAGTCAGAACGGGGACCCGACACGGGTGCCCCCCCAAAAGAGAGCGTCAGTTCCCCCCCTTGAGTAAGTTCGGGTCAAGACCTGGTAATTGGAGGGAACGGGGGAGATCACACAACGAGTGGCATGGGGGTGAGTAAGGGTAGTACCAGGTGTCCTGGACAGCACTATTCCCCGCTCTGCAAGTGTTCAAATACCGTCCCAACGGGGGCGAGGCAGGTACAAACCGGGAAACCAAAGACGTGGGGTGTCACAGGGGATCGGGGCAGTTAACAGGAAAACGTGGCCTGCGGTCTACTCACGGTGGTCGCCTCCCGACTGAGCTCTGTGCCTTCTCCTGCCTCTCTGTTGGCGGGGATGAGCCGGAACACGGTAGTTGGAGGGGCCAGATCTGCCGGCGGGTATCGAAAAAAGTTGAAGCCAGTCTGGGACCGGGATCTGCTCCTCTTCAAAAAAGCGAAAAAGTGCTGGCAGGTCAGCGCGCATCTGCAGGGTGAAAGCTCTACCATCCGTCCGGAAGGTGACGGCCAGGGGGTATCCCCATCTGTACGTGTATGCTTTTCGTCTTGCTAGTTCCAGGATGGGTCTCAGCAGCGCCCGTCTTTTCAGCGTTGACCACGACAAGTCAGGTAAGATTTTAATTGAAGCTTCCTCCAGAGACACCTCTCCCTGCTCCCAGGCTCTGCGGAGTATATCCTCCTCCTGTGCATACCGCAGCAGCCGACACACAACGTCGCGGGGTCTCTCTGGATCTATCGGCCTGGGCCCCAAAGTCCGGTGCGCCCTGTCCACCTCAACAACTCCCGCGGGATCTTCTAGGACATTCCTAAAAAGTCTCTGGACCGTCTGCTCAAGATCCTGGAGGATGATAGTGTCCTGATGCTGGTCCCTGGCCCTCTCCAACTCGGACACCCTCGATTCCAGGGCTGTAAGGGAGGTCTCCCACGTGGACACCCTCTCTGTAAGGGAAGAAACGTCGGCCCTCACCTCCTGGAAATCCTGTCTGTTTCCTCCAGGCGGAGGATGAGCGCTTCTATGTCCGACCTTGTGGGGAGGGCCTGAAGCATGGCTCGGATGTCAGGGTCCATCTGTATGTCCTCGGGGTGTTTCACAGGAGCCGCCATGGCCGGTGTGTGATTCTTGGTCAGGTCCGGGATGTGGGTCGGGATTGAGTCCCAGTCTCTGCAATCCGGGGCCTCCTCACAGTCTCCCCAGGTAGGCCACGTTGTGCGGTTGCTCTGGCGCCAGGTGAGGAGTGCTGTTTCAGCCCAAAGAATCTTTGAATTTCCCCGGTTGTCACACTGGAACAGGTCACTCTGGTTCCTGTTCTCTCCTTACGTCTTTTGGCAGATTGCGTGCATATTTTCATAGTGCTAGAGCCAGTAAGGGATGGTCTGGGCCGGGAGCTCAAAGGAGATGTGACTTCACACGGCCATGTCCAGACCATGGCCTCAAAATATAGATAATTTTGATATAATATGTACCATTATGGTGATAATTGCAGTTAATATTGCCAGATATTACAGAAAGTGTACCAGAAGGCCCCCAGGATTTGTAGTTAGGCCCCTGGTACACAACTACCATATTAACTACTAATACTAAATTAACATTATTCATTATTTTGCCATTCCAATCCAAGATTTTTCATTGCACATTAGAACATTCTGTATATTATCATTTTGGAAAACCTGAACCTTTATATAATCTTGAAAAAAAGAGGTGTAGCTCTAAATAATATAAAAAAGTGTTTCAATCGATCACTGAAAATGTTGCAATCAAAGCAGGAATTCAATTCAGAGTGAAAAATTATATCATGTGTAAAAGATGAGAAAAACTCCTCATTGCCCAAACATCCCATCAGTATGAAACATTTAATGTTAAGATGAGTATGGATGCACTCACATATAAAAATAAAACAAGCATGTAATCAGGAAAGCGACCAGCGCTTCCTACCCATCAGATGGTGCTCATCCGTTTGTTTCAACAGCAATCCGTCAGCCTTCCTCCACTCGCCCGACATTTCTCCACTAAAGTACATGCTTGTCTGCTGATGATTGTGACCTATCTGCATAGCTGTTGGTAAATTGCCTGATGCTGCCATATCTTTCAAACTTATATTTTAAATGCTAGCAGTCTCCCAATAGCAACATTACTGGCGATTGATTCTCAACCCCATATGGCTTGAGTGATCAAGAGGGCTAATTAGCTTTACGACCCTAGCCTGTGTCTGGTCTGGTATTGCCCATCTCCTCTTCCATATTCAGGTGTATTAAATCTGACCCCATAATGACCAATAGAGAAATGTATGCCTGCTCCCTATAAATTTAAAGCATTCGATGGGGTGGCGCAGACGGGGGCAAGGCACAGATACTGTGGCTCTATCACGAGTGATGCACAGTTTTAACACCGCAGTTTAACGAAAGCAGGATAACTGGTGGAGGCTTAAAGGACAAACTGATGGGATGTTTGCACCTGAAACATTTTGCACCTGAAACATACCATATTAATTTAAACTAGAGAAAACATAGAGTATGACTCTGACTTTATATAAAATGTCAAATGCTGGCTTGACTGTAGTCTCAGACTTGAGCAGAGTTTTTGTTGTATCCTCCTCCATCCAGGAGTAGTCCTGGACTCTGAACTGTCCTTTAAGCCTCATGTTCAATCACTGTCCAAATCTTGCCGCCTCAACCTTCGCAACATCTCCAAAATACGCCCCTTTCTAACCAATGATACCTCAAAACTCTTAACTCACTCCCTGGTCATCTCTCGCCTCGATTACTGCAACTCACTCCTCTTTGGCTTACCTCAGCATACTCTAACCCCCCTTCAGTCCATCATGAATGCTGCTGCCAGACTGACTGACTGAGACTGATTGTGGGGTCTGCTTGTTTGCAGGGAAAATAATCATCCTGCGTTCCACCCCCCCCCTTTTTTTTGGTGTTTGTCCCCTTTTCCAGTTGTTTTCTTTCCCCCCTTTGGCACTGTTAAAAATCGGACTGTTAAATCACGTGGGAGTGCTATTAAGGGGTAGTGAATAGATGTTATTTAGGACTATTTAGGACTAATGTTGTAGGTTGAAAGCCTGGAGTGGTTCCTCCCTTTGTTTTCCTCTTTTGGATAATGCTGTGGACGACACGCAACAAAAACTGGACTTAAAAGACATTGAACAGTTTTTTTTTTTTTACCAAACTTTGAAGTAGAAGACCAGGGGGTCAGGTAAGGGGAGACAGGAAAAGGGAGAGAGTGGCGAGTACCTCCCCCAGTACTTCGGCCCAGAACTATATTTTTTTTGGTGTGTATTTCGCTCTTTATGGAAGCTCTAGAAATGTACCATCTTTTGTACCATTTTTTTTTTAATGGATATTTATGAACTGAACCGCGTTAAGATCAGCGCCTCACTGTAGAGAGACTGTTAGTTGACACAGTAAGGAATCTAAAACAAACTGTTACAGGAATACTGCACTTGTATGTTTCAAAGGTGGGCTGCAAATTATAAAAAAAGTACTGGAAGAAAAGAAAAAAAATAGAAGCGGAATATCAGCAGTGAAAAAGATCAAGGGTACACTTCCCTCTCTTCCCCCCCCCCTTTTTTTGGGATAGGCAGCATGAGGGGAAGATCAGGTAGGGGAGGAGCTGTGGCAAAGTTACCCCGGTCAAGCTTAAGCTCTGGCCATATGACCAAATATGTGACATTAGGGGTAAGTGGAAATAATCAGGCCATAGAAAAACAACAAAATACTAAGGGGTGGCAAAGCCTAAGTAAAGGAGAAAAAAGAGAAAAAGGTTCAAAATAAAATCGCCCTAGAAACAAGCACACACAGATTCTCGTGAAGAAATAGAAGTTGAAATAGAGGGGGAGACAGAAAAAGAAGAGGGACAACATGGAAAAGATCAACTCCCAACAAAATGTGATAAGGAAACATGTTTGCAGTTTTGGAGAAGTCGTTGAAGAGTTTAGAAAGCTTGCTGAAAAAAAGAAATAGGCATAATCCATAATGATATGGGACATTTACTCACAAGAGTGGAAAATAAAGTAGATATCCATACAACTACAATAAAAGAGCTAAAGAGAGTAATATGAACTTTAAGAATAGAACAGCGAGAACAAGCATACAGAATGGAAGAACGGGAAAATAAAAACAGCAGAAAGAATCTGCGAATAAGAGGACTCCCTGAAAACCCCCAGAAAGAAGACTTGACGGAAATAGTGGGTAAAATTTTCAACCCACTATTAGGGAAGCAAGAAGTAAATAATATAAAACTAGAAGGGGGTCTACAGATTAAGAAGACGTATGGGAATTCCAGTAGAAAGTCCAAGGGACATAATAGTAAAATTCTTGAAACTAAAGGGAAAAAAAAACGAAATATGGAGAAATATGAAGGGAAAACCCCCAATAAAATATGAAGAAAAACTCTTACAAATCTTCCCGGACTTATCGCAAGATACTTTAAGAAGAAGGCGAAAGTTAAAACCTCTGTTGCAAACTCTACAAGAGCATGAGATCCAATATAATTGGGGGTTCCCCGCATGTCTGATTGGAAGGAAAAATGGACATACAGTAAAACTTAGGTTTGTGGAAGAAGTTCAGGAGTTTTGTGAAAAATTGGAAATCCCAGAGCCTTTCAGAGAAATAAATAATAGACAACAATAGGGAATACAGGATGAGGAAAATTGGCACTTGATCCCCAGGAGAAAGACATACGTAGGAAATAAAGGAGTATTGACGAGAAGAGGGGAAAGAGAAAAAGGAGAAAAAGAAAGGGAAAGGAATTTTATTAGGTGGAGTAATGGGGGCGGGAGGTAGGTAGCAGAGAAACAGAAATGCATATTAAAAAAGGGGAAGGGAGAGAAATAAGAAAAAAGGGGGGGCAGAGACCTGAACTTTCGGAGAGCTCTTGAGCCATCTCCATACATAAAGGAGGTAGGCAATAGCGCCAGACAGTACACCACCGCAGGGGGGCCAGGAAGGTCATAGAAACCTGCTTAAAGACCATGGATCTAAAACATCTAAAGAGAGGGAGGGTAATGGGGAGGTATGGGCGGAGGGGGGGACAGGAGGAATGGGGGGTGGGGGGACAGGAGGAGGATACGGGGGGGTTGGTTGGTCCAAAAAAGAAAAGAGAAAAAAAATAATTCCCAGGTGATCTGCTGTCTTCAGAATTAAGGGGAGGGAGAGACCCCCGGCATATGTTATGGCCTGGGGTCTCTTCATCCCGGTATAAAAGGGAAGAAAAAATAATGGATCTGATAAAATGTATAACCTATAATGTCAGAGGGTTAAATTCTCCACATAAGCGACATATGGTGTTACGGGAACTAGAAAGAATGGGAGGAGAAAAAATATTCCTACAGGAAACTCATCTGGCACTGGATGTTAATACTAAACTATATTCTAGGAAGTATATGGTACTATGGAGACTTCCCTACAAAAAGGGCAAAAGGGGTAGCAATTGGTTTTTGTTAGTAATGTTCACTTTAAGATTGAGGATAGGAAGGTTGACCCCAAAGGTAGATTACTGTTCCTAAGAAGAATTATATCAGGTATAAAATACACTTTTGCAAACGTATACTGTCCCAATAAGCATCCTAAAAAATATCTAGTAGAGATTTTAAAGGAACTAGATGAATTTAAGAAAGGTTAATGCTGGCTGGAGATTTAAATTTTACCATGGATAGTAAATTAGACTCTACTTCCGGGGGGACAAGATAAAGAGAAAAAAGAACTAAGAAAGGTAAAAGGAAAACTATATGAACATCAATTAGTAGATATCTGGAGAATTCAATATCCTAATGTAAAAGGTTTTACATACTATTCAACGATACATGGAATGTACTCCAGACTGAACTACATATTTATTGAACATAGAGCACTGGAAGCAGTTACGGAAACATCAATAGGAATAGCCACAATATCAGATCACGCCCCAGTTTAACAGACTCAAAAAGGACAGATACAAAGGAGGAAACAATCCTGGAAAATACCTCGCAAAAATGCAGAGGTGTAATAGGTCATTAAACTACATAGAGAAGATAAAGAATGAAAGAGGAGACATGATGAATACAACAGCCGATATTGCAGTAGCATTTCAAACATACTATAGTGCCTTGTATGCAATCAGAAATGAAGATACACATAAGGAGAAGAAGAAAAGGAAAGAAAAAATACAAGAATATTTAAAGCATGCAAAATTGCAAAAAATACATGAACGCCTGATAGCTTTGGGAGCAGTAATCACACAGGAAGAAATTATGAGAGCATTGAAACACCTATTGGGAAAAGTCCTGGACCGGACGGGTTCACCATTAAGTATTATAAAAAAAATCCAGAGCCAACTGGTCCTGAGACTATGTGACTACTTTAACAAAATAGGGGAAGAGGAGGAAATAGGATGTGAATCTTTAATGGCCCACATCACCATAATACCAAAACCAGGAAAAGATAAGACATTATGCTCTAGTTAAAGGCCTATAGCATTACTAAATGCAGATACAAAGCTATACGCAAACATCCTTGCCACCCAATTAAAAAACCTGATGCCAGATTGGGTAGATCCAGACCAGACTGGGTTTATACCCGGAAGAGAAGGCACAGACAATAGTTTAAAAACTATATTACTGCAGAAAAAAAAGAATGGAAAATCCCCAGTCTTACTCCTGTCAATAGACGCCAAGAAGGCATTTGACAGGGTAGACTAGGGATTTATGATGGACACGCTTCAACATCTGGGAATGGGACCCAAAATTAGCAATGGTCAAGGTTAATAGCAAGATGTCAATGCCCTTTGAAATGCACAATAGAACTAGAAAAAAATACGGAGGATTAGCAGCACCGGATATAAATAGATATTATAAGGCCACGATTATAGCACACATGGTAGAATGGGGAAATAAAGACAAAAAGAAAGAGAACAAATGGGTTAGAATGGAAAATACTATAAGCAACACAGCACTTTATAAAAACATATGGATATCACAAAAGTTTAGAGTATTAGATGAAGACACACACAAACTAACATTTTTTTTTTTCAAAACATGGGATTTAATTTATAGACAGAATAAATGGACTTATAACTCACTTTGATCTCACTCACAGACACTAATTTTTTATACCTGGGAAAGGGACTCGGTTGGGGAAAAAAATGGGGGCTTCAGAAATAAAGGACATCGCAGAACAGGGAAAAATAAAAACACTTCAGGATATAAAGGAAAAAAAAACAGGTGGGATATTAATGAATGGGAATGTCTACAACAGTGGTGGCCACATGTGGCCCGTGGAGCCCTCTGATGTGGCCCACGACCTCCTGCTCTGGGATAAAATAGATTAATGTTATTAATGGTCAGTTTTATTACCAAAATCACAGTGTATATATGGGCATATCTGTTCTGCAGTGGTTACTGGGCTAGTTCAAACTGACCCTCAGGTGCAGAGCAGTGCACCTGCGGGTTACCTGCACTGAGCCATGGACTTTTGTTATTACCTGCGAGTTTGGTTAACTTTCTGAAAGTGCACCAAATCTGCAGAATATAATAGAAGTCTATTGTAAAGTGCAGGAAAGCCAAAGGTACACTGCGTTGCACCAGCGGTGCAAGTAAACTGCAGTGCATCTGTGTGAAAGCAACCTTGGGCCCCTTTCACACGGCCAGTCTGACCCAATTGGACCCTCCATTCAACTCCAATCCAATCCGCTAAAAAAAAAAAATATATAGTAGGCTGTGTCTGTGTCCGCTCTGCAAATACAGAGCGGACACGGACCTGCCATCCGCCCACTCCGCTCATTGTGGCCCGCGACCAGTTACCAAGTGAAAAAAATCACAAATAAAATATGATGAAGTTAAAGATAAAATATAAAAATCATCTTTTGGAAAACCACAAATGATGCAAAACCAAAGAGGAGACAATACCAATGAATGAATGAAATCATGAGCAAGTCTCTTGCTGTGGTCGAGTTTGAGGTGGTTTAAAAAAGAAAAAAAAAATCTTATATGTGCCTTACCCATGTACTGACGGTAAGCGTTCGTGTGTTCGGGTGTTGATGGCAGCTCATCTATTTCTTTTTCACTCTCTCTGGATTGAATTCATACTTCAAATTGCAACATTTTGGAGTGATCAATTGGAACTCTTTTTATATTATTTAATGCTACACCTCTTTTTTTTATCATCATTTATTGCTTCCAACAATATTGTGTCAGCTGCTGTACTTTTTTTATTGTTTGATTTAGCGCAACAAAGCAATTTACTTTATATAATCTTGTTTTGAAAGACTGTATTAAGGAAAATTGCTTACCTCTCTGAAGTAGACATCAGCAGCAGTAAGGTTTTGTGGAACAGAATGCATTTTTTTGTTTAGTGCCAGCTGTATAGCAGAGTTTACCAGTTTAGGAAGCCTGGTGTGGTGATTCTTCAGAGCAATTGCAGATGACAGTTTCTCAGCATGTTCACAAAGCAAAAGTCGAGTTGCCATGGTAAGTTCTCTCATCTGGCAGGTGCTTAAACAATTGAAGAGCCCAACCTGCATAAACAATTATGAAACGTGAACTAAACTTGTGGTATGACAGCAGTAGACATATGAGCAAAGTAAAAAAACAAATAGGAAAGTCTGAAAATTTGCATAATTCATATAACAATTTCCTGTACAGTACAAGCTAGATGCAAAACTTTAGCATCTTACCATGTAATGATATAAAGTGAAAGGCACTCATAATGCTATATTTTTACCTATTAAGAACAAGAAAAGTCAAACACATACATCTCAATAAAACAAATGGTGTAATATCAGAATATTATAAGAACATATTAAGCAGTAAACAAAAACATCAGCTTTGCTAACCGGTTAAGACCCGGACCAAAATGCAGGTAAAGGACCTTGCCCCTTTTTGCGATTCGGCACTGCGTCGTTTTAACTGACAATTGCGCGGTCGTGCAACATGGCTCCCAAACAAAATTGGCGTCCTTTTTTCCCCACAAATAGAGCTTTATTTTGGTGGTATTTGATCACCTCTGCGGTTTTTATTGTTTGCGCTATAAACATTAATAGAGCGACAACTTTGAAAAAAATTCAATATTTTTTACTTTTTGCTATAATAAATATCCCCCCAAAATATATATAATTTTTTTTTTCCTTAGTTTAGGCCGATACGTATTCTTCTACCTATTTCGCAATAAGCGTTTATCGGTTGGTTTTCACAAAATTTATAGCGTTTACAAAATAAGGGATAGTTTTATTGCATTTTTATGAATTTTTTTTTTTTACTACCAATAGCGGCGATCAGCGATTTTTTTCATGACTGCGACATTATGGCGGACACTTCGGACAATTTTGACACATTTTTGGAACAATTGTCATTTTCACAGCAAAAAATGCATTTAAATTGCATTGTTTACTGTGAAAATGACAGTTGCAGTTTGGGAGTTAACCACAAGGGGGCGCTGTAGGAGTTTAGTGTTGAATGTGTGTGTTTACTACTGCAGGGGGGTGTGGCTGTAGGTGTGACGTCATCGATCACGTCCCCCTATAGCAGGGATGACGTGATCGATGCTGCTGCCACAGTGAAGCATGGGGAAGCCGTGTTTACACACGGCTCTCCCCGTTCTTCAGCTCCGGGGACCGATCGCCGCACTCCAGCGGCGATCGGGTCCGCGAGTCCCGCGGACTCGGTCCCGGAGCTTCGGACCGGGTCGCGGGCGCGCGCCTGCGACCCATGGCTGGGTACTAGAAACCAACGTATATATACGTTGATGTGCCCAGCCGTGCCATTTTGCTGACGTATATGTTCAGTAGGCGGTCCTTAAGTGGTTAAATATAAAGGTGAAGCAATGTGTTCAATTTAATGAAAACCCTACCAGTTGATTATAGAGTACTTGTCATCTTTTTGTGCTCATACCACTCCATTTCCACCACCAGAAGTGGAGACAGGCAGCACTTTGTAATTATCAAGTTGTAACCAGAAGTTTAAAGTAATATTAAACCCAGTATTGTAGATAGAGGCTCCTGCGCTACCGAGGGGGGTGGTGGAGTGGGATGGGGTCACTGCTGCAAACACCTGACACTCTGTCCTGGGCAGAGAGAACTAGCAAATGGAAAAACAAGGGGGGTGGTGTCTGCGCTGTGAAAAGTGGGTGAAATCCAAGGGTGGTACGGGAATAAATCGAAAAAGAAAAAATACTGCGCTATCTTAAAATACAAAAAGCCGCTAACACAGCAAGAGAGATCAAAAAATTGCTAATAGAAAATGTGTGGAAAAGTGTAGCGCTAATAATGACACAAATAATGATAATACAATAAAGATTAAATCATGCAACACCACATGTGAATTAATGGTATTCAAAAGTCCATAAATGTTTTGAATGAATCGGTGAGTCGGTTTCTTTGAGTAAAACAGATACACAAAATCCAGTGCATAAAGAAGTGAAAAATCCACCGCCGCTTATGACAAGGGGCTTACCGGACCGATTGGACCTAGACAGGCATATACCCACTAGGCCAATCAAGCTTTGTTAAAGTTGATATACTGAAGCGGGTACACCATACACGTCATGCGATTCGGTATCAATGAAGGCAAACCTCAGACAGATGATTCAAAAATACTTCCCAGCAAGCAGCAACTCTCAACAGATCACTCAGAGGGCAAATCAGTACGCCAACCGATAAGCATGAAAAAGAGAAGGCAAGGCGTACATAGCGTAATTCCGTAATAAAAATCGATATTTATTATAAAGAGTTTTTCTCTTTATAATACATATCGATTTTTATTACGGAATTACGCTATGTACGCCTTGCCTTCTCTTTTTCATGCGCATCGGTCCCGTAGGCCGAGGGGTCCCTGGCTCGGGATACGAATTTGTCCCATTTCTTGTTGCATCTTGTTGCCATGATGTCCACATCGGGAACTCCGAATCTTTGGCAAATCTCTTGGAATACCTGGGGGTGAAGAGACCACTCTCCCGGGAGTAACTGTTGACGACTCAAAAAATCTGCTTGAGAATTGTCTATCCCTGGGATGAACACTGCTGAGATGCAGGGTACATGGGCTTCGGCCCATGAAAAAATCAGGTTTACTTCCCTTTGAGCCGCTAGGCTCCTTGTGCCCCCCTGGTGGTTTATGTATGCCACCGCCGTGGCATTGTCGGACTGTATCCTTACTGGCAGACCCTGCAGGGGGAGAGTCCAGGCGACCAGGGCCAACCGAGCAGCTCTGATCTCTAGGACATTGATGGGAAGCAGACTTTCTGCCTCTGACCACTGTCCCTGCTGGGTCCGTTTTCCTAAGATTGCCCCCCAACCTGTTAGGCTGGCATCTGTGGTTACTATTTTCCACGTGATGGGGCAAAAGGTTTTCCCTTTTGACAATTTTTGAGGGATCAGCCACCAGTACAGGCTGCGCTTGACCCCTGGGGAAAGAACTAATGGACGGTCTAATGCCTGTATGGACTTGTTCCAAGCAGAGAGAATAGCTGCCTGAAGAACTCTGGTATGGATCTGGGCATAGGGCGCTGCTTCGAAGGCGGCCACCATCTTTCCCAGCAGTCGCATGCATAGGCGAATAGTCGGCTTCTTTTTGCCTAAGACTATTTGAATCGTTTGAATCAACGACCTGGTCTTCCCTTGAGGTAAAAATACCCTCTGGCATTCTGTATCTAACCGAAAGCCTAGATATTCCAACTGTCTTGTGGGTTGTAACCTTGATTTTTCTTGGTTCACAATCCACCCGAATTCTTCTAGATGCCGCACTGTGCGGACTACTGCATGATTGAGGTTGGAAGCTGATCTGTCGATAACCAGGAGATCGTCCAGGTATGCCAGGACCAAGATGCCTTCTGTCCTTAGGACGGCTAGCACCGGGGCTAACACCTTTGTGAATACCCGCGGAGCTGTTGCCAACCCGAAAGGGAGGGCTACGAACTGGAAATGACTTTGATCTATCATAAAATGAAGAAACTTGTTATGTGCTGGGTAGATCGGCACATGCAGATATGCATCCTTTATCTCTATAGATGCTAGAAAGTCGCCTTGATGCAGGCTGGCTGTCACTGAACGTATGGAATCCATACGAAAGGTCTGAATCTTTAGAAAGCGATTTAGGCGTTTGAGGTCTAGGATAGGCCTGACGTCGCCACTGGGTTTTGGTATAATAAAAAGGTTGGAGTAGAATCCCAGACCCCTTTCTTGGGTTGGTACTACAATTACTCCTTGGAGCAAGAGGCGGTCCAACGCCTTTACGAGAGAGGCCCTCTTTAACGGGTCGCTTGGAAGACTTGACCCCTGAAAATGAGGAGGGGGGATTTCTCGAAACTCTAGTTTGTAGCCTGTGGCTACCACGGACCGAACCCAAGAGTCGGGATTCTGGCCTTCCAGACTTCGGAGAAAAACTGAAGTCTTCCCCCCACCCAAGAGAGTGGGGGCGCCCCTTCATGAATCTGACTTGATGACTGGTTTAGCCGGCTTGCGAGACCAGGGCCTCTTGTTTGCCGCGGCTTGTCCCTGTGGGCGGCTATTAACTGCTGAACGCCCGGGAGGCCGTCGATACTGACGGGAATTTGAAGGGGCCGAGCCTGCAAGGGCCTGTCGTTTAAACGCGGGCCCACGCGGTCTTTTCTTGACCGGTAAGGAAGAACTTTTACCACTTGATATGGTTTGGATATATTTATCTAGGTCTTCACCGAATAGTCTTCCCCCATGAAAGGGAAACCCTGCTAAAAGTTTTTTGCAGGGTGCCTCTGCTGACCAGTTCTTTAGCCACGAAAGGCGACGCATGTGAACCACCAGCAGAGATAACCGGGATGCCTGTTGGATAGAGTCCTTAATAGCATCTACTGCAAAGCAGAGAGCCCTAGGGAAATCTGCTAATTCACGAGTTTGCTGAGCCGGCATGTCCTTTAATATCTGTCTTGCCTGATCCTTTAAGGCCTGACAAACGCCAATGGCTGCCACCCCTGGCTGAACCATGGCACCTACTGTGGTGAAAGAAGCCTTCAGTAGGGTCTCTAATTTTTTGTCGACCGGATCCTTGAACATCTGGACATTTTCAACCGGACAGGTCAGGGAT
Source organism: Rana kukunoris (assembly GCA_029574335.1). Lineage (NCBI taxonomy): Eukaryota > Metazoa > Chordata > Amphibia > Anura > Ranidae > Rana > Rana kukunoris. The sequence goes on from CM056052.1 coordinate 389,185,308, forward strand.
TTATTCACGCAGGAAATGGCCGCGTCCACTGTGGGGAGCCCATTTCTTTAAAAATTCCTCTTCCATAGGATAGAGAATAGAGAACCTCTTAGGAGGGATAAAGATCCTATCAGGTCGAGCCCAATCCTGGTAAATCACGCCCCGCAGAAGGGGGTGAATCGGAAAAGACACACAAGTTAATGGAGCCTTTAAAGAACCCAATGAGGATACCACAGGGGCTACTAGTTCTGGCACTGGAAGTTTAAAAGCAGTGCGAACTATATCGGTCAAAGACTGGATCCACAGGCTCTCCGCTTGAGAGGCCGAAAAATATTCATCTACAGTGGAACCCTCCATGTCTGAACCTTCGGGACTTGGGTCTGCTTGATCCCCTTGTGGGTCCCGTTCCTCCGAAGAGGAGACCTCCGCATCTGAAAACACCAAACTAGGTGAGGGGGATCTAGCCCGTTTGCTGCTTGGCAAAGGGCGGGCAAACAAAGCAGTTAACCTTTTCTCTAGCCCACCCAGGGTGGTCGCTAGCATTTCTTCCGTTACGTAAACGGGAATGGGTGGATCGGGGGCCGCCTCTACCCCCAGCATCCCCAATGGCTCTTGTACTATGCTATGTGGTCTAACTGGTGAGGGTGGGGCCGTTGAAGCCTGGCCCAAATCCTCTGACCCCGATGGAGACCCCTTTTGTTTCTTGGCACCTTTTGCAGCCTTGGCTGGTCCTGGTGCCTTTGGAGCCATTGCACAACCTTGAGTCACCCCTCTAGCCAACACCTGACTGTTGTAGCTAGGAGTAATTAATATGAGAACAGGCTGAGGAAAAATGAAAAAAAAATTTTTTTTTTTTTTTACCCGCCTGGGAGGTGGCAATACTGAGGAAAACCTGTGAGTATTGCAACACCAATGCCCGTTAGCCGGAGTCCAAGGTTGACTCAGATACTGCTGGATCTAAGGCTGAGTCCCTTTAAGGAAAAAAAAACTTTTTTTTTTTTTTTTTCTGGTCAATAGTGGAACTAAGTCCTAGACCTGAAGATCCACAAACCGCCACTGGGTGTCACTGTGGCCAAAAGACCCAGCTGCGCGCTCTGTGTCCTTCTTCCTCTGCCTCCAGGAGGGAAAGACCAGCCAGAGAAAAAGTTTTACTTTTAAAACAGACCCTGACGCTGCTGGCCCGCCCCCCCAACGCAAGCCGACGCTATAAAAGGCGGCGTGCACGCGCGCGCGCACCCCCCCACGCTGAAAACAACATGGAGGAAGCGGAGCAGAGGAAAAACATGGACCAGCGCCAGGCAGCACCAACAGACACCAGGTAAGCACTAATCTTATTGTAGTGCACAGAGAGAGGAAGCTGTCCCCATGGGCTTCCTAAGAAACAGGAGTTTTCACCAGCAATTTTCCTCTTTAAAACATGTGGGGTTGCAGTATCAATGCTAACAGGCAGACCTGGGGTGAGTAGCAAATATATATCTTACACAAGTATACATATATCTACATGTTATCTGGGTAAACATTAGTATCCCATCCTGCCCACACAGACATAGTGGAGATAGTGGCTGATGCACAAGCATACCATTAGCCAACCCAGAACCCCCAGGGGGATACCTACTGTCGAACCAAGTCCCGCAGGTTCCCTCTTACCTGCTCCACGCCGCAGGGTATTGCAAACTGCAAGAGGCCCAATCTTCCCCCATCTCCGTGGGTATTGTCTCGGACCTTCAGGGACCGGGGTCCTGTGTTAAGGAACCCACACCCCTGGACCTATATAGCATCCTGGCATCAGTAGCGTTTAGTCCTGGGAGAGACCAAGGCACTGGAGCCCAGAATCCAGCCCTCCAAGGAGAGGCATTATAGGCAACACCCCACGCAGGCAGGGCCCGGGTACCGTACACCTTGGCTTTGAAGCACTTCGGACGGATCCGGCTAGCTATCCTGGGTCCCGAGACCTCCGAGGGACAGCTAGACGTGACCAACACCTAAGACACTGGCGAAAAAACTGAAGCACTCTCAGTGGGAGGGGGTTATATAGGGAGGAACTTCCTGTGAAGTTGATTACACCAGTGTCCACACCTGAAGGTACCCATATAACCCATATGTAATGACTATGCGCTCTGTGTCCCGTGATGTACGATAAAGAAAATGGAACAGGTTTATTAAAACATATAGGTGCACTCACATTTGGATGATAAAAACTGGGCACAGAAACCAAACGGACGGCAGGGGGGCCTTGCTGCGTCAGGCGTGTGGACTCTGATGCTCCTCGATTCCTTGTGACATGACGAGACGCGTAGGGATCGAGGAGCATCAGAGTCCACACGCCTGACGCAGCAAGACCCCCCTGCCATCCGTTTGGTTTCTGTGCCCAGTTTTTATCATCCAAATGTGAGTGCACCTATATGTTTTAATAAACCTGTTCCATTTTTGCGGGGCTGTACTATGGTCTTTCTTTCTCCCAACTTATATGCTGTGTGAGGGTCCCCTCTATCTGCTCCAAGTGTCCACCCAGCTCAGACACAGAAGAAGAGGAGCCAGGTGTGCATCCAGGACTTAGGACAAACTCGGTGTTCGTGGGAGAAAGGCCCACCATCCATCACCTCCATGTGAGTGGATGTATGAGTGAATGATGTTGCCTGTTTAGACACTTCCATAACACCATATCCTACTTGCTTTGTATCTTCTCCATGCCTTACTGCTGAGTGCTGATGTTGTTTCTGTCCATTGAAGTGTATTCCTCCTCCCCCTGCCAGAGGTGGTTTTATTTGGCTATCCGTGCCATAGCCGTGAGGTGAGGGGCTAGGGACCACCTGAGGTGTTCACTGTACCACGTCCTTTCCCGGTGTGTTGTCATTTTCTGCTCCCCATCACAGAATGGTCCGGAAGTGCTGGGCGGCCAACTGCGCATGCGCGATGCGTTCCAAACGCATCTGCGATGCGTTCCAAAGCATTTACGACAGTGCACACCAGCGAAGCTGTCGTTCAACATCCAGGCTCTTTCCTTAACATCCCCGTCAATTGGAGGATGTTAAAAAAAGAGCCAGGAGGCCGAGCGAGCGCAGCGAGCCGTCCGAGCGAAGCGAGGACGTGAGGCCGACTGGCCACTTTCCCCTAAGTCCACGTCGCTATGAATGATGGCTTCGCTGGTGTGCAGTGTCGTAAAGCCATTGAAACGCATCGCAGATGCGTTTGGAACGCATCGCGCATGCGCAGTTGGCCGATGCAGCACTTCCGGAGCACTCTGTGATGGGGGAGCCGAATATGACACGTCACCGGCACCATTTCTTCCATCTTTTAGAAACTGTCTTCTGGGACATCTTTGGAACCTGTCTTCTGGGACATTTGGGAAACAATTTCAGAGACTTTTTTGCATTTCTTCACTGATTTATATATTATTTGTATTGTTCACTGTGTTACACATTCAGGGGCGCCCCTAGCGGTAGTTCTCCCTGATTTCACATTACCTGGACCAGCACATTGTGTACATTTTACTGCTTGTGAATTTGTACTCCTTCTTTGTCACTTGCCATTGTTTAGTATTCAATATTATCTTTTGTGCTACATTTTGGCAGTTAACGTATTGACACTAAACTTATGTACGCTATCACTCTGTTCTAAAAACACCACCCCCCCCCCCCACACGTTCACCAGCCCAGGGATTTATTCCCGTACCACCCTTGGATTTCACCCACTTTTCACAGCGCAGACACCACCCCCCTTGTTTTTCCAATATTAAACCCAGGACCCTGCATTCACTATATCTGGTTTACCACAGAACATGCAAATGCAATTATTTTAGTAAATATAAACTGCTAAATACCTTCTCATATCAGTAGTATCAGTCTTTTGATTTCTATCAGTATCCAGCGAGGACTGGTTAAAGCTTGTAGGAGTTTTCATTCTCCTCCAACTGTCCTGTGAGGCTGCATGACCCTATGACCGGGCAGTGCCAATTTGCCTGGTGCTGATCACATGCACCCCCCCCCCCCCAAAAAAAAATAAAAAAATAAAATCTCTCTAGAAATGTACACCATACTAAGCATGTGCAAAGTGCCTCCTAGGGCTCTGTTCTATCAGAAGATGGATTGGGGACAGTAAAGTGGGAGGATCAGAAAAGACGGGATCAAACCGCCTTTTTACACAATGCAAAGGATAAACCCCTTAGGTTCCACAGTGAGTACAACCAGCATGCTTCACTACATATACAGACTGATTTTACTGTTGTGGGTTTAATAACACTTTAAAAATGTGTGAGACTCTGCGCACCAAGTACCTCTTCTCTAGAAGCATTTTTTTTAAGCCAGTGTATATGGTCCTTTAAATTGAACATCTGGGGGGGGGGGGGGGGGCGTGTCCTGATGTGAGCAGCGGTGGATGCTTTTACTGGGAGCTCCGGGAATCCTGAGTGCCATCCGTGCATCTAACAGCCAGTACACAGCAAATAAACCTGCCTGCTCAGCCCGGTCTCCAGCAGTGTCCTGTGCAGCCAGTTTGTGGAGATTCTGTGGACAATCTAGGATCGTTGCGGCCACCGCCATCTTTCTGGCCTCTCTGGGGACTTTGTAATCCGGCGGTTTCAGAGGTAAGGGACCATCTGTCTCCCCCCTGCCACCCATCCACCTGTCTGGAGCGCTCCGGAGGCCGAGCTGAGTCTCGGGGACATCCACGGCTGCCGCGATTTGGTCCGGTCGGGTGCGGCCTAGCAGGCCTGTGAATCCCTGGTGTTTCCTGGAGTAGCTGCCCAGCAGGAGTGAACCGCGGTCGGTCCGGCCCGACTTCAGGGGTATGGATCTCCTTTCTACCTCTGCCCAGTCATTCATTCGGGGGCCTGTCGCAGCTGAAAGTGCTGCCTAATATTGCCTGCATGAACTGTGTTATCCTGTGCCCCCTGTGCTTCCAAACGGCTGCCTCTGACCTACTGCTTTGGGCCTCCCCTACTTTAGCACTACTAGTCCCACGTCCCTACTACTGAGCTCCTGCCTGTGTGTCTGCTGCGAGGAGAGAGGCTGCTGACTGTCCAACTTGTGGGGGCCAGAGACTTGAGGCCTGCGGCCAGCTTGGGTAACATCTGGCTGTGCATTGATCACACATTCGGGCTTGTTTGGCTGGTCTGCCTGGATAAGATTGCCTAATGCCCCCCCCAAAAAGGAAAGGGACACTCCAAATCCACCAAGATTGACACTCTGGTCTGGCTGCCGCGGCCCGCCTCCCTGCAAACAGATCCCATCCTGCTCGGTCAGCTTCGAGCCCTGCTGGCGGGTCTAGAGATGGAGCCTGGAGAGTCTCCGATGGCGGAGGGCTTGGTCTCGCCATCACCGGATAGTACAGCCACGATGCTTGCTGCGATCGAGCAGAGTAAGACCTTGCTGCTGGTGCGCATTGACCATCTTGCTGAGGAGTGCAACTTAATACGGAATGACCTCGACAAAATAAGAGGGAGAATGACCGAAACTGCCACCAAAAATCTTATAGCTACTCATGCCACTTCCATCGCTGAGTTGCAGCACACAGTGCAGTCCCTAGTAGCGAAATCCGATGATGCTGAAAACAGAATGAGGAGCAACAATATTCGAGTCCTGGGTCTACCCGAGGGAGCAGAGGGGGATCGTCCTGCTGAATTTGCGGAGGAGTTCTTTAAAACTCTTTTGGGACTTACGGATGTCCCGCCAACTTATGTTGTTGAGAGGGCCCACCGAGTGCCCGTTGGCCATGCCATCCCAGGCAATTTTCCCCGTCCGTTTTTGGTCCGTTTCCTCAACTTTAGGGACAGAGGCAGGATCCTTTCTGAGGCGCGGAAAAATTCCAATCTCAAGTATGGCAACTCCTCGGTGCTTCTTTTCCCTGACTTCTCGGCCGACTTGCAGAGAAAGAGGAAATCCTTCAATGATGTTCGCAGACGACTCAGGGATAAGAGCATTAAATATAACATGCTTTACCCCAGCTGCCTGCGGGTTCAATACGAAGGGACAACCCGTTTTCTCGATAACCCTGCGGATGCAGGTGACTGGCTGACCACATTACGATAAAGACCTTTGTTTTCACTTCTACCTGATGCACGGATCTTACATATCCTTGTTTAATTCATCTTTCACATCTCCGGCACATACTGGAGCAACCACTAATGCACTTCAAAACGTGACCTGCACTTGACCCTCACGGTTTGGGGTTTTCCGAGAAGAGATAGACCTGGTGCTCTCTATTCTTATGGAGGCACTCATTGCTGGAGGAACTCCAACCCTGCTCCAGATTGTATAGCTCTTCTCACAGGTAACGATACATGTCCCACCCACCCTGGCCCACTGTTATTGGTTGAAAACGAGGTTCAAGGTACACAAACCATAGGATGGACTATGGGTGACCTGGAGTATTACAGTGCCGCGTCCTAGAGTAGCTAGAGAAATTTGTGGTTTAGAAAAGAAAGTGGACTTTATAGGCACTAATCATAAACGTAATATAAATGTTTTATTGATACAATACCAAAGAAATTCTGGCATTGCATTCAAAATTACAATATAAAGTTATAAAAATACATTTAAAAAGACACATATGATTGATCACACAATAAAAATAGTGAACAAAGAAAATAAATGGTCGTTGTAAAGGAATGATCCGGTGTAGAAATCAATATAGATTGATAGCTACTGTAGATATAGATATACATAAACATAAACTCAAAGTTTATGTTTATGTATATCTATATCTACAGTAGCTATCAATCTATATTGATTTCTACACCGGATCATTCCTTTACAACGACCATTTATTTTCTTTGTTCACTATTTTTATTGTGTGATCAATCATATGTGTCTTTTTAAATGTATTTTTATAACTTTATATTGTAATTTTGAATGCAATGCCAGAATTCCTTTGGTATTGTATCAATAAAACATTTATATTACGTTTATGATTAGTGCCTATAAAGTCCACTTTCTTTTCTAAACCACAAATTCCACTGTTATTGGTTACCCACAGGCTGGGGTGGCCTGACATCTTGCATGGTGGTTGGACTGGCACCAGACGTGTAGTTCCCCCGAGTTTAGGGGTTCAACTTCAAGCTTAAGTTTTTGGTTTAGGGTACAAACTACTCCCAGACCCTCTCCCCTGTTTCAAGAGGGGGATGAGATATAGTAGGAAAGGCACCTCGTGCCTGGGTTGTTTAACCACTTAAGGACCTTGGGTGTTTTTCAGTTTTGGTGTTTGCATGACTGAAACGTTTTTTTCTGCTAGAAAATCACGTAAAACCCCCAAACATTATATATATGTTTTTTTCTAACACCCTAGAGAATAAAATAGTGGTCATTGCAATACTTTTTGTCACACCGTATTTGCGCAGCGGTCTTACAAGCGCACTTTTTTTGGAAAAAATACACTTTTTTGAATTAAAAAATAAGACAACAATAAATTTGGTCCAATTTTTTTATATATTGTGAAAGATAATGTTACGCCGAGTAAAATGACACCCAACATGTCACGTTTAGAAATTGCGCCCGCTCGTAGCATGGCGTCAAACTTTTACCCTTAAAAATCTCCATAGGCGACGTTTAAAAAATTCTATAGGTTGCATTTTTTTAGATACAGAGGAGGTCTAGGGCTAGAATTATTGCTCTCGCTCTAACGATCGCGGCGATACCTCACTTGTGTGGTTTGAACACCGTTTTCATATGCGGGCGCTACTCGCGTATGCGTTCGCTTCTGCGCGCGAGCTCGTTGGGACGGGGCGCTTTAAAAAATTTTTTTTTTGTTTTCCTATTTATTTGTATTTAATTTAACATTTTTTACACTGAAAAAAAAAAAAATATAATAATTGATCACTTTTATTCCTATTACAAGAAATGTAAACATCCCTTGTAATAGAAAAAAGCATGACAGGTCCTCTTAAATATGAGATCTGGGGTCAAAAAGACCCCAGATCTCATATTTAGGCTTAAAAAAAAAAAAAGAAAATGACATTTTTTAAATAGCCTTAAAAAGAAAATGTCTCTTTAAGACAGTGGGCGGAAATGACGTTTTGACGTCACTTCCGCCCAGCGCTGCTATGGGGAACGGGTGGGGGCGATTTTTCCCTTACTCGTATCCCAGCAGAGGAGCCGCACAGACCCGATCGCCTCCGCCGCTACCGACGGCAACGGTAAGCGGCGGAGAGCACGGGAAAGCGGCGGGAGGGGCACCTCTCCGGTCACCGATAACGGCGATCTCGCGGCGAATCCGCCGCGGAGACCGCCGTTATTGTACACAGGACCCTGCACTGAAGAGATGGATATCTCGGTTGTGGCAGCAGCTGCTGCCGTTACCGAGATATCCATCTTTAAAAAGAGGACGTATATATACAGTGCAGGGTCCTTAAGTGGTTAATTCCATTATTTTTGCTTGTTTTACTGGTATGTTTCATAGTTTTCATATGCTATAGTGCTGACATTCAGCGATGTGACATGACAGGGATTATGCTGCCCATTCTTGGTCTCCAAATTCACGTATACTATCAGGTCCTCCTGCTAAGTCTCCACCATGAAGGCTGACCTCAAGGATTACTCCTTTTCCGTTCTTTCATGGAACGTTAGAGGCCTAAATTCCAAATTTAAAAGAACCCTCTTATTTCAATACCTGAAATCAAATTCTCCCCAAATTATCCTCCTCCAGGAGACCCATCTTATGGGCAGCAAAATCCTAACATAAAAAAAAAAAATGTGGATTCAAAGGGCGATTCACGCCACATACTCCACCTACGCTAGTAGAGTGTCGGTACTGGTGCACAAGAACTTACTTTGTGTAATTGAAGAGATATGCACAGACCCCCAGGGTAAGTTTGCTCTAAATAGCTAAAAAGCCTATGGTCTCAAAGATATATTGTGGTGAATATCTATGTCCCTCCGCCTTTTTCCCCTACTGTTTTGTACAAGGTTCTGAGAAGGTCACTCCTTTTTGCCCTGGAAGGCTATTGGTCATGGGCGATTTCAATGCCACCAAGTCAGCTGATCTTGACAGGCCCACTCCTACCAAATCGCATTGTTCGGGTCTGTCGGCTTGGGCCCAAGCAATTGGCTTAGTTGAGATATGGAGATGGTACATCCAACTACCTGTTCCTACTCCTGTTTCTCAGCTTCCCACAAAACTGCCTCGTGGATAGACCTGGCCTTTGCCAACTCGCTGTTGTTGGCGGATGTTTTAGAGGCGTCTTATTTGCCTAGTGGACTGTCGGATCATAGCCCTCTGACCGTGGTTTTCCACACCCCCGCCTCCCGTAGTGCAGCTCTGTGGAGGCTGGGGCCGAAATGGATCTCCCATCCAGACCTTGCAGATGAAATGCCTAAATTGTTGAGTGAATTCTGGGAGCAGAACTCAGGGTCCGCCCCTACAGACATTATGTGGGACGCCTTTAATTCCTACTCTAGGGGACAGTATATTTCTTCTATTGCGGCAATCAGACCAAAACAAGCATTAGAGACTCAGTCCTTGCAGCAGTCGGTACTAGAGCATACTAAAAATTATAACGCAGACCCCACCCCAGTGTTAGTGGTGGGTTCATTGGAGGCACTCAAATTACTGGTCTATAGGGGACCTTGTGCCCCCTACCCCTTGACACCCTATACCTCATTTATACAAACTGCCTGATCCATATGTATGGACCAAATATGGCATCACACTTATATCTCATATAACAGAGAATAATACTTTAATCCACTTGTCCCAAATCTCACAGAATCTCACAGACTCATAATTTACCAAATCATTATGTCTTTCGGTACCTGCAATTGCCACATGCGTTTAATACCCAATTCCCACATTCCTCCTGCATGGTGGTTCAGTCAGGGTTGGAGGAGACACTTTGTTCCAGATGTGCTGAAAGACCAACATCTCATCTTTATGAGCATCTGATATCTGTGTCTCTCCCTACCATGGATAAGCTCTGGTCTTGTTGGCAAAGAGATATCCCTATGCTGGACAACGATGACTGGGACGATGTCTGGTATTTCCTCTTTAGCTCCCTAGTTAAGTTGCGAGACAGACTTGTGCAGTTTTAAATAGTACACAGAGCTTACTTTACACCTCATAGGCTTCATAAAATGAAACCCGAGCTCCCCGCAGAATGCTGGAGGTGTGGTGTCTCCCCGGGAGACTTTACACATTTTCTGGGCTTGTCCTAAGATTCAGCAATATTGGACTGAGGTGCTAGATCTGATTGGCCTGGTCGCCCTGATTACAGTGCCAATGACAATGGAAGTGTGTCTTTTGGGCCTGATGGAAACACTGGTGCCGACTGTTGCAAAGAGAACTTTGATTGGGTTATTACTCTTTTATGCTCGGAAAAATATAGCTATGCATTGGAAGAAACCCACAATGCCTTCTCTGGCTCAATGGAAGCATCTCGTAAAAAAGGGCCTTCCCCTATATAAGGATACATATGGAAATAGAGGGTGCCCTTTGAAATATGAAAAAAATCTGGCGTACGTGGCTAGCGGAACCTACAACGGCTTGAAGAAGTTATGAAGTAGTTTTTTTTTCCCCCCAGCTTATGGGTACTATGCAAAAACGGGGTAAAGGAGGCTTGTGTGCCTGATTGGGGAATAGTTGCTTTTGATGATGGAGGAGACGTCTGACATATTGGGTATCAAACTGTATCCAGAGTACACATATTCTTGTCATGAGTTGTTAGGATTGCAAGCTAAAAATACAGAGACTTGTTCAGCACTATCTGACATGCTGTTTATGTCCCTGTTTGTTTTTTGTTTGTTGTTGTTTATTGTTCAAAAATGCAATAAAAAAAAAGATAAAAAAAAAAAAACAATTGAACATCTTGATTTTACCAGCTTTAAATCTTCCATTATGTACTTGGGCAATATTTAGCTTCACACCAGTGTTATTGAATTTAGGTGACTGAGTTGCTTGTGTACCTTTAGATGATTGGTCACTGGCAAGAAAGCAAGTTGCAGGGACATGCCCCATAAAACTGATCCAACGCCCAGCAAGCCACAGAGGAGGGATCTGTCTTGTATTGTATTGCAAGAAAACTGGATTTTTTGTTATTCACCGCAAAAAGCTTTTTCTCCGAGTTAATTTACAGACAACTCTTCTGATTCTAGACCATTGTGTTTTATAGCGCCACTATATGACACTAGGCAGAAAAGAACACAGTACTGTCTATGAACAGTCCCCTCTGGTATAATAAATCATCTCTGCTATAGGCATGCCAGTACGTTACAAAGCAGTGTGAGAAATATTAACGCCAAATCAAAAGGGGTGGTTGTTGTGCCGGTCAATGAACTTCGAGAAAGGGATTTTACGATAAGTAAAACACTCCCATTTTCTTCTATGTTCATTATCACAGCTCTTGTTTTTTGACCATCAGGACATCCAAAAGCAGTGCCTCAACAAGGGCTGGGTAAACAAAAACAAATGCAGCGACCAGGCAAACCTTTAAACAGCAGCCTGCAAAACCTTGCAGCCAAAACAGGCACCTAGAGTTGCAAACACATCAACTTTGTAAAAGTAAGCACTGATGACCAGGTAGCCACCTTGCAAACCTGAGACACAGACATCTGATGTCGGAATGCCCAGTAGGCATCAATTGCCCTGGTGATATGTGCTGTAATGAAGAAGACAGGAGCATGACTGAATAGTGTAGGCCAGAAAAATTGACTGGCAAATCTAACCTGAGCTGGTGGCAGAGGAAGCCACCCTACCCTTTCTTGGGCAATCCAGGAGCACACAAACAGAATCTGGACCCCAGAAGGAGGCCATTGAGAACAGATACACACTAACCATCTGGACCACATCCAAGAAGTGCAATGCAACCCTCCTTAGGATGCAAAAGTGGCTGTTGACACAAAGAAGGCCGGTCCTCACTGGAGGTAAACATCCTACACCACCTTAAGGAAGGGGACAGACAGAGAACCACCTTATCCTTGTGTAAAGCCAGATAAGGAAACTTGCAAGATAGAGACACAAGCTCCAACGCCCATCGCATTGAAGGGGCAGAGACCAAGAAGGCAACTTGTTACTAAATAGTAAGCAGGGGAATATCCCACATACTCTCAAAGGGAGACTTCTAAAGGACACAAAGAACAGAATGCAAGTTCCACAGTGGCAACAGCGTGCCACAGCATGAGAAATCAACGAGTGAGTGGCCAAGGAGTGCTGAAAAAAACTTGCAAGGGCAGAAACCAGGTCCTTAACCACTTAAGACCCGGACCAAAATGCTGCTAAAGGACTTTGCCCCTTTTTGCGATTCGGCACTGCGTCGCTTTAACTGACAATTGCGCGGTCGTGCGACGTGGCTTCCAAACAAAATTGGTGTCCTTTTTTTTCCTCCACAAATAAAGCTTTCTTTTGGTGGCATTTGATCACCTCTGCAGTTTTTATTTTTTGCGCTATGAACAAAAATAGGAGCGACAATTTTGAAAAAAAATGCAATATTTTTTACTTTTTGCTATAATAAATATCCCCCAAAAAAATATTTTTCCTCAGTTTAGGCCGATACATATTCTTCTACCTATTTTTGGTAAAAAAAAAAAAAATCGCAATAAGCGTTTATCGGTTGGTTTGAGCAAAATGTATAGCGTTTACAAATAGGGAATAGTTTTTATTCATTATTTTTTTTCTACTACTAATGGCAGCGATCTTTTTTGTGACTGTGACATTATGGCGGAAACTTCGGACAATTTTAACACATTTTTGGGACAATTGTCATTTTCACAGCAAAGAATGCATTTAAATTGCATTGTTTATTGTGAAAACAACATTTGCAGTTTGGGAGTTAACCACAAGGGGTTATGTGTTCCCTAATGTGTGTTTACAACTGTAGGGGGTGTGGCTGTAGGTGTGACGTCATCGATTGCGATTCCCTGTATAAGGGATCACACGTTCGATGACTCCGCCACAGTGAAGGACGGGGAAGCCGTGCTTACACACGGCTCTCCCCATTCTTCAGCTCCGGGGACCGATTGCGGCACTCCAGCGGCAATCGGGTCCGCGAGTCCCGCGGTCCCAGGGCTTCGGACCGGGTCACGGGAGCGCGCCTGTGATCCACGGCTGGGTACTAGTACAGGACGTACCTGTACGTACATGTGCCCAGCCGTGCCATTCTGCCGACATATATGTGCAGAAGGCGGTCCTTAAGTGGTTAATGGTACTAAGGTAAGTTTTTGATCAACACCCGATTGGAGAAAGGCTAAAACCCAAGCCACCAAGGAGGAACGTGGATGGGTACCCAGAGTCTCGCACCAGGCGATATAAGCCCAAGAGTTGCAATGATGCATCTTCTGAGAGGTAGACTACCATTCCATCAACATTGTGGGGATCACTAAACCCCACTACACCCATCTTTAAACACCTGGATTTCAACAACAATGCCATCAAAGCCAGAGATGCTAAAGCACAGAGGTAGGTGGGGACAGGAGATCCTTCTGATTGAACATCTGCCAAGGACCATCCACAAACCGGTCACACTACATTGGCATACCATGCATGACGAGGCCAGCCTGGAACAAACAGTGAGACTGAAACACCTTTAGCCCTGATCCTGCAGAGGAAGCAGCTTGAGAGAAGGAACCATGTAAATTAGGTCAGCCCTCAAAATTTCCACTCGCCTACTAGCATTTGGCGAGTGGATTTAGGCTGGGGGCGAGTGGTGACAGGGCTGCATGACCAATCTCCCTGCAATCTGTGCCTACACTTAGAGTCCTGATGAAATTGGCGGCCGAAGAGGAAAGGTGCATGCCCGGGAAAAGTAGTCTGGTGAGCCGCGCACAGGCAGAGCAGTACACAGGTACTCTCCTTACTGTTCTCATTAAGCCATGGGACCTAACAATATGACCTCTCTGAGCCTGCCCCCCTCCCCCAGGACCCCGACCAATGTAGCTGGAGAGCAGAAAGTAATGAGTGAGGTGGAGGATTGCGAAAGTTACCACTCCGGTGCAGAGCTCACTGAAAGTTGCCCTGACATGAGAGTGGCAGCCTTCCAGTTTGTGCAGTTTTCTTCTCCTTGTGCTCTATGTAAGAGTCCAGCAGTTCAGCCTGAGCACTGAACAGACAGAGAAGAATAGATATAATCCCTTTTATAGGGTCCTACTCATTGATGTACTATTATTTCAAGTGTTTTGGATATATGTTTTCTATAGCACCTGAGATACTTCACACTACAGAGTATGGTTGTTTTATGATCAGTTTATGGTTTAAATGACACATACAATAGTCATTGCACATTTTTTGGAAACTAAATGAGCGCAGTAACATTTTCTTTGATATTAGCTGTTTATGCACATAAATCAAGTAGAGGACAGTCTTGGAGATTAGATTTTTGGCGGGAGGTCATATTCTGTGTGCTTGTTCCACTGGACAGACTGTGCCTATGTCTATCACATTATGAATGGTAGAAGAGCTTAGTGACAACAAGGAATCAGGCTTAAAAGATTCTGGAATGCCAAAAATTTGGAGGTTGTTCCTCCTAAATTTCCAAATCATCAATTCTGTCTTGTGGAAATTGTAGGGCCTTCTCATGTGTATGTACATCTTTGGCAGTTTGTTGAATTTATTCTTCAAGAAAGGACACTGCTCTGTTTCCTGTATGCAATGTAACTGTGCTCCAAGTTCCTTGCAGACCTGGGCAATATCTTGAATAAAAAAACTAAAAAAAAAAGATTCCACTGCCGAGGCTATGGTGGGTGTGAGGATAGCAGCTACAACTTCAGTAATGCGGGCAGAGGTTGGTTTAACAGATTCTGCAATAGCTGCAGCCATGAACTGTGTGTCTGAGCCAGATAGGAAGGGGGAGCTCTCCTCTGTTTGGCTGCCTGCTGCGGCTGTGTCAGCCATAGAGATGTCTGCTGGCTGCTCAGAAGATTCTGACTGACCCGTCAACAGCATGAGAACAGGGACATGAGCGTTAAATAAAATAAAGTCCAAAAAGGCTTCCTGGTATGTCAGCTGTTTAAGGCGACAGAAGCAGGAGCGTTTTTTAATATGTATTTAGAGGCAGGCCCAGCGGAAGCCCTCACCTCTGCATCATGAAGCGCCAGAAACACTTGGTATACTTTTGTTCAAACAGTCTATGCAGCCAGTAGATTGCAGCGCTAATTAGTGTATTCCAATAGTGGGAAAACCCCATCGTCAAATTACAATGACACAGTAGGGAGGATTTCCCCATCCACCTTGAATATAAGGATGGGAAAATTGGTTCAGTTTCTTTCAGTCAGATGGCTGAACAAAAATCACACTACTTTAAATGTTTCAATTACACTAACCTGATGAAGAAAGTCCAGAAAAAATGAATGTGCTTTCATTTTATCTTCCAACTGATGCAAAAGAATCAAAGAAGTATTACTCAAGTAGGCAGTTTCTGTATTGGAGGAAGAGTGAAAAAAAAATGTACACAAAATGCAATTATTATGCTAACATAACGCTATTCTTTAAGTCAAAATATTTGTACAACAAGATCACATACACAATAAAGACTACACAATGATTTTTTTTTATTACCTAAAAAGAACAATGAACATGTTTACCTGAATGTATTTACTACATAAAATGCAGTTCTGTGTGTTTATGCACACCAAGTAAACTAAGCTAATTTATTGAAATAACATGGACAATTCCTGTTTCAAATGTTTGCCCCTTTCCCATAATCAAAAGTGTGTTAAAAAAATAAAAAGCTCATTGAATGGATAAAATCTGTTTTGACACAAGCTGTGCTATGTGTTAAAGCCACAATCTCTGCCCATAAAATAGGATTTTTTATAACAGCTTACCTGTAAAATCCTTTTCTTGGAGTACATCACGGGTTACACTAACTATATGGGTTATACACCCACCTTCAGGTGATGGGACACTGGCATAATCAAGACAAAAACTGAGCGGTGGCTTACCCGAAGGGCAAGGCCACAAACTGAAAGTGGCACTGTTCCACCGAAAAATACAGAAACTCCTGATGAGCGGGAAAAATTGGCACATGTAGATATGCATCTTGATGTCCATTAATGCAAATCCTCCCCGTATGGTGGATAGGGCTGAACAGATTAACTTCATGTGGAAAAAGCAGATGTTTAGGAAATAATTCAGATCTTTGAGATCTAAACAAGAGTCTGACATCTCCAATCGGTTTCGGTACTGTGAAGAGATCTAAATAACCACACACCCTGCTCTTCTGAGGGAGTCGCTATGATTCCCTGAAACATCGATTGGTTCAGTGCCGGAAATAAATGCCTTATTTTCATTAGGCCTTTGGGGAGTAGCCTAGGGCTACCACGGAGATGACTCATCCGTGAACGATCTATTCTCGCCAAGCCCTTGAAAGCCGCAGAAAACTTGGAATTTTGCTTTGTAGGCTTCTGCCCTCTGGCACTTCTGCAGTCCTATGCCAACAGAGGAAAAAAACTCCCAGAGAAAAACAAGTACACACGTATACAGATTTACTGTATGCAGCATGTGTTCAAGCAATATGGCTCTGTCACGGCCCATGAAATACTGAAGTGTTTCTACATGAAATCCTAATTCATGTATTACAGATTTTATTCTGAACCCCAGCCAGGTCAACAGACTCATAAGTGATACTTATTGTCCATTGTGTGATAACCCTATTTAAAGCCTTTCTATTATCAGGTGTAAATGACTTCTGCCCTGTCTCTGGTCTCCAGACAGTTCCATTGTTCTGTGGCTGGCTATTGTGTACATTGATTGACCCCCTGGGGCTTTTGTCTGAATACACATATTCAGGCTATTCAAGCTTTGGGACCAATCTCTGCTGAGACATTTTCAAGTCCTCATTTGCATGGTTTCAGAGGACCAGAGTGAAGACTGCATACTTTACAATGGACCAATAAGAAAGCGGTTGTTGGGGGTGGGATGTTCCAAATCCTGTATAAAGTGTGCTGTGTACTTTCAATAAAGTGTGTCCTGTTACATTCAGCATTAAGCCATGACTCATGTGTGGATTATTCAGCGATTCCAGAGATATTCCTAGTCGGGGAATATTGGGTGATTTATTTATGGGAGAAGAAGGGAAGGCTTGACGGGGATATGTTCGACTACCGTCACAGGCTCTATGGAAGCGTGGGTTCATGGTTTTAACATGAGACCATACCAATATGCTTTTAGGCAAAATAAGAAAAGTGTGTGTTGTACACATAAATCTGTGTGCCATAGAACAAGCATCTTTGCAAAGCATGTGTATGAAACATGTCATGCAAAGACATGTATCTAGGCAAACATGTATTCCTTTGCGATCCTGAGTAATTATGTATATTTAGGGAAACCTGTATTGTCATGCAATTTCTAGGCGATCATGAATCTTTATGCAATCCAGCATTTTTATGTGATCGAGCACCTTTATGTGATCAAGCATCTTTTATGCAATCAAACATTTCTGTGTGATCATGTGACTATGAAAAAAAAACATGCATCTTTATGTGACTGTGTATCCTTAAGCGATCCTGTCACCCTATGTGATCACACGTTCTTATGTGATCAAAAATGTCCAAACATGCATCTTGTACACATGTATCTTTATGCACACACGTGAACTGGTAAAAACTGTTATCTTCAACAACCGTGTGCTTAAGAAACTGTTTTAGCAGCAACTGTGCAATCTTGCAACTGTGCGTAACAGCAACTGAGCATATTAGCGACTGTGCAAATTTAGGAACTGTGCATTTCAGTATCTGTGCATATGATGGAATCAACCAATCTGGTGTACATTGGCTAATGGGCCTAGTTTCAGCAGTACAATGCAAGCCCCAAGAAGGGGATACCATATATGGGACCCAAACCCATAGCCCCAGTCCTCCCAAGGCAGAAGCACAGACCACCAGGACACTGGGCCTTCGCTTAGCAACTGTGCAAATTAGCAAGTTTATAAGCAAGCACCTGCTCAACTGCAGTTGGTCCTATACTTTAGACCTGTAGGATACCAAGCACATATGCACTATTCTCATGCCTTTCAAACATGTATTATAAAAACATGCATTAAGCAATACATCTGCAGAGCTACAACTCTCTAAAATGCACCCACGCTCATGTCTTTCAAACATGTACTTTAAGAACATGCAATCAAGAAATACATTTGCAAGCATGTATATTATGCTGTTCCTGCCCACAAGCAGATAGTGACACTTTTAAAGTAAACTGCTAATCATCCAGGAGTGTATCTGCTACTTACAATAGTACATGCTCCTTGGATAGGCAGAAAAACATACAGCATGTTATCATGACTACTCTGTACCCAGTTTCTAAGCCAGTACTCACACACTCATGGCCCACCGTTTTGTCTCCAAGGCCTATCCGACCTGTCAGCACATGGTAATTGCTGCCATTCCTTTTTGTGCCTACAACAATAGGCTAGACCAGGGGTGTCAAACTGGTGGCCCTCCAGCTGTTCCGAAACTACAAGTCCCATCATGCCCCTGCCTGCGGGAGTCATGCTTGTAACTGTTAGCCTTGCAATGCCTCATGGGACTTGTAGTTTTGCAACAGCTGGAGGGCCACCAGTTTGACACCCCTGGGCTAGACTTTGAGCAAACCTGCACCCTCTAGTGGCTGGGGAAAAACATCAGCCTGTCTGAGCAAGAGTTTTACAAGCATAATAGAACAGCAGTGAAATTTTTTTTTTCCAGAAGAGGAAAAAAACACTGTGCTAACAAAAATAAAAATGAAAAAAATAACCTCAAATGAATGTGGAAAATGAGCTGCCAGTACCAATTACCTAAGATACCCAAAGTAAACAATATAAAAATCAAGATGCAGCGCTAAGTGAACAATAGTGAACCAAAATAACATGCAAAATAAAATTGGTCTAAGATAAACTGTGACATAAGAATCCCAGTTAGGAATAAAGTCCATAGAGTGTAATCCACATCAAAGTAAAATGAATAGAAAAAAGTCCATGGATAGTGATCTGCATCAAGAAGAGGGATGAAAGAGAATGATTCCTCCCCCGAAAGGGCACCCAAATCGTGAGATGTAGTCTCCTTACCACATGTAATTGACCGTCGTTACAGCGGTCTAATAAGGCACAGGGATGTTTTTAGTCTTCCCGAATAGACTATCTCCAGGTATTTGTGATGAGGTGGAAAATCCAGAATATACTCGCTCCAGGAGGTAAATGATCGATTCAGACTCCCATGGTGTACCTTGGTTTTTTATAATAGAACAGCACACTGCTTCCAGTGGCCACTTAAGAGAAACTGCAAACAAATGCAGACTCACCATTGCTCACTGGAATATCACAGCGACCCAATCTTCACCCATCACAGTGGGTTGGTGTCATGCCAGACCTTCAAGGACGGGGTCCCCTCTGTACGTAGGGTCCACTGCCTTGGACCTTGTATAGCGCCCTGCCAGAGCAAACCTGTGGTATAGCAATGTGGCCAAGGTGCTGGATACCAGGGCCCAGCTCTCCTAAGAGAAGAGTTACAGGCAAAACCTCGTTCTTTCGTACCGATGTTTAGGTACCATCC
The DNA here is from genome assembly GCA_029574335.1 of Rana kukunoris. NCBI lineage: Eukaryota > Metazoa > Chordata > Amphibia > Anura > Ranidae > Rana > Rana kukunoris. The sequence goes on from CM056052.1 coordinate 389,204,729, forward strand.
ACTTGTGTCTATGTTCATAGACTTTTTAAATGGATCCAATAGCGTAGCTCTCTGATTTTGACTAGGCCATCTATGGAGCACTCTTTAGCAAAGTATTAACCACAATCAACACCTTAGACATTGGTGAAAAAACTGAGGTACTACCTGGATGGGAGGGGACTTTTTGTCTTTATTATGCCAGTGTCCATCACCTGAAGGTAGGCGTATTAGCCATATAATTAATTACTATAGTGCTCTATGTCCCATGATGTACGATAAAAAAATTATGATGATTAACTTTGACTGCAATTCTATGGCTGCGTAAAATCTTTGGCTCTCTCAGTATATGTAAACATTGAAAGCACTAAAGACTAAACAGAATTGATAAACATTCTACTTATCTTACCATCAGGTACTGACTCTGCCCATCTAGGATCAGATGCAGGATAGTCATCCACCAAGTCCATGCTTATTTGTGCAACAGCTTGATCTAATTCTTTGTCAGTTTTGAAATCCACAGCAGTTGGGAACAGACTGTCTATCATGCACTGTGCTCCAACTGTATCCTTCCTGCAAAATCAAATATTAAGTGTTTAGATTTAGTTCACATAAACTTTTATTGAATTTTGAGTTACACATGTGAACACAAACAGGTCCACCAAAATGAATACAGTGAAAGAAATAAACATGAACAATGAGGGTTAGTGAAACATTACAAAGCTTACTCAGGCTTGCTAGAACAAAGTTTCAATTAAAATACAATAGCAAACACAATCAGAGGCATCATGTAAAATAAGGAAAGACAGCAATCAGCGGTACAGAGGTCAAGCGATCTATCATATGTTGTCCTATGTAACAGTGTGGTCTTTAAAGTGGATGTAAACCCTCTAACACACAGTGAAGTAAACAGCCTCAGACGATACCCAGAGGAAACCAAATCACTCTACATAGGTTTTACATGTATATTTGCTGTCTTTACATTTATATACAGTTTAGAAAGTTTGGATTGTGTTAGGAAACTTTCTCTTCCTGTTTAACACAGAGTGTGATTTCTGGGCATTTAGCCAAGATGGCTAAAATTGCTGATTGGACGAAAGGCACACACCCTCTTTCCACATAGGCAGAGACTCTCAGAGGTGTTTTATAACAGGGCCAGCTCCCTGCTAATCTATTTATAGCAACTGTAATGGTCACGGCCGTTGATGATCTTCCATCAACCCAAGACAGCTTATACGACAGTCCGACACTCCATGTAGACATGGTCCATTCCATTTCCCAGAATAACGAGACTCAGCTTGGTTCTCTAGTTTCAAAATGTATGAATGACCAAATGCTTTAATGGTTAGCTCTCTTATATACAGTACAGACATGTAAGGCCTCGTACACACGAGGGAATATGTCCGCTGAAAACGGTCCGATGGACCGTTTCAGCAGACATCTCCGCTCGTGTGTATGGGCTAGCGGACAGATTTGTCCACCCGACAGATTTCAAAGCATGCTTTGAAATCTATCCGGTGGGAATCTGTCCGCCCGACATGTCTGCTGGTTAGTACACTTACCAGCAGACATGTCGTCCCGCACCGCCGCCGCCGAATGGATTCGGCGCATGCGCGGTAGTGTTTTACTTCCTGGTGCGGTGACGTGGCGGTGTCAACGTCACCGCCGCGTCACCACCACGTCACCGCGCCGTCCGCCGGCGGGGAATTTGATCCGATGGTGTGTACACGCCATCGGATCAAACTCCAGATTGGACATATCCGATGGAAATGGTCCGCGGACCGTTTTCATCGGATATGTCCGATCGTGTGTACGAGGCCTAACAGTTACTCACAGGGACAATGAAACTCTCCACCCCCCTCATCACACAGTTGGGCTTCATACACATTCTTTTAGATAATGCCATTTAGGTGAGTTAATTATCTCCCCAGACGTCCCGTCTCCGACAACAGCGATTAACCTGCATAATACACATTTCTATGTCAGACGTTTGGGCACCAAATTACAGGAGTTAATTACTACAGCTGACGAGACACATTCCACACCTATTATCAATAGAATTCACACAAAACAGTATTAACATCACACAATGAAAGGTCTTTCAGAAGCAGACTCAATTAGCATCTCAACAGCATGTGTCCCCACCTTGAATGAAACATTGACCTTTACAGCTTGTAATATGTCCAGATCTCCTGCAATACTTGAATTATTATGTATCAGTCACCCTATGCCCAAAAGGGCCACAGGGTGACCTTAGACCCAAGAGTCCTTAGCGACACTGGCACAGGAGTATCCCCATCCCTCAAAAGTCTTTGGGTGTCACGGGCCATTCTGTTACAACAACCTTCCTGGACAGAAATTTAAGGCTGTTTTTATCTGATGTGTCCAAGAATTTGGCAGGAGTTATCAGGCTGACAGAGGAACAGTTCAGAAGAGAGCTATGAGACTTGGCTGTTTGAAGAGATACAACATAATACTGCAGATATATGTGCCCAGCTCAAATTCCATGAATTGGGTTTACATCCACTTTAATCCAGTTTTCCCAAGTGTAATAGAAATTTATGGAGGGCGACGTTTTTCAAAGCCATCCATATTTCATATTAACAGTACACGTTTATATCATCTATGACATAAGACAGCAGTGGAATATTAATGGTCTTCCATCTATGGAGTAAAAGGTGTTTAGCTGCTAGGGGGATACAGATGGTGATGTTTCTAGCTCGGGACAGTATTTTGGGTACATTTAGATGTAATATAGCTAGTTCAGGAGTATGTTGAATAGGCAAGGAAGTGAAATCTGATTTAAGAAATACACAGTTCCAAAAAGATCTAATTGATTTAAAGTGCCACAGTATATGTAGCAAAAAACACAGCTCCACATTTTCTCCAGCAATATGCTGGTGTGTGATGATACATTTTGGATAGTTTATAAATGGTAAGGTACCATCTTGAAAGTATCTTATACATCATTTCCCAAAGATTGGCACAGGAAGTTTATAGCTCAATTTAAGACCTTGTTTCCAGACATCAGTAGAAAATTGGTTTCCAATGTCTAATTCCCACTTGCACATGGGTGTAATTTTAATTAAAAAAAAAAAAAAAAAACTTTTTTATCCCTGAAATGTGTTATAGAAGTGAAAGATACCTTTGAATTTTTGAATTTTGGAGTTCAACTGAACTCTTGAGTCATAGAAAGAGTAAATCATTGGATTTATTTGTGGGAGGTAAAAGAGCCCGGGGGTATTAGGGAGGATATTTGTATGTCTGTGTACAGGTGGTGGTCCGAAAAGCCATATTGTTTTTAAGGTCAGCAAAGGATAGTAGCACATTGGATTTGTAGAGATCTGTTAGGGATTGGATGCCTTTGGCATGCCAACTGTGTATTTGCAAAGAGGCAATCTATATGTTGAGAACATCGAATTGCAGTGGTATTAGCTGGGCAGCGGGAGGAGTAGTTATCCAGTTGGTGAAGGTATTGATAGATGGCTTTACAAGAGGCTTGAATAGATGGTATGGAAAGTTTGAGAGCTGGGGGTGAAGTAGTGATGTAAGTCAGGGTTTGACAAATTTGCTTGGAATCTAGGAGCCAGCTAAAAAAGTTAGGAGCCAGAAAACGTACCCCATCCCGACGAGCTTGCGCGCAGAAGCGAACACATACGTGAGCAGCGCCCGCATATGTAAACGGTGTTCAAACCACACATGTGAGGTATCGCCGCGATTGGTAGAGCAAGATCAATAATTCTAGCCCTAGACCTCCTCTGTAACTCAAAACATGCAACCTGGAGATTGTTTTTTAACGTCCCCTATGAAGATTTTAAAGGGTAAAAGTTTGTCAGCATTCCACGAGCGGACGCAATTTTGAAGCGTGACATAATGGGTATGAATTTACTCGGCGTAACATTATCTTTCTTAAGATTAAAAAAAAAAATGGGGATAACTTTACTGTTGTCTTATTTTTTAATAAAAAAAGTATAATTTTTTCACAAAAAAGTGCGCTTGTAAGCCCAATGTGCAAATACGGCGTGACAAAGTATTGCAACAATCACCATTTTATTCTCTAGGGTGTTAGGATAAAAAATATATATGTTTGGGGGTTGTAATTAGAGGGAAGAAGATGGCAGTGAAAATAGTGAAAAATGACATTAGAATTGCTGTTTAACTTGTAATGCTTAACTTGTAATACCAACGGCTCACCACCAGATGGCGCCAGCCCACCTGCCAAGTCGCCAGGACACTATTTCTAGTCGCCATGGCGACCAGGATTTGTCGAGCCCTGATGTAAGTAAGGCAGAGCGGGCTGTGAACATGATAGTAGATTTGATTCTATAGTGGCCCATAGTTTTCTAGATTTAGGGGTCCACCAATATGAAGCTTTGGTTGACCCCCCCCCTTCAGTGTGAGACAGTCAAGCTGCATTCAGTCGGTCTGTGGACTTTATAAGTTATGGGAAGTTAATTAAAATAGCATTCTCTGGAGAGCCTGGTGTGTTGCTGCGAAACAACCCAATTTATAGTACATTGGATCTTATGGTTCTGAGTTGGATACGATATCGCTACAAAAAGATGTCACAATTTTGTGACACAAAAGATGTCACACATTTGTAAAACCACACATTAAAAGTGCATTTAGTTCACATCAGATATCAATTCAGCATACCAGTATTCTAGTTCACATCACGGTAATGTTTTAAGCACTCTTTAGAGCCGTATCTAGGGTCGTGCGCAGTTGTGCTAATTGACCCTGTAATTGTGTGAAGGTGTATTCATGATACTGTGTATTCTAATTTAGCAGGAAGCCAGTCTGGGAAGCCTCAAGGTCATATGCATGAGTCATCAGCTGTAGTTAATTAGCTCATGTAAATTAGGTCTGGTCAAAGGTGTATAAAACTTGTGATTTTTCAATAAAGTGTCATTCAGTTTTGAACCTCATACAGAGCATTGTCTCGTATCTGGGGGGGGGGGGGGAGAATAATTTTTATGGGTCTTGTTGGCCTGACTGTGGAGTGTCGGTAGCTGCCTTGTTTTCGGAAAGGGAATATCCTAAAACGGCTTTAACCCATTTGGTATTTGGGGTGCCGTTACAATTGGTGGCAAGCAACGGGTTGATTCCCACAGCTAAAATGACAGCTACAAAAGGACACAGGACAATGGAAGCACATTATGAACTAAAGGCTAAAGTGCTCTTCCCTCAAGGACTTAATGGAGAACCATGGCCGACCATTATCACAAAACTAAGAAAAGGGACATTATCACAAAACTATTCAAAATAGATAGAGCCAAAAGACCCAACATAAGACCCCAATGTAACATACAAGACACCCAAAGAGGCAAGTTTTGATCAGGCTGTTAAACTAAGACTGGCACAGTATGGTCCTAACCCTCTAGCGGAGATCATAGACCAAGTTAAAGTGGCTGTGGACACAAATTGGCTACAGCAAAGAGGTTCTGCAGCAGCAGAAGTCACAGCAGCACCAACTGAATGGAGAAAGATACATTTTAATGCTTGTAAAAATTTATTGAAACGAGAGATTGATGGGTACTTCGCCAATTTTGAACGACAATGTGTCCTACACCGGGTGCCCACAGAGGAATGGGTTAACATTTTGTCTGGGAAATTGTCCGGCCGGGCCAGTGAAGCGTTCAGGGCCATCCCAATCGAGGATATTATGAACTATGGACTGGTAAAAGAAGCACTGTTGGCCAGGTATGCTGTCACAGGCATACCCAAGCCAGTTCCGAGAGACGAGCGAGCAAACTGGAGACTCATATACCGAGTGGGCATGCCGCCTACATCCCACTGGATCGCTGGATGCCAAGCAGAATCCGTGTAAGAGGTGCTGCAGGTGTTCCTGCTGGAGCACTTCTTTGACAAACTGTCCCTGGAAGTCAGAGAGTGGGTCCAGGACCAAAAACATTTCTCCTTGCCTGAAGCAACTCGCTTGGCGGACAAATACACAGATGCCTGCAAACTAGATAACCCTGTGGTCAAGACAACAGCTTGGGTGGATTATGGAATATCGATCAGCGGCAGCCCCTCTGGCTATTGCCTACCAACCCCAGTCGTACCGCTCTAAAGCACCACCTCTAGCGGCCACTTATTCTCAGCAGCCCAGGTTCAACTCCCAGGGCTACTCACAACCCATCAGGTGTTTCGGGTGTAAACAGCTAGGGCACAAAAGCCAGACTGTCCGTTGAATCCAGCCAGGCAGTCATGGAGACAGCCAACAAGGGGGAACCCCCGCACATCCATGCCTGGGGCCCACTGTGTTGAGGAGGAAGAACATTGGGGCGTCCTGCAAGAGGCTGTGCCAATACAATCAGCTAACCTAGACAACAGGCAGCTTGTCTGGGTCAAAGGAAAGGTAGGCAATGGCCTACGTGATACTGGTGCCAACATGGCGCCACCATGACCCTACTACAGAAAAACCTCATCCCAGACAGCCAACACACAGGAGACAATGTAGCCATAAGAGTATAGGGAGGCACCATCTTCCGGCTACCTGTTGCCCGTGTTCACCTGAATTGGTTCGGGACACGTGACGGTGATGAAGGATTTGCCAGCAGATGTACTACTGGGGAATGATTTGGCCCCCCCCTCATTTCTGCTTACGTCCAGATGGGCCCCGCTGAAGCCAACCCAGTGACTACCTGTGCCCAGACCTGTGGTGCTGGAAACGACCAGCTTTCTGCTGAGACCCAGGTAAGACTATCTCCCCGACATGTACCTTAGATCAGGCACAATATTATAGTCAAAAATTGGAATGTGACAAGTTGGCCAGTGAGAAATCAAAGATGCAAGGACGCTACATCATGTATTATGAGATGTCCCATGGCTTGAACATTGAAATGCACAAACACGCTGAAATTGTCAAAAGGTTAAATGGGATTTGCGCCCAGGTTCTGCCTTACCTCTCCCAAGAGCTTTAGCAACAAGTTTTGGGAGCCATTGAGAGAGCAAAGCAAGTGACTGTTCAATAACTGAATTCCATTATTCGCCCTGCAACCTTACAAATTCACCACCAGCTACTGACCCGGTAAGCAAAATGGCAATGCTGATGGGTTGTCCAGGCATTAGATCATTGCGACTATGGACTAACTTGGGAGTGAACCCGTCTGGGGTCTCCTGCCGAAAGGGGAGAGATGTAACAGGAGGGCCCGTGGAACCCAGAAGCATTTGGAAAGTATGAGCCAGAAAATAATGGACATTCAGAATATGTCTTGGATTGCTTTAAGATGGGTCTGTAATGTTGATCGGCAATATCTCCCAGGAGTGACTCATTCTAGTGTGACCGCTCTGCATCTAATTGTGGCTTGTGCTAATTGACCCTGTAATTGTGTGAAGGTGTATTCATGATAATGTGTATTTGTAAGTTAGCAGGGAGCCAGTCTGGGAAGCCTAAAGGTCATATGTATGAGTCATCAGCTATAGTTAATTAGCTCATGTAAACTAGGTCTGGTCAAAGGTGTATAAAACTTGTGTTTTTTCAATAAAGTGTCATTCCGTTTTGAATTTCATACAGAGCGTCATCTCTTATCTGGGGAGAATAATTCTTATGGGTCTTGTTCGCCTGACTGTGGAGTGTCAGTAGCTGCCTTGTGTTCCGAAAAGGGAATATCCTAAAGGGCTTTAATCCCTTTTGTATTTGTGGTGCCATTACATACATTTTGTCCTTATTCTCATGTACTAAAACAGGCATTTGACATTTGAACAGGATTTAGCAATCAGGGGTGGTAGCTTGTCTACCAGGTCACTTATGTGACTTTTCACTGCGATGGTTCGCTCACAAATCTTTTGCAGATCCCGTCTGAGAAGGGCGATCAGACCTTCCAGATGCTCATTGACTGTAATTAACTGAAACATTCTCCTTTGTTCACTTTCAAATTCTCAAAAATACTGTGTGCTTTGTTTTGAATCTATAACACACTCAATGACATTGTTTTTTCTATTTGGTCATCAATCCATACCCCCCAGCAATTTAATCAATATCATGAATGAGGCCTTTCTGCTGCCTAGTTATTATGACTTGATATCCTGTCAATGCTTTAACTGCCTATTTCACTCTATCCTTATTTAAGATAGTTGAAATGCTAGAATGTGCAAGTTCCAATCAAACTCTGGCCCTCAGACTGTTGCAGAGCACAAATGCACTCATCTGGCTTCTCACTTGCACACCTAGACTCCTCGGGAGGGTGGAGCCCAGAACCATGGTCAGGTCACTACTAATAGCCCAGCACACACCTGACCAATCAATGTGCTAGTGGTTCACAAAATCTGCAACCAGGACAGGAGATTATCACACCCGGATTGTTAAAAGTAGTATATGATTAAAAAAAACAAACAAAAAAAAAACACTTACCTAGGCGGAGACCTATGTTCTATTGGATTGAGGTCAGGACTCTGTGTGGGCCAGTCAACTTCCTCCAACCCAAACTCGCTTATACATGTCTTTATGGACCTTGGCCCAGATTCAGGTACATCTGCGCATTATTAGACCGGCGTAGCGCACCGCCTTTACGTTAGACTTGCGCAATTTTGCCGCGTAATCACCCTATTCTCGTAGCTTTTGCGCAGGAAATTGCGCATAAGTAACGTTTTTTCAGAGGCGTAAGGAGTAATACAAATTGGGAAGGACGTGGGCGTGTTACATTGAAATGAGCCGTGACCCCATGCAAATGAAGGGCCGGCCGGCTCGCGCATGCGCGCTTGAACGAGACCATGTCAGCTCCGATGTGCGCATGCTCACAACTCGGGAGCGGCGCAATCAGTGAAATTGGAAATGGACTAGGGCAACGTTGTGAACTACGCAAACAGCATAGACACACACAAACGCACTTCCTTTGCAAAAGTACATCCCTTTGTCCCTTCCCATTTAACCTAGTGCTTTTGTTCTTGTTGTTCGTTGCGGTATGTTTTGTAGTTGTCAGATTAGTGTTCTGTGTGATCAGGTGTTTGTTAGTAGATTTTTGAAAGTGGTTTTTGATAAGTGTTTGAGAGACTGTTTGTTTGATTGATATATTTCTTTTTGTTTCTTTTCCTGCTGTATTTTTGTTTTGTTTTTTGGGGACTGTTTCTTGGTGAGTAGTTTTCTCTCTGTGTGTGTTTTTTTGTGATTGGTTGTGCTTGTTTGTGTGCGTGAATTTTGTTGACTGGGACTGTTTTTTTTTGGAAGGATGAGTGAGAGAAAACGAAAGCTGAATTTTACAGTTGTGGAAAAACAGATTTTTGCCCGGGCCATTAGCGAGTATGGGCGTTACCTCCACGGCCCAGAGAGTGCCAACACCACCCCGGCCAGGAGGAGGGAGATTTTGGATAGGATCACTGACCAGGTGAATTCAGCGGGGCAGTGGGAGACACGGACCAGGTCTGGGATTGACAAAAAAATCAATGACCTCCGGCGTCTGGTCAAAAAGAAGTTGGCCAGAATGTATGCCCATGCCAGGGGCACAGGAGGGGGCCCACAGCGGAGGAGCGTGCGGTGGCCCTGACCTTTCATCGGCATGAAGTTGAGGGCCTGCCCGGCTTTGACTCAAGTCCGCAGCCCGTGGTGCCAGGTAAGTTTTTTTTTTTTTTAATATCAGGTGTGTAGCATGTGTGGGGGAGGGGGTGAAAGGGAATATGTGGCAAGTGTGTGGATCCTCCAACCTGTGAATGTTTTGTGTCATCCACAGATGTGCAGGAGGGTGCAGGGCCATCTGGCCTGACCGCACCAACCCCAGGACAGCAGCCTAATGAGGCCCCCCCCAACAAGGCCGGAGTCCGCGGAGGAGGTTCAACAGGAGCAGGACAATCATGAGGAGCAGGACAATCATGAGGAGGAGGAGAATCATGAGGAGGAGGAGTCCATGTCAGGCACTGGACGTTTGGGTTTTGAGGACTCCTCCCTTCTGGCTGCCAGCAGGCAGGCATCCCTAAGGGGGAGCCCCCCCCCCCTCCTCCCCCAACATGGCTCCCCTCACAAGGGCCTCCCCTTCTCCCCGGCCACAAGCATCAGCTGGAGGCAGGATGTCATCCCAGACCACCAGGGGGTTGGCCGATCTCCTGCCCGCCACTCTGAGAAGGGACCAGTTCCTCCAGACCCGCCATCTGGGACAGGTCAGCCAGACATTGGTGCGGATGGAGGAGAGCCTGTCCTCCATCAAGGATACGCTGGGGAACCTGGACTCCCACTCCCCGGCTTTCACAACCTGCCTAAACGAACTGCAGACGACATCAGCAGGCGTTGGGCAGGATGTGAGGGCCCATACCCTGGCTATCCAGGCCAACACGGCAACAGTTGGTGCTGCCCTGGACAGAATTGCCGTGGCCTTGGAGGGCAGGCCACCAGGTGGGCAGAGATCAGGGGCTGATCCTCCTTCCCCGGTTTTACCCCTTCCCCATGAGTCTCCCCTGAGAAGCCGGGGCCGTGGCCGGGGGCGCCCCAGGCGTGGCTCACGCAGAGGGCAGTAATTTGTTTTTCCCCCATTTTTTTTTTTTTGTAAAAAAAAATTTTTTTTATGTCATTTTTTTTTTTTGCTGGAAATTTTTTGCTTTTGCTGGCCTTTTTTTTTTTTTTTTTTTGTGTTGTGAATGCTGTGTGAATGTGGGGGTGACATTCCTGCCGGAAAAGGGGTGTCACCCTCTATTTTGGTGGAGAAGGGTTCCCCAGGACCAGGGAGAAGTGATCCCCAGGTCCGTGTGATTGGTGTATGAATGTTCAGTGACATAATTGGAGCCTTGGCGTGGCATTGCTGCTCATGGTGGACTGGTGCCAATCCAATTTGATGTGGATGTGATGTGTATGTGCTAGGGACCACAGTGGTGTGCATGCATGCATTCTCATTGTGCCATGATTAATGTGTATGTTTAACGTGCAAAGATGCCCAATGTGAGCTGTCTCCTGGCTGCTCTTCCCTCAGAAGACGGGGTCACCTCGGTTAGGGGGGGATTGTCTGGTTCAGGGGTCAGGTCATGACGTAGGTCAATCTGCAGGCCCTTTCTTTCTGCGAAGTTGTGCAGCATGCAACATGCACCGATGATCTGGCACACAAAGTTTGGGGAAGTTTGGGGAATACAAGAGGGTAGCCCCAGACTTATCCAGGCATCGGAAACGTGACTTTAGGATGCCAAAGGTGCGCTCCACCACTGCACGGGTTTGGGCATGTGCTTGATTGTATCTTTCCTCTCCTGGGGTTTGGGGGTTCCGGATAGGAGTCATGAGATGGGGTCCCAGTGGATATGCAGAGTCACCTGTAAGGGAAAAGACAGGAGGATGTTAGTCATGCATGTGCCCCTTGTGATGTGCATCATGGGAGGGGATAGTCATGCCTGTCACCCATGTCACTCACCAACCAGCCAGGTGTCCCCATACACGTTCTGATCGAATTCCAATCGGATGTGGCATTGATTGTATATGTAGCTGTCATGGCTGGACCCTGGGTGTTTGGCACGGACGTGCCATATGAGGCCTTGGGCATCGACTATCACCTGTACATTGATGGAATGCCAATGCTTCCGACTGCGGTACATGTGCTCTGTCTCCTGGGGGGGCTGGAGTGCCACATGTGTGCAATCAATGGCCCCCACAGTGCGTGGGAATCTGGCAATTCTGTAGAAATCTGTCAATGCCTTCAGTCGCAGCTCCTCAGTGGTGGGTTTGATGATTTGGTTGGCCATGCGTCTGAGGATTGCAGGGACAACCTGGTGCACACATCTGCTCATGGAGAACTGTGACATCCCAGCCACCACTCCACTTGTACGCTGAAAAGAGCCACTGGCAAGGAAATGGAGTGTTGCCAGTACCTTGACCAGTGGCTGCACTGCATGTGAGTGGTGTGTTGGGCTGGTGATGTCCTCCTGCAGGGTTGTGGTTAATTCCAGGATGGCATGAGGGGTGAATCACCTCAGAATCACTCATGCCAAACAGGTCTATGCGGGTACGGTATATCCTCTCCCGTGCCATCCTCCGTGTCCTCCTCCTTTGTTCATCTAAAGTCAGTAGTATAGCTATGCGCGACGATGCCCCTGGCATGTTGGCATACAGATTGTTGTGCAACACGTGTGACTGCTGAGCTGCTCACTAACAGTGTTGCTTTATCTAACAAGTAGACTTTTTTTCTTTTTTTAGACAAGCTTTTATAAGCTCTAATTTTAGACAGGTCATTTTGCTGTTGCGCACACTGCGTCGCCTGCGCTGCCCCAACGTTGTTTTGTGGATCCCCGTAAGTCCCTCATTAGCATATTTGACTAGCAAATCAATGGTGTGTCTATCGCACTTTTGCGCGGAAGGATGCGCCAGTCTAACGAAATTACGCGGGACAAAAAAAAGTAGATTTTTTGCGTATCTCGTTCTGGGGATGCCGCGCAATGAAACGCACGCGCACATTTAGACTTACGCACGCGCATCTCCTGTTGCGCAGGCGTAATCGCTCTGTGAATCTGGGCCCTTGTTTCTACACTGGTGCACAGTGTGTTGGAACAGGTAGGGGCCATCCCAAAACTGTTCCCACAAACTTGGGATCATGAAATTGTCCAAAATGTCTTGGTATGCTGAAGCCTTGCGAGTTCCCTTCACTGAAACCAAGGGGCCAAGCCCAATCCCTAAAAAAACAACCCCACACCATAATCCCCCCTCCACCAAATGATTTGAACCAGTGCACAAAGCAAGATCCATAAAGACATGGGTTGAGCACCACATCCCCGGCAGCAGCGTGGAAGGCGGAGGAACCGGTCAGCGTCCCGGGGAGAACCGCGTGAGTAGGCCCTGGGCCATGTTTCCCCCTCCTCTGCTTCCTGTCGCTCCCATCCATGATCCCTCTCTGCCCACCACGTCCCTCTTCCTGTCGCCACCATGCCATGCACTACCCTGTCTTGCGCTGATCCACGGCACTGACGATTGATCTGCGGCACCTTCCCGCGCACCCCCCGTCCGCTGGACTCCCCCTGCAGCAACACTGGCCCCGTGCACACCCTCGACCCCTATCCCCGCGGCTGCCGGCACTTGCCGCCTGCTGGATGGTTGACGCTCCCTGCGCCCATCCCCCCCCGGTTGAGTTGTTGTGGGGGGCGGGGGGATGTGGAGGCCCTAGCAGGCTCAACTTATGGCCTATCATGGATGTTGACTGGGGGGGTGGATTGCTGTTGGGGTGGGGGACCCATACGAGGATCCCCTTAGTCCACTTTGAGGCCTGGTTGTCACATATCATGCCTGCGATACATCTAGGATGCTACCCCGGGAGCTGATGATCTGACAGTTGTTGCTGTGGAGTTACATCACCGCTGCCGGAGGGAATCCCCCATAGACTTGACAATGGGGCAGGCGAGAACATGTGACCCCCACATTTGAGGTGGTGGGGGTGGGATGCTTGACTTGATGTGATTTTGAGGGTGGGGGACACTTGCCGCATGTTACCAGCCATACGTTCTCTGCTGCTCTTGACAGCTCATGGCTGGTGTTTGCTCTATGCTCCTGTGTGCACTTATGCTTTGTTTTATACATTTATGCGTTATGCTTGCTGATTTGTTTGTACTCTTGTACTCTTCCCCCCCCTCCTGAGGGACTACTTTCCTCTCTCTGCTCTATACCCTCATGGTCCCGTTTCTCCACGAGACCCCTTCCTATCTCCCGAATTTTCAAACTACCCCCTGGACCTCTAGAGTCCACTCCCCCTCCTCGCCGGTATGGACACGCTGACTGTAGTGTCCTTGAACGCCAAGGGCTTAAACACCCGAAAAACGGAGAATGCTCCTTCATGATATGCGCCGCCTGAAGGCGGACGTAGTACTGCTTCAGGAAACGCACTTCAGAGATAATAACCTGCTCATGCTTAGGAATAGATTCTACCCCACGGTCTACCACTCCCTAAACGCTACGGCTAAATCCAAGGGGGTTTCCATACCCCTGTCCGCTAGAGTCCCGTGGTCACACGTAGATACGAGGCTGGACGCTGAGGGCCGCTTCCTATTCTTGAAGGGCCGCATCGGGACAACACTGATCACAATTGCAAACCTATACGCCCCGAATGATCAACAAGCAAGATTCCTGACGAGACAAATAGACCAACTGACACGCTTCGCGGAGGGCCAACTCATCCTGGGTGGTGACTTTAATGTCCCCCACCTCCGACGGAGGATACCTCTACTGGACTGTCCTCTATCCCTGGGAGACTCTCGCAAGCGCATCCATGCGGCATTCCATGCTGCACAACTGGTGGACGTCTGGCGCCTCTTCCACCCAGGTGAGAAAGACTATACCTTCTTCTCCAAGCCCCACCAGTCATACTCCCGTATCGACGACTACATGATCCCCCACAGGCACCTTGCAGCAGTTAATGTTTTGATCGGGTCGATCACATGGTTGGACCATGCCCGATCACGGTGGTCTACAGTTTGAGGGACGCCCAAACGGCCCAGAGACACCCCTGGAGGTTGAATGAAAGCCTACTACAAGACCCAGACACCATGACAAACGTAGTGAAAGAAATAGGACATTACTTTGACTCCAATACCACGCAGGACTGTAGCCCGGGAGTAGTGTGGGAGGCCCATAAAGCGGTGGTAAGAGGGGTACTCATCAAGCATGGTGCTCGTCTGAAAAGACAGAGGACCGAGAAACTTGACACACTACTGGCTAAGCTTCAGGTACTGGAGGCACAGCATAAAAAGGCTCCGACGATACAGGTGTCTTCTGACCTGAATATCATCCGCAAACAAATCACTGACATACTTCAGTACAAAGCCAAGGCCGTTACAAATTTGTAGACATAGTGTCTACGAATCGGGTAACATATGCGGGAAAATGCTCGCCCAGTCGATCCGAACACAAAATATGGCATCATACATACCGCACATTATGTCGCGCGAGGGTCATAAGATTTTGGTGCCCCAACAAATTTCGCAAGAATTCAAAACTTTTTACCACTGCTTGTACAACCTGCCCTCCCCACCCTTAGACCATAGTTCAGACCAGACATTAGAATACCTGACTGCTTCTCATATGCCGACCCTCACCTCAGAAACAAGAGAGCTATTGGATGAACCGATATCCTTATCTGAACTCCAAACAGCACTAAAACACTCCAAACCCGCAAAAGCCGCCGGCCCAGACGGACTTAGCACCTCGTATTATAAGACCTTGCTCCCACATCTGGGGAACCGATTGGTGAGCCTACTCAACACCTTGGGCTCGGGAACAAAAATGCACACCGACACCCTGCAGGCACATATAGCAGTGATTCACAAGGATGGAAAGGACCCAGGGCAATGCGGGAGTTACCATCGGATATCACTGCTAAACACTGACGTTAAGCTGTTCACCAAGGTAATCGCGTCCAGAATCCAACGATATCGCCCGGCCTCATACACCTCGACCAGGTGGGTTTCGTCCCGACCAGGGAGGCCAGGGACAACACGTCCAAGGTGTTGAACCTGTTACATGTCGCAAACACTAAAAAGACCGACCCCTGTGTCTTCATAGGCACAGACGAAAAGGCGTTTGATCGGGTTAGCTGGCAGTTCATGTTCTCCACCCTGGGACATATTGGTATTGGACGGACGATGCTTAACTGCATAACGGCGGCCTACACAAACCCGACAGCTAGGGTCAGGGCAAACGGAACACTATCAGACCCATTCCCAAATACCAACGAGACCAGACAGGGTTGCCCTCTATCAACCCTCCTGTTCGCTCTATCCCTGGAACCGTTCTTGCGGGGCATACAGCTGAGCCCCGACATCACGGGAATAGTTGTGGGGAGTGACCAATGCAAAGTCTCGGCCTACGCCGATGATAGGTTATTCTCCCTGACAAACCCTCTGACATCTCTGCCGAGCCTGATGCGTGAATTTAAATCTTACGGGAAACTGTCAAACTTAAAAATAAACCTGTCCAAATCTGAGGCAATGGGAGTGGGAATCCCCGAATCACAGCTGTCCCAACTCCAGACTAGCTTTAGTTTAAAATGGACAAACGTGGCGCTGACATACTTAGGAACGCGTATCCCCCCAAAAATATCTGAGGTCTTCAAGCTTAACTTCCCGCCCTTGCTTAAAACAGTCCAAAAGTTGCTAAGCCTCTGGACCACTGGTCTCCACTCTTGGTTTGGCAGGTGCAATATCCTCAAAATGACCATCCTACCAAAATTCCTCTACCTCCTTCAAGCCCTCCCTATACATATCCCGCCGGAATACATCAAACAAGTGCAATCCATGTTTGGGACATTCCTGTGGGCGGGTAAACATCCTAGAATACACAAATCAGTCCTCTCCCTACCCAAGCAATTCGGTGGCCTGGCAGTGCCGGATATCCGGACGTACTACCACGCGGCACACCTGAATCGCCTCATTGACTGGTGCCGATACGAGTCGATCAAACTCTGGCCACGACTGGAGCAGGCGCAGTGTGGGATCCTGCTGTGACGCGCTCCCTGGTGTAGCTCCTTAACACAAAAGAATGTTCACTGTCATCCCCTTATAGGGAACACCATTAGGGTCTGTAGCGGTTAATATCACAGGCCCGCCTATCATCGGCAGCCTCACCGCTACGCCCAATTCTGGGCACCTCCCTTTTTGAACTTGGGATTGGAGACACTAAATTTCGCACACTACGGGACTCTGGTATTTACCAAGCCTCACATTTTGGCGAATCGGTTTGGAGGACGATGGCTGGGCTGTTGGACCAAGGGGGACAATTCCAGCTAGATTTCATGAGAGCCGGTCAGCTCGATCACTTTCTAAAAACCATCCCGCCCCCTTACAATACAGGCCAACCCCTCACGATCCTGGAAGAGCTATGCTCGGAGTCGGGCACGCTGCCGCATGCCCTGTCCATAATGCACACAATGTTAGCTACGCCAGCGGAGGGATATCAGATTCTGTGCTTCGATAGATGGGAACGAGACCTAGATTGTCAGTTCTCTGCCGACAAGCGACAGCGGATTCTGTTCACTCACAAATCGTCGATCTGCACTAAAACACAAGAAACCAATTACAAGATCCTGACAACGTGGTACAGGACCCCCGCCCTTATAAGTAAACTGTTCCCGATGGTGTCGGACTTCTGCTGGAGGTGCCAGGCGGACAAAGGGACTCTGCTGCAAGTCTTCTGGTCATGCCCGCGTTTGCGGACTTACTGGAAACAGATCAGGTGAATCTCACAAAAATTCACAAACCGCACAATACCTGATGACCCAGCGTTCTTCCTCCTGCATGTTACCGACACCGCCACACGCACACAAAACATCTGTCATTCGCCACCTGTTGGACGCGACCAAGGCGTGTGTTCCGCTCTGTTGGAAATTGCCGCACCCGCCAACGGTAGCTATGTGGCTGCGGAAGGTGGATGAGATTAACAGGATGGAGGACCTAATGCTGAGGAAAACATAGGAGTGAACTCTACTCCCAGACCTGGCAACTGTGGAACATTTTTACATACTCTGAGGAGGACCAGGCCCTCAGGGGAGGTAGTTAGGGCTCCCCGACAGGGTGCATGTCATGAAGATAGGTGGACTGCTCGGCTCTCCGCCCCTTGGGTGGCTCCGCCTGGAGGCGGCGGCTGCCCATGCCTGCAAACCCCCCCCATTCTTCTCTCCCTCTCTAACCCTCTTCTTTTTTCCCCTCCTCTCGTCCTCTGGACATCCACTGCACTATTCTCTCTTCTTACACTTAGTAAAAGGAAAATGAGGGAGGCTGGGCCCGCAGTGACCTGACGCACCTTACGAATGCACATGGCGCACGCGGAATTGGTCTGGGGGCTTCGTCGGGGGCACGGTGGGAGTGGGGGTTGATCCCTCCGCTGCCCCCGTGCCTGCCACTGGCAGAATTTGTTATGCATGTTAGTCACCGACTGAAGCTGGAATCTCTGCGTGTTTACCTCTTTTGTGACTGTTTTGCATTGCTAATCTGTTGTACCATTGCTGCGGTTCCTGTGGACCAGTTTTCTGTTATGAACAAATAAACAATTAAAAACAAAAAAACAAGGGAATGAGATGCCAGCGGTCTTTGAAAAAAGACTGATCGAGCCGATATTTGACTCTTGCTAGTACGAAGGGCTAATTTCATATCCACTCATAACTGGCAAAAGGTGAGAATCCCACTAATGTCATACTTCTGAGGATTCCATTTCTTGGTTTCACACCAGGACACATATGCCTTCCAGATGCAATAGTAGAGAAGTCTGGAGGCAGGTTTTCTAGCATTAAAGGAACACTAAAGGTTCTTTTTTTATTAGATCAATTGATTGCTGTAAGCTAGAGCATTTAAATATCAATTACCTTGTTTTTACTTTTGACCTCCGAAATACAGTAATCCAGGTTTGAAAATGCCATTTCTTGTCTCGCCTCTTCTTGCTTTCCACCAGCATCTGAGCCGTTTTGCATGGTGGAAAGCAGAATGTGCTCACCCCCCTCCCTATGACTACAACCCTGCGTGAAGATGCTCTCTTATCCCTCACAGGCATGGAGGCTAAGCCTAATGGGAACTGTAGTTCCCATTAGGCCATGATGTAGCGAGAGTGAATGCACACCGCAAACCAGGAAGTCAGTGAGAATAACGATTCAGAGTGACGGAGGTGAATAAAACAGCACAATTTCAACAGGTATCAAACTAGTTATAATGCAAAACATTACTTTTAATTTATTAGCTACTGTCAGACTTTAATTTAAGAGGAAAATATTTTTGTCTTTACAACCCCTTTAAGGAGAGTAGAAAGAACTTGACCCGAGATCCCTAGTTTCTTCAAAATGTGGGTCTCAGGAGCCAGACCGTCAAATTTAGCTTTTGTAAGGAAGGATGGAACAATGGACCTTGTGACAGCAGGTCGTGACAAAGTGGAAGCTTTCAAGGTCTTCCTACCGCCATCTTTATGATTTTAGTGTACCAACTTCCTGTTGAACCTGGCTAGCAGGTCTACATCTGGGGTCCCCCATCTCTGGCATATTGCCTGAAAGACATTAGGGTGGAAAACCAATCTCCTGGTGACAGCTGCTGGCAACTCAGATAATCTGCTTGCCAGATTTCTACCCCCGGAATGAAGATTGCAGAGAGACAAGGGACATGTTTTTCTGCCCATGCCAAAATCCAAATAACCTCCTTTCCTATGCGCCCTGACTGCAGGTGCCTCTTGGTGATTGCTGTAAGCTAATGTAGTAGCATTGTCTGATTGAATCCAAACTGGGTGGCCCTGTAACCTGTGTGTCCAGGTTCTGAGGGCTAAGTATACTGCCCACATCTCTAGTATGTTGATGGGCAGGCTCTTTTTGGGATTAGCCCAGGCTCCCTGGCCTGAAGCTTCTTCTAACATTGCTCCCCAGTCCAATAGGCTGGCATCCGTAGACACAACCTTTCAGGTGACTGGGAGAAATAATTTTTCTTTCCTTGCTTGGTTCTTAACCACCAACTGAAGCTTTGGTACACTTGTGGAGACAGGCACATAAGTAAATCCAAGTGATCCAATCCCTTGAAGGACATTCTTTTTGGTGGATCCTTGGACTGCCTTGAGCTTCAGAACTGAGAAGACAGGATCTCTTGAAATTCCAGCGTGTACCCTAGGGATACTGTGGATACTACCCCATTTGTCCTGGATTTCTGTCTGCCATGCCACTGAAAACTGTCGAAACAGCCGCCCCCCCCCCCCCCCCCACTCGGCCGAGCTGGGGCGCTTTGTCATAAAGAGGCTTTAGGATTTTGTTTGTTAGCTTTTGAACCTGACAGCTTCTTGTTTTTCTGGGCCTGATCTTCTTAAGCCTTTGTGGCTGGCTGAAAATGCTGTCGCCACTGGCTGGAGGTAGATTTACCAGGAGTCGGGGAGAGAGAACACTTAAAACAATGACACTTGTTTTTCTTCTTCTCTGGTAATAGAGTGGTCTTACCACTCGGTATGTTTTGGCTATATTTATCCCCCAAAAATATATATAAAAAATATTTTTTTTCCCTCAGTTTAGGCCAATACGTACTCTTCTACCTATTTAAAAAAAAAAAAATCGCAATAAGCATTTATCGGGTTGGTTTGCGCAAAATTTCTAGCGTTTACAAAATAGGGGATAGGTTTATTGAATTTTTATTATTTTTACTACTAATAGTGGCAAACAGTGATTTTTTTTCCTGACTGCGACAGTATGGCCGACACTTGAGACAATTTTGACACACAAACTTAAAAAGGAGGGGTGGGTGCTGTGTTTGTCCATGGACGACAGAGAAAGGGATTTTACAAAAAATCCTATTTTCTCTTTTCGTCAATGGATGGACACATCTTGACATTTGGGACATCCCCAAGCAGTGTCAAACAACAAGGGGTGGGAACAGTAATCAAAAGACAACTTAACTTCACCCCAAACAAGCAGAGCGCTTCAGCGGAGGAGTTGCAACCTCAAACAGCCACTTGCAAAACCTTGCAGCAAAGGAAGCATCCGAAGATGCATTTACATCAACTTTGTAAAACTTTGAGAAAGTGTGAACAAATGACGAGGTCGCCACCTTACACACCTGTGAGACAGATGCTTGATGTCAGAAAGCCCAGGAGGCACCAATTGCCCTGGTCGAATGCGCCTGGATGACGGTCTACCTGATCCACTGAGAAATGGTGGCCAAGAAGACCATTGGGCCCATCTGCGGACCAGACACCACCACAAATAGTGAGTTTGACCTTCGGAACAGAACCATAGCAGACAGGTACACCCGTAGAGCAAGTACCACATCCAAAGTATGTAGCGTAGCCTCTTTGGGATACAAGGAAGGAAGAACAATGTCCTCATTCAGGTGAAAAGCTTTAACTACCTTCGCAAGAAAGGTTGTGGCCATAGCATCGCTTTTTTTTTTTTCTATCCCACATCAGGCTTAACCCAGGGTTGAGAGGTGTTAGAGGGGTTCATCTTTATTCCGCCCGTCATATTACCACCTCAGATTTGCATCATTTGTGGGTGTTACTCTATTTTTTTCTGTGTATTATCTCTTTATTTTTTTTATTTTTTTCCTCCGTGTTTCTTTTGTTTTATTATTGTTATTATATGTTTTTTTTTTCCCCTCAATATATAAAAAAATAGTGATTACAAGTGACCACCCATACTTCTAATAGATGGCGCAACCAATTCTCCCCCCTGGACCCACCTCCCTGGATCTTTATGGGTATTTATTTATTTATTCCCCCCCCTCCCTATTGTTGAGGCCCCCCCCCCCCCCCTTCATTCCCTCTTTTCCATGTTGAATCGGGTCGAGTCATCTACTAATTTATTTCAGAGAGTATTTCAATAACTTTTTCCGATGTTTTATATATTCTCCACTGATCCCATATCTTTCCGTCTCTTCCTCCCGCCTCCTCCCCCAGGTCAACCCTTCTTAGATGCTCCATCTCTGCGGTATGGTCAACCCTGTGTATAAATTCTTTTAGGGGAGGTTTATGAGGGTGGAGCCAAAATTTCGGAATTAGGCCCTTTGCTGCGTTTAGCAACGCTGGGACCAATGTTGAGGCATATGTTTTTTTTTTCCCTTTCAATAGACCTTGTCTGTGAAAAAGACAGGTCAGGAAATCTAATATAATCTTTTCTCCTGTAAATTCCTCAATCATTTTGAGGATTTCAATCCAAAATTCCCGAATTATCGGGCATTCCCACCATATATGCAGAGCTGTTCCTAGTTGATTACAGTTCCTCCAGCAAAGGGGGGAATTTGCTGATGATATTTTGTTAAGTCTGACAGGTGTCAAGTGCCATCGCATCATACATTTATAATTAGCTTCTACTGTTATATCTTTTGCGTAGGTGAATGTCGCTCTGACCATTTGTGACTCATCTATTCGTTCTCCAATTTCTTTCTCCCAAGCATCTATACTTTGTAGTGTATCTTTTGTCCCTGTTTCTGTAAGGATTTTGTAAATCAACGCGATTCCATGTTGTAATGGTTCTCCCCTGGTGCAAAGTTTTTCTATTGGGTTTTGTGCTGTGTTATCTCGTATTGGTGCTGGAAGTGCGATTACAAAGTGCTTCAGTTGTAAGTATTCCCAATCCGTTATCGGTTGTGTCCCTTCTTCTACTTGTATCTCTTCTTTGTTTTTTATTTTTCCCTGTGCTACTATATCCCCAAGTCTTTTACTACCTAATTTTTTTCCTAATTTGGTCCTATTTCCCGGTGCAAATAGAGTTGTGTTTACTAGTGGGATTAATGGGGAATTATATTCCCATTTTTCCCGCTTGTGTAACAGATCCCATGTCTTATGGCCATAGCATCGCTTTATCCTTATGAAGGCCGCCAATTCAGAAGCACGTCTGACAGATGTAATGGCCACTAGAAAGGCCACCTTATGAGACTGCGTCATGAGAGACATTTCTCTGTCTCAAAGGGAGGTTCCTGGAGAACCGAGAGCACCAGATTCAAATCCCATGGAGGAAGCAACGGTCTAATTGGGGGAATCACATGTCAAACCCCCTGTACAAACTTACCCACCAGTGAATGGGTCGCCAAGGGAAGTTGATAGAAAACAGCCAAGGCTAAAAACTGTCCTATAACATCGCTTAACGGCCCCCAGTCAGTGCAGCAAGGAGGGTGGACTTTTTCACGTCTTGAATAGGTCCCTAAGAGCTGTCTGTGGATGGAATCAGTATCTGGTCCTTATTCCCCAAACAAGCAGCTGGTGCCCCTGCACCTTGGGTTCCCATGGAGACTTTGTCGGCTGTCCTGGAATCATTTGTTGCCAGGGTAGAAGCGGCATGCAAGCGTAAGGAGGGTAAAAAGTGTTTCCTGGGCTTAACGACATCAAGCGTCTGTCTCACAGGTGTGCAAAGCGTCAACTTGGTCCTCGGTTCACACCTTCTCCAAATTTTACAAGGTTGATGTGAACGCATCTTCAGATGCTTCCTTTGGCCGCAAAGTTTTGCAGGCGGCTGTTTAAAGTTGAAGTTAAAGTTAAAGTTTCGTTGAGGAGCTCTGCTTGGTTTGGGGTAAAGTTGTTTGTTTTTATTGATACAGTTGCCACCCCTCGTTTTTTTACACTGTTTGGGGACATCCCATATGTCAAAGACTTGTGAAGGCTGTGTCCGTCCATGGACGATAAGAGACAATAGGAGTTTTTGTACTCACCGTAAAATCCTTTTCTGTCATCCATGGACTGACAGCACCCACCCCTATTTTTTTAGGTTTGTACTGCTTGTTACAATTTGAGGCTGCATGATGCAGGGGGCAGGGTTATATCCAGAGGGGCCGCCCCTGGGCGGGGCTGTTCAACTTTGTTAAAGTAACATGTATTCAAATATCTAACATGTTCTGTCTAGTCCTCTCCTATGAACAGGAACATAACCCATATGTCAAAAATCCTATTTGTTCCATTACTTAACTGATGAACATAAAACCAAAATCTCAAAAAAGCTCAACACCAAAACTTTCAGTAAGAACTTTAACCCTGAAAAGAAATTAAGAACTCCCTCACAAATTATGGGGATTCTTCACTTCTTATAAAAGCATCTAATATTTTCCACTCCAAACCAGAACTACAAATATGATTAAATGGGAGAAAGACCTTTCTCAAACCTTTTCATGGGAACAATGGCAGAAAGCCAAACAAATCAATAGTACATCATGTATTGAACATTGGGAAACGCCCATGAAAATATTAAACCACCAATATCTGACCCCATACAGACTTGCCAAGATATTTCCCTCTACATCCTCCACATGCTGGAGATGCAATACCCATACTGACAATTTAATACATACACTATGGGGATGTAAGGCTTTATCTAGTTTCTGAAAGACAAACTCTTCCTTTATCACATCCCTCACAGGAAACTTAGATACTCACACCAGAAACAGCCTTATTAGGTCTAAATCTAGACCTATACTTAAATCAGTATAGAACTATTGTTGCTAATGTCCTAATAGCCGCAATACACACCATAACTATGGGAATCTACCTTAGCCCCTAAGCTTTCAGATGTTATTTTGAGAACACTCAGGCTCACTATGAAATAATGTTGGCACACAAAAAAGGGCTCGAAAGCTAAATTGCTTAAAATCTGGAATGAATGTATCTTACATCCTAGGGCATAGGTGGCAAACACAAGGCCCGCAGGTCGAATCGGGCCCTCCAGGCCATTTCATGTGGCCCTTGCACCTCTCCTGCAGCTCCAGCCCTTCTCTGGTCCTACTACAGGCCATTACTTTCTGCTTTCAAGCAATGCATCCATCTTCTTCCCAGCAGCTGCATAAGGAAAGGGGGTGCACTGTGATGTAAGGGAGAGTGGGAGACTCAACTTCTGATGGTGGGGTGGCTCTTGACATCTAATGTAAGGGGAGGGGATGCGTTGGACATCTAATCTTACAGGTACAAGCAGCCATTTTGAGGGCAATCACAATGCGGATGCGGCTCACAATAAAATGGAGTTTGACACCCCTGTCCTAGGGCTTCAAATTTTCAGAAAAACAAACTCCTATTAAATGTGTTTCTGAACCATTATCTTCTCCAAAGTACTCTGATTAGTAAGGTAACTTCCAACCATCTTCCTTTTCCATCCTCTTCTTTCTAAAACATTAAGATACTATCCCTTGATTACAGCTAGATTCCTTTGGGATAAACAGGGATTATATAAATGTTTAAACAATTAAAGACTTACTAGTCTGACTATAGTATTTTATGGTAACTTACTAAGCATTTCTTTTTTATTTGGATACCTATGTAGGTATTTCTGTGACAACACTGTTTTAATGTGTATCTGGAATATCCGTGTTTTACTTTTGAAAAGTCAACAATCCTTATTGGGAAAATTAAAATAAAAAAATAAAAACAGAAAACATGGCATACAATAACCAAAGAGTACAGCAAAACATTTTAGGCTTCACTATTTTTTCTGCTCAGAGACCATTTTCCATAACCAGCTGAGAAAATTACTGAGCCCCTTCAGATCTGTGGTTAAATCCAAAAAAAGGGGAAAAAGTAGGCACCCAAGGCCAGAAACAAGTGGTAACCAAACACCACACACTGGGTAAAGCCAACACAGTGATAAAAAGATGACAAGGAGTTGTGCACCCCAAGGTATATTGCACAAAAAGTTCTGCAATACACATGGGCAGTAGACAAACATCAAAACTAACCGTGAAATATAAAGGACAGAAAATTACATAGCTAAGGGCATACGCAACCACAGGAAAAAACGCTAAAGATAAGCAACCTGTTCAAATGATGCAAGTTATATGTTTTGTTCAATAGTTCTATTGACATTTTCAGATCAGAACAAAAGTGAAACAAACAAGAGACAAGGTGCATATAGATAAAACAAGACAAACTACATTCCAGCACTGTAGTGAAAGATCAGGTAAACCTTGCGCTAATAGCCAATGTTAACATAGTGCTCAAATTTGTGCATGTAACCCCCGCTGCTCAGGAACCCACCCAGCAGCCAAGCCATGCCACTGTATCCCGTACCATAGTGGGACAGGACCAGAGACCCACAATCCCCCGGGAGCCCCAAAAGGGAACATGCTGCATCCCAGGACACAGGGCCACCAGGTCTCTCCCCCCCCCCATATCAACCGGATCGGCATCCAGACCCACGCAGACAGGAGCATCCTCCAATCTCACTGAACTTACTTAACATCATAAGTAAGGTACTTTAAAGGTGATCATCCATGACAGAGGGTACCTCAGGTATGCCAAGAGAGGTGATGGAAAAGAGGAAGAAAAAGAGAAAACGTGAGAGAGTAGAAAGAGAGGTTCAGCCACAGACTATCAGTGAGGGATATTGACAGTTGAGTCTCCAGGCCGCACTCCAGGTACGAGCGAGATATTGCAGTAAGAGGCCCATGGTTCCCAGATGGCCCTGAATTTCTCTGTTCTATCATTAAATTTAGCCACAATTTGCTCTTGTACCATGATCCAGGAGACTTTCCTCCAGAATCCTTGGAAGGAGACAGTAGGTTTCTTCCAGGCTCTGGCTATGGTCAGTGTCATGGACCATGAAATACTGAAGTGTTTCTACATGAAATCCTAATTCATGTATTACAGAAGATGAGATATTGTGGAGTACATATTGCAACAGATACTGGAAGTGGCTTAATTTGTCCTGACTAGGTCACTAGGAGAATGACCCTTCAATGGCCCGACTAGTGAAATAAGTGGAGTCGGGCTTGTGAGATACATTTCATTGTTCAGTGTGTAGAGGTGTTAATTGTTATTCTGATTGCTTCATTGTAGTAATTACCCCCTGGGGGCTTCTCTCTCTGGGAGATAATTACTAAATGTCTTTTAGATCTGTGATTGTGTATTCTAAAGGTTAATTGAATTCAGTTAAAGAATGTGATGTGTCAAGCTCCGCGGTGCCGAAATGCCTCTGTATGGAAACCCCCAGTGTGTGGAAAAGGGGGTGGAGATTTCATTGTTCTTTGATTGATGACAAGCTTGTAAACTGTGTATATAAATCTGCAGAGTTTTGCCATTAAAGTGTGTCCTGTTACATTCAGCATTAAGCCATGGATCATGTGTGGATTATTCAGTGATACCAGGGATATTCCCAGTCGGGGAATATTGGGCAATTTCTTTTATGGGAGAAGAAGGGAAGACTTGACGGGGATATGTTCGACGACCGTCACAGTGGTTGGCAGCAGTGGGATTTTCCCTTCTACTTTCCTTTACACCAGGATTCCAAGCAGACACTGGGAACAGTGAATGGAAGACTGATACACCCTGCTTAAAAGAAATACACGGAAAGGACTACTGGAAGTTTGTGGAAGGATTGCTAGCAGCAAAACCGAGCGTGTCATCATAGCAGAATAAATGGAGCTAGACCAGGAGAACTCGGTTGCAGCAAGGCCTGCAGTACAGAAGATGGGGACACCAGTGATTCAGGAGGAGGAATCACCAGCTAACAAGCTAATAAGAGAGAAATTAGCATGGTTCGGTCCGAACCCAACGGCGGATGTGGTGCTGAAAGTGATGACCCTGGTAGCGGAGGAGGCTAAACAAATAAGAAACGCAGAACTACAGTTAAAACTGGCAGCAGTTCAACAAGCAGCCGCACATTCTCCAAACAGCGAGTACAGCACAGCAGACACAAGGAAGATTCCGTTTAGAGCTTGTAAAGCTTTTGATGAGAAAGAACGAGAGCGGCAACATGAGCTGAGAATTGCAGAAATACGACGATCGGTGACAACGCCTAAAGAAGCAGCACCAAATGAAAGACAGGAGATGGTGAACCTCTATCCCCAGACACCAGTTGCAGAGACAGGGGATCTGATAGACTTCTCTGCTGAGGAAGAACAACCTGATGGGCCTCCAGCTGGTATCAGGGCCACACTTCACTGTGCTCTGCCCAGCCCCAAGAGCAGTATTTGTGGAGTTACACGGAACTTTCCCAGCTGAAGCGCTGGTCACCGGACAGAGGGTTCAAGACCTCTGCCCCACCCCTGTGGCAGTTTCGGAGGCTCAGGGTGAGAAGATGGCGATCACTCCCCAGCCACAGATTACAGAATGTATGGACTGTTCAGAGGATGTTCTGGATTATGCATCCCCAGCAGAAGTGCTGGCAACAGGGCAGAGTGCCAGCCATCTCTGCCCAGCACCGGGACCAACTGTGGAGTTCCAGGGAGCCGGGGCGCTTGGCCCCCCTCCCCAGCAACCAGCTGAGGTGGTAAAGCTCTTACTCCCAGCGGAATCCCTGGCAGCAGGACAGGATGCTACTGGCGGCTGCACCCCACTACAGCTTGAGCGGATATCGGTGGATGGGACTGTGGTCTCCCCTCACAGCAACCCAGTGGAAGAGCTGGCAACAGAGCAGAGTGCCCCGGGCCTCTGCTTTCACCTAACAGAAGAGGGGGTTCCTGTGGTAGTGGATGGGACTTCAGTCTCCACTGGCACAACCCCAGAAAATGGTACAGGACTGAAACAGGAAGATGTCGGCTTTGCTTTGCAAGCACTGGGGGATTTTCACCTCACACCAGTGGATGGGACTTCAGTCTCCACTGGTATACCCCATAAATGGTGGCCAGTTGGCCCAGACCCCCAACAGCATGACGGACTGAGCCCAGCCACCCTGTCATCTCTCTAGCGGCTGAAAGGACTCCAGGGAGAAGGGCTAGTCCAGGCCTCTCCCCAGCGGCAGACGTGTTCCCTGAGAGAGGCAGAGGATGGCGGGGTGAGTAATGCTCGGTTTGGAGCAAGTGATTTGGGGTACTGTATGGATACCGGCATTGGGGGACTGGAACTACTGACTGAATTCAGAGACAACCCATCTGGTGTCTCCTACTGGGTTAGTCCCCTGCCAAAAGGGGAGATGTGTGACAGGCCTAGCCGGGACAGGGGCTTTTGGAGAGGACTGAATGTGAGCCTCTTGCCGTCTGATTATGGGCCAGGGCCTCAAAGCAGGAAGGCAGATGGGTTATCCTGGCAGACAGTCCTGGAACCTTAAGACTACTTGCCCAACATCCTCGAGTGACCCGTTTGGGTCCCACTGCGGATGTTGAACTATTTCCCAGGGGGAGTAATGTCATGGACCATGAAATACTGAAGTGTTTCTACATGAAATCCTAATTCATGTATTACAGAAGATGAGATATTGTGGAGTACATATTGCAACAGATACTGGAAGTGGCTTAATTTGTCCTGACTAGGTCACTAGGAGAATGAACCTTCAATGGCCCCCGACTAGTGAAATAAGTGGAGTCGGGCTTGTGAGATACATTTCATTGTCCAGTGTGTAGAGGTGTTAATTGTTATTCTGATTGCTTCATTGTAGTAATTACCCCCTGGGGGCTTCTCTCTCTGGGAGATAATTACTAAATGTCTTAGATCTGTGATTGTGTATTCTAAAGGTTAATTGAATTCAGTTAAAGAATGTGATGTGTCAAGCTCCGCGGTGCCGAAATGCCTCTGTATGGAAACCCCCAGTGTGTGGAAAAGGGGGTGGAGATTTCATTGTTCTTTGATTGATGACAAGCTTGTAAACTGTGTATATAAATCTGCAGAGTTTTGCCATTAAAGTGTGTCCTGTTACATTCAGCATTAAGCCATGGCTCATGTGTGGATTATTCAGTGATTCCAGGGATATTCCCAGTCGGGGAATATTGGGCGATTTCTTTTATGGGAGAAGAAGGGAAGACTTGACGGGGATATGTTCGACGACCGTCACAGTCAGTTTGGCCCCCAGTAACACAAAGAATGCCAGTGCTTGAGAATATTTGGATAAGTCCGGAATACTATGATTTAGCAGAGCTACGTTTGGATATGGGAATACTGATACTCCAGTCAAGGAGCTAATGGAACGGAATACCTTCCGCCAAAAAGATCTTATGCGTGGACAGGTCCACCTGACTTTCAGCATGGAGCCCTCAAGATCGCACCCTCTAAAGCACACTGACAAGGTTCCTGGATACATTTTAGCCAGCCTGGAAGGAACATAGTACCACCTAATCAACACTTTAATGCTAGCCTTGATGAGGGAGACATTTAGTATATCTTTATAAGCTCTATTTGCGTGGAACCAGACTGCAGGGTCCCACGAGATGCCCATGTCCTCCTCCCAGGCTCGAGCATAGGCCGGCTTGTCCGTCTTATCCATCAGGGCAGAATAGATCAACGAGATTCCTCCCCTCTGATCTGCCACATTCGTACACCATTGTTCATAGGGAGTAATAGAGGGGGGCAGAGGTTTGTGGGCCCAGATGGAGTGTACG
Source organism: Rana kukunoris (assembly GCA_029574335.1). Lineage (NCBI taxonomy): Eukaryota > Metazoa > Chordata > Amphibia > Anura > Ranidae > Rana > Rana kukunoris. The sequence continues at coordinate 389,234,324 of CM056052.1, forward strand.
AAGTAGGAGATTTGAGAGAACCTAAAAAGCTCTGTGTCAGGCATGTCTAGCTTCGTCTTGCAGTGTGATAGTGAGAGGGGACTGGACGGAGAGAAAAAAAAAATGTCCGATCCGATAGAGGCCCTTGTCCATCCACCATTTAAATGCTAATATATCCCTCCCCGGGGGAAAAGCCTTATTATGAAATAAATGTCTTAGAGGCCTCCATGGCGATATCAGGGTATGTAGGGTAAACAGCTTGGAGCAAAGAGCCACTGAATGTGAGAGAGTTGGCGACAGTATGGCTGGTCTACATTTTGGTGCGCACTCCAAAATGTAATCTACGGTATTTAATGGAATAGTCTGCCTCTCCATAGACAATCAATCCTGCTTCAGGCCCCTGGAGAAGGCCATTGATATTTGTGCCAATTGAGCAGCCCAGCAATAACCCCACAAACTCGGGAGGCCCAGTCCACCCTGCGATCGTAGATGGACAAGTGAACCTGAGGGACATCTGTAGCCCTTCCTACCCCATACAAAACATACTATCACTAACTGTAACCTACAGGAGGACTTGTTTTGGTACCGGGATTGGGAGAGAGTGAAATATAAAAAGGCGCACAAGAAGGGTCATTTTGACCGCATTTATCCTGCCCAACCAGGGCAATACCGACCTAGACCACCAATCCATGTCACCCTGACACCTAAGAATCATAGGGGGATAATTAGTTTTGAAAAGGTTATTGATATCGGGCATCAGTTTGATTCCCAAGTAAGGGATGTGTGAGGGAGCCCAGGAGAAAGACAAGTTGCTGAGAAGTTGAGCGAGTAGGTCCGGAGGCACAGAAACGTTCAACGCAACTGATTTATCCATGTTAAGCTTCAGGCCAGAGACTTCACTGAATACCCGTAGCGTCTTAAGAATCACGGGGGTAGAAGTCAGGGGGGGGGTGACAAAAAGGAGAAGTTCATCTGCATATAGGAGAGCATTAATGTTCCTGAGATCCACAGATGACCTCTTGCATCAGGGTTCGTTCTAAGCGCTATTGCCAGGGTTTCAATAGCCACTGCAAATATGAGGGGAGAGAGAGAGCATCCCTGCCTGGTCCCCCTACCTATGGAGAATGAGTCCGAATATCTACTCAACAGGCGGATTTGGGCAGTGGGCCATGAGTAGAGGGAATTGTTGAGGTTAAAGGAACACTAAAGGTTCGTTTTTTATCCTCTAAAACAAGGATCTCCAAACTACGGCCCTCCAGCTGTTTCGGAACTACATTTCCCATGAGGCATTGTAAAACTCTGACATTCACAGACACGACTAAGCATTATGGGAATTGTAGTTCCTGAACAACTGGAGGGCCATAGTTTGGAGACCCCTGCTCTAAAATCATGGATAAATGCCAGAGCATTTAGAAGTTCCTTACCTCTTCTTTCAAATTGCCCAGCAAAGTATTGAATTTCAGCTGTGAAAGTGCCACTTCCTGTGCCTCCTCTCATTCCTCTCCTCCTGTGTCCCAGCCATTTGTAAAGGTGGAAAGCTTCACAAGAATGACGTGCACAACATGCTCGCCCCCTCTCTCTGCCTACAGCTCTGCGTCTGGACGTTCTCTGTCTTTCACAGCCAAGGAGCCCAGTAAATTCTTGGGCGTCTCTAGGACGCTGTAGCTCCACCTACCTCCCATTCATTGTTTTGGGAAACTAGTCACAACCCCGCCTTCACTCCTCCCCCAGTTCTCTGATGACAAGTGGAAAGTGAAACTGATTTTTCCTCCCCTAGTTCTCTGTAAATTGAAACTCGGTTTCTACACAGCAGGAACACAGCAACTAAAAAGAGTATTTGCTAACTCAAGTTAAAGTACATCTAAATAAGATCTTATAAAATAAAAATTATGCTTTTAATTAAATTAAAATATAATCAATATATTTGTATCCATTTCTTTACCGTGCTTATTCAATATCATGCATTGTATGTCTTCTGTTCCCCCATGTCCAATACAAACAAACACTCACTCCACCACCATTTTAGCTAATTTTTTACTATCGATTTTGAATGCACAGCACATATACTTTTCTCCCAATTCCATCCCTCCATCCCCTGGTATGCTCATCCATCCCTCACAGAGTGATGTAAGGGGGGGGGCTCCACTGGGGACACCTGATCTAACAAGAAGCTCTGCTGTGATTGTCTTATGTAAGGGGGGGGGCTACATAAGACAATCACAGCAGAGCTTCTTCTTACATCAGGTGTCCCCAGCGGAGGGCCTCCCTTACATCAGGTGTCCCCAGCGGAGCCGCTTCTTACATCAGGTGTCCCCAGCGGAGCCCCTTCTTACATCAGGTGTCCCCAGCGGAGCCCCTTCTTACATCAGGCGTCCCCAGCGGAGCTCCCCCTTACATAAGACAATCACAGCAGAGCTTCTTCTTACATCAGGTGTCCCCAGCAGAGGCCCCCCTTACATCAGGTGTCCCCAGCAGAGGCCCCCCTTACATCAGGTGTCCCCAGCGGAGGCCCCCCTTACATCAGGTGTCCCCAGCGGAGGCCCCCCTTACATCAGGTGTCCCCAGCGGAGGCCCCCCTTACATCAGGTGTCCCCAGCGGAGGCCCCCCTTACATCAGGTGTCCCCAGCGGAGGCCCCCCTTACATCAGGTGTCCCCAGCGGAGGCCCCCCTTACATCAGGTGTCCCCAGCGGAGGCCCCCCTTACATCAGGTGTCCCCAGCGGAGGCCCCCCTTACATCAGGTGTCCCCAGCGGAGGCCCCCCTTACATCAGGTGTCCCCAGCGGAGGCCCCCCTTACATCAGGTGTCCCCAGCAGAGGCCCCCCTTACATCAGGTGTCCCCAGCAGAGGCCCCCCTTACATCAGGTGTCCCCAGCGGAGGCCCCCCTTACATCAGGTGTCCCCAGCGGAGGCCCCCCTTACATCAGGTGTCCCCAGCGGAGGCCCCCCTTACATCAGGTGTCCCCAGCGGAGGCCCCCCTTACATCAGGTGTCTCCAGCGGAGGCCCCCCTTACATCAGGTGTCCCCAGCGGAGGCCCCCCTTACATCAGGTGTCCCCAGCGGAGGCCCCCCTTACATCAGGTGTCCCCATCGGAGGCCCCCCTTACATTAGGTGTCCCCATCGGAGACCCTTCTTACATCAGGTGTCCCCAGCGGAGCCCCCCCTTACATAAGACAATCACAGCAGAGCTTCTTCTTACATCAGGTGTCCCCAGTGGAGGCCCCCCTTACATTAGGCGCCCCCAGCGGAGCTCCTTACATTAGGTGTCCCCAGCAGAGCCCCCCTTACATGAGTTGTCCCCAGCGGAGCCCCCCCCCTTACATAAGACAATCACATCAGAGCTTCTTACATCAGGCAATCCCAGCGGAGCCCCCCCTTACTTCAGGTGTCCCCAACGGAGCCCCCCTTACTTCAGGTGTCCCCAGAGGAGACCCCCCCTTACATCAGGTGTCCCCAGCGCAGACCCCCCTTACATCAGGCAATCCCCATCGGAGACCCTTCTTACATCAGGTGTCCCCAGCAGAGCCCCCCCCTTACATAAGACAATCACAGCAGAGCTTCTTCTTACATCAGGTTTCCCCAGCGGAGGCCCTTCTTACATCAGGTGTCCCCAGCAGAGCCCCCCTTACATCAGGTGTCCCCAGCAGGGGGGACTCCGCTGGGGACACCTGATGTAAGAAGAAGCTCTGCTGTGATTGTCTAATGTAAGGGGGGGGGCTCCACTGGGGACACCTGATGTAAGTGGGGCCTCCCATGGGGACACCTAATGTAAGGGGGGCCTCCCATGGGGACACCTAATGTAAGGGGGGCCTCCCATGGGGACACCTAATGTAAGAAGAAGCTCTGCTGTGATTGTCTTATGTAAGGGGGGGGGGGCTCCACTGGGGACACCTGATGTAAGTGGGGCCTCCCATGGGGACACCTGATGTAAGTGGGGCCTCCCATGGGGACACCTAATGTAAGTGGGGACTCCCATGGGGACACCTAATGTAAGTGGGGACTCCCATGGGGACACCTAATGTAAGAAGAAGCTCTGCTGTGATTGTCTTATGTAAGGGGGGGGCTCCACTGGGGACACCTGATGTAAGGGGGGGGCTCTGCTGGGGACACCTGATGTAAGGGGGGCTCCGCTGGGGACACCTGATGTAAGGGGGGGCTCCGCTGGGGACACCTGATGTAAGGCGGGGCTCCGCTGGGGACACCTGATGTAAGGGGGGCCTCCCATGGGGACACCTAATGTAAGGGGGGCCTCCCATGGGGACACCTAATGTAAGGGGGGCCTCCCATGGGGACACCTAATGTAAGAAGAAGCTCTGCTGTGATTGTCTTATGTAAGGGGGGGGGGGGGCTCCACTGGGGACACCTGATGTAAGTGGGGCCTCCCATGGGGACACCTGATGTAAGTGGGGCCTCCCATGGGGACACCTAATGTAAGTGGGGACTCCCATGGGGACACCTAATGTAAGTGGGGACTCCCATGGGGACACCTAATGTAAGAAGAAGCTCTGCTGTGATTGTCTTATGTAAGGGGGGGGGCTCCACTGGGGACACCTGATGTAAGGGGGGGGCTCTGCTGGGGACACCTGATGTAAGGGGGGCTCCGCTGGGGACACCTGATGTAAGGGGGGGCTCCGCTGGGGACACCTGATGTAAGGCGGGGCTCCGCTGGGGACACCTGATGTAAGGGGGGGCTCCGCTGGGGACACCTGATGTAAGGGGGGCTCCGCTGGGGACACCTGATGTAAGGGGGGGCTCCGCTGGGGACACCTGATGTAAGGGGGGGCTCCGCTGGGGACACCTGATGTAAGGGGGGGCTCCGCTGGGGACACCTGATGTAAGGGGGGGCTCCGCTGGGGACACCTGATGTAAGGGGGGGCTCCGCTGGGGACACCTGATGTAAGGGGGGGCTCCGCTGGGGACACCTGATGTAAGGGGGGGCTCCGCTGGGGACACCTGATGTAAGGGGGGCTCCGCTGGGGACACCTGATGTAAGGGGGGGCTCCGCTGGGGACACCTGATGTAAGGGGGGTATTGCATCAAACGCAGCCAGTGTGCCCACCATTTGCAGCCACTTGTGCCCGTCGTACACACCCACTTGTGCCAAGCAAATGGAGCCACCTGTGCCCATCATATGCAGCCACTTCTGTCCATCAAATGCAGTCAGGCGCATCCCCCGGCTGTCACTTTACTAATTCCAAACAAACCTCCCCCTGGGGGGGAACCCTTGTGTGGCTACACTTATCGAGCGACGGCACTTCCTCCCCCGCTTCTCTGTTCCTCTCCTGCTCCTCTATCCCCCCCCCCATGATGCTCTGGTCCCCCATGCGCCTCTGTCTCATGTCCCTCATGATGCTCTGGTTAGCCGCAGCGCTCACCTCCTCTCCCTGTCCAGCCCTGGTGTCCCTGTCCTCCGGTGGAGAGAATGTCGCCCCCCGTCTTCCGGTGGAGAGAATGTCGTCCCCCGTCCTCCGGTGGAGAGAATGTCGTCCCCCGTCCTCCGGTGGAGAGAATGTCGTCCCCCGTCCTCCGGTGGAGAGAATGTCGTCCCCCGTCCTCCGGTGGAGAGAATGTCGTCCCCCGTCCTCCGGTGGAGAGAATGTCGTCCCCCGTCCTCCGGTGGAGAGAATGTCGTCCCCCGGTGGAGAGAATGTCGTCCCCCGTCCCCCGGTGGAGAGAATGTCGTCCCCCGGTGGAGAGAATGTCGTCCCCCGTCCTCCGGTGGAGAGAAGGGTGTCTGTCTCCGTCCTAAGGGGAGAAGGGTGGCACCCTCTCCTCCTCCAACCACCCAAGGATCAGCTCTTCCAATTTTGGCCAACACTGGGGCCCATCTCCTTCTCCTTCAAACAGCCAGGGGTCCACTCCTTCTCTGCCAACCACCCAGGTTCTCTCTCCTTCTCCCCCGGCCACCCAGGGGCCCTCTTCTTCACTAAATGGCCACCCAGGGTGCCTCTTATCCTCCAAACAACTAGGTGCCGTCTTCTTTCTCTCCCTCTTTCTTTCTCTCCCTTTTTCTTTCTTTCACTCCCTCTTTCTAGAGTATTGCAGAGTATTGCACACGGTTACAGCAGAGTATTGCACGCGGTTACAGCAGAGTATTGCACGCGGTTACAGCAGAGTATTGCAAGCGGTTACAGCAGAGTATTGCAAGCGGTTACAGCAGAGTATTGCAAGCGGTTACAGCAGAGTATTGCAAGCGGTTACAGCAGAGTATTGCAAGCGGTTACAGCAGAGTATTGCAAGCGGTTACAGCAGAGTATTGCACGCGGTTACGCAGAGTATTGCACGCGGTTACGCAGAGTATTGCACACTATTACGCACGCAGTTACGCAGAGTATTGCACGCAGTTACGCAGAGTATTGCACGCAGTTACGCAGAGTATTGCACACTATTACGCACGCAGTTACGCAGAGTATTGCACGCAGTTACGCAGAGTATTGCACGCAGTTACGCAGAGTGTTGCACGCAGTTACGCAGAGTATTGCACGCAGTTACGCAGAGCATTGCACACGGTATTGCACATGGTATTGCAGAGCATTGCACACGGTTACGCACACGGTTACAGCAGAGCATTGCACACTGTTACAGCAGAGCATTGCACACTGTTACAGCAGAGCATTGCACACTGTTACAGCAGAGCATTGCACACTGTTACAGCAGAGCATTGCACACTGTTACAGCAGAGCATTGCACACTGTTACAGCAGAGCATTGCACACTGTTACAGCAGAGCATTGCACACTGTTACAGCAGAGCATTGCACACTTGTTACAGCAGAGCATTGCACACTGTTACAGCAGAGCATTGCACACTGTTACAGCAGAGCATTGCACACTGTTACAGCAGAGCATTGCACACTGTTACAGCAGAGCATTGCACACTGTTACAGCAGAGCATTGCACACTGTTACAGCAGAGCATTGCACACTGTTACAGCAGAGCATTGCACACTGTTACAGCAGAGCATTGCACACTGTTACAGCAGAGCATTGCACACTGTTACAGCAGAAAATTGCACACTGTTACAGCAGAGCATTGCACACTGTTACAGCAGAGCATTGCACACTGTTACAGCAGAGCATTGCACACTGTTACAGCAGAGCATTGCACACTGTTACAGCAAAGATTGCACACTTTACAGCAGAGCATTGCACACTGTTACAGCAGAGCATTGCACACTGTTACAGCAGAGCATTGCACACTGTTACAGCAGAGCATTGCACACTGTTACAGCAGAGCATTGCACACTGTTACAGCAGAGCATTGCACACTGTTACAGCAGAGCATTGCACACTGTTACAGCAGAGCATTGCACACTGTTACAGCAGAGCATTGCACACTGTTACAGCAGAGCATTGCACACGGTATTGCAGAGCATTGCACACGGTATTGCAGAGCATTGCACACTGTTACAGCAAAGTATTGGGCAGGGGGCACACAAGAGCAAGATTCTGGTCGTCAAGAGAGCTAAATATAGTCATTCATTTATATGTAATTAATTGGCATATGATGTATTTATCATTGCCTCGAGGATTAGTGGGCTGGAGGAGGCGGGAATATGTATGGGAGGAGGGAGGAGAAATGAATGGACATAGGCAGAGGGGCGGGAAGAGGTGTATACTGGGGGAGGTTAGGGGCTGGAGGAGACAGCAATATGTGTGGGAGGAGGGAGGAGAAATGAATGGGTATAGGCAGAGGGGCGGGAAGGGGTGTATACTGGGGGAGGTAGGGGCGGAGTGTGGCTCTTAGTTCACGAGAACATTGCTCGTTCTCGTCCGGCGTTGTAAAACGAAAAACCGCTTCTGCGCATGCGCGAACCGCTAAGCCTAATGGGAACTACAGTTCCCATTAGGCAGTGACGTTTACACTATGAACGCGCACTGCCAAACCAGGAAGTGAGGGGAAATCAGACACAGGATTGACAGAGGGGTACATTCAAGATGCTGTTTAACAGGTATAGCAATGTTTTAAAAAAAAATCATCACTTTTTTATTCTTATATGCCTCAAGACTGCATTTGAAAAGGAAAAAAAAAATGACTTTACAACCTCTTTAAGGAAATTCGGGCCGAAGACCCATCTCCCCAGGATATCAGACAGGTATGCCCAATCTATGGAATCAAAAGCCTTATGTAGGTCTATTGAAAGTAAAACCCTTTTGAGGGGGACCCCCATCCCATCCCGATTTGAGCAGGCAAATAATGTCAAGAGCGCGTCGGATCTGATCCGGGCCCTGTCTCCCAGGGATAAAGCGCACCTGATCCTTGTGTACATACTTGGCAATGAAACTCGATAATCTATTAGCCAATATTTTAGTCATTATCTTAACGTTGTTGTTAAGTGATATAGGGCGGTAATTGCCCACCTTGCTAGTGTCCTTATCCGGTTTCGGAATTACCAAGATGTAAGCAGAGTTTAAATCTGCATTCAGGGGAGCGCCATCCCTGAGGTAAACAGTCTTGTCAGATGGGGAGTCAGGCAGGAGCCAAATTTCTTATAGTAACCAGTGGAGAAACCATGCGGTCCTGGGGACGAACCCAATTTAAGGGCCTTAATGGTATCTAAAACCTCTTCCTGGGTGAACAGACTCACCAAAAGATCACCATGTTCTTTGGTTAGTGTGGGCAAAGGAAGGTCATCCAAAAATGTATTTTGCAAAGAGTCGGGAGGGGTGCGGTTAGGTCTATATAAGTCAGAGTAAAAATGCAAGAATGTGTCCATTATCGTCGAAGGATTCTGCGTCAGATCCCCGAGGCCACCCAAAGTTTAGGGAAAGCAAGAGTGCGCTGTTTAGGGCACAATTTAGTGGCTAGCTTGGAGCCAATCCTGTCATTTTGGGCATAATACTTAGCCCCCGTCCACCTAAGGTGTTGTTTCGCTGCTGTGGTGAGGGATAGGTTCAAGAGGACCCAGGTCTTGTCTAAATTCTCAGGAGATTCGGGAGTGGGGCAGGTCTTGTGAGCCCTAGCCAGCTTCCTAAAATCCTCTGTAAGCTACCGCGTATTCGCATTGTGCTCTGCTTTAAGATTAGACGGAATTTGGATTAGTTTCCCTCTGATGACTGATTTGTCTGCCGCCCAGATGGAAGAAGGGGAGACCTGGCTCGTCTCATGAAAGGGAAAATATTCTTTAATGGCCTCCTCCAACAAGGAGCATTGTACCGGGTCGCTCAACAGGAACTTCCGTAAGTGCCAACAAGCTATTAACACGACCATGGAGTGGTCAGAGAGGGAGGAATCTATGATCTTGGAACTTTTAACGAGGCGGATCGTTGCTGCGCAAACGAAAATGTAATCAATCCTAGTGTAGGAGTTGTGGGGCACCAAGAAGTGTGTTTAAGTCTTTCATGCGCGGATTGGCTTCCCTCCAAATGTCGATTAAACCAGCCAAATTAAGCAATTTAGCCATGTTAACACTCTGTTTAGACGGCATTCGGGTTTTGAGGACCCGTTTGCCAGTCTGTCAGTCAAGGGCAACGCCAATAAAGACCGTTCCTTTAAGATGGTTTTGTAGCTTACCTAACAATAATTCAAAGAACATTTTTTGTCCCTTGTTGGGTGTGTAGTAGGAGACAAAGGTGCATAGTTCACTGTCAATATGACCGGAAACTAGGAGGTAGCGTCCCTGTAGATCCACTATAGACTTAGGCTGTGAGAGGTTGATGTGCCTAGCAAAACATATAGCTACCCCTTTGGTTTTGTTGTTCGCAGACACCAAGAAAAATTTAGGAAATCTTTGATGGAGGAACTTAGGTTTAAAGGTGGAGGGGAAGTGGGTCTCCTGTAGCAAAAAAATGTCAGTGCTTCTGAACCTATGGAGGTGCACTGGGTCCACCACAACCCCATGACCCTGTTGTACGTAGAACTGAAGGTCACTAAGAGACCTTTGATCTCCTAATTACCGAGCACCCCTGTAACAGGAGTCACTTTTGTACATAGGGTGACAAAGAATCATGATTCATATATTACATGAGATGGGACATTAATAATAATTCATATTGCAGGACTGGAATATTACAAAAGTGGTTCATGTGGACTTGAGACCAGGTTACCAAGACAGTGACACATCCCTCTGTATAATAGGCTTTTGAAATGTTAAAGTGAGGTTGGCTCTTCAATGTGAAAGACACATTCTGTTGAAAAGGTGTTAATTGCAAGAAAGACTCTCATTGTGAAGCTCTCTGTTTACCCTATTGTGTTTTTCTAAACGTTAATTGAACTCTATTGATGATGTGGTGCCGACAGGTCTAGATAATTAGCCCCCCCCCATGGTGTGAAGGGAGGTGGAGACTACATTGTCCTGTGATTAACTGCATTATGCTTGAAACCGTATAAGAAGCTGAGAAAATACCAATAAATTGTTCATATCTTGAAACCAGTACCAGAGCAGAGTCTCTGTTCTTATGGGGAATGGAATGGATCGTGTATGCAGGATTGTCAGAGTGTGTCAGATAAGCTTGTCGTGTTTGGATGGAAGGTCGTAAGCGGTGGTGACCGTTACAGGCCCTAAACAGAAAGGGAAGAATTTGGCACCATAATTGAAGACCATCTGACCCCCCCCCCCCTCCTGGGTTGCAGAGCCAGAAGGCAGGCAGGGCCCCCCGTGCAGTAGCTGTATGATCGCACTGTAACACAGAGTGCCATTCAACAGGGCCAAGAGGAAAAACTGTGTAAACCAGACCGAACCCTATCCTGTGGGAGCCCTAACCAAACCCATAACCTCCAGGAAGAGGAGACCGCCTGGCGGCTCTGACCATTCAACCATAAACTAGGAAACCTGTACAGAATCCCTGACTAAACTTGCATGTTAGGCTAAGTGAAAAGATGGCACAGGACTGCAGGGCAGCTGTAAACAATACCGTCCGGAGACAGGAATAGTAATATCCCTTCCCGCCCCCTCCCAAGTCCTAGTCCATGTCGTCCCTAAAAGTGGGAGAATAATTTGAAAAAAAAAAAAGAGAAAAAAAAAAAACAGAAATGAATCAGGTCCAACATGAACCTTCCTCGCCAGGATGGTAAGGACAAGTCCCAAAGCAGCTCTAGGGAAGGAAAACCAGTCCTAGTTCAGTGTCCCGAACCAAGCACAAAAATAGGAACAAACAGTCAAAAACCAACCAAAAAGATGGGTAGAATGTTCATGGTGGCAGATTTTCTTTAGTACGCTTGGAACCGTGTTTCATCCAGGTCTGCTGCAGCGGGCTCGCTGGTGGTGGACTCTTTGCAGATGTGGGGGTACTTCTGGTGGCCTGTGCAGAAGGGGGGTCCAGGTGGAGCAGCCTAAGGTGGGTCAGGAGACGCTCTTCTTCCACAAACAAGGATAAGCCAAAGCTCTTGGTTTTGTAGGTAAAGTTCAGGCGAAGAGGAATGGACCATCTGTAAGTAATTCCTCTGTCCATCAGGACCTGAAGCAACGGCTTGAGCGCACACTTCTTCTGGACCGTATATGGAGATATGTCCGTAAATATTTGAATCTTGTGCCCATGGAGGGTGAGATTGTCAGCAGCTCTATATTTTCTTATCACCTCCTCCTCAACTGAATATAAATGTGGTTTTACAATGATGTCTCTGGGCAATCCATCTGAGCGAGGGGCCTGAAGTGCTCTATGAGCCCTGTCCAGCTCAAGGCGGTGTTCAGCAATGTCAGGGATTAGGTTTTTAATAAGATTTCACTGCAGCCTGCACCTCTTTTTCGGATTCCGGGAGCCCCGGGGTTGTACCTTCTCGATCTGTTCTCGAGATTGTTGATCTTTGCAAACACAGTTTCTAACTGTTCCTATACATCATGGAGTCTGGCTGAGTTCTGGTTAATACAGCTTTCTGCTCAATACTGTCCATTCTCATACCTATCTGTTTCAGATCTGCATGTATAGAAGATGTAATCTGTGCAGCATTCAGGGCTAAGCTTTTAGATAGCATCTGTGAAAAAGCAACCATCATAGAGGGAAAGTCTGTGGGTATAGGGGCCTCCACCTGTGCTTCACTCACTGAAAGCAGCAGGCCTGTGTGAGGAACCAGCATGGGGGTAGAGGGACAGCCAGCTTCCATTCTACCCAATACAAATTCTGTGGAGGATGGGGAGATAGGTGGAAGCAGCGGGGGGTAATCTGTACCTGGAGAGTGTGGTTGTACCAGGTCCTGGTCTGCTATGGAGTCATCTGCTGGATCTGTGGCGGGCGGGCCGCGTGTAGCCACAACCATTTGAGCATAGCTGAGGGGTAGCATAGCTGAGGGGGCCAGGTGCCTCCGCCATCCGGCTTGATAGATCCCTCCTGGCCGGCGGGGAGGACATCCGCGTGTTCCCACGGGTTTCCCCCTGCACAGATATGGCAGTAGTGGGCCGGTGGAGTGCTCGGTCAGCTCGGGGGATTAATGTAGGGCCGTGGTGGAGCAGAGCTCTAGAAGCCGGCGGCCATCTTAGGAGCTGCCGCACATGTGCCTGCAAGTTATATGTTTACACCAAACCAGCTTAAAGCGTTGTTACCCCAACAGATCATATTCCTGATATGTGCCTACTGCACCATGTACTTGAATGATAAAGTATTTTGTTCTCTTTGTATTGCTTAATTGGTGTGAAATCCCTGGCAATCCTGCTAGTCCCCTTGCTTTTCTATAAAAACTGACCACACTAAGCAGAACAAACAGTGGTCAGTTCTCAAGCCGTGCTATCAGCCTCACTGGCCTCTCACCTAACGGCATCAAACAATGCGTGATGAAAAATAAAAGTGTCCGTGTCACTCCAAAGAAAACAGCCTCACAGGCCTCTCACCTTACTGCACAAAATAATGGGCAATCCAATAAATTCTGGATAAATCCACCAGGAACTAGTCAGTACTTCTCAGGTCCTGAAATAACACCCTTAGCTCTAATTCTCAGGGAGACAAAAGGAGAGACAGGCCTCCAATGGTGTAGTACGGTAACAACATACACATTGTATTAAAACAATAGTCTCCTTACATAAATATCATAAAAACAGGCATCCAATATACAAAGCGGCATCAATCAAAAAAGGTTTCTTTCAGGTGTACGTCTGTATCCCTACGCGTTACGGCTCATGACTTCATCTGGGGAACCAGATCTAATGTTACAGCCATCTATATATATGCCTAGAGGCGGATGTACACTAATCCGCTATCTTTGGGAAGTTCGGCGGAAGTTGTTGATCCGCCATCTTTTCGAAGTCTCGTGAGTACGATCGTTAAGTAAACAAACGATCTGATGTTCGACAACATGTCGAAAATGCATACAAATTTGCAGCGGTCATAGATCACATCGTTAGACGAAAGTACTCTCATGATCCGACACTCTGTCGTGCGTACGATCGACGGACGGAAGTAAACAGTCGGTCATCCCCGGACTTCGGCGGAAGTAACCTATCCACCATTTTCTTGAAGCCCGTGATTAGGACTGTTACACTTCAGTCATTGTCGGTTACTCACTTCTATAACCAAACACTGCAAAGCTGGTACAGAACTTTCTGCACGGCTGTAAATGTCCAGTAAGGATGAGAAAAATAGATAATAAAACTAGAAAAGGTACAATTTCTGGGGAAATTGTGTGACGTGTTCTTGCCTTCACCAATACTCTAGACTGGAGACGGTGCCCCTGGAGATGTAAATGTGATCCAACAATGTGTCTATCCATTGCTCCATTAAAAACTGCACCATCAAAAACTATCCCATCAAAACGGCACCATCCTATTAACCCCTTCAAAAACTATGGACTGGTTGCTATATTCTGGTTGCTATGGACTGGTTGCTATGGAGGGTTGTTATAGAGTGGTTGCTATGGACATTTGCTATATTTTGGTTGCTATGGACTGGTTGCTATGGACTAGTTGCTATGGACTGGTTGCTATGGATTTCCATCATTAGTAAATAAACCCTAGTGTGTACTTAAAAGCAGGGTATGCCTGTATTTGGCTCTGCGTAACTTCTGCATACTCTGCAAATATGACGATACTTCGCGAATGATTTGGCGAAACGTTCCACAAAGTAATAGCCCACTATTCGGGAACAAATCGCTCGATTTGATATATTACTCGTCTATGTAGCATTAAAACTGTGGGAGGAGTTAGGGTGGTAAATTTGGCTATAATAAGAATAACTAAAAAAGGTACAATTTCTGGGGAAATTGTGTGACGTGTTCTTGCCTTCACCAATACTCCAGACTGGTGATGGTGCCCCTGTAGATGTAAATGTGATCCAACAGTGTGTCGATCCATTTCGATCCATTGCCCCATCAAAAACTGCTTCATCAAAAACTACCCCATCAAAACTGCACCATCCTATTTGCCCCATCAAAAACGGGTTGCTATGGAGGGGTTGCTATGGTCTGGTTGCTATGGTCTGGCTGCTATGGACTGGCTGCTATGGACTGGCTGCTATGGACTGGCTGCTATGGACTGGCTGCTATGGACTGGCTGCTATGGATGGTTGCTATAGACGGGTTGCTATAGACGGGTTGCTATAAACGGGTTGCTATGGACAGTTGCTATGGACAGTTGCTATAGTCTGGTTGCTATGGACTGGTTGCTATGGACTGGTTGCTATGGTCGGGTTGCTATGGTCTGGTTGCTATGGACTGGTTGCTATGGACTGGTTGCTATGAAGTGGTTGCTATGGACTGGCTGCTATGGATGGTTGCTATAGACGGGTTGCTATAGACGGGTTGCTATAGACGGGTTGCTATAAACAGGTTCTTATAGACGGGTTGCTATGGACAGTTGCTATAGTCTGGTTGCTATAGTCTGGTTGCTATAGTCTGGTTGCTATGGACTGGTTGCTATGGACTGGTTGCTATGGACTGGTTGCTATGGACTGGTTGCTATGGTCGGGTTGCTATGGTCGGGTTGCTATGGTCTGGTTGCTATGGAGTGGTTGCTATGGAGTGGTTGCTATGGAGTGGTTGCTATGGACTGGATGCTATGGACTGGATGCTATGGATGGTTGCTATATACAGAGTATGCAGAAGTTACGCAGAGCCAAATACAGGCATACCCCGCTTTTAAGTACACACTAGGGTTTATTTACTAATGCTGGAAATCGCAATATCAGGCTCACTTCTGCAGAAAAAAAACAATAAGCTTCTAACCCCAGCTTGTTCAGTTAAGCCTGGTAATAAAACCTGGAAGCTCATTGGTTTGTGTGCAGAAGTGAACCTTATATTGCGCTTTCCAGCTTCAGGAAATAAACCCCATTGTGCACTTAAAAGTGGGATATGCCTGAAAAACAGCCATATCACCTCACAGCTGTGTGGGAGGAGCTATAGAAAGCCCCTTAACTGTGTGTGAGGAGACATTGTCTCCTAGGAAACCAATGTAAACACATGCAAACAGCCACTCTAAACAGCCACTCAGATTCTGGCTTGTTTTTTACTGTGCTTCTTCAAATGATTGTATTTTAAAAACTATAAATCGCACAGTGAATATCTTTATATTTTACGAATCACAAGACCCAGACCTTCAACCTGATGTATAGTATGTCTCTAAAATATTAAAATTGAACGCACAGTCGCAGTTTACAAATTGCCTTGCAATATTTAGTTTTCAAAAAAAAATTCCTCCATTGACTTTCATTGAAATGATGGATGGCGTGTGTTGCAAACAAATGTCTGTATCTTGACAACCATTTGACCGATCGCTTAGCCGTCGACAGGTGTAGTGTCAGCAGGGACAGCTGAACATTTTTATATAAGATTTGTGTAGGTCGGCTTGAAAATAAGGGAGTGGTCGCAGTTTACAAATCATGTAATGATTTTTCAGTTTTTGCCATTCTGTGCTCTAGCTCTCACCATTCATTCCTATGGGAAAATTTTGCCGCAAATATGACGATATTTCGCGAACGATTTGGCGAAACGTTCCACAAAGTAATAGCAACGCGATCGGGAACAATCCGCTCGTTTCGGTATATTACTCGTCTATGTAGTGTAAAAACTGTGGGAGGAGTTAGGGTGGTAAATTTGGCTATAAGAATAATAATAATATGTGAGAGAATAGTAAGTGATCTTGCTATGCAAGAACACTTAATAATAATAATATATATGTGAGAGAACAATAAGTGATCTTGCTATGCAAGAACACTTAATAATAATATATATGTGAGAGAATAGCAAGTGCTCTTGCTATGCAAGAACACTTAATTACAACACAATATATTATATATAATTATTAAAACATATGTGGATATATTGGATGAAAAAGTATCTATCATAATATAGGTGTATAGGTGCATCAGGTAACATAATTCAGAGTTCTATAGGGAATGCCCATACCAATCTTGGGGTTAAATAAGCATTATGCCCAGGGTGACAAACGTACACCTGGACCGACATATTAAATACTATGTTTTAACTAGAAAATGCATTTCCTGAGGAAAATATGTGGGAATGCTGAATAGCTGAATTGCTAAGCCCGCACAAATCCCATTCACCATAACCGGTATACTATCTTTAGGACATACAAGCAGTGTTCCTTCAGTACTTATAAAGCCTCTCTTTAATCATTAAAGGTGTTGTAAAGGTAAAATCATTTTCCCTAAATAACTTCCTTTACCTTAGTGCAGTCCTCCTTTACTTACCTCATCCTTTGATTTTGCTTTTAAATGTCCTTATTTCTTCTGAGAAATCCTCACTTCCTGTTCTTCTGTCTGTAACTCCACACAGTAGTGCAAGGCTTTTTCCCTGGTGTGGAGAAAGCCTCTTGAGGGGGGAGGGGGTGAGCAGGACGCCCACTAACACACAGCTCCTTTCTCTATCTGCAAAGTACAGAGCGTCCTGACTTCCTGGTCGCCCCTCCCCCTCAAGAGGTTTTCTCCCCTCCCCAGGTGTGTGAGGGGATAATTGCACTGAGGTAAAGGAAGCTATTTAGGGAAAGAATTACCATTACAAACTCTTTATCTACACACAAAATAAGTGAAATAACCCTTCAAACAAACCTTAATAAATCCACAACCGTACATGCGATTGATACAGCGACTTCACCGTATAAAAGACAAGACCCTTGTGAACGCATCGATATGAAATTTATGTTGATAAACTTAAAAATGTGGCCATGTCCGCGATTTAGAAAAGAGTATCTTTGTGTGTCTTACTAACAAATTTTAAAAGCACGTTATAATGAAGGCCTATGGGGAAAATTTTGGAACTCTTGTCCTTTAGAAGCTCCAGCAACGAAAAGTAAAATGCGCATCACAAAACTGATCACATTGCCTGAAAGCAGACAAAAATACCTTCCATTTGATATATAAATTGTGTATGACAAGTAGATCTTGTGGGCGTGAGAGCAATTTGTTCCCTCTTTTTTTATAGATAATCCGAGTTTTTTCAAAACTCACACTCTAAAGGTCACATGACTCACTCTAACAGGTCTCCATAGGAAGACTGTTAAATCGATAAAATTTTCTGCAAAAAATCACTAAACGTAAATTGCTTTTTCACAAAAACTATAAAAGATTTCAATCTGAAAAGTCATAGCCGGATAGCTGAATATTTTGTGACCGTGGTAAAGTTTGTTTGGTGTCGGTCAGTGAAAGTATGAAGGAGGAGATACATTTTGTACGGCATGAGTTTTGAAGCAGGAAAAAGCATGTTCTCATTGACTTCAATGTTAAAAAAAAGCGACCA
The DNA here is from genome assembly GCA_029574335.1 of Rana kukunoris. Taxonomy (NCBI): domain Eukaryota; kingdom Metazoa; phylum Chordata; class Amphibia; order Anura; family Ranidae; genus Rana; species Rana kukunoris. Next base: position 389,251,916 of record CM056052.1, read on the forward strand.
AAAGCTTAATATTTTAAAAAGTATAAATAGCACAAAAAAACTTGAAGAAGTCCCATTGTTAGCTAAATGAGATGAACATTTTAAAAGTTGAATGGTCTCAATCGCTGAAAGTATGGCGAAGTTACGCAGAGCCAAAAAACGTACGGAATAAAATTAAAATTAAGAATAATAAAAAACGAATAACAATACTGGGAATGCTTATTAAAGCATTCCCACTAATAATTATATATAATATATTTTGTTGTAATTTTATATCCATTTTCCTTATCCTTACTGGACATTTACAGCCGTGCAGAAAGTTCTGTACCAGCTTTGCAGTGTTTGGTTATAGAAGTGAGTGACCGACAATGACTGAAGTGTAACAGTCCTAATCACGGGGTTCACGAAAATGGCGGATAGGTTACTTCCGCCGATGTCCGGGGATAACGGACTGTTTACTTCTGTCCGTCCGTCGATCGTACGCACGATTCGACAGAGTGTCAGATCCTGAGACTACTTTCGTCCAACGATGTGATCTATGACCGCTGCAAGGTCGTATGCATTTTCGACATGTTGTGGAACGTCAGATCGTTTGTTTACTTAACGATCGTACTCACGAGACTTCGACAAGATGGCGGATCAACAACTTCCGTCGAACTTCCCAAAGATGGCGGATTAGTGTACATCCGCCTCTAGGCATATATATAGATGGCTGTAACATTAGATCCGGTTCCCCAGATGAAGGCATGAGCCGTAACGCGTAGGGATACAGACGTACACCTGGAAGTGACGCGAGACCTTTTTTGATTGATGCCGCTTTGTATATTGGATGCCTGTTTTTATGATATTTATGTAAGGAGACTATTGTTTTAATAAAATGTGTATGTTGTTACCGTACTACACAATTGGAGGCCTGTCTCTCCTTTTGTCTCCCTGAGAATTAGAGCTAAGGGTGTTATTTCAGGACCTGAGAAGTACTGACTAGTTCCTGGTGGATTTATCCAGAATTTATTGGGTTGCCCATTATTTTGTGCAGTAAGGTGAGAGGCCTGTGAGGCTGTTTTCTTTGGAGTGACACGGACACTTTTATTTTTCATCACACATTGTTTGATGCCATTAAGGCGAGAGGCCAGTGAGGCTGATAGCACGGAGGAGCACTTGCACTTTATTGTGGACTACACTACTACGTTTATTTTGGTGCACTGCACGCTTTGCACTTTGTGGACTTTTATCTTAGATGGACTATTTATGCTTTTCTATTTATCTATATTTATTATATTTATTTATATTTATTCTCTATTGATATGTTTTTTTGCGCAAAATCACTTTCACATTCTATTTTATACCTGTGTATTGTCAAACACTTTTAGTTTTTGCTGCAATCTTGTTATATAGTTATTTTCTTCTTTTTTCACACTTATATAGCGCAAAGGACTTTTTATTATACAGTTCTCAAGCCAGCACAGTCTGTCACTGAGAACAGAGGGTATGTGCACACTTATAAGAAAAAAAAAAATAGGGAAATATAATAAATATATATATATATATATATATATATATATATATATATTCTTGGTGCCAATAGTTCCAACAATTGCCTGTGCTATCCTGGCTGGAGAGGAGTCACTGTCCAAGCCCAGTGACAGAGAGGAGGGGAAACAAACAGCCATTTCTCCTGCATCAGCATGGCTGGAGCCAGTGGCCATCTTGGCAGCATCACTTGTCTCCCTGGCAGATCGTGGGATATAGAGCCAGAGCGGGATGTTGATTGCTCTACAAAGCATATCATGGAGTGTACAGCGTTGCCTGTGTAGAGCTGGGTGATTAGCAGCAGAGCTTGAGCACGGATTTACATTGCACTTTGCAGTGCGCCGTGGGGGGTCTGTATACTACACCGATTCTAAGGAAAAAGTCCACTTTATTCGTTATTTTCCAGTGATTTGAATGATTGAACTAGGCCTTGGTAATCTCAAGTCCAAGTTGTCCCTAGACACAAGAGCTCTCGGTTCACAAAGCTCATTGTCTAAACTACAAGCTTTAGTGATCATAATGCTGCAACAATGGCTACTCCTCATACCAAACATATTAAACTTATTGAGGATTTGACTAGGGCTGCAACTAACAATTATTTTGATAATCGACTAATCTTAAAAAAAACAAAAAAAAACGTGGTGTACAATTTAGTTAATATGTAAATAATAAAAAAAAAAAAGCAAGTTATTCTTAAATATCCATACACAGTGGTAAATATAACCAACTACAGTAATTGTAATACCTTCTATTAACTCCGCTTTCTCTGGGTTCAGATGCTGATCTTCCCTGCACAAAGTCTTTAAAGTGATTTTTTTTTTTTTTTAAACAAACTTGTTATACTTAAAAAAAATATTTATAATATATATGCGCTAGATATTAACTAATGTGATGCAAAATCATACACCAATGATAAATGATAATAATCAATAGGACGTTCCAACAAACTAAAAAAAAAAAAACTTCTTAGTGCAATCCTCCACCATGTGCATGGGAAAAAAAAAAGTACTGATGTAATTATCTTGAATGATGACAGGTGGGACTCAGCCTCACAGGTTACTAGTAGCTGTTTCACTGACACAGTGTATAGCCATCCACAGTAGTTTTAAACATGAAAGACAAAGATGAAAAAAAGACCTCATTGCGCAATCATAAAGAAAAAATGTGATTCACTCAATAAGCCTCAATCTGAAGGCGCACTCACGAATCCTCTGGGCATGTTAGACCATCAAAAAACAGCCATCCTGTTCGCTGCTCAGACTTAGATATTTTTCCTCCTCATGCGGATGCAGCGTCCGTCGTAGGTGTGTGTAGCTCCCACCCCACGCATTACATTACTTCACTAGGCACGTGACTTAGTCATGGGTAACTGCTCGTTATACTTACCTGCTCTGTATAATGGTTTTGCACAGAGCCCCCCCAGATCCTCAACTTCTGGGACTTACTTCCTGCCCAGGACTATATGTCCAATGAGGCATTGATCCTCACACTTTCACATTCACAAATTCTCAGGCACTTCGTGACATGTATGGATGGTGTACTGAACTGTATGTGTGCTGCACTGTATTTCCTGATATGTAAACAAATAATGCATTCTACATGCAGGCCAACTAATCAACTGGCCGATTTAATCGATTATGAAAATAGTCGACAACTATTTTCATAATTGATAACTTGTCGATTAATCGATTAGTTGTTTCGGCCCTAGATTTTATTTATTTATTTATATTAGGAAACCGGTCCCAACAGACCACATACATAAAACATCACAATGTAATACAAATCAAGGCACTTATAAGTAACATACAGGGTATTCCGGGCGGCAGTTACACAATAACATTCCAAGACATACATACACGTGAATGTGTGTCGAAATAACTGGAAAAATAGAATGTCACAGTCCTTGCCACAGGGCCTATAGGGACATCAGGTGTATCCAACAATCCGGAGAAGCCCTTGCTGCCCTCTAATTCAGGACAGGGTGAGCCGAGGGGCCCGGCACCCTGTATTTTTTTTTTCAAAAGTAGAAGATAACAGGAACAGAGCATGAGAAAAAAAAGGGAAAGGTAGAAAGGTGCGTCCAAAGGCACTTGGAGGTCAGTAGGTAGAGCAGACAGAAGTTAGGGCCACTAGAAAGAGAGAGAGAGGTAAAAGGGGGGTAAGGGGGATGAATGGGGGGGGGGGACTCGCGAGCCAAGCCAGACGTCTTCCTTATCAATCAGTTTGCCGCGCTAGTCAAGGGAGGAGGGGGAATGATTCACTCCACCCAACCAATGGATCATTAAGTGGGTTCATTCGGCCCCTCTGAGGGTCTGGCCTGCTGAATATTTAAAAATGTTCCAAAGTTGCCACGTCTTGGAGTAAGTCTCACTTCTATCTTGGCTCGTGAGGACAAGATCCTCCAAGCTGATCTCATCCACCTTTTTAAGCCACATGGCAAAGGTTGGGGGGCTCTGAGATTTCCACAGGAGTGGAATGCAGGCCTTTGCTGCATCTAGCAGGTGCCTGACTACTGATTTTTGTAGTTGCGGGTCGGTGTGTCAGTGGAGTGTAGAAGGAAGTATGCGGGCTTGTCCGGGACCTGTCGATCTGTGAATTGTTGTACTATCCTGTGGACCTCTCTCTAGTACGTCTGTATCCCCAGGCAAGTCCAGAAAATGTGAAGTGTTGTGCCTTTTTCTTTTTGGCATCACCAGCATATGTCCATAGTTTCAGGGAAAAATGTACTCAAGAGATCTGGAGTCTTGTACCAGAACATAAGAATCTTATAATTAGTCTTTTGTATCTTAGAGCACAAGGAAGACTTGTGTGTACATTTAAGGATATGTTGACGTTGGCTGGCAGAGAGGTGGCAGTCTAGATCTCGTTCCCACTTAGCGAGGCTTGGGAGTTGAATGTCATCAGTCGGTGTTATGAGCATATTATATGTCAGCAAAAGTGCTTGTGGTAGTATCCCCCTGCCCATACACAATTCCTCAAATGGTGTGATGTGGCGAGAGTCTGAGGTCGGGGGTGGCAGGCGTTTAAGGTAGTGTCCAAGCTGCAGTGCTCTTAGAAAGTCCAGTCGGTATTGTCCGTCCAGGTCTGCCAGTTCCCCAATTGTTTTCCACCTGCCTCTGTTGCTAAAATGAATGGCCTGACAAAATCCTGCCCCCAGTAGTTATTGGAATTTCCCATTGCTGATGCCTGGGTCGAATTGGGGGTTTCCCAAGATAGGTTGCAGAGCTGAGTGCTGGGAGAAAAGGGAAGGGTTGGATGTCAATTGTGCACAAATCCCAGCAGTGGCACCTATCAACGGGTGTCCCTTAAGGCTGGGGTGAAGGTTGGCATAACACCAGGTGGTCCCTTGGAGGAGAACCTCGGTCTGTGCCTGTTCCAGGTTCGGCCAGAGCTTGATGTCCGTGTGCCGACACCAGTCTAGAAGCCTGGTCAGATGGACAGAGTGATAGTAAGAGCGGATGTCTGGCATTGCCAGGCCCCCGGAGAGCTTGGGGTATGAAAGAATTTTATTTTGTATGCGGGGTCTCTTCCCTGCCCACAGTAACTTTATAAAATCAAGTGTATTTGTCTGAAATATTCTGCCGGTATCCGGACCGGAAGGGCCTGAAGCAAGTAAATAAATTTGGGCAAAAGCCACATTTTGAGAATGTTGCAGCGGCCGAACCATGAGTGGAGGCCACTGCTCCAGAAGTCTTTGTACCTCCCTCAGGAGGGGCGGGAAGAAAGGTGGAAAATTTTGGCAAATTTGGGGGGGATGAATGTACCAAGGTATTTCAGGGCCGTATCTGTCCATTTTAAGTTAAACTATTTCGGAGGTGGGAAAGCTGCGGTTATGGGATGCCCACCCCGATCGCTGCAGATTTTGTAAAATTAATTTTAAGGTTAGACAACCTGCCGTAAACCTTGAATTCTCGCATCAAGTTAGGGAGCAACACAGTGGGGTTGGTGAGGGAGAACAGGATGTCATCAGCATACGCAGATACCTTATGTTGCAACTTGCCGACCGTCACGCCAGAAATATCTGAATTCCGTCTAACGTGGCACAGAAAGGGTTCCAGGGACAATGCGAAAAGTAATGGTGACAGCGGGCATCCTTGCCTGGTTCCATTAGTAATCTGGAACGGTTCGGAAAGCACACCGTTTGCCCTGACTCTTGCAGATGGGGAACGGTAGGCAGCCAAGATCCAGTGTAGCATGTTGCAACCCACACCAATGTGGTCCAGGGTCGCGAACATGAATTCCCAGCTCACTCGGTCGAATGCCTTCTCAGCATCTGTCCCGAGGAGCACACAAGGCGTTTTATCGCTATTAACCACGTGAAGTAGGTTCAATACCTTAATGGTATTGTCCCTGGCCTCTCTGGTCGGGACGAATCCCACCTGGTCCCAATTGATCAAGTGCGTCAGGTGCCCTTGTAGTCTAGTGGCAATTATCTTGGTAAAGATCTTAATGTTGACGTTTAAGAGGGAGATCAGGCGGTAAGTTCCGCACTGGCAAGGGTCTTTATCTTCCTTTGGGATAACCGAGATATGGGCCTGGGTTGTGGAGGCATGCAAAGTTTTCCCCGAGCTAAAGCTGTTGAACAGTTTGGCCAAGTGGTGGCCCAGACTTGCCAACAGGGTCCTATAGTAAGGGACGGTCAGACCGTGCGATCCCTGGGCTTTCCCCGGCTTAGTGCTGCCAAGGACCGACAGGATCTCCGGAATCGTGATAGGTTCTTCCAGAACTTCTTTAGCTCCAGTAGGGAGAGTGGGCATGAGGGATGAGGTGATATAGTGAGACGTCACATGCCGGTCAAGCGGCATTGCGGGTAGGTTATATAGGGATTCATAGAATGCTCTGAACTCCTGGGTAATGTGTTGAGGGAGAGAGAGCTTTTGTCCTGTATGGGAAGTGATGTGCGGAATGTACGACACATATCTTTGTGCTCGTAGCGTTTGGGCTAGCCACCTCCCACATTTGTTCCCTGACTCGTAAACTTTCCTGCGGCATATTCCTAAGGCTGCCTTGGTTTTGGAATGTAACAGCTCCATCACCTGCGACCGTACGGTGTCCAATTCAATCCCTAGCTGTCTGGTAAAGGTCAGCTTGTGGGTAGCCTCCAGTGTCTGCAACTTCCGTAAGAGAAGGGTCAGTCGTTCCGTCCTAAATTTTTGTAGTCTGGAGCAATGCTTGATCAATACTCCCCGGATCAATGCCTTATGTGCCTCCCACACTACTCCGGGGTCACTGTCAGGGGGTATCGTTGGAGGCAAAATAGTGCCCTATCTCATTTGTCACGTCCGCCAGGAGCTCCGGGTCTTGCAGTAGGCTCTCGTTGAGACTCCAGGTCGGTAGCGGCGCTGTGCAAATGTCTGAGAGGGCATAACGTAAAGTAATCGGAGCATGGTCCGACCACGTTATGGACCCAATGGTGGTGTCCCTAACTGCTTGCAGGCATCTATGGGGAATCAGAAAATAATCTATGTGCAAGTAAGCCTGATGGGGTCTCGAGAAAAATGTGTAGTCCCTCTCACCAGGGTGGAAGAGCCGCCACACATCAATCATCTGTGCAGAGTGCATCGCCGTGCATATCCGTTTGAGCATGTCTCGCAAAGTCAAGGACGTCCCAGACAAAGTATCCTCGTGTGGTGAGAGGGGAATGTTAAGGTCACCACCCCCGATCAATTGCCCTTCCGAAAACTGCAGGATTTGTGTAAGGTGCCGCTGTAAAAAAGCGTCCTGGCAATCATTGGGTACTTAAAGATTAGCGAAAGTCACCCTCTCCTCCCTTACTCGGCCCTTCAAAAGAAGATACCGTCCCTCAGTGTCAGTCTGTGTCAATGTGTGTCCAGGGGACCTTAGCCGAGATAAAAATGGAAACCCCTCTAGACTTAGCGTACCATTACATGTATACAGAGGCGAACTGATAAAAATCAGTTTTTTAGTAGCGGGAGGCTGTTCTCTCTAAAGTGAGTTTCCTGCAGGTATACTATGTCTGCTTTCATATGTCGCATATCATGGAGTAACATCCTCCTCTTTTCCGGCGTGTTAAGGCCGTTTGCATTTAATGAGACAACGGTAAGGGTGTCCATGCTTGCGAGTCTAGGTCAGACAGGGAAGGGGTAGGAGAGTGAAGAGGGGGAAGAGTGAACAGGAAGAAGAGTGAGACAGATAAGCAGGGTAGTAGTAGGTGGCCCTACAGGGAAGGAAGATGGAAAGAGGGCCGTCCCCAGAGCATGCGGCTCAAGAATAAACTAAAAAGAGCCAAAATAGGCTGAGGCTCTCGCCAGAAGAAACTCTGGATACTGAGAGCGGTCCTAAGTGGGTAGACCGAGCCGGGAAGCAAGCTCTTTACCCCCTCCAACCACCCCCACAATCAATCAGTGATGTAGCTTACATCGGTAGCAAAAAAAAAATATATATATATAGTTACGCCATCTGTCCGCCAGGGGACAGGCATCAGCAAAAAGCATCAAACAGTGCAATCAGTAATTGAGGCATCAAACAGTGCAAATTCAAACAGGCAATAGAGCAAAATATGATCAAAGAAGATAACATATGGCAGTGACACCAGTTCACTCAGGGATATAGTACAACATAAAACAAAAGGAACAGATGTATACTCGTCCCAGACTAGGCCGGATTCCTCAGGGGGGCTCAGGGCGCCCCCGTACCTCCCCATAGTGGGATCTAGCGATGAATCCCCGCAGTACACGGCGGCCGGATGTCCGCCTGATGCTGTGTGTACCTCCGATTCCCTTCCCTGCGAGCGTCGCAAGGGGGGGACCGGCGCCAAATTCAAAAATGTAAACAAACACTTTACATACAGTACACTGTAATCTTATAGATTACAGTACTGTATGTAAAAAATAAACACCCCCCATGTCCCTAGTGGTCTGCCCTGTACACTACATGTCCTTTTATATAATAAAAACTGTTCTTTCTCCCTGCAAACTGTAGATTGCCCATAGCAACCAAAAGTGTCCCTTTATGGCAAAACTTGTTTTAGAGCAGCTAAAAAACTGCGATAATAAATCAGAATCACTTGCAGAATTTAGCAATAGCGATTTGTGGGGAAATTCGTCATAAAAAAAAAAAAAAAATAATGACAGCAAAAATTCTGCAACTGAGCAAATTTCAGTGATTTTGATTTGATTACATTGAATCATTTTTACTATAATTATATTATTTGTTATAATTTTTTATAATTATTTATATTATAATTTTTAATAATAAAAAAAAAAAAAAATCATACCCGGGATGCTTATTAGACTCTTGTTTGGATAGATTTAAGTGAGTCATTCCTAAGAATTACAAGCCTACAGTATAAAACGCCAAATTCCCTTGCAAATAATGGTACCGTTTTCAGCACCTAAAATCTGAAAGAATCATACCGCCAGGGAGGTTAAGCAGACTCAGGGATATAGTACAACATAAAACAGAAGGAACAGATGTATACCCACCCCCGACTAGGCCAGACTCCTCAGGGCGCCCCCGTACCTCCCCATAGTGGGATCTCCTCCCTCCATTAAGCAGGGGGCCATGACCCCCCCGTCCAGTGTAAGTCACCCCCAGTAGGCCCACCAAGCCTCCCAGGTCTAGAGTATATGCCTCCCCCCGGGAAACCACACCCCCCAGGAAAATAAATGCATCCCCCCACCTCCACAACATCCCCTAGCAGGGCCCCCCAAACTGGGCCCATCAACCTGTCTCTCCCCGAGGGGGCACCACGGTGGCAGTCTATTCCGCCGCATTAGCAGGCTGTGGCACAGTGCGACCGTGTATCCATCCCCCTCTACTCCAGTGCGGTATGAGACATGCAACTTGGGGGGGGGGGGGCAAAGTCAAAAGTAGATCCCTGGGCAAAGCGAGACACCGGGGTCAGGCATACATCAGGGGGGACAACCAGATATAGGGAGTGAAGGGAGTCAGTTTTGTGGCAAGTGTACGAGAGAACCTTCACTACATGGATGGATGGCCCAAGGGGCCTACTCATGGTGTTCTCCGCCCGACGCGGTCCAGCGTCTCCGTCTGCCTCTCTGCTGGCGAGGTGGCAGGGGTCCTCGAAAAGTGGAGAGGCCTGATCAGCCCGTCGGACGCGGCAGGATCTGTAGCCAGCGGAAAAGGGCCGGAAGGTCTGTGTTGGTCTGGAGCGTGAAGGCCGTAGTGTCTTTCCGGAAGGTGACGGCAAGTGGGTATCCGCAACGGTACGCGAGTCCCCGTTGTTTTGCATGGTCCAGCACCGGATGCAGCATGACCCTCCGTTTCAGCGTGGCTCTCAACAAGTCTGGCATGATTCTTACCCGTGTCCCTGCTATCGCCACGTCTCCATGCTCCCAGGCCCGATGGATGACACTCTCCTTCTGTACGTACCTGTGGAATCTAACCACCACATCCCGTGGTCTGCTCGGGTCTGTTGGTCGCGGCCCCAGAGCTCTATGGACCCTGTCCAGCAGAATATCCGCCTCCCGGTCCTCCAGCACCGTACGGAAGATCGTCCGCACCGTGTCTCCCATTGTCTCTGCCTCCGTATCCCCTGGGATCCCCCAGAGTCGCAGATTCTGTCTGCGGCTCCTGTCCTCGATGTCCTCCAGGTGGAGCTGCAGCGCGATGGCGGTGTCCCTGTGCTGGTCTTGGGATTGCTCCAGCGCTGACACCCGCATCTCCAGGGTGGAGACCGATTCCTCTCCCAATGTGACCCTGTCAGCTAGGGTCGACACCTCACCTCGCACCTCCTGGATGTCGCGCCTGTGTGTTTCCTCCAGCCGGAGGATCAGTGCCTCAATCAGCCCATTCTAGTCGGCAGCGCCCGAATCTCCGGGTCCATCCCGGCGTTGTCGGACGGCTGGTGGGACGACATTGCGGCCAATTACGGGGTTTGTGGAGTGACCTCAGGGCTGTCTGGCAAGGTAGCGGGATCCGATGGAGGGATATCAGCCTCCGGCGCTCAGGCCTTCTGTGTGGAGACACGTGGGGAGCCTTGTGGTGCTGTAGCCCTGGTGCCGGGGGAAATCTCCTGCAGGTGCTTGAAATAGCGTTGTATTTCCCCTAGGTTTTGTCTGGAGGGGGTTGCTGCTCTAGTTGTGTGCCGTTTAGTGGATTGCATACCGAATAAAAATATAGTAATGCAGGGTTATGGAGGATGAGGCCGGGAGCTCTGTAAAGAAGCTGCTTCACTCAGCCATGTCCAGGCCACGCCCCTCGGTCCTAGATTTGACCAGCTAATACTACTTTGTTCTACTAGCTACAATTTTCTTTAACATCCAGCTGCAATTAGATAAGTAAACCCAGCCTTGCCCCCCCCCCCTCCTCCCTTATTCCCCAAACCCCCATATTGTGTATCCCCTTTCCACATTATCACGCTAACCTCACTATTAGATTTGCCCATCCCCCTTTCAGCCTGCTCAGTGATTGGTACCTGAACCTTCTGATTTTCTCTTCTCTTTTAATGAGAAATTTTCATATTATATATATATATATATATATATATATATATATATATATATATATATATATATATATATATATATATATATATATCTATGTAATTTTTATGTCAGTATATTGGTCAAAAACATTTTAGGCACCCTTGTCAAAAAGAATATGTAAAAGGAAGGTTTGGGGAGTGAAAGGAAACCCTCTGTTATGTCATCATAATTAGGGCCCCTATTGGTAGATTCCACCTTGCCCCCCGTTTGCCACAAGAACCTTAACAATTAGATTTTACCATCAACTTTTGAAGCAGAGCAAAAAAAAAACACCGGTCCTAACACTTTCTCACTAAAATCAATACAATGATCGTGTATGGGAAAATAATGTCACATTGATCTTTGAAGCATTACCTTTTAGGCTTCATGCACACTGGATGTTTTTTACAGCTGATATTTTTGACTTTAGACTTTTTTTCTGCAGTCAAACTCCCCAGCATGTTATCCTATGTGTCCATGCAAACATAGGCCGTTATCAGCGGTTTTTGTCAGGGACATTTTCTAAGCTTTTATGGGAGTAAAGTTTTTGCTTTAAAAAAAATAAAAAAAAGGATTTTTTAATACAGCTTACCTGTAAAATCCTTTTCTTGGAGTACATCACGGGACACAGAGCGGCATATTCATTACTATATGGGTTATATGGAGTACCTTCAGGTGTGGACACTGGCAATCTCAACAGGAAGTCCCCTCCCTATATAACCCCCTCCCCTAGAGGGAGTCCCTCAGTTTTGTAGCAAGCAGTATGCCTCCCAAAACATGTTCCCATAAGAGGGGTGGGAGCTCTGTGTCCCGTGATGTACTCCAAGAAAAGGATTTTACAGGTAAGCTGTATTAAAAAATCCCTTTTTCTTTCTCGTACATCACGGGACACAGAGCGGCATATTCATTACTATATGGGATGTCCGAAAGCAATGCTTTAATGATGGGAGGGAGACATCTTCTCAAAAGGGATTTAATTTAGAGGTATACTCAAATAATAATAATAAATCCAACTTAGTCAAGAAATAATTTGAATTTTTAAAACCAAGGGTGCCCCCGATCCCGAGGATCTTAAACCGCAGCCTGTAGTACTGCCTGCCCAAAGGCTGAATCCGCATTCCTTCTCATGTCTAGCTGATAAAACCTTGTAAACGTGTGGACTGATGACCACGTCGCCGCCTTGCATATCTGAGCCATAGAGATCTGATGGTGTGCTGCCCAGGAGGCGCCCATGGCCCTGGTAGAATGGGCTTTTACCGACAAAGGAGGAGGCAACCTCTTCAAACCGTAGGCCTGAATGATTAATTGTCTAATCCATCTCGAGATGGTGGATTTTGCAGCTGCTTGCCCCTTCTTGGGGCCATCTGGTAAAACGAACAACACATCAGTTTTCCGGATCTTTTCTGTAGCTTTAAGATAGGCCCTCATGGCCCGGACAATATCTAAGGTATGCGGCAACCCCTCCTTTCTAGATGTGGGTTTCGGAAAGAAGGATGGAAGTACCAAATCATGGTTCAAGTGAAAACTGGATATAACCTTTGGTAGAAAGGAAGGATGAGGCCGGAGAACTGCCCTGTCCTTATGTAGAATGAGATATGGTTCCTTACAAGATAAGGCTGCCAATTCTGACACTCTCCTGGCCGAAACTATGGCGACCAAGAATACCAACTTTCTTGTCAGTAAAACTAAAGGAATCTCAGCCAACGGCTCAAAGGGTTGTTTCTGTAGAGTGGACAGGACAAGATTTAAGTCCCATGGACAAATCAGTGACTTGACAGGAGGATTAATACGCAAGACCCCCTGTATGAAGGTTTTAACCAGCGAGTGGGTGGCCAGTGGCCTCTGAAACCACACTGACAGAGCTGAAATCTGTCCCTTGATTGTGCTTAATGCCAAGCCTTTACCCACTCCTAGCTGGAGAAAACTTAACACCCTATCAATGGTATATTTGCGGGAATTCCATCTTTTGGATTCACACCAGCCTACGTAGGTCCTCCACACCCTGTAATAAATCACCCTGGAGGCCGGCTTTCTAGCCCTACTCAGGGTAGGAATTACCTGCCTAGACAGACCTCTACCCCTGAGAATCAGGGATTCAGCCTCCAGGCCGTCAAATTTAGACGCTGTAATGTAGGGTGGCGGATCGGGCCTTGTGAGAGTAGGTCTGGTCGTAGAGGAAGAGTCCAAGGGTCTCCCACTGCCATCTTCAGGACTAGTGAGTACCATGTCCTCCGGGGCCAAGCTGGAGCTACTAGAATGACTGGCTTGTGCTCCACTCTGATCCTGCGCAACAGGCGAAGAAGTAACTGTAGCGGGGGAAATGCATATAGAAGTTTGAATTGATGCCAAGGGCAAACAAACGCATCGGTTCCGCAGGCCATAGGGTCCCTTGCTCGAGACACGAACCTGTCTAGCTTCTTGTTGAACCTTGATGCCATTACATCTATGTCTGGCATTCCCCACTTATGGCAGATTGTCTGCAAGACCTGGGGATGCAGAGACCACTCCCCCGGCGACAGAATCTGGCAACTTAAGAAGTCTGCCTGCAGGTTGTCCACTCCGGGAATGAATATCGCCGAAATGCAGGGTACATAAACCTCTGCCCACTGAAAAATCAAGCTCATCTCCCTCTGAGCGGCCTGACTCCTGGTTCCCCCTTGGTGGTTTATGTATGCCACTGCAGTGGCATTGTCTGACTGGATTCTCACCGGGGACCCCTGTAATCTGGAAGTCCATGCCAGGAGGGCTAGGCGAGCAGCTCTGATCTCCAAGACATTGATGGGTAGCTGCCTCTCCGCTTCCGCCCAAGTTCCCTGGCGAGTGAACCCCTCCAAGACCGCCCCCCAGCCTACCAGGCTGGCGTCTGTGGTAACTACCTTCCAGACAACGGGGCTGAAGGACCTTCCCTTCAGAAGATTCTGAGGGTTTAACCACCAGGCCAGGCTTTGCCGGACCTTTGATGATAGCGTCAAAGGGGACTCCAAGGCATGTGCTCTCTTGCTCCAGGCTGCTAGAATGGCTGCCTGTAGGACGCGAGTGTGGATCTGAGCGTATGGTACTGCCTCGAATGTGGCCACTAGCTTGCCTAGTAATCGCATACACAGGCGAATAGTTGGTTTTTTCTTGCTTAGAACCAACTGAACCAACCCCTTGATAGCCTCGACCTTTACAAGGGGCAGGAACACCCTTTGCTGTTCTGTGTCTAACCTCATGCCGAGGTATTTCAACTGCTTTGTAGGATGAAACGCTGATTTTTCCCGGTTTAGGACCCAGCCGAACCTCTCGAGGTACTGAACCGTGAGGTTTACTGCTTGTTCCAGACACGGCCGTGAGTGATCTATAATTAAAAGGTCGTCCAAGTATGCTAGGACCGTGACCCCTTGGATCCTTAGATTGGCCAGAACTGGGGCTAGGCTCTTCGTGAATACCCGGGGGGCCGTGGCCAGCCCGAAGGGGAGCGCCATGAATTGGAAGTGTCGCTGCCCCACTGCGAAGCGTAAAAATCTTTGATGCGGCTGAAAGATTGGTACATGAAGGTAAGCATCCTTTATGTCTATGGAAGCCAGAAAGTCGTCCCTCTGGAGCGTGGCGACTGCTGACCGGACGGATTCCATCCGGAAGGAACGAACTCTTAGGTAAACATTTAAACTCTTTAGGTCCAAGATTGGCCTGACATCGCCGTTGGGCTTTGGTATGACAAAGAGATTGGAATAGAAACCTAGCCCCTGTTCTTGGGCTGGTACCTCTATTATCACGCCCTGGCAAAGCAGGTGATCCAAAGCTGCCAGCATCGAGGCCTTCTTTGCTGGATCGTTTGGTAGCCTTGACTCTTGAAAATGAAGCGGAGGAAACTTTAGAAACTCCAGTCTGTAGCTTGTGGTTACAGACAACCGGACCCATTTGTCGGGGATATTGGCTTCCCAAACTTCTGAGAAGAAACAAAGCCTTCCCCCCACCCGCGAGAGTGGGGGCGCCCCTTCATAAGGCAGACTTAGGGGCTGGCTTTGTCGGCTTGCGATACCATGGCCTCTTACCCCCAGGGGCCTGTCCCTGCGATTTATTGTTAAAGTTTGATCGCGCAGGCGGCCGTTGATACTGCCTGGAATTTGGGGGCCCTGAGACAGGAGAGAGCTGCCTTTTAAATGTAGGACCCCGGAATCTCTTTTTGACTGGTAAAAGGGTACTTTTGCCACTTGAAATAGTCTGAATGTATTTATCCAGATCCTCTCCGAAGAGTCGTCCTTCATGGAAGGGAAACCCTGCCAGAAGCTTTTTGCATGGGGGCTCCGCCGCCCAGTTCTTCAACCATAAGAGCCTTCTCATGTGCACCAAAAATAGTGATAAACGAGAGGCCTGCTGGATGGAATCCTTTATAGCATCTACCGCAAAACACAGAGCTCTGGGAATGTCAGAAAACTCTTCTGCCTGTTGGGTAGGCATGTCTTTAAGCATTTGTTTTGTCTGGTCCTTTAACGCCTGACAAACTCCAATTGCAGCCACAGCTGGCTGTACCACTGCTCCTGCCGTAGCAAAGGATGCCTTTAAAAGTGTCTCTAACCGTTTATCAACCGGATCTTTAAACACTTGTATGTTTTCCACCGGGCAAGTTAGTGATTTATTCACACATGAGATGGCTGCATCCACCACTGGGAGCTTCCACCTCTTCGAGAATTTTTCCTCCATAGGGTAAATGACCGAAAATCTCTTAGGCGGCAGAAAAATCCTGTCCGGTCGTACCCAATCCTGAAAGATCAATTCCTCCAACAGAGGATGGACCGGAAAAACCGCGTTGCTCAAAGGAGCTTTCAAAGAGCCCAGAGAGGATACCGCAGGAATCTGAGGCTCTGGCAATGGTAAATTAAATCCCGAGCGGACCATGTCCGTCACAGACTGTACCCACAGTCTCTCTGTCTGGGAGTCTGAAAATGGTTCCTCAGAGGTAGATTCCTCAATCCCTGAACCCTCTTGGTTCCGGTCCAGTTGATCCTCCTGAGATTCCAATTCCTCCGGAGAGAGAATTTCAGCATCTGAGGATACACCTCTTGGTGATGGGGATCTAGCCCGTTTCTTGCCAGGAATAGAGCTAGCGATCATCACTGCTAATCTTTTTTCTAGCCCCCCTAGGGAGACGGCTAGCATCTCCTCTGTGATAAACACAGGGCTGGGCCAGCCTCAGCACCAGACCCCCCCAATGGCTCATCCAAGGCGACCTTCATGGGAATAAGCTGCGGGGAAAGTATCAGCATATCATCAGAATCAGAGGGGGAACCCCTTTGTTTTTTGGTCTTTTTTGTACCTTTTGATCCCGAACCTTTGGAAGCCATAATACAAAATCGAGGGATTCCGCCTACAACAACCGACTGTAGTGGCCAGGAGTACAAAACTAGGGTTTAGGGGACAATATATCACTAATGCCTAAAAACCGATGGGGCCCCGTATGATGTTCTTTTTTTTTTTTGTTATAATATATATAACTTTTTTTTTTTTTTTTTTTAAACATACAGCGTCGCCCAAATTTAGTTTGCCAGCCTCCAACCTGTTGCCAAAGGGGATTTTTGGCTTAACACAAATGCATTGGAACCAACTCCAGCATGTACTACCCCTCTTCCGCCACCGGGAGTCACTGTTCTGCCGCTCTGCGTCCTCTCCCTTCCAGATCAGCCTCAGACTGAGCAATGATCACTGAGCCTGCTGTGTATAACAGCGAATAAAGGCGCGCCCCTGATGACGCTGCACGCCCCCCCCCCGCCCTCCCCTCCGAACGGCGCGAAAACGTCTATAAGTGGTGCGTGCGCGCGCGTATGTCGGGGAAGGAAGCACATGGAGGAGCCGCGCTGCTGGAGACCCAGGACTGCAGCTTCAGGCGGCAGAATCAAAACCCCGGCCAGGTAGGACTTTCCAAAAGGCCCCATAGGGATCCTTATTAGCCCTGGGAAGAGAGCAGCAGGTAGCTAGCAAACCTCTAAAGTTTCTTAGACAGGGGGATCAAGTGATTGGGGAAATGAGATCATCCTGTCTTCTCAGACATAGTGAGCAAGGCTGCCAATGCAGAGCATACTTAGGCTACCCCCCTTTAAGGTCTCCCTGGAGAGCCTGCTGTCGAACCAAGTCCCGCAGGCTCCCCTCTTACCTGCTCCATGCTGCAGGACGTTTGCCTAGCAAAAACGGTCCAATCTTCTCCCATCTCCGTGGGTAGCGTAGTAGACCTTCAGGCCCTGGGGTCCTGGAAGGTACCCACTGTCCTGGACCTATATAGCACCCTGGCAAACAGGAACTTATGGTCTTTACGAACTCCAAGTCCTGGGCCCAGGGTCCAGCCCTCTAAAGAGGAGCATTATAGGCAAAACCCCACGGTTTGGGGCCCGGGTACTGTCCACTTTGGCACTGAGGCACCTTGGACAGATCCAGTTAGCCAGCCCTTAATCCCAAGGATGTGGAGGCAAAGCTATTCCGTGACCAACACCTAAGACACTGGCGAAAAAACTGAAGGACTCCCTCTAGGGGAGGGGGTTATATAGGGAGGGGACTTCCTGTTTGAGATTGCCTGTGTCCACACCTGAAGGTACTCCATATAACCCATATAGTAATGAATATGCCGCTCTGTGTCCCGTGATGTACGAGAAAGAAAAAATAATAGAAAATGCTACAGCCAAAAAACACCAACACAAAAAAAAAAAAAAAACACACACTGAAAAAGTGACTATGACCACAGCTTTATACAGCTGATGTTACTGCCTTTTTTTTTAGAACATCCAATGTGCAAGAGGCCACAAACCATAAAACAAATAAAATAAAGTCAATACCTGCAATATTGCAAAAATGCAGCCTTCAGCAACTTTGTCTTGTCACGATAAATTGTTTCTCCCTTCTCCAGCAACATAAACTATTTCAGAGAAGACCAATTACATTTGTTTTAAAAAAAATACATACCATTAAAACTATGGTATAACATCAAGATACAAAGGGTAAACTAAAAAATAAAAACAAATGTAAATAGGAGACATATTCATTATATGTTTTGGGTGATGTAACCTAAGTGACTAATTAGGCCCCTGTACTGCACAAACATTGTAAAAACTTGTACGCTACTTTTACTAAACTAATATTGCAGTTAAATAGTGTATGATGGGTGAATATACTTACTCCCATAACTCTTAACCACTTGAGTCCCAAGCCTCTGAGATTTGGCATTCACGAGTTAAACGTTTTTGTTTTGCTAGAAAATTACTTAAAACCACCAAACATTTTTTTTCCCAACACCCTAGAGATTAAAATGGTGGTCATCGCAATACTTTGTCACACCGTATTTGTGCAACGGTCTTACAAGCACACTTTGGGGGGGGGGGGGGGGGGGGGGGACGACAGTAAAGTTAGCCCATTTTTTTTTTTTATAGTGTGAAAGATAATCTTACGGCAAGTAAATTGATACCCAACATGTCACGCTTCAAAGTTGCACCCCAGTCATGGAAAGGCAACAAACTTTTACCCTTAAAAATCTCCATAACATCATTTTCATATGGGGGTGCTGCCAACATATGCATTCCCTTCCCTGCACTCCCTTCTGTGCATAAGCTTGTCGGGATGGAGTGCTTTAATAAAAAGAAAAAAAAAATCTCATTTTTATTTTGTCACTTTATTTTTGAAAATTGGGTCTATTGTATTCCTATTACAGGGAATGTAAACATCCCTTGTAATAGAAAAAAAAAAGTCCTCTTACACATGATATCTGGGGTCACAAAGACCTCAGATCTCATATTTAGACTAAAATGTTACATAAAAAAAAAAATCATTCTTAAAAAAAAAAAAAAAAAGATCTTTTAAGAACATTAGGTGGAAGTGACGTTTTGACATTGCTTCTGCCCTGAAGTGGTATGGAGACGTGTGGGGGGCCACTTTCCCCACACTCATCGCCATACCCAGATGGCAAGAAGATGCAATCGCCTCTGCCAACAGCGCCGGAGGAGTGGCCCTCTCCCGCTACAAATAGAAGTGATCTTACGGCGAATCTGCCGGAGAGGCCACTTATCTGAAACTACCCGCCCTACCATAACAACGGTATTCCTCTTCAAAGTAGCAACATATAACAACGGCGGCCAGTCTAAGTGTTTACAGGGACATGATTTATTTTTTCTATTACAAAGGGAGGTTTACTGAGAATAAACTTGACACTATTTTTATTTTTAACATACAGTGTAAAAAATAAAGTAAAAAAAAATACAGCTAGTTATCTTTTAAAAGATAACTAGCTTGTCTCAAAACAAGAAGCTTATTTTTACCTGATTACTGATGACAGCCATTGACGACAGCGGTGAATCTTCAAACTCTTTTAGCAACCCCAATGCATTTTCTCGAGGAATGATAGTAAGAAGACCATTCTTTCTGGTAAAAACTATTGGCATATCACCACATGTTCCCGCACCTATTATATAATCTCCTGAAAAAAATAAAACATCAAAAATAAAATCAGATTATTCTAAGAGAATTTTTTTTTTCTTACTCTCCTTAAAACCTCTCTCTGAGTTCATTGACTGACACAGATTTTCTCCTCTGTGACCAATTAGCTTAAGGCACCACACTTACAGGAGGGGAGGGGAATGCCCCACATACTGTAAAAGGGACAGAAGCACATAATTAAATTCATCTTCCATGCCAGAAAAAGAAAACACCCAGGGGGTCACCATGGCAAATCCCTTGGATACAAGTATGAATCACAGAGTCCATGGCTAAAAGGACAAAGGATGTTGAATGCAGATCACAAAAAAATATGACCCTTAAAAAAAAAAAAAAAATAGAATTTTTGTATTTACCGTAAAATCTTTTTCTCCGAGTTCATGGACGGACACAGCACTCTCTTGACAAAGCGGTTCCCCTAGGTACAACCCCTCTCTTTGCAACATGCAGCTCAGTTCGTCAAAAAGCAGTACAAACAAACAGGAGGGTGGGTGCTGTGTCCGTCAATGAACTTCTCTTTTGTTCATGGAAGGACACAACACTCTCTTGACAAAGTGGGATGTGCCAAAGCAGTGTAAAACAAAATAAAAAGGAGGGGCAGGAACATGAACACAAACTTTACCCCAACAAAAACCAGATTGCACTCTCACAAAGCAATTAAGGGCTTTGAGATCTAGGATAGGATGGATCCTGTCCTCCTTTGGCACTACAGATAGGTTTGAGTAAAACCCCTGAAACCATTCCTGTGCCGGAACAGGTATGATCACCCACATGCCAGCAGATCCTGAACCACCCCAAACAGGGCTTTCAGACGCGCCGTCTAAAGCTGGAGGTTGGAGGGAAAAAATCGGCTCGGTTAATGAGAGAGAAACTATCTTGTACCCCCATCAGAGACGACCACTGAGTGGCAAACTCGCAAAGACGTCCCACCAAATGGGAGGGGGGGGCAGACCTTCATGCGGACTGTGGTTTTGCCACAGGTTTGTTGGGTTTGCGAAAGAAGGGTAGTCTCTGACCCTCAGCAGGCGCTTTGTCGGCCTGAGGGCATTTCCCCGTAGCACTGGGCGGACGAAAAAAAACGCCTGTGCGTGGTGAAGGAGGGGCCCTGCCTATGGTGTGGCTCCTAACTCTTTGGATTGCGGGAGCAGCGTACTCTTAGCCCCTGTGGCATTCTTGATAATATCAAGAGAAGCACCAAAAAGCTTATCGCACTTAAGGCTGGGTTCACACTATACTACACAACAGCAGTACTACTTTCATCCTACTTTGCTCTGCGACATCTGTCCTACATCCATCCTACTTTCATGAACAGGATACCATTTGATCCGACTTTGTGATAGTCGGACTTGTTTTTGACCAATCAAAACAATCCCAGGTAACCAATCACTGCCATCCCCTGCTGTCTCAGTAATGCAAGGAATGGGGCTTAGCCCTTAATGTATACCCAAGGGTCAGAGGCCAGACAAACATAGCACAGGTTGACAATGTGCGTCCCCAATCGCAAAGCATAGAAGCACAGATGTCAGACAGATGGGAATGTGTAAATATGTATCCTTAATGACTATGGATATCAGGAAAAAAGCCCCTGATGGAGTCCATCTTGAACTTCTGAACATGCCCAAAGCAATTTAGGGCCTTGAGATCAGTATCTGGACAACTTATTTATTGAGAACCTTAACCTGTAGGAGTAAAATTCTTGAAAACTCTCCAGATTTGGAACAAAGGGCAATACTTCCCGGACAGGAAGATCCTGCACTACCCTGTAAGATCTTGAAAAACACAAGTCCATCCAGTTCAACCATAAAAAAATAAAATAAAAAATAAAGATATATTGCACAATCCAATATACCCACAGTTGATCCAGAGGAAAGCAAAAAAATAAAATAAAAACAGAGCATGATCCAATTTGCTACAGCAGGGGAAACAATTCCTTCCTGATCCCCCGAGTGGCAAATCAGATTAATCCTGGATCAACTTTACCTATAAATGTCAGTACAGTTAAATTGTGTACATTTAGGAAAGTATCCAGGCCTTTCTTAAATCTACTGAGCTGGCCAGAACCACCTCTGGAGGGAGTCTGTTCCACATTTTCAAAGCTCTTACTGTGAACAAACATGTCCGTATTTGGAGATACAATTTTTTTTCCCTCTAGATGTAAAGTGTGCCCCCTTGTCTTTTGTATTGACCGTAAAGTGAATAACTTGACACCAAGTTCACTATATGGACCCCTTATATATTTTTACATGTTGATCATACTCGCCCTTATTCTTCTCTTCTCAAGAGTGAATTCAGTTCCTCTAATCTTTTCTCATAACTGAGCTCCTCCATGCCTCTTATCAATTTAGTCGCCCTTCTCTGCACTTTCTCCAGTTCCCCGATATCCTTTTTGAGAACTGGGGCCCAAAACTGAACTGCATATTCCAGATGAGGTCTTACTAATGATTTGAACAGGGGCAAAATTATGTCTCTCTCTCTCTCTCTCTCTGGAGTCCATACCTCTCTTAATACAAGAAAAGACTTTGCACGCTTTGGAAACTGCAGCTTGGCATTGCATGCCATTACTGAGCTTATGATCTACCAAAACCCCCAGATCCTTCTCCACTATGGATCTCCCCAATTGTAATCCCCAGGGGCGGACTGACCATTTGGGCACTGTCCGAGAACCCCATGCCACTAGGGGGCACTAACAGAGTAATGAGGTAATAAATAAAACATTGGATAGATTTCCAGAAAATAGCGTCCAGAATGCCTCAGAGTTGGTTGTATCAGTTCTTACAGGAAGCAGGATTATTTGATATATGGAGAGTGAGAAACCCAGAGGAGTTGCAATATTTGTGCTGCTCCAGTAGTTATTCCACATTGTCCAGGATAGATTTAGTCCTGGGAAATGTGGAAGCATCCCGAATAAGGGAAATAGTATACCATGGGTTTCTGATCACTCACTAGTGACAATAGGGGTAAATGTGGAGGGGGCAAATGTGATAGAGAATGGAAAATCAGCCCACTATGGCTTTAATTAGTGGGGGATCCTGAGGTGATGCTATCAAGATTAAAAGTTTATAGAGTTTAATGAGGGAACCGTGACGCAGGGAGTAATGTGGGATGCACTAAAGGCATTTCTCAGGGGTCTATGTATTCAACAAGTGGCAAAAAATAACAAAAAACATCAAGGGAATGGGAAAATAGGATTGGGACGGAACTGTTGAAGTCAGAGAAGGAATATATTGAGAACCCCAACACTAGAGAAACAAAGGATATGCTTAAATAAGCAACATGAGTACAGGGTTGAAATAAGAAAATCAGAAAATAAGAGATTATTCCAAAAGCAACTGGCCTTTGGAGAGGGAGAAAGTGTTGGGAGAATGCTGGCTCATTTAGTAAGAACCAATTCCTCCCCCTCTGCGTTTTTTCTATGCTAGGATCGGTAACCCTGAGTCACGCTCAGGGTAGATGTGCAGAGTGTGCAGCGGCGCGGCTTACCTTCTTGCAGCATCCAAAGTTACTTACCTTGTCCGTGGATCCTGCGATGCATCCTCCCTCGATTCACACAGTGCCCGTGTGCCGCCGATCTCCTTCCCTGCGACGTTACGACGCACGGGGGTGGAGAACGGCGCCAAATTCAAAAAAGTAAACACATTACATACAGTATACTGTAATCTTATAGATTACAGTACTGTATGTAAAAAATACACACACCCCTTGTCCCTAGTGGTCTGCCCAGTGTCCTGCATGTACTTGTATACAATAAAAACTGTTCTCCCTGCAAAATGTAGGATTGTCCATAGCAACCAAAAAAGTCCCTTTATGTCAAAAATGGTTTTAGAGCAGCTAGAAAACGGTGATAATAAATTATATTCTCTTGCAGAATTGAGTGATAGCAATTTGTGGGGAAATTCGTCATAAAAAAATAAAAGCAATGACAGTGACAATTCTACAACTGAGCAAATTTCAAGAATTTTGATTTGATTACATTATTGAATAATTTTTATTATAATTACATTATCATTTGTTATAATTATTTATAGTTATTTATTATATTAAAATTTATGATTTTGTTTTTCAAACTTTATCATACCCGGGATGTCTTGTTTGGACAGATTTAAGCAAGTTATTTTAAAGAATTGCAGGCCTACAGTATAAAACACCAAATTTCCATGCAAAAAATCGTACCGCTTTTGGTATGTAATTCCAGACAGAATCATACCGCCAGGGAGGCACCACATTGGCCCTGCGCCAATCCAGTGGTACTATTCATGTCATTAATGAGTCCCTAAAAATTAGATACATTGGCTTTGAAATTACAGAGCTTAATTATTTTAGGGAAACATATGTAATAAAAACTGTGCCAATGACATAAATTAAACTATGCAATAAAGAGGATACATATTTTGCTATAATGCAAACAATGGTGAAGCTGTGATTCACTGTATTATATAGACAGTGAGCAAAGTGGAAAAAAGGGGGAAAGAATCATGCTAATACCTGGTAAACAATATACATAAATGTGACATTTAATGCATAAACATATACATATATAATGAAGAAAGAAGAAAACACTCATGAAAAACCCAAAAACATGTGAATGACATGAGGGTCACATGGGTTGGTGAATGTGTCCTCATGCGTAACAAAAGCCTGTGGTTCTCCAAACAGAGAGGGCTGGTGTGATATTAACAAAAAGAAATGTCAAAACAGAAATTAGTGTCCAGATAATCTGAACCAAAGAAAAACAAGATGGGAGTTCAAATTCTCCTCCACCCAGGTGAACAAAGTCCTAAATGGTGAACTTTTGCAATGTATGGCGTTTGTTGATAGGTGATAATCCAATGGGGGCCTCCACCAAAAAAAGCGTGCAGATCTGCTTACCAGAACAAGTTGGTCCCTTTAAGGGGACCACAAATCACATGCAGTGTGTAACAAACTGCCGGGCTCATTAAGAAATAGACAGCCTGGCATGGATCATCTCCTTAATCGATAACTCCAATGTTGACATTCACATAAACATAGAAAAGAGACAGGGATGCCTCGATAGTGTAAAAAAAAAAAAAACTTTTTAAAATGTATTAATTGCAAATTCATATGGGTTAAAAACTCACAATTTTGCAGTTGGAAAACAGCCTTAAATCTGCAGTACCGGCCGGTTACATGCAGATAAATCCGTCAGTGTAGGAACATAGAGCAGTCCAGGGGGTGATGCCAGGGTGCCACTCGGTCCGCCCGACTAGTTTTGTGAAATAATCACTTCATCAAGGGGCACAGACGGCCACTGCATCACCCCCTAAACAAATACTAAACAAAAACAGTGCCGCCGTAAGGAACCAGGTCTTGTTGTTGGGGCGTATCAGAACGCGCCACATCATCGCAGAGACCAAGCCTCACTGTAGGATTGGGCACGCCGCTGGAGCGCACACGCAACCCAGAAGTGGAGGAAACAAAGCCTCGCTTCAGGTTACCAATCCTCAGTCAGATTCGACCGGGTGGGCGTGTCCGACCGGAAGGCACTGTAAACACAACACAGAGCGGGCCCGCAATGACTGAACAGGCAACGCTCAGCGTTGTTAAATGAAGTTACTAACAAAAATGAACATTATGCAAAAAACGGACATTTAAAAAAGTGGACATTAAAAAAAAAAAAGACCCACACAGGTAGCATGAGGCCAGCGGGCAGCCATGATCATGAGATCAGAGTACTGCAACCCTGGTCACATGCCCACTGCGTCAAGGGCTAAAAACATATAATTGTCGGGATAAAGATCACCAAAAATGTAAGTCCACAGATGTGCTGTGTCAGTGCGGGCATAGGCAATGTCCAAACCAGACACAACATTAATACAAAACTGTGTTAAAATGAATTATAAAACAAATGACAAATACATAAAACATTAAAAAATAGATTGCACGTTACCAGTTACATCAGCCAAGGGAAACATATTGGTAAATGATACAATACATTCAGCACAAAATGTATAAATAAAAGGAAAGAAAACAAGAGTGGGAAATAGATAGATAGATAGATAGATAGATAGATAGATAGATAGATAGATAGATAGATAGATAGATAGATAGATAGATAGATAGATAGATAGATAGATAGATAAATAGATAGATAGATAATCTCCCAACCTTCCCAATATCCCAACATTCTCAGTGTTGGTTAGTAGAACCATATTATATGCCCAAGGTTAGCAGAACTGTTAAATATCACTCTGCCAAAAAAGAAGACATCTGATCATATCCTTTACGAGTTAATAAAAGCATTGATGTCAGTGTCTATATTCAACCCGTGTGGCGTTTAGGTTTGGAGGTGATAAATCCAAGCCATCTCTTGTTTGGAGATCTCGCGAACCATCAAACTACCCCTCCACTGAGGTCGAAATTTATCCCCACGAAAAGGGTGTTAGATGGATCCCTGTTGTGTACTAGCTCATAATGTCGTGACACTGAATGCTTGTCATATCCCTTTCTGATCCTAGCAACATGCTCATTCAATCTTGCCCTCAGTTCCCTTTTGGTCCTCCCGACATATTGGAGGCCACAGAGGCCCTGGATAAGATATATCACTCCTTTGGACGCGCAAGTGATATATTCGACCGGTCTTAGTAGACCAGAAGGAACATATTTTTCTATCATGGCAGCTATTCAGTGAGCGAATCTGACACCTTCTACATTTATGGTAACCAGTCAGGTTTTGTAGGAAACATCAAGTACCCTTAGGAGGGTCTTGAACACTAGGGGCTATTTTGCTGCCCAATGTGAAGCCCCCCTTAAAAACAATGCTTGGTCTCATTGGCAGGATAGGAGCCAAGACATGATCTGTGGTTAGAATATGCCAATGCTTTTGAATCAACTTTTTTGTGATATTGGACAGAGAAGGTAGTGAGAAAAGGTATGGAAAACCACCTCCCAATATTGGGTACTATCAGGGTGCCAATACTGGGCCCCCAAATTATAATGTCCCTACCCAAAATCGGTTTTATCCGTTGTCCGACTTTGGGACCCCTGGGGGACTTACATCTAACAATAGAGGATTTGGATATGAGAACCTAAATCCATATCCCCCACCTCATTACCCAGGTGGTCGGGATCCACCCTTTAGTCAACGCCTGACCACTTTGGTGGCTTCCCTGGGAACCCACCCTACCAAAATTGGGGTTTTCCCAGGGTCCAGCCCAATTGGGGAGGCCCTATAGAACAAAGAGGGAATATGGGGGGGAGGCGGCCCAGTCATCCAAAAAGAAAGCGGCTCTAGGGACTGGCATTTTCAATCTAAGCCAGCAGGTTCTGACCGATCCCGAAAAAAATCTTCTAGACAAAGGTTTAAAGTTTGCCCCACCCCGCAGTCTGAGCAAGTTTCAGACTTACATGGACATTCATAAGTACACCAGGAGACTGAATATTAAGAGAGATACTTTTTATCCAACCATGTCAGGGACAACCCAACACTGAATACAGAATGCAAACATTCCGGCCTGGCCAATGCTTCACTGTTCAACCCACCTGGGTCACTGGCTCCTAGCATTAGGGTGTTCCGTGATGTTGTCCTTCAGGATTTGGAACAAATTAAAGTAAAAAAGACCAATATGCATCAGGACTTGACAAAGGGGTTGGAGTCGTGCTCCAACAAATCTTTGGTGATAAGACCAGCTGACAAGGGGGGTGGCATCGTCATCCTGGACAGATGCGATAATCTTAAGGAAATGCATCGCATCGTGGATGACGATGCCACCTACACACCCCTTAACAGGGATCCCATTGTAAGATCTAAAAGGGAGCTGGAAGCCATAGTAGATCGTGGTGTCGATCAAGGTATTATAAATAGCAAAAAAAGTTTATTCTTGATACCGTGTGGGACGCCACATAGTTAGTGGCATTGATTCCATCGCGTCCCGGGTGAGCAAGTACATCATTTTTTTTCTGCAGCCCCTTGTTCAGAGGATTCCCTCCTACATTAAAGACACCAAACATGTTATTAACATGTTGGCTAACATCACTCCCAAACAAGGGCTGTGGATGGTTACTGCTGACGTCACTTCGCTTTATACCATCATCCCACATGATTTGGGATTGGAGGCAGTCTCTTTTTATTTGGTGAGAAACTCAGGATTGGCCCAAATACAGATCGATTACATTATGGAACTGTTACAGTATGCAGCCAGCCATAATTATTTATTTTTTGATAATCAGTTTTATAGACAGGACAGGGGGTTCGCGATGGGGGCCAAATATGCCCCCAGCCTGGCCAACCTATTCATGGCCAAGTGGGAGGAGGACATTGTCGATGCTTGCCCGAGACCTGAGATAATGCTCTGGGCTAGATACATCGCCGACGTCGTCCTCCTATGGGACGGCAGTGAACCTGACCTGAGGGAGTTCACGACCCAAGAAGAAATCAACTTTCTAGATCTCAAGATTCTCTTCAAAGATGACAAGTTCGTAACCAGGGCAGCTGATAGAAATTATGGGGCCCCGTACATCCTATCTGACGGGGCCCCCTTCAGCTCCACCCCTATTCCCGCCCCTGGCCCCTCCTTAAACCCCACCTCTGGCCCCTCCCCAGACCCCGCCTTGAAACTGTCTCTGCAGCACATTATGGTATTGGTGCCACTGTCTCTGCAGGCAGCACATGCATTATGGGCCCTAACACATGTGCTACCTGCAGACAGTGGCACCCATGTTGCCAATGCCATATTGTGCTGCAGACAGTGCCACCCATGGTGCTAATGCCACAACGCATGTGCTGCCTGTCGACAGTGCCACCCATGCCGCCAATGCCATATTGTGCTGCAGAGTGTGCCACCCATGCCGCCAATGGCATAATGCCATTGGCAGCATGTGTGGCACTGTCTCTGCAGGCAGCACATGTGTTATGGCATTAGTATCATGGGTGGCACTTTCTGCAGCACATTACGGCATTGGCGGCATGGGTGGCTTTGATGACAATGTTCGGTCATGGTGGCTGGAGGAGTTTTTATTTTACATTTATTAGTTCTCTGTTAAAGTTGCCTGGGCCCCCCTGCTGGCCGGGCCCGGTACAACAGGGCCAGTTGTATTGGCCTATCAGCAGCCCTGTTCGTAACCGCCACCTTCTTTAAATCCACCTATAGGAATTCTTATATTCCATTAGACAGCTGTCTTCTACCGGCTTGGTTGAAAGCGGTCCCTCAGGGTCAGTTCACGCGCCTAAGACGCAATTGTACAGATGTCAAATCCTTTGAAAGCCAAGCCTTGACACTCTCTAATCGATTTATTGAGAAGGGTTATGATAGCACCTCCCTATCCCAGCTGATTGACAATACCAAAGCTACGGATAGGGAGCATCTTTTGAACAACCAAACCAAGGCAGATGGGGGGGGGGGCAGGTTTTCCATACATTTTGTCACTACCTTCTCTGTCCAATAACACAAAATAAAAAAAAAGTTGATTCAAAAGCATCGACGTATTCTAACCACAGATCATGTCTTGGCTCCTATCCTGCCAATGAGACGAAACATTGTTTTTAAGGGGGGCTCCACATTGGGCAGCAAAATAGCTCCTAGTGTTCAAGACCCTCCTAAGGGTACTAGATGTTTCCTACAAAACCTGACTGGTTACCATAAATGTAGGTGTCAGATTTGCTCACTGAATAGCTGCCGTGATAGAAAAATATGTTCCTTCCGGTCTACCAAGACCGGTCGAACATATCACTTGCTCGTCCAAAGGAGTGATATATCTTATCCAGTGCCCCTGCGGCCTCCAATATGTCGGGAGGACCAACAGTGAACTGAGGGTTAGATTGAATAAGCATGTTGCTAGGATCAGAAAGGCATATGGCAAACATTCAGTGTCACGACATTATGACCTAGTACACAACAGGGATCCATCTAACACCCTTTTTGTGGGGATAGATAAATATCGACCTCACTGGAGAGGTAGTTTAATGGTTTGGGAGATCTCCAAACAAGAGATGGCTTGGATTTATCGCCTCCAAACATATACGCCACACGGGTTTAATATAGACACTGACATCAATGCTTTTATCAACAACTCGTAAAGGATATGATCAGATGTCTTCTTTTTTGGCGGAGTGATATATAACAGTTCTGATAACCTTGGGCATACAATATGGAGAACTACTAACCAACATTGAGAATGTTGGGATATTGGGAAGGTTGGGATATATATGTATATATATATATGTTTTTCCCCACTCTTGTTTTCTTTCTTTTTATTTATACATTTTGTGCTGAATGTATTGTATCATTTACCAATATATGTTTCCCTTGGCTGATGTAACTGGTAACGTGCAATCTCATTTTTAATTTTTAGTGTATCTGTCATTTGTTTTATATTCATTTTAACATTTTTTTTTTATTAATGTTGTGTCTGGTTTGGACATTGCCTATGGCCGCACACAGCACATCTGTGGACTTACATTTTTGGTGATCTTTCTCCCGACAATTATATGTTTTTAGCCCTTGACACAGTGGGCCTGTGACCAAGGTTGCAGTACTCGGATGTCGTGATCATGGCTGCGCCCTGGCCTCATGCTACCTGTGTTTTTTTTTTTTTAAATGTCCACTTTGTAAATGTCCGTTTTGCATAATGTTCATTTTTTTAGTAATTTCATTTGTTAACAACGCCGAGCGTTGTCTATTCAATCATTGCGGGCCCACTCTGTGTTGTGTTTACAGCGCCTTCTGGTCCGACACGCCCACCGATCGAATCTGACTGAGGATTGGTAACCTGAAGCGAGGCTTGGTTTCCTCCACTTCCGGGTTGCGTGTGCGTGTGCCCAATCCTACAGCGAGGCTTGGTCTTTACGATGACATGGCACGTTCTGATACGCCCCAACATCGAGTCTTGGTTCCTTACGGCGGCAGTGTGGATTGGCGTTTTCATTTAGTATTTGTTTAGGGGGTGATCCAGTGGCTGCCCGTGCCCCTTGATGAAGTTATTCTTTCACGAAAAAAGTCGGGCGGACCAAGGGGCACACTGGCATCACCCCCTGGACTGCTCGATGTTCCTACACTGACGGGTTTATCTGCATGAAACCGGCTGGTACTGCAGATTTAAGGCTGTTTTCCAACTGCAAAATTGTGAGTTTTTAACCCATATGAATTTGCAATTAATACATTTAAAAAAAAAATACACTATCAAGGCATCCCTGTCTCTTTTCTATGTTTATGTGAATGTCAACATTGGAGTTATCAATTAAGGAGATGATCCATGCCAGGCTGTCTATTTTTTTTAATGAGCCTGGCAGTTTGCTACACACTACATGCGATTTGTGGTCCCCTTCAAGGGACCAACTCGTTCTGGTAAGCAGATCTGCATGCTTTTTTTGGTGGAGGCCCCCAATGGATTATCACCTATCAACAAACGCCATACATTGCAAAAGTTCACCATTTAGGACTTTGTTCACCTGGGTGGAGGAGAATCTGAACTCCCATTTTTTTTCTTTGGTTCAGATTATCTGGACACTAATTTCTGTTTTGACATTTCTTTTTGTTAATATCACACCAGCCCTCTCTGTTCGGAGTACCACGGACTTTTGTTACGCAAAAGGACACATTCACCAACCAATGTCACTGGGTGACACGGAGGTTAGTTTGATCAACCATGTGCTGTAGCAGCTCGTCATCCACAAATATCTTGAAAAAATCCACAGGACCAAAATTTTCAACATTGATATTTATGCCCGGTGAGGCCGTAAATGTTGGCATTTGAGGGGTGAAAGAGCTCGCTGGTATCCACTGAGAGGTGTATGGCTGTGCAACTGATGGGGTGCTACCCTGTACATCCTCTTGCTGCCCGCTAGTAACAGGATCTTCATGGTCAGAAGAGCTGCCTGAAGTGTCACATTCACTGTCAGATGAAATCTTCATCTTCTGAGCCCAACTCAGGTTCGCTGTCCGAGCACAGTAAGGCATATGCCTCTTCAACAGTATAACACTCACTTGCCATTTTTTTAGGCACTCTACAGACCTAAAAATATGCAAAAGTAAACCTTTTTGTTATACATTATAAAAAACTAAAACCTAAAACTTTTTTCCCTAAAACACTGACCCTATCAACAACACTGATAGGAGCACCGATATTGACTAACTAACTAATGCTGAGATGAACGGTGGCAGAAACACTAATGCCGAGATGAACGGTGACAAACACCAACACTGAGATGAACGGTGACAAACACTAACGCTGAGATGAACGGTGACACAAATTCTAACTACTGACACTACAAAATACTCAAACTTAAACTGTCACTATACTGTACTGAAGGAAAGCTGTCACTGCACCTCAAATGCTACTACTAACACTACAAAATACTCACTCAAACTGAAACTGTCACTATTTACTAACCTAACTAATGCTAACAGAGGTGATCAAAATCTAATCTGAGATCTATTGTGGGCTGCTTTTATGTTAATCTGTTTTTTTTACTTGTGATGATTTCAGTTCCTTTACACGGTTCAGTTCCTTTTGTATCAATTTTTTTTCTCAGACGATCTGACAAGAAGATACAAAAGGATACTTTCTATAGACTTCCCATTCATGTGCTCACTGTGATTGGCTGTCACAGTGATCACGTGACTGGGGGCGGGTTCTCCGACCTGTGTATCGTTAGATCGAGACCCGCCGCTGAATCCGACACCCCTGTCGCGTCGCTGCGTGCACGCGATCTGGTGCGCTCCGGGCCAGAACACATGTACGCAGATATGCGGCTCCACGGAAGAAAGCCCAGGCATTTGGGGCCGCATATCTGCGTCCCGTAGGCGTGAAAGGGGTATACACCATTGTAATACCTTTAATCCTGACTCTATAGCAGGCACTTCCTGGTTTTCCTCCCGCGGGAGTGGGTGTGTCGCTTTATGTGTCAGCACCCCAGTGTTTGCTGGCACTGTTTAGCAATGTCTCCAGGGAGCACAGCGTCACGCTTCCCAGGCGACGATTTAGAAGCTGATCTAGAAGAACCTGTCACATACTGTCACAACGGGGCATGCGCTATTCATGACGACACTGTTCCGATTCCCGGAAGTATTTGCTTGTGGGCTTCACGATGCCCACAAGCAAGATGGAACTGTACAGGGCGGATTTTTATAAATCTTAATTTATCGCTGAATATCATTGCGAATAACGACAAAGTCCAGACAAGTAAGTAGAAGCATAACTATGTTTAAAGCAGTAGATGCACAAAAAAAAGAAAAAAAAAAAAATTTTCCGCAGAACCCCCGCTTTAAACTTCTTGCCCATGGGGATATACTTTGCAGTGAGGTCCCAAACAGTCTTTTTGAAGAATTCCCATTTCTGTTCTGTGTTTATCGATGCCAATATTCCCTCCCAGGCTAAGTCCTGGAGAGCAGCCCTCATCCTTGGGAAATTTGCTCTCTTGAAATTAAGTGTTTTTATCTTTCCTGTATGTATTTCTTGCTTACAGCCAACATCAAATGAAATCATGTCATGATCACTGCTACCCAGGTGTTCCTTTATCTGAACATTAGTAATAAGCTCTGCATGATTTAAGATTACCAGGTCCAACGGAACATCATTCCTAGTTGGGGCCTCAAACTGGACCATAAAATGGTCCTGTAATAGATATGTACATTTTTGCCATTTACCGTATTTATCGGGGTACTGCGCGCACCCCCAACCTAGAAGGCAAATTCCTACAAAAAAAGAAAATACTTACAGTTTGGATGACCATCGTTGGTGTCTTGCTCGGCGTCCTTGTCTGGTCCGGCGTCCGTCTGCGGCCTTCGTGGTGTCCTCCCTGCTGTTTGAGCCGATCCCCGCTTCCCGCGCTTTGTTTAAACACCGCCGCCGACATATACCGTGCACAGTACACTGGGGGGGAGCCAAGCCTGGCCGAGTGTACTGCGCTCCGTATTTGTTGGCGGCTCAGTTCAAACACAGCGCGGGAAGCGGCGTTTAACGCGCCCCCAAGATTTTCACGATTTTCAGTGTGCATTACACGCCGATAAATATGGTAACTGTCCCAGCAGTGTCATTAATTAATCCAGTCAATTTCTGGGTAGTTAAAATTACCCATTATTATCACCGTCCCAGCCCTTTCCATCTGTGCAAGGACCTGAGTCTCCACCTCCTTGTTAACATTGGGTGGTCTATAACAAACTCCAATGATAAACTTTGAACTATGCAAATCTATATGCAGTTCCACCCATAATGCTTCAGCCTCATCACACTCTCCATCAACCAGGTTCTCTTTCACGCTTGCTTTGAGATCACTTCTCACAGAGAAAGACCCCGCCACCTTTCCTTTTTACCCTGTCTCTCTGAAAGAGTGCATAGCCAGGAATATTAATAGCCCAGTCAAGCGAGGATTGAAGCCAAGTTTCAGCAA
Source organism: Rana kukunoris (assembly GCA_029574335.1). NCBI lineage: Eukaryota > Metazoa > Chordata > Amphibia > Anura > Ranidae > Rana > Rana kukunoris. The sequence goes on from CM056052.1 coordinate 389,285,666, forward strand.
TACAGATTACATCATAGCTCTCCTCATGCACCAGAGCTTCCAACTCACCTATTTTGCTTGGCAGACTTCTGGCATTGGTGAACAAACCCTTTAATGTATTACATTATATACAAAACGGTATGTCAAACGGGACTTAAAAGCACCTTGTCCGAGGAGCCTAGAGTGTGAAAAGGAAAGATTGCATAGTGGGAAAGAGGGGAGCACCCTGCTAGTGCTACAGCTCCTTCCCTATCCAAAATTGCAGTATAAGGGCACGCTATCCCCCCTTCCCCCCAGAGGACTTAAGATGTGCAATGAGGCACCAAAATGCAACTCACCCTGGGAAGGGCAATTCTGCCAAATATCAGGTAGACAGAGAGAAACAAAAAAAAAAAATGTCCAGTACCCAGATGCTAGAGATGGGCATATATACTCATAAAAAGGATTTGAGAGTCTTTCCTGGAACTATTAAGCCTAGAGACAGGGCCTCATTAAAAAAAAAAGTACAGGGTCAGCAGGATCACTAACATCAAATCGCCCAAGGGGGTACAGGAGAAGGGGTGTGTGTATTTACCACATCCTGAAGCATAGTCTACCTAGCAGTGACACTGAGCAACCAGCACCAAGCCAATTGGGTCATATGTGCCCCTCTGCGAGGAAAACTCACAAGGCTGCCCATTTCCACTGGGCTGCCGAAGCTGACCCAGTGCATCGCTGTAGGTGGGTGTATGAGAACTGGATCAAGATCGTCTAGTCCATTGCTCAGCCAGTGATTGTAGGAAAAAAAAAAAAAAGGAACCCCCCCATAAAAATATCAATATATATATATATATATATATATATATATATATATATATATATATATACACACACACACACACACACGCACACACACATTATATATATATTTATATATATATATATATATATATATATATATATATATATATATATATATATACACACATATATATATATATATATATATATATATATATACACATATATATATATATTATATATATATATATATATATACACACACACACACACACACATCAGGCCCTAGCATTAGCTCCATAAACTAGGCAGAAATATCTGGCTTGTCTATAGCAGAGAAGGGGTTTTTATACAAGCTCAAACTTCTGATAGGCGATCATATTCTTTTCTGCCTAGTATACTACTCATGTAAGTGGTGCTATGAACCCATTGGTCAAATAAGAGTAGAGCCGTGTCTGTTGATGAACGCAAGAGAAAACAAGTCTAGTTGTATACAGCGAGAAAAAGTTACTTTCTGCTCTGGAAATAAAATCTGTGCACATTATATAAAAGGGGAAACCTGGTGGTCTTATTTAAACTTCAGATATTAAAAATCTGTCTGTGTTCTCTTTGCTATTTACCAATACCTGCCACAACTGTTTTGTTTACACTTCAGCAATTGCATAAAGCATTAAAAAGTTATTTGCAAAATCTTTTACTTTGTGCACTTTTTTGTGTCCAATAGTCCAAACCAGGACACTAAGGAATTATTGGACTTGTAGTATATCACCAATCTTGCATTGTTGCTTTCATAGGGGCTGCACATCTTTCTAAGGACTGTGTGCCCCATTTCTCCATTTTCTTTTTTTGCATTATAATTTATATGGTAATATCGCCGGTTACACTCTGCCCCAGACTGTTGGGAAAGTACTGGGAATTAATCTTAAACATGTGCACGAGATCAAACCTATAAGCACCGATTTTACGTAGTCACAGTTATACCCAGCCATTTGCTGGCCTGCACAGGATCCTTACTTCACACATAGGATTCTTTGAAACTCACAGAATTTCACTTTTTCATTATTTATTCATTCTTTTCACACCATGATATAAGCTCACCTGAAAACCAGCGGAGGCTGGAGACCTACATTTAGTCTTTTTTCCCCTGACACAGCTTTCACACCTTTATCATTAATAGGGTACCTATATGCACCGGAGCTTTTACACTGAAGGTGTGCACAGGGAGTCCAAATACCATTGGATCTAGCCTGTATATAGGATACCCGACACAGACGCCACTGTCTTGGTACCCGCCCCTCGCCATTACCAGCACTACCTATCCCTTCCTTTTTGTTACCATTCTATCAGTCTTGCCATTGAGACTGCTCAGGGAGGCAGCAGCTTTATCTTATATCCATAGCGCGGATTCACCCCTATTTTTTATATATATATATATATATATATATATATATATATATATATATATATATATATATATTTTCCTCCTGTCCTCTGCTTAACCCTTAAATTAAACTAATCAGCCTGAATTAACTCCTTCATTTAACTTTTTTCACTATTGTATAAATATTTTAATTCAAACTGTTTTTTTGGTAATCTTTTTACACTTTTAACATATATTTACACACTTCACATAAAAAAAAAAGCGCACAAAGTAAAAGATTTTGCAAATAACTTTTTAATGCTTTATGCAATTGCTGAAGTGTAAATAAAACAGTTGCGGTAGGTATTGGTAAATAGCAAAGAGAACACAGACATATTTTTAATATTTGAAGTTTAAATAAGACCACCAGGTTTCCCATTTATAATGTGCACAAATTTAATTTTCACAGATTTAATTTTCAGAGCAGAAAGTAACTTTCTCTCACTGTATACAACTAGACTTGTTTTCTCTTACGTTCATCAACAGACACGGCTCTACTCTTATTTGACCAATGTGTTTATAGCACCACTTACATGAGTAGTATACTAGGCAGAAAAGAACACTATCACCTATCAAAAGTTTGAGTTTTTATAAAAAACCCTTCTCTGCTATAGACAAGCCATTGTTTTTTTTTATTTTTTTACAATCACTGGCTGAGCAATGGACTAGACCAGGGATCCCCAAACTACAGCCCTCCAGCTGTGGTAGAACTACACATCCCATGAGGCATTGTAACACACTGACATTCACAGACATGACTAGGCATGATGGGAATTGTAGTTCCTTAACAACTGGAGGGCCGTATTTTGAAGACCCATGGACTAGACGATCTTGATCCAGTTCTCATACACCCACCTACAGCGATGCAATGGCTCAGCTTCGGCATCCCAGTGAAAATGGGCAGCCTTGTGAGTTTTCCTCGCAGGGGGGAACATATGACGCAATTCATTACCCAATTCATTATTATGATGCCACCGTCTTGGAACCCGCCCCTCGCCCTTAGCAGCGCCACCTATCCCTTCCTTTTTGTGTATATATATATATATGTGTATATATATATATATATATATATATATATATATATCGTATTTATTGGGGTTTAGTGCGCTCCCGCGTATAGCGTGCACCACTAAAGTTGCCACAACATTCCTGTAGAAAAAAGTGTTAAGATTTTATCACTTACAGTTTTGGTGTCTTGCCCAGCGCCCATCGTCCGGTCCGGCGTCCGTCTGCGGCCTCGGTGGTGTCCTCCCGGCTTCTCCAGCGCGCGCCTCAAGTCAAATCTCTGCTTCCCGCGCTCAGTTCGAACGCCTCCGCCGGCATATACCGAGTGCAGTACACTCGGGTACATTCGGCAAGGCTCGGCTTCGCTCGTGCTCACGCTCTGTGACGTTTATGTGTGAGCAGGAGCTAAGCCGTGCCTAGCCGAATGTACCCAAGTGTACTGCACTCGGTATAGATCGGCGGCTCCATTCAAATTGAGCGCGGGAAGCGGCTATCGGTGTATATCGTGCACCCACAATTTTCCCCTTATTTTCAGGGGAAAAAAGTGCGCAATATACGCCGATAAATACGATAATATATATATATATATATATATATATATATCTATATCTCCAATAAAAAGTATTCATTATTTAGGCCAAAATGTATTCTTCTACACACCAAGCCATTTTTTTTCTCATTTTGGTGCGAGGGTTGACGACCCATCGGTTAAGGATGTGGCGGCTGCCTGCTCCTTAACAAGCAGCAAACATTTCACAAAAACTACATGCCTTAAGCACTAAATTACTGCTTGCATTTATTTCCTTCTGTGATCAGAGTTTAAAGCCTGTCCATGTGGTATATACTGAGCATTTTCATTGTTTTACGGTAAATACCGTAGAATTGAACAGTGAATTGACAGTTACAAGATGGCATGCAATATTAAGGCAAAATGCGTTGGGTCACCTAAATATTGCATGCAAATTCATTTTGTGAATGGACCCCATTGCAAATTACATTGCACAGCAAATCATGACAAACAGACTGCAGCCAAATTGCCACCCAAAAAGCAGATATCTAGATCTTTTTATTTCAGTGTTTCAGGGGCTGAGCAATGTTGCTAAACAATTTTTTTTTCTTCACAGCTCCGACTGACAAACTAATTTAACACATCAGGTGAACCCCACTGACAGCTGAATAAGTCATCAGTTGTTCAAGATGTGGACGGCCCAGACTCCTTAACCGATAATTTTCGGCTACCCCCCCCCATTTCAGCTGTGAGTGGGGAAATCCCACTGAAAGAACAGAGCCTGAAATTATCGGTTTCAAGTACTGGAGCAATTGCAGTACCAATACTTGTGCAAGTGCTAAGTATTGGCACAACCCTAATACACAGTATATATCAAAGTGTTTTTAAAAGGGGTTACACATGTTGCAGAGACAAAGGGTTAAAGTGGGTTCTGCTCTTTAGCATTACAAAACATAGGAAAGGTTAGGATGTGTTAACTCAACTTCAGTTCATATACCTTGTGCTTCAAATGAAATAGTCTCCTGTGTCAAAGTGCTTCTCTTACTCCCCATGGAACAGGCAAAAACCATTTCTTTTGTATATATGTAAAACGACTGTCCAGCAAAGTTAGGAACCACAAGATGAGAAATCAACATTTCTTCAGACTGCAAAAAAAAAAAAATGAACCAAAATAAAAACCATCAGTGTGCAACTGTACTGTAAAGCATCAATAAACATTTTTATTTATATACTATGACCGACAATTAAACCACTTGAGCGCCAGGGGGTTTTACCCCCTTTATGACCAGAGCATGTTTTGCTTTCAGCACTGCTATGTTAACTTGCAATTGTGCAGTCATGTCACACTGGATGCAGATGAAATTTAATTATTATTTGACCATGGTTATTTTTATTTTACAAATGGAAAAATGACAGATAATGTAATATATATATATATGTATTTTATTATATATATATATATATATATATATATATATATTATATATTTATTATAAATACACACAAACACCCAGATATACACACACCCCCTTAAAATTTGTACTCACCTGCTCGTATTTGCCGAGTACATATAAACTGATTGTGAGTAGCAGCAGCCAGAATACTTATGGGGGAGGAGAAGAGACGCCCAATCAAGTGGAACTACTGGCTTTCTCCTGTTGTCCCCCAAGTCCCACCTGTCAAAACGATTGGTTGCTAGCTAGCATCCTAACAACCAATCAGGCGCTTGGAGGACCGGGCATTCAGAGGAGGAAGATATAACTTCCTTCATCCTACCTGCTGACAGTGGAAGGGACAAGGAGGGGACTTGCTGTCTCTCTGGTCTTCCTTGCCATCTCTGCAGTTTTTCTTACCCTCTCCTGTAGAGTTTTTACAGGGGGCACAAAAATGTTTGCCCATGGTCCAATTAACATTAGTCACACTTCTGAGACGCCGCTCTCCTATCGAATGGTGAAGCAGGCTGAAGTTGACAGTGTCGAATGTGCATTAATAGAATGCATAAAATGTTATTACTGAAGCCGACATTGAAATACATTTTCAATTTCAAAGAACATGCCCATCTGCTTCCTTTTACCCCCCCCCCCCCCATCTCTCCCTTCATGATCATACAACGCCTCTCTTTTAGACTATTTAAATCTGACAAGAGCCTCATACACTTGACTTTAACAACTCGCTTTGAAGCGCGAAACGCGTTGTCAAGGCTACCATGTAATTCCCCTATTTTATGAAATTTTAAATCCATCGTTCAACTTCCCAAGATTTATTTTATTTTAAGTTATTGTTGATTTTCCGCTGGCAACTTCTACCATACCACATATGAGCGTGGAATCTACGGTTTCTCCACCAGAGGGCAACATCAGCATCATATGTATCCTGATAGCGCACATTCGACACTGTCGGCTTCAGTAATAACATTGTATGCATTCTGACAGCGCATATTCGACACTGCCGGCTTCAGTAATAACATTGTATGCATTCTATTAACGCACATTCGACACGGTCAACTTCAGCCTGCTTCACCATTCGATAGGAGAGCGGCGTCTCAGACGTGTGACGTCATCCCCGGCAAACGGAACAAGCGGCTGCCACTGATTTGTCGGACGATCTCATTTTCTTCCCCTACGGGGGCACTCCAGCAACGCGGAAACGCTCGGTGACAAGCTCAGTTGGAGGCCACTATTGCAATCTTCTCACCTCTGCCATCCTATCATCTGTCCCGAAGGTACGGTTTCTGTTATTCCCATTTGAGGATATGTTCGCTGAACCCATGAGGTTTTAACCCCAATTTTTTTTTTTTTTTTTTTTAATACAAACGTTTTTATTTGGGAGAGAAGAAATACATACAGAGAACAATATCGTATGTACATCAGTACAAGACAGGCAGTCATTTATTAATACAGAGATCAGACCTAGTATCAAATATTGGTCATCTGAATTAGCGATACAAAACATTGGGAGAGTGGGGCACTCATGTCCGACAAGAACCCTAGAAATAGTGTAGAAGGCCCTTAATGATAAAACATGAAGACACTTTACCGAAAACCTGTCATAATATAACGAAGAAAACTGAAAACAAAAGCAAAAACCAAGAAAGGAAAAATTAGTTAACGTATAAATAACATGGTGCGTAGTGAAAATTAGGGAGAATAAAAAAAAGGAAAGCCGGATGCAGGGGGCCACTAACCCGGTAATAGCCATTAGTAACAACGGAGGGGGGCTCAGTCAGTAATTCGGTAGTTAAGGTGACCAGGAGCTCCACTTCAGGTCATACACCTGCATAGTGTCCATGATAGTATGAAATATTTTTTCCATGATCTGAATAGCCGCCATACGGCCAAGGACCCTATCCCAGGAGACCCAACAGAGCAATGGACCACTGGACAGCACTAAAGAGAGTATGCACTAACCTCTGTTCTGGGGGAGTGGATCGGGGGATATCAGCAAAAAAAAAAGCACATCTGACAGGTTAAAACTACGTTAGCCCCTGTAATAGAAGCCACCCTATCCGAGACCCTCTGCCACAGATCCTGTAGGGCGGGACAGCTTCAGAAGATGTGCAGATGAGTACCTTTCTCGGGGCACCCCCTGAAGCAGAGTTCTGAAACAGTGGGGAAAAATCTACTCAATTTGGCTGGGGTGTAATACCATCTAGTGTGAAGCTTCACCACCGTTTCTTTCACAGCCATGGACTTGGTGCATTGATGTATGTTAGCCATCCTGTCAGCCCACTCCTCGGGAGTAGCTGTCTCCCTCGTCTGGCGCTCCCAGCTCAAAACTGCTGAAGACTTCTCCGGGAAGGCCAAGACCTCCCAGGTAGCCATACAGCCGAGAAATGCCACCCCTATCCCTGGAGGAGGGGCCACATAGCCCCTCAAATACAGAGACAGGGCCGACCGGGGCCACAGGGTACTCAGAGTCAAAAAAAGCGCAGAATTTGAAGATATGTATAAAATTCCGACCGAGGGAGGGCATAGGTGGATTGTAAAAATTGGAACGAATGGACCACCCCATCTTTCCTAAAAGAGCCCAGGGTCACTAGGCTCCCGGAGGACCAGAGAGAGAAGGCCCTTGGATCAGGGAATGCAGCAGGGAAAGAGGGATCACCTAAAAAGGAGGCCAGTACAGGAGAGGGGGGGAGAGAGTAAAAATTTTGATTCATACAATGACCAGAGGTAAAACGATTGGCCCACTACAGTGTTCAAGGAAAAGATGTCTTTAGGCCGTACCCCCTTGGACCATAGCAAACCAGGGAGATAATATGGGCTTACTGGGGTGTATTCAAATCGAAGCCAAGGGATATCCCTCCAGGAGGTATGCCATTGGGCCATTTGCAAAAACCTGGCAGATAGAAAATAGCCAGAGGTTTGGGAGGCCCAGACCGCCCGAGGCCCTAGGTCTGTAGACCAAAAGTTTGCCCAGTCTGGGCTTCTTATTACCCCAGACAAATCTGTTCACATCCCGTTGTAATGAGTCAATCGTTCTGCGTGGTAAATAACAAGGAAGGGCTCTAAATAAAAACAGAAGTTTGGGGAGGACAGACATCTTTATCGCCTGGACTGTGCCAAGAAAGTTAATGTGATAGGGGCTCCAAACTGTAAGCAATTGTCTAATGTGGGAAAACATAAAGGGGTAATTGGCCATAAACATGTTATGTAGCGAAGAAGCTAACTTAATCCCTAGATACGCCAGAGACCAAGGTTCAATAACAAAATTAAAGCTAGATTGAAGGGAAGTAATAAGGTGTTGGGGGAAATTAATCGGGAGGGCGGAACATTTTAGGGGGGTTAACCCCCAGACCCGATATGTCCTGGAAAACTTTTAATGTGGAGATGAGATTGGAGATAGTGGTAACAAGGTCCGTCAGAAACAGGAGGACATCACCCGCGTATAAGCTGACTTTGAACTCCTGATCCCCTTTAGTGTACCCCATAATGCTAGGATTCAAACTAATTGAACATGCCAGAGGTTCAATGGCTAAGGCAAACAATAGTGGAGACAAGGGGCATCCCTGTCTCGTTCCCCTACCAAGTTCGAAATAATCCAAATTACATCCAGGAAATCTGATCTGGGTGCGTGGGTGATTACAAAGCGCTCTAAAGCCATGGACAAAGGCCCCCGAGAAACCAAATTTGGCCAGTGTAAGTTCAAGGTAAGGCCACAGCACACTGTCGAACGCCTTGTGTATATCAAGGCTGAGGAGCAGTACTCTACGGGCATGCAAGTCAGCATCAGAGATGACATTAGAGGCAAGCCTAATATTGTCTGATTTGGCGGGAAGGGATAAATCCTGTCTGGTCCGGGGAAATCAAATAAGGGATAATATTGGAGAGTCTATTGGCCATAACCTGACCAAAGATCTTTAAGTCTGTATTCATTACAGAAATCGGTCTAAAGTTTTGGGGGAGGGAGTGGTCCTTATTGGGTTTAGGGATCAGGGACATGTTCGCAAGCAACATATCGTCAGGGAAGTGATGGCCCTTCAGAACATAGTTAAACAAAGTTTTAAGATGGGGGACAAGACAATCTCTAAACTTCTTAAAGTAGGGGGCTGAGTACCCATCAGGGCCTGGAGTTTTAGAGGGCTTCAGTGACTTTATTACCGCCAGAATCTCAGAGTCCGAACAGTCAGCATTCAGGGTCAAACGCTGATCCGGGGTAAGGGAGGGGAGAGGAATATCATCTAACCAGGAATTAAGCACAGGATCTGGGAGTGAGGAAGGAGGGGAGAGGAGCTTTGAGTAAAAATCTGCATCACCTCAGACGGGTGGGAAACCAAGTTGCCTCTTGGGTTTCTCAATTTGTATGTGTGGGGGGACTGGAGTGACTGGGTACGTTTTCTGGCGAACATGGTCGAGGCGGAGTTACTGTGTAAAAGAAACCGGGCTTTAGACAAGTCTGGTGCTATTTATTCGGGAGAGAAGGTCAGGGGCATGGGAGCCTGAGTGTAAATGATATAATTTATCCAACTCGGCAGTGAGTCTGGTGATATCAATAGGCATTTGTTTCTTCCTCTCAGCTGCAAGTTGGATAAAGTGTCCCCTCATTACCGCCTTATGGGCAGCCCAGAGAACAGAAGGGGACACGTCACCCGTGTCGTTGGTAGAAAAGTACTCAGCCATGCGGTCTGCGAGTTGTGAGACCAAAATGGGGTCAGAGAGTAACGATTTGTTAAGCCTCCAGCCAGCTACAGAAGGTTTAAGGCCAACATAGGAAATATCCAGTGTAACTATGTGGTGGTCTCGACCAAGGACACGGGTGAATAGCAGCTGCAGAAGAATTTGCAAGAAGGATGGGGGAGCAAAATAGGTAATCCAACCTGGAGTAGGTGTCATGAGGGTGAGAATAAAAGGTATATCCTCTGGCTCCCACATTATGTGCCCTCCAGGAATCTATCAGGTTATGTTGGTGTAACAAGTATTTTAAAGTTTTGGGAAAGGCGTTGGATGCACTACCCCCTCTACTTCTATCAAGCGTTGAGTGTGCCACTAGATTAAAATCCCCTCCCAAGAGCATGTGTGGGGAGCTAAACTTATACAGAACCTGAAAAAATGTCTTTAAAAAAGTAGCTTGGGAGCTATTGGGGGCGTACACATTGGCTATTGTAAGTTGCTTGCCCTGCAAAGAACCCTGTAAGATCAGAAACCGACTGTCCGGATCTCTATAGACATTTTTAACTTCAAACATCAGACTTTTCTTTATGAAAACTGCCACCCCTCGGGACTTAGCCCTAAATGTTGTGAAATATCCAGAACTATAGGCCCTATCAAAATAAGACGGGTGATTCCCTTAGGAGAAATGAGTCTCCTGTATACATATAATATCCGCTCGCAGGCGTTCGTAGGCCGAAAAAGCCTTCTTACGTTTTTGGGGGGAATTGAATCCTTTAACATTATGGGATATTAATTTAATGCCCATATCGAAATAAGGAAAAGTCCAGCATGTTCACCAGTTGGGGGGGGGGGGTCCTGAGGGGGAGGCAAATGTAATCACACAACAGGGGGCCGAATGAGCTATCCAACAGTTCAGTAGTAAGCCCAACCCAGCTATCTAAGTGGGGTCCTGCATGAGAAATAGAGGCTACAATTGCATTAACATCAGAGTAGCAAAATATACACAACGAGAGGTCCGCATCCTGAGAAAAAATCATAGCACCAGTAACTTAAAAAACAAACAATAAAACAAATGTAAGGTAATGGAGTCGGGAGGGAAGGAACCCAACCAACAGTAGAAAGTAACATAAGCCAGCCAGGCATAGAAACAACCCGGCTAACAGGACTAGACTGTCCAACACTCTTGACAACCGGCAGTGGTACAAAAAAATGACAAAAAAACAAAAGACGGGGGCGAAGAAAAAAAAGAAAAGAAAAATAGGGGAAGATACCACAAAGTTCCAGCATCTTCAGATTGTGACATCCTAAGCACCAGGATATCACCAAGAGTGGGGGGACAACCAAGCGGACACCACTGAACGGGGACACAGCGGGGAGCAAAAATGCAAACAGGTGCATAGAGGAGAATGTGCAAGATATCATGGTGGGGGAGGCACAGGTGGCCAGGGACCATTGTAATATAGTAATAGGGAGTGTCGGGCTGTAGTGGAGTTACCCGATGCCCCGGCCAAACATACCACCCCATCCGAAGATCAGCAGTCCTCCATAGCCGCTGGGGGTAAAACCTCCAAGTCCGGAAGACGCGTTGCACTCGGAGCCTCAAAGGTAGGGGGGAAAATAACAGTTAGTACAGACGTTCCCTGAGATCCTGTCTCTGCCTTCTACGGTCTCTCTGCAGGGATGGTGTAGACCAGATGGCAGACGGGCGAGGGGTGGAAGGCATCCTGGGAACATCTTCTTTCGCCATAAGCCCCAGCTTAACAAGGAGCTCCTTTCCCTGCTAGATGGTGAAGAATGTGTACGTGTTCCCCTGGTGTGGGACCTGAAGCTTGGAAGGGAAATCCCCATCTATACCGGATTCTAGCCTCCTGAAGTGGGACGGTGACTTCTTTAAATTTGCAGTGTCTGTCCAAGGTGGCAGGGGAGATATCCGGAAAGATCTGTAGCTTTACACCATCCAGCATTATATTCGGGGTATTACGAGAGACCTTGAGGATTTCCTCCTGCACTAAATAGTCCTTCAGGCAGAGGACAACATCCCTGGGGGGCTTATCCTCTGGAGGTTTAGGGCGGAGGGCCCTGTGGATCCTATCGCATGCAAAGGCCTCAGCGGGAGAGTCAGGGACAGTGAGCGAAACAACTTATTTATGGCAGGGACAAGCTCAGTGACCACCTCCGGGACCCCCCTAATCCTCAGGTTACTTCTACGGTTCCTATTGTCCAAATCCTCTAAATGGGATTGAAGCTGGGAGAAGGAATCATGGTCTTTACGGAGGTCGGAGTAGGCCAGCTGAAGCTCGTCATGTTTAGTCTCCAATATGTCCGTTCTACCGCCTAGGACAGCAATCTTATGTTGCAAGGTGTTGGTAGCCTTATGGAGCTCCGATTGGAATTTCTCCGCCAGCTTGGTGTACATAACTGTGAGGCTATCGTCAAGGTCCGCTTTAGTGAGCTGTGGATTATACTCGCTGCCCACCGACGAATGTGCAGGGGAGGCTCCCGGGCTCTGCGAGGTGTTTTGCGTGCGTTGAGAGCCAGCGCCATCTTTGGCCTTCCCGTCCATCCACCGGACTCGGAGTAGATAGTGTGTGAGGGTCTTCTGCGTCGGTTTTCCGCGACGAGACTTGGCGGATGGCATGCACCGCTCGTTCCTCCAGGGGTGCGTATCCAAAATAGGGCAAATTGAGCGAGATCTAGCCCCGGGGAAGCCTGATATGTCCCTGCCCCTAAAAAAGTAATTTCAACATATATTTTTGCAAATGCGTTCCAAAAACGTAATTTTAATATATTTTCCAAAAGGCATATATGTGAAAATATATGTTTATGCTCACAAATCCAAGCGGGGGCGTGGTCGGAAGCAGGAGTGGAGGTGTGCGTGACAGGCAAGTGAGAGGAAAGTGAAGGCTGTGTCTCCCATGGCCCTGCTACCTGCATAGTTGGCTTAAATCCCCCTGTCTGACTTCAAGTAAAGCCCCCCTGGATAGTACCTACTGCCGGGTACTTGATCCTGTTAAAGTTGGTACCCTCGGCATACCTGGCGGCGAGACACAGGTCTCTTTCGGTGGAGTGGTGGTGGAGAGGAGCGCTGCAGCCGTGAGGACTAAGCCAGTGAGCGACGACTGGTGGTCAGCTGACGGATCCACGTGACCGGTATAGTACAGCGAATACCAGCGGGTAATGGCTGGTGGATGAGGAGAGAGCAGCTGGAGCCCCCCCCCTTCCCTCATCACTGTTGGGTGATTGATCCGGTGGACAGAGGACGGAGGACGGTGAGGGACCCCATAGACACTTGGGATTTATTTTTCCCTCTGCCGCATCACACACCACAGAGAGGAAGAGGCGCTGGGGAAACAGCATCTGACACAGGGTTGAAAACGGAGATGATCAGCAAGGGAAGTAAGGAAGCACACCGTGAGTAACCATGCAATTTTGTATGCTGTATGCTGTATAGTGCTGGTGCTGCACTATATGGATTGCTGAATTAACCCACTACCTGGCTGACTAGTAATTAACTGTTTGAAGTGGTGATTGATAAATTAAAAAACTATTCCAAGCTCTGAACTCAGCTCTGTATCAAGTACTGTACTGAACACTGAGCCAAGCAGCGTACCAAGCACAGCACCAAGCACTGCATCAAGCACTGCACTGTACCGAATACTGTACTAAGTACTGTACCAAACAGTTCTCTTCTGCTTTTCCCTCCATTTGTATAAGGAGGCAACGGGAAAGGACGGTATTCTTTTTTTTTTTTGCATCACGGAGTGGAGCGTTAGCCAAAAGTTAAAGCTAAAGGCAAAAGGGTCCAGCTAATCTTTGTCCCGGCTCAGGGTGCACCCTGTAGCGTTTTTCTTTTGTTTTTTCGTTTTTCACTCCTCTTTCCCCGCCCACTCCCCTCTCTAAGCCCCCAAGCCTCTTCCAAGTTTCCTTCAAAAGAATATTCAAAAACCATCTATTATCTGACTTTATAATGTCGGGCCCGCAATCATTAAGGTCGGCAAAGGATAAGGGAGGTGTAGCAGCTGTTGCAGCAGCTAAGCTGGAAAAAATATGCACATGTAGCAGATCAAACTCCCAGTAAAAGTGGTCCATCTCAGACACCTCAGGCCCTTATTAAAACAAGCACAGACAGGAAAAGTCAGGGCCAAGGAGGTGGAGGAGTGACCAAAACATCTGCCAATAAAAATACAGCGGTAGCAGATACAGGTTTAGTAGCAACCTCCCCGTCAGAAGAGGATCCCACAATAAAATACGTATTCTTGGTGGTGAATGAATGTAAAAGGTCTCTGGGGGAAGTATGTGACCAAATTAAGGGGGTAAAAGAGCAGTTGATTTCGGTGAAGCAAGAGATGCAGAAAACAAATGAAAGGTTATCAGAGGTGAAGGGGAGGATATCCCAAATAGAGGACAAACTGCACCCCGTTAAACAAGACGTTAAGAACCTGAGGTTACAAGCGGACAAATTTGAGGAAAAAATGGACAAATTAGAAAACAGACTTCGGAGGGATAATATTAGACTGGTAGGACTACCGGAAAGATGCGAGGGGTCTAAGCCTATAGAATTCTTAGAAAATTGGTTTATACAATTATTTGGTAAAGAGAGTTTTTCACAAGCATTTATGATCGAAAGAGCGCATAGAGTTCCTTTTAAACCACCTCCCTCCGGAGGGCGCCCAAGATCGATGCTACTGCAATTATTGAATTATCGTGACAAGGAGTTGCTGCTGAGAAAGAGTAGAGAGATGGAGAATATTTTCTTTGAAGGCGCTAAGGTATTATTTTATCCTGACTTCTCCCCCCCAGCTGCAGAAGCGGAGGGCAAGCTTTATAGAGGTTAAAAGGAAAATGCAGAAGGTTAATCTCTCATATGCACTATTATATCCAGCGCGGCTACGAGTGACGGCAATGGGCAGGACTTTCATTTTTGACACTCCAGAGGGTGTGGTACTATGGCTGGAGGAAAAAAAAAAGTTAATTAACAGCAGGGGAAGGGGGGGCACTTAGTTGAGATTAAGGGTAAAGAGGGGATGGATTAAAGGAAATAAATCATTGAAGTAAAGGGGAGTGGGGGCTTTCACTTAATGAGAGAAATAGGATATGAAGGTAACACTGAGCAAGCTGACAGGTGGAAGGAGAGGGGGGGGAGTGAATGTGAGTATGGAACTGACCACAAAATTAGCCCCTAGGGGATACCTAGGAAGGTGTAGGAAGGGGGTGGGGAGTGGGAAAGGGGTCTGGTTGGGGGATGCACTTGAGGGTGACATCCAAGGGGGGAGGGAAGGGATGAATACAGGAAGGGAAAGTGATATACATACACAACAAGCAAAATTTTTGGTAAAAAATAGGAAAACACAGATAATAAACTATAGGGGAATAAGTAAGGTGTCACAGAATGTAAAGGTAAAAACACATGTACTACAAGTTCACTGAACAGAAACTGGCGAAAAGTTATAATCAAGTTTTGTATACAGAAGAAAAAGAGATGAGTTCACTTAGTGGGGTGAAGCGGGAATCGGTTGAGTTTATTTTCTTATTGTTTTTCTTTTTTTTTTGGTTTTTCTTTCTTTTCTTTTTCCTCTATTTTTTTTTCTCTCTTTTTTTTTTCCTTCCCTTTTCCTTGATGTGCCCACTCCATTTTCAAATAGTACTGGATCACAGAGAGAGCCTTTTTGTTTCTTCCCAGTTTTTTCCTAGCCAGGGCTTACCTTCTTCTCTTTCTCGGTATGGGCCGATATCCTCGATCTATTATAGACAACATACCTCTGAATGCAGAGTAAGACATTAAACATAGGGTCATGGAATGTCAGAGGCCTGGGGTCAGCAGCTAAAAGAGCAGCAATACTCTCCACGATGGAAAGATATGGGGTGGAGCTGATCTGCCTGCAGGAAACCTGACAAAAGAGACAATCCAACAGTTCCAGAGTAAAAAATATCCGACTCAGTTACACGCAGTACACTCCTCATATTCAAGAGGGGTGGGAGTTCTGGTGAGAGCTGGACTGGAGTTTTCCTGCAGGCAGAACAGTATAGATGAGAGTGGTCGCTATGTCTTTCTGCAGTGTGCGATTTATAACAAAATGTACATAATAGCAAATATCTACATCCCTCCACCTTTTAAAATAGACATAATGTTAAGATTAAATGAATTCGTGCTGGGTAAGGGAGAAATATCGGTGGTAGTAGTAGGCGACTTCAATGAGGTCTTGGATCCAAGGGTTGATAGGTTTCCAATACCGTCACACTCAGAGACCATAGGAAAAAGCCGACTGTGCCAATTCATGGAGGAAGTTGGACTAGTCGATATGTGGAGAGTCGGGAGTCCAGGTGTCCAGCAATACTCCTGCTACTCAAGCACGCACTCCACGCTCTCCAGGATAGATATGGTCTTGGGGAACGAGAGCGCACTACGGGTTATGGGGAAGGTAGAGTACTTGCCAAGAGGGGTGTCGGACCATTCCCCAATGGTTCCAACAATACAATTAGAAGGACCAAAAACTAGGAGAGAGTGGAAGATTAACCCTTATTGGTTTGAGTTAATAAAAGGATCAGACGAGATTTTGCCCAAACTGAAGGAATTTGTATAATGCTGAACGAAGGCTCTACAGGGACGGGAATACTATGGGATACGCTGAAGGCATACCTGAGGGGTATCCTGATTCAGCAAGTGGCCAAACTAAATAAAAAAGGGAAAGAAGGAGAACAAAACAGCCGTAGAGAAGTAATGGGGGCAGAAAATAACTACGTAATGGATCCAACGGCAGAGAATAAAGAAACTTGGCTAGAGAAACAAGCAGCATATAGGATGGTAATCATGCAGGAAGTGGAAACTAGAAGACTCTTTGCGAGGCAGTCCTCCTTTGTAAAGGGGGAAAGTGTCGGAAGGATGCTGGCGCAACTGGTGAAGTCAAACTCCCTGCCCTCTGACATCCGGGCCATTAGAACTGAGGGAGGAGCAACAACATCAGACACCTCCGAGATAGTACAGACCTTCCAGGGGTACTATGAAAAGCTATACACCGCACAGAAAGTGGGGACAGAAAGAGAAATGGAGGGGTTTTAGGGGAGTCTAGAGATCCTGTTTATTACACAAGAGGAAAGAGAGGAGTTAGAAACCCCAATTTCACTTATAGAAATCCAGCAGGCAGTAGCAGATATGGCAAATCAAAAGTCACCAGGCCCAGACGGACTCCCGACCGAAATATATAAATATTATGGAGAAATATTACTACCAGAGCTCATAAAAGCACTAAATGGAGCGGCCATGGAGGGTAGACTACCAGCGTCAATGCTGGAAGCAACCATTATAGTCATTCCAAAAGAAGGCAAGGACCCCTTAGACCCGGCTGCATATAGACCAATCTCCCTCTTGTGCTCGGATGCCAAGATAGTGGCTAAAGTCCTGGCAGCAAGGCTTAATAGACTTATCTCAAAATAGATTCATCCAGGGGGGCGTGGCTTAGCGATGGCCGGGTAAAGACGTCTTTCTTGTGAGCTCCTGGCTTCCCCCCGGCTTACCCTGGCATACAGCGAACTATTTGGCTCACTGACTAAGGCATGCTAAACAGCAAAAGACCCAGAACTGGTCCACCACCGCGCAGGAACCGACCGATCACCCTAAGGAGCGGCATCAGGAGATTTCTATGCGACACCCAGAGCCAGCCTGCCGACGCCATCACAAGGCCTCCACGTGTGTCTCCTCCTTTGCTCCACACAGATCCCGCCCTGACCTCCCCTCCCCTGCTCGAGATGGATGCTGTCCTGTCTCAGGGGACCCCATCGGCTCTCCGACCGTCCGCCCAGAACTCGTCGCAGCACCCAGGCACTGTACCTGACGACCTCCGCTCCATCCTCCAAGCTCTCCCCACGAAGGCCGACATCGAGGATCTTGTCCGCCGTGTAGAGGAGGCCCACAGCCGCGAAATACAGGAGGTAAGGGAGGAGCTGCAGCTGGTATCCGATCGTGTGGGGACCGGGGAGGCCTCAATCTCCGCGCTGGAGCGGAGGGTGACGGTACTAGAGAACACACAGGCAGCGCAGGCAACCACGGCCATAGACCTGCAGCTACACCTAGAGGATTTGGAGGACCGTAGCCGCCGCAACAACCTGAGGTTGCGGGGCCTGCCGGAGGCTACGGGATCAGAGGACTTGGCGGTCTCGGTGGTGGCCATCTTTCAGGGATTACTGGGGGAGTGGCCCCCTACCCTGGAGCTGGATCGTGTGCACAGGGCTCTGGGTCCCAGGCCTGCGGACCCAGACCGCCCTCGAGATGTAATCTGCCGGCTACATCGTTACGCACACAAAGAGTTAATTCTGCGAAAGGCGTGGGAGCAGAGAGATGTCAACTTTGACGGGGCCATTATAAAGATCCTCCCGGATTTGTCCAGGGCTACATTGCAACGCAGGGCCATGTTAAGGCCCATCCTCGATCTAGCCAGGAGGGCGGGCTGTACATATCGCTGGGGCTATCCCCTAGCGGTCACTTTCCGCAGGATGACGGCGTCCTTTATGGTCCGCACCCCGGCGGACTTACCTGCCCTCTTCACTTTCTTGGGAGCGGATCCAGTGGAGGTACCGAACTGGCTGGTCATTCTGCCCCGCCAGCCGAATCGCCCAAACACCGGATCGTATCGGGGCGGCTATGCCCCGCGCCAGCAAAGGCCCAACAGGAGAGTTCAAGCACCATCTTCCGCTGAGGGGTCACGTGAGTCCTAAGCTACCAGGCGCTACCCGGTCATGTTATTTTGCACTGCACAGGAATTTCTTTTCTTCTTAATCTTTGTTTTTGCTCTTGTTCTCGCTCTGCCCCCCCCCCCTCGCCCTTTGCCCCCTCTGGGGGCCACTGGGACTGCCTCAATTTTCTACAACTGTGGCTGCTGACATTCTTCACTATGGGACCTGCCCTGCCCCCCCCCCCCTGTTTCTGATGGGACCACGGTCGAGGCTTCTGGAACGCTTTGAGACTAGTCACGGGGCTGCCCACTACACAAGACTATGCTCTTATCATTGCAGCTCCCTACTCCAGTTGTCTTCCGGCGCACAGCAATGAAAGTATGACCTCCTGAGATCAGATAACCGAACTGCCTACTTGTGCGGATGGTAACTATGCCCAGAAGCTCTGCCCTGGCGATCTTGAACTCTTATGATTAATAGTTTGTTTAGGGGGGAGTAGCATTCTTGTTAATACCATTGAGGCAGTCATTTAGGGAGGGATTCACGTTAGCTTTTAAGGGGGAGTCCCTGGACCTGTGCAGTCCTCGCTAGTTCACTTGTCTATAGTGCTAGACATCCTGCAATTTGTGGCTCCCTGGGGCCCCTACCCCCTAGCGATAATTATTCATGCACTTTTGATTTAATGTCCCCCATCCCCCCGGGCTTGGCCCGGAGGGATCGGCTCTGTGGTCATGCCGACCTGACCCCTACTCCTGGGTATTTGCTTATGTGAGTCGGGATGGGGTGTGGGCCTGCGGGGAGTCAGGGGGACACTGGGATGCCCCTGGAGGTTGGGCCCTTGATGATGCAGGGTGGGCCCATGGGCCCCCGGAGGGGGAGGGAGGGATGTTAGCACAGACCCTGAGACATCTCTAGCACACAACCTTAGGCTGGGGGGTTGACTCGGTTCAGAGGCTCAATGGGGGAGTAAGTGATTTTACTACTGTGCAATGTTATTGTCTAAATGTTCCTGGTGGCACTTATCTGGTGTCAACTGTTACAGTGCAGAAAATAAGTATTTGAACACCCTGCTATTTTGCAAGTTCTCCCACTTGGAAATCATGGAGGGGTCTGAAATTGTCATCGTAGGTGCATGTCCACTGTGAGAGACATAATCAAAAAAAATTCCAGAAATCACAATTTATGTATTTTTTTAACTATTTATTTGTATGATACAGCTGCAAAGAAGTATTTGAACACCTGAGAAATCAATGTTAATATTTGGTACAGTAGCCTTTGTTTGCAATTACAGAGGTCAAACGTTTCTTGTAGTTTTTCACCAGGTTTGCACACACTGGAGGAGGGATTTTGGCCCACTCCTCCACACAGATCTTCTCTAGATCAGTCAGGTTTCTGGGCTGTCGCTGAGAAACACGGAGTTTGAGCTCCCTCCAAAGATTCTCTATTGGGTTTAGGTCTGGAGACTGGCTAGGCCACGCCAGAACCTTGATATGCTTCTTACAGAGCCACTCCTTGGTTATCCTGGCTGTGTGCTTCGGGTCATTGTCATGTTAGAAGACCCAGCCTCGACCCATCTGCAAAGCTCTAACTGAGGGAAGGAGGTTGTTGCCCAAAATCTCGCAATACATGGCCCCGGTCATCCTCTCCTTAATACAGTGCAGTCGCCCTGTCCCATGTGCAGAAAAACACCACCAAAACATGATGCTACCACCCCCATGCTTCACAGTAGGGATGGTGTTCTTGGGATGGTACTCATCATTCTTCTTCCTCCAAACACGGTTAGTGGAATTATGACCAAAAAGTTCTATTTTGGTCTCATCTGACCACATGACTTTCTCCCATGACTCCTCTGGATCATCCAAATGGTCATTGGCAAACTTAAGACGGGCCTTGACATGTGCTGGTTTAAGCAGGGGAACCTTCCGTGCCATGCATGATTTCAAACCATGACGTCTTAGTGTATTACCAACAGTAACCTTGGAAACGGTGGTCCCAGCTCTTTTCAGGTCATTGACCAGCTCCTCCCGTGTAGTCCTGGGCTGATTTCTCACCTTTCTTAGGATCATTGAGACCCCACGAGGTGAGATTTTGCATGGAGCCCCAGTCCGAGGGAGATTGACAGTCATGTTTAGCTTCTTCCATTTTCTAATGATTGCTCCAACAGTGGACCTTTTTTCACCAAGCTGCTTGGCAATTTCCCCGTAGCCCTTTCCAGCCTTGTGGAGGTGTACAATTGTGTCTCTAGTGTCTTTGGACAGCTCTTTGGTCTTGGCCATGTTAGTAGTTGGATTCTTACTGATTGTATGGGGTGGACAGGTGTCTTTATGCAGCTAATGACCTCAAACAGGTGCATCTAATTTAGGATAATAAATGGAGTGGAGGTGGACATTTTAAAGGCAGACTAACAGGTCTTTGAGGGTCAGAATTCTAGCTGATAGACAGGTGTTCAAATACTTCTTTGCAGCTGTATCATACAAATAAATAGTTAAAAAAATTCATAAATTGTGATTTCAGGAATTTTTTTTTGGATTATGTCTCTCACAGTGGACATGCACCTACGATGACAATTTCAGACCCCTCCATGATTTCCAAGTGGGAGAACTTGCAAAATAGCAGGGTGTTCAAATACTTATTTTCCGCACTGTATATGCATGCATGCTAGATTCTCAACTTTTAAATCTTTTGTTATAATGTTATGTCACCTTGCCGGGGAGGCCGGGGGTGGCCGGTGAGACTCTCACTGGCTGTCCCTTCCCAATCCCCCACTTAGGCCGACGCTCGAATACCAGCTTTTGATCTGGTGAGTGTCCAGGCACGTCTGTGCCACTTTTTTAGTTGATCACACCTACCCGCTTTGGTAGGTCTTTTGATTATACTAACCCCTGGTTGTGAGGGGGCGCCTGTGGCTTCGGACGCCCCCTCCCCCCCCCCCCCCCCCTCTGTTTCTCTCCTTTTTTTTTCTCTATGCTCTGTGCCTTTCCTTCTTTTCTGTTTCTCCTCTCCCTCTCTCCCTTTCTCTCTACCCTTCCCTCTGCCCCTCTCCCCCCCAGAACCCCAGCCCCTCCCCCCTCTTACCACACCCCTCCTCTCTCTCTTCCTACCCCACCTGAGGACAAGGTGATGGACTCCATGCGAGTTGTGTCCCTGAATGCCAGGGGTCTGAACACCCCTGAAAAGAGGCGCATGCTCTTGAGTGACCTAAAAAAGTCTCGAGCGGATGTCGCCTTCATCCAGGAGACTCATTTTAAACATGACAAACTCCCATTTTTTAGGAGTAGGCTTTTCCCTATGACCTACCACTCCACCAATCCCACAGCCAAATCCAAGGGGGTTACTATTTTGATCTCTAATAAGGTACCGTGGAAATTTCAGGCAGAACTATTAGATCCCGAGGGTCGATTCGTCTTTTTGAAAGGCCTGGTGGGCACCACATTAATTACCTTCACAACAATATATGCCCCAAATGACCAACAAGCTAAATTCGTCTCCCACACCTTAGACAAACTCTCAGACTTTGTGGAGGGCCAGCTGATCCTCGGGGGGGACTTTAACGCTCCTCTGATACCTACCTCTGATACCTCTTCTGGGAACTCGGCGATACCCCCTACGCAGAGGAAAAGAATAGCCAATTCATTACATAAGGCGCAACTAATAGATGTTTGGCGCCTGCAACATCCTGGGGAACGCGATTACACGTTCTACTCTTCGCTCCACAAGGTATACTCTAGAATTGATTTTTTCTTGATCCCCCATAGCCAGCTCCACGCTGTATCCGACTCGTCGATCGGCCACATTACCTGGTCAGATCACGCACCCATCTTCCTGACGTATACCTTGGACGGAGGCACCTCTACTAGGCCTAAATTCTGGCGCCTTAATGAGAGCCTCCTCCAGACTCCGGAGGTCCTGGCGGACGTTCTGGCAGAGCTCCCCCTGTACTTCCGAGAAAATGACACCCAGGACTGTGACCCGGGGTCCCTCTGGGAGGCCCACAAGGTAGTCATTAGAGGGGTCCTCATTAGACACGGAGCTCGCATTAAGAGGGAACGCAATGCCCAACTCTCCACATTAATGTCAAAACTCCAAGCAGCCAAATCCCGACATAAACATAGGCCCACACCAGACTCAGAGACGGAGCTGGGGACCTTACGCAAACAAATCACGGACCTACTCCACTATAAGGCGAAGGCGGCGGTGCAGATATGTCGGAAAATAGGTTATGAGTCGGGAAACAAATGTGGTAAGGTGCTGGCAAGGGCAGTTAGAGACCAAAAATCGGCGGCCTATATTCCCCACATTTACAGCCCAGGGGGGGAGAAGGTTACATTGCCACAACACATATCGCGGGAATTCAAGGACTTCTACCACTCACTCTATAATCTTCCAAATAGTGACCCAGCGCAAGCTGAAATTGACGAATACATATCGACCTCGCAAATGCCCTCCCTTCCCCGAGACACCCTAGATGACTTGGAGGCGCCGATCACGTTAGAAGAACTCCAACTTGCCCTAGGTTCCATGAAGCCAAATAAGGCCCCAGGCCCAGGCGGTTTTACCGTCCAGTACTACAGATCCCTACTTCCAATTTTAGGCCCACGCATGGTCTCTTTCTTTAATACAATAGGGACAGGATCACAGCTCCCTAGAGATGCTCTTAGAGCTCATATCACATTGATCCATAAGGAGGGCAAGGACGCAGGGGCGTGCGGGAGTTACAGGCCGATCTCCCTTTTGAACACAGATTTAAAACGGTTCACCAAAATCCTGGCCAACCGCTTAGCGCACCACCTTCAATCCCTGCTACACCTAGATCAAGTGGGATTTGTCCCTGCAAGGGAGGCCAGGGATAACACCATCAAGGTCTTGAACCTGGTAAACCTTGCAAACGCAAACCGCACCCCATGTGTCTTTGAGTCAACTGGAAATTTATGCTCTCTGTCCTCCGACACGTTGGGGTGGGGGGGTGGATGCAATCCTGGCTGGGCGGTATCTACTCCAACCCGTCGGCCCAGGTGAAGGTGAACGGACTCCTATCGGACCCGTTCCCAATAACAAATGGCACGAGACAGGGTTGCCCGCTCTCCCCCCTTCTCTTTGCCCTCTCCTTGGAGCCCTTTCTCTGTAGAATTAGGCTGAACCCCGACATACAAGGTCTCAAGACGGGGGACCTGCACTGTAAGGTCTCTGCTTATGCAGATGATCTTTTCTCCTTGACAAACCCAACGGTCTCCCTGCCAAACCTACTAAAGGAATTTCGTGTATATCTCGAACCTTAAAATAAATGTCTCCAAATCGGAGGCTATGGGCGTGGCTATCCCCCCCCCCAGCGCATTCTTCCCATTCAGGCGAGTTTCCCCTTCCGATGGACAAACACAGCCCTTAAAAATTTAGGAACACTGATTCCGGCGGACCTGTCACGCGTCTTTGCCCTTAACTTCCCTCCGTTGCTGGCAACGACTCGCTCCCTACTCGACAAATGGCATACAGGACTACACTCCTGGTTTGGCAGATGCAACCTCATAAAGATGTGTATCCTCCCCAAATTTCTGTATTTGGTCCAGGCCCTCCCCATCCAGGTACCTACTCCCTACCTTAAACAAGTTCAGGGGGTATTTACGCGGTTTATTTGGGCACAGAAGAAACCGAGGTTAAGCAGAACCCAAATGTCCCTACCCAGAACGGAGGCCTTGCCGTGCCCGACATCAAACGATACTACCAGGCCGTCCATTTGAGTAGAATAGTAGACTGGAGGCGCAACGCTACAAACAAATTGTGGGTTCAAATTGAACAATCACAGACCACGATCCCTTTGAAAAGCGCACTGTGGTGCTTTAACGCTCTCCCCCCACGTTTGAAATCCCATCCATTGATAGGGACCACGTTAAGGTGTAGCTTCCACGTGACCTTGAAGACACTTCTATCGTCCAGGACTTCCCCGCTTTTCCCGATCCTTGGACACCCAGACTTCTCACCAGGCCTTAGCCCAACGGACTACCCGGGTCTGAGAGCGACGGGACGAGAGCAGGCATCTCAGTTTGTGACGATGGGCCGTTGGCCGTCAATAGTCGAATTGACAGACCCCGCCGGAGTCTTCAGCCTCCCCTTCTGGAATGCGGTGCGGTTGCACCACTTCTTCCACTCTATCCCCGACCCGCAGAAGTTCTCACGACCCATGACGACCTTTGAGGAGTGCTGCTCGGATACCGGGCCCGCGACGAAGACTTTCTCACGATTGTATTCTCTTTTAAATTCCCCCCCTATGCAACCGGACTTGAGATGCTTAGCGAGATGGGAGACGGACCTGAACCGGACTTTTTCGGAAACACAGAAACAACGTATAATCTCCTTAGCAATAAAATCCTCCTCTTGCACTAAAATTCAAGAAACTAACTTTAAACTGTTTGCTAGATGGTACCTCACACCCACCAGATTACACGTGTGCTTCCCGTCCACCACGGACCGCTGTTGGCGGTGCGGGGTGGACGCAGGCTCTCTACTGCACATTTTTTGGTCCTGCCTCAAACTGACGAACTTCTGGTCGGAGGTCCGTCGCATCACACAAAAGTTCACGGAGTACGAGATCCCAGATGACGCTTCCTTTTTCCTCCTGCACCTGTCGACGTTGCCAATTAAATCCTACAAAAAATCATTGGTGTGTCACCTCTTGAATGCAGCTAAGGCGTGCATTCCCCTCTGCTGGAAGCAACAGTGCCCACCAAGTGTTGGTTGCTGGCTGCGGAAGGTAGAGGAAACACGTAAGATGGAAGACCTGATCCTTACTGCACAGCACAAACGGGAGACCTTTACGGAGGTCTGGAGCATCTGGAATATTTTTATTTTCTCAGATGAGGGAGTCTCCTTATTGTTGTCCTAACGCCCCCCCTGACTAGGGGTGCCGTGGCCACTCACCGTCCCCGCCTTGCCTGCATTCCCCCCTTCCTCCACTCTTGCCCGCCTCCCCCCCCCTTTCTTTCTTACGCTTTCCTCTTTCTACACCTGCTATTACTTTAATTTCTCCCTAAATATAGAAATTGAACACGGGGAGGTTCCCACTCGTCGACGGTACCCCCATCGGATTTGAACTGTCACGGGAGGGTCGTTTGATCTTCTTCCGTGTATGCCTCTATAAAATGTCATGTTCTGGGAAAGGTTGATATGTCCTTTAATCCTTCTGCCCTCGTTTATTTTACTTTGTTGTACTTTTTGATGACATGTATTTATCTGTTATATGTTTGGAACTTCTCCACATGTGTTCTTTCAATAAAATTTATATTTGAAAAAAAAAAAAATAGATTCATCCAGACCAGACAGGTTTCATAGCCAACAGATCCACTAGCATGAATACAAGAAGAACGTTTTTAAATATACAAACCCCGACGGAGTCTGAGGGAACGAGAGCCGTACTGTCATTAGACGTGACAAAAGCATTCGACAGTGTAGAATGGGGATATATGTGGAGG
Organism: Rana kukunoris; assembly: GCA_029574335.1. Classification (NCBI taxonomy): domain Eukaryota; kingdom Metazoa; phylum Chordata; class Amphibia; order Anura; family Ranidae; genus Rana; species Rana kukunoris. The sequence continues at coordinate 389,311,595 of CM056052.1, forward strand.
GTGTTGGGAAAGTTCGGATTTGTCCCGAAATTTATTGGCTGGATAAAAATGCTGTTTTATACGATAGTCCCAAGGCCAAAATTAGAATAATGAACTGTCGGAAAATATCCTATTAGAGAGGGGGACGAGACAAGGGTGCACATTGTCGCCCCTGCTCTTCGCCCTGGTGATGGAACCTTTGGCGATTGCCATAAGGTCAAGTTTGGAAATAACTGGATTTCAAAGGAAGACGGTAGAAGAAAGAATTGCGCTTTATGCAGACGATATTCTCCTTTACTTGGGTGACACGGAACAATCATTAGTAAGAGCAATGAGTATAGTAGAGGAGTTCGGTAGCTTCTTGGGGCTAGAGATAAATTGGGGGAAATCAGAGATATTACCGGTAGACGCAATTGGAGAAGCTGGGGTAGTGGGAATGCCACAATTGAAACTGGTGGACTCATTGAAATACTTAGGGATCCAGGTGACCAAAGACCCTAATCAATTTATAGATAAAAACTTAACCCCTCTACTGGCTAAATTTAAACAAAAAATCTATATCTGGAAACGGCTCCCCCTATCAGTGGCTGGTAGATGCAGCCTAATCAAGATGATATGGCAGCCACAACTGTTGTACATAATGCATAACTGCCCGGTTTGGATCTGCAGGAGATGGTTTAACAAAATCGAATCGCTTTTTAGAGATCTAATCTGGAAGGTGGGACAATCCAGGATTGGACTCTGTACACTGCAGCTCCCGGTATTGGAAGGGGGCCTGGCGATTCCCCACCCTGAGAGCTATTATCTTTCGGCACAATTGCAACACCTAAGGGGATGTAGTATACCCGGGGGGGGGGGGGGGGCACCCCTAATATGAGAATCATGTTGAACGGTGCTCCACATGACTCTGTCATTGAAGTACTAGAAGCAGACTCCTTTAAATATAAGACTCCAACAATAAAAATGATAATTAAAATATGGAAAAAGGTTAAAAAAACTGATGGGATACACTGGATGTACCGAGTATACCCCCTTTGTGGAATAATCCTAACCTACAGGAAATTTTTCAGATAGGAAAGGGGGGGGGGATGGGAAAAGTGTGGTATAAAAAGGTTGAGCCAACTGTATAAGGGTAATATCTACAGGAAGTTTCAGGACTTGAGGGAAGAATTTAATATCCCCCAACACTCATTTTTTACCCATCTGCAGGTAGGACACGCCCTTGAGGTTCAATTTAGGACACAAGCCCTGGAGTGGAACAAAATGCCCCTACTTTATAACCTAGTTAAACAAGGCCCAATCAAGGGTCTCATATCTGAAATATATGTACAGATATCTAAAAAGATCAATACCGGTCTCTGCACCTTCTTAAAGTAAGAGAGAGATGGGAAGAAGATATAGGGGAAATAAAGCAGGATCAGTGGAAGAGAATACTAGAATTAGGATCAAAGGTCTCAGTTTCACCCCCTCAGAAAATCTCTCACCTGATGCTGTTAAATAGAGCCCATTACACACCTAAACGTCTGTACAAGTTTGGTAAAAGTTCAGATGATAACTGCCCCAGATGCCAGAGGTCTGGAGACCTAGTGCACATGGTGTGGCGATGTCCAAAGCTGTTCCGCTATTGGGAGGGTGTGCTTAACACTGAGGGATATATTCGGAGTACCGTTGGAGATGGAGGCCACACTGTGTGTACTGGGTTACAGGAAGGAAAGGGAGGAGAAAAGAAGTACTATACTTGCATTACTGAGATGCTTGTTCCAAGCCAGAAAACTAATAGAAAACTAACGAGATGGCAGGCAACAATGCCACCTACAGTAAGTGAATGGGTCAAGGTAACAAATGAATCAATATGCAAAGAAAGAGCAGTCTATATAAAAATAGGTAATCTGAAGGAGTACGAGGAAATATGGAAACCATGGCTAGGAAAAAAGAGTCCCTCATACTAGGGGGGAAGAGAATAACTAAATATAATATTAGATTGAAAACTCATACATGACATGGCTTGATGGTGTTATAATGGTAGATGTGGGGCTTGGATGGGGGAACGGAGACAACCGGAAGTTGAAAAAGAACTAGGAGGCCAGTAGGGAGGTAGACAGATAGAATGACATCAAGAAGGGAAGAACAGGAAGGAGGGAGGATTCATAACGAGCACAAATTATATTATCATATAGAACCCCTAACTCGGTTGTCTCCTTAACTCTGTTAAGTCCCATCACCTGCCCTCCAGAACACCATTTTAAGGAATTTTTACTCTGTGTATTTGCTGTAAAAGTATGATATAAATAAGGAACAATCCTTTCTTGTTTTTAACCCCTTCAATACCGGGCCATAGGGGATTTACGTCTTGAACAACCCCTTGCCGATGAGACTGGACGTCACAGGACGTCCTGTCTTCACGGCGTTCTGTCGCTCCTCTTGTGTTTATAGCGCAAAAAATAAAAACCGCAAAGATGATCAAATACCACCAAAAGAAAGCTCAATTTGTGTGGGGAAAAAAACATAACTATTTAGTTTGGGTACAGTGTTGCATGACCGCGCAATTGTCATTCAAAGTGCAACAGTGCTGAAAACTAAAAATTGGTCTGGGCAGGAAGGGGGTGAAAATGCCCTGTATGGAAGGGGTTTTAAGGAGTAATTTAATATTTGTATGCAACAAAATAGAAAATAATAAAGAATGAAATTTAAAAAAAAAAGAAAATATATGTTTATAAATATATTTTCCAGATATTTTTGAACATATAAAAAATGCATTTAAACATATATCTTTAAATATACTTGTAAATGCATTCCAAAAATATAATTTTAATGTATTTTCCAAGGATATATATTAGAAAATATATTTTTAAAATATGTTTTTCTGAAAATATTTAATGTAATATAAAAGACATTTCAACATATTTTTCTTTTCTGATATTTTTGTTATATCAGAATATATTTTTTGTAAAAAAAAAAAAATCTATGACATAGATAACATTCTGAATACATTTATAAGAGACCCACTCCCATTTTAAAATGGTTTGTTTTACTCTTAAAATAGAAACCAAAAGATAAAAAAATATATGTTATTTGAATAAGATTTTAAGCATATAATCCATTTAATACAAAGCAGATAACCCCCTCGCATCCACTTTACATTCCCAAATTATTATTTTTTTTGAACAAGTCATTCTGAATTGAGAACGCTTATCGGCTGACTAGCAAAATGTCTTAAAATCCAGTTAGCTTGATTTATTGATTGACCTGAATGAATGAGAACCTTCACAGACATCCACCTCCACAGTTTAAGGATCTTGTCTGCTTACAGAGTACCGAGAGAAACTCTGGATATAAATCTTCAATGTTCTGTTTAATCCATGAATTAGTAGTTACACTATTAACAAACTCGCTCATCAGTGTCTTTATGGATCTTGCTTTGTGCACTGGTGTGCAGTCCACAAACTGTTGGCACAAAGTTGGGGGCATGAATTTTTCCCAAAATCTCTTCGTATGCCGACGCTTTAAGAGTTTCCTTCAGTGGAACTAAGGGTCCAAGCCCAAGCGCTGAAAAATAATCCCACACCATAATCCCCCTCCACCAAATGATTTGGACCAGTGCACAAAGCAAGGTCCATAAAGACATGGATGAGTGAGTTTGGGGTGGAGGAACTTGACTGTCCTGACCTCAACCTGATAGAACACCTTTGAGATGAATTTGTGTGATGACTGCGAGCCAGGCCTTCTCATTCTACATCAGTTCCTGACCTCACAAATGCACTTCTGGAAGAATGGTCACATATTCCCATAGGACAGCCTTCTCAGAGGAGTTGAAGCTGTTATAGACTGGGATGCCATTAAAGTTCATGTGCGTGTAAAGGCAGGTGTCCCAATACTTTAAACAATATAGTATACATACTGTATATTCTTTTTAGACTAATTCCAGTCCATTGTTTGGACTTGGTACCTGCCAGAGGGTAATTTCAGCAGCCAATTAAAAGGAATTGGGATATTAACGTTCTCTCCAGCACAAAATTAAAACTCAGCAGCTACACATAGGGGGTTATTTACTAAAGGCAAATCCACTTTGCACTACAAGTGCAAATTACAAGTGCAAAGTGCACAAAGCGCACTTGGTAGTGCAGTCGCTGTACATCCGAGGGGGGCATGCAAGGAAGATAAAAAAAACAGCATTTTAGCTTTCACATGCTCCCTCCCTGGTGTGAGTTGATGGCACCGGGGAAAACTCACAAAACCACCCTTGTTGTCCATTCAGGGGGGTCTGCAGCATAGCAGGCTGCATACTGTCCTGGTTACCAACCTAGTTTACCTGCCTCGGCAGACATGTACCCCTCTCCCATCTGCACGGTAGTCAGGGATGATGATGCCTCTGCTCCAGCCATGCAGTACTCCCTTCAAAATATTTAGGGAAGCCAGAGGCCATGATCCATCTTTGACCTTCACAATACTTAACCTGTAGCAGTGGCATCTCCAGCTTTCAAATTTAGGGGGGCACAGGGACAAAAGTAGGGGGGGCAACTATAAAAAGAAAATTATATATATCCTGGGGCCCTTTACTATGATCCCACAACAAGCCCTTTCACATGTTCTGCAGTGAGCTCCCTTCCTACTATACTGGGGCCCCCCAGGGTGGCAGAAAACAAGAGATATATGTCACCAGCACACCAAGAAAATATAAGGGTCAAAAGCATAACTCTCAGGGTTGCAAAGGTTGTCTTGCCATCGGGCCCTGGTGTTCTTCCACTGTGGGGTTCCCCAGTTGTCCTGTCCCTGTTATTGACAGTGCTGGTCTGGAATCTGTCTCCTTGGCAGAGGTGGAAGTCTTTTAGGACCTAGTGCTGGTGACATTATGGATGCATGCAAGGGAAGGCCGGCACTATTGGTTATAGAGAGCCAAGCCCCCCAGCTGGTCACCGAGCAGCATAAATGCTGTATAACCTTCTCTGTTAACATGCTCATCTGGATATGATCCAGGTGATGCTCCCAGTCAGATCTAATAAACACAGTATTTATTAGCATCAAGAGTACAACCACATATATACAATCAACCGTATGTTCCGCAGCCATGTGCCTGTAAAGTGTGGGCTTTGATCAATAAAATCACTGATATTTAACCACATGCCGACCGCCCACCGCAGTTATACGGCGGGACGGTGGCACTGCTGGGCGAGAGCACGTAGCTCTACGTCCTACCTTTAGCGGCCACTAGGGGGCCCGCGCCCGTCCCCCGAGTCCCGCGCGCGTGCGTGCCTGGCGCGATCGCTGCCGGGCACGCGCGCTCGTTCGTAACACAACGGGGAACGAGAGCTATGTGTGTAAACACAAAGCTCTCGTTCCTGTCAGCGGGGGAAACGCTGATCTTCTGTTCATACAATGTATGAACAGAAGATCAGTGATTTCCCCTAGTGAGTCAACCCCCCTTATGCAGTTAGAACACACCTGGAACACACTTAACCCCTTCCCTGCCCCCTAGTGTTAACCCCTCCACTGCCAATGGCATTTTTATAGTAATCCAATGCATTTTTATAGCATTGATCGCTAAAAAAACGCTGATCGCCGCCATTACTAGTAAAAAAAAAAATATTAATAAAAATGCCATAAAACTACCCCCTTTTTTGTAAACGCTATACATTTTGCGCAAACTAATCAATAAACACTAATTGTGTTTTTGTTTTTTTACGAAAAATATGTAGAAAAATACGTATCGGCCTAAACTGAGGAAAAACAATGTTTTTTTATATATTTTTTGGGGATATTATAGCAAAAAAGTTAAAAATATTGCATTTCTTTTCAAAATAGTCGCTCTATTTTTGTTTATAGCGCAAACAAAAACCGCGGAAATGATCAAATACCACCAAAAGAAAGCTCTATTTGTGGTAAAAAAAGGACGCCAATTTTGTTTGAGAGCCACATCGCACGACCGCACAATTGTCATTTAAAGCGACAAATCACAAAAAAAGGGATTTTTAAATACAGCTTACCTGTAAAATCCTTTTCTTTCTCGTACATCACGGGACACAGAGCGGCATATTCATTACTATATGGGTTATATGGAGTACCTTCAGGTGTGGACACTGGCAATCTCAAACAAACAGGAAGTCCCTCCCTATATAACGCCCTCCCCTAGAGGGAGTCCCTCAGTTTTGTAGCAAGCAGTATGCCTCCCAAAATGTTCCCAAAAAGAGGGGTGGGAGCTCTGTGTCCCGTGATGTACTCCAAGAAAAGGATTTTACAGGTAAGCTGTATTTAAAAATCCCTTTTTCTTTCTCGTACATCACGGGACACAGAGCGGCATATTCATTACTATATGGGATGTCCGAAAGCAATGCTTTAATGAGGGGAGGGAGACATCTTCCAAAGAAGGATTTAATTTAGAGGTATACTCAAATACTAGTAAATCCAACTTAAACGAGAAATGTAAATCTCAAATCAAATCAAGGGAGCCCCCTCAGATCCTGAGGAGCTTGAATCGCGGCCTGTAGTACTGACTGCCCAAGGCTGTATCCGCATTCCTTCTTACATCCATTTGATAAAAATTTTGTAAACATGTGGACTGACGACCACGTTGCTGCCTTGCATATTCGAGCCATAGAGATCTGATGATGATGTGCTGCCCAGGAGGTGCCCATGGCCCTGGTAGAGTGGGCCTTTGCCGACAAAGGAGGAGGCAACCTCCTCAAACCGCAGGCCTGAACGATTAATTGTTTAATCCATCTTGCGATGGTGGATCAAGCAGCTGCCTGACCCATCTTGGGCCCTTCCGGTAAAACGAACACCACATCTGTTTTCCGAACTTTCTCTGTAGCTTTAAGATAGGCCTTTATGGCCCTGACAATATCCAACGTATGCAGCAACCCCTCCTTTCTAGAGGTGGGTTTTGGAAGAATGATGGAAGTACCACATCCTGGTTCAGGTGGAAACTGGATATAACCTTTGGTAGAAAGGAAGAATGAGGACGGAACCCCGCCCTATCCTTATGTAAAATGAGATATGGTTCCTTACAAGATAAGGCTGCCAATTCCGATACTCTCCTGGCCGAAACTATGGTGATCAGAAATACCGACTTTCTAGTCAGTAAAACCAAAGGTACCTCAGCCAACGGCTCAAGGGGTTGTTTCTGTAGAGTTGACAGAACAAGATTTAAGTCCCATGGACAAAGTGGTGATTTGACCGGAGGATTAACACGTAAGACTCCCTGTACGAAGATCTTAACCAGCGAGTGGGCGGCCAGCGGCCTCTGAAACCACACTGACAAGGCTGAAATCTGTCCCTAGATCGTGCTTAATGCCAGGCCTTTATCCACTCCTAGCTGGAGGAAACGTAATACTCTATCAATGGTATACTTGCGGGAAACCCATCTCTTAGCCTCACACCAGCCTACGTAGGCCCTCCAAACCCTGTAACAGAATTACCCTGGAGGCCGGCTTTCTAGCCTCAATGAGGGTAGGGATTACCTGCCTAGACAGACCTCTACCCCTGAGAATCAGGGATTCAGCCGCCAGGCCGTCAAATTTAGACGCCGTAATGCAGGGTGGAGGATCGGGCCTTGTGAGAGTAGGTCTGGCCCTAGAGGAAGAGTCCAAGGGCCTCCCGCTGCCAATTTCAGGACTAGTGAGTACCATGCCCTCCGGTACCAAGCTGGGGCTAACAGGATAACCAGCCTGTGCTATGATCCTGCGCCGCAGGCGGGGTAGTAACTGCAGTGGGGGAAATGCATATAGAAGTTATGATTGATGCCAAGGGCAAACCAACACATCGGTTCCGCAGGCCATAGGGTCCCTCGTTCGAGACATGAACCTGTCTAGCTTCTTGTTGAATCCTGATGCCATGACCTCCACACGTCTGGCACTCCCCACTTCTGGCAGATTGTCTGAAAAAACTTGTGGATGCAGAGACCACTCCCCCGGCGACAGGGTTTGGCGACTTAGGAAGTACGCCTGCAGGTTGTCCACCTCGGGAATGAATGTCGCCGATATGCAGGGTACATAAACCTCTGCCCACCGAAAAACCAAGCTCCTCTCACTCTGAGTGGCTTGACTCTTGGTTCCCCCTTGGTGGTTCACCTATATGCCACCGCTGTGGCCTTGTCTGAATGACTTCTCACCGAGGACCCCTGTAATCTGGATATCTATGCCAGGAGGGCTAGCTGAGCCGCTCAGAACTCCCAGACCTTGATGGGCAGCTGCCTCTCCGCCTCTGCCCAAGTTCCTTGGCGAGTGAACTTGTTCAAGACCGCTCTCCAGCCTTCCAGACCACTGGGCAGAACCAAGCTGCTAGAATTGCTGCCTGTAGGACACGAGTGTGGAAGCGTGTGGTATTGCCTCGAACATGGCCATCGCATACATAGGCGAATAGTTGGCTCTTTTTTGCTTAGAACCAACTGAATCAATCTTTTGATAGCCTCGACCTTTACCAGGGGCAGGAACATCCATCTTCTGTTCTGTGTCTAATCTCGTGCCGAGATATTCCAACTGCTTTGTAGGTTGAAATGCTGATCTTTCCCCGGTTTAGGACTAAGCCGAACCTCTCAAGGTACTGAACCATGAGGGCTACTACGCATTCCACCAAGGAAGCGAGTGATCTTATGATTAAGAGGTCGTCCAGGTATGCTAGGACCGAGATCCCTTGGATCCTTTGGACTGACTAGAATAGGAGCTAGGACCTTCGTGAATACCCGGGGGCCGTAGCCAGCCCGAAGGAGGGCGCCACAAATTGGAAGTGACGCTGTATCACTGCGAAGCGTAAAAACAAAAATATTTGATGTGGCTGAAAGACCTGGTACATGAAGGTAACCATCCTTTATGTCTATAGAAGCCCGATCCTTCTGGAGTGTGGCGGCTGCTGGCCAAACGGATTCTATCCGGAAAGAGCGAACCCTTAGGTAAGCATTTAAACCTTTTAGGTCCAAAATTGGTCTGACATTGCCGATGAGCCTTGGTATGACAAACAGATTGGAATAGAAACCTAGCCCCTGTTCTTGGGCTGGTACCTCTACCATTATGCCCTGGTAAAGCAGGTGATCCAATGCTGCCCGCATTGAGGCCTTCCTTGTGGAGGAAATTTTAGAAATTCTAATCTGTAGCCTGCGGCCACAGATGATCGGACCCCCTCTGTCGGGGACCGATCCCCAGAGGCCTGTCCTTGCGAACCATTGTTAAAAGTTTGATCGCGCAGGAGGACCGTACTGCCTGAAATTTGAGGGCCCTGGAACCGGGGGAGCTGCCCTTTTAAACGCAGGACCCCGGAACTTCCTTTGACTGGTAAAAGGGTACTTTTGCCACTTGAAACAGTCTGAATGTATTTATCCAGATCTTTCCATGGAAGGGCAAACCTGCCAGCAGTCTTTTACATGGGGCTCGGACGCCCAGTTCTTCAACCATAAGAGCCTTCTCATATGCACTAAAAATAGTGACAACGAGACGCCTGCTGGATGGAGTCTTTTTATAGCCTCTACCGCAAAGCACAGAGCTCTGGGAATATCCAATAATTCCTCTGCCTATTGGGCAGGGATGTCTAAGCATCTGTTTTGTCTGGTTCCTTAATGCCTGAAAAAAAACTCCAATTGCAGCCACTGCTGGCTGTAGCCAGGGATGCTGGAAAAAGTGTCTCTAAACGTTTATCGACTGGGACCTTAAACATTTGTATGTTTCCCCTTAGGCCAGTTAATGATTTATTCACCCATGAGATGGCTGCGTCCACCGTTGGGAGCGCCCCCTTTCTTTAGAAAAATGTCTTTTCCATAGGATAAATAACAGAAAACCTTCCAGGTGGTCTCCCATCCAGGTACTAACCAGGCCCTACCCTGCTTAGCCTCCGAGATCAGACGAGATCGGGCGCTTTCCGGGAGATGCGGCCTCAAGGACCTCACGGGTAGTTGAAAAGCAGTGCCCGAACCGGGACCTGAACCCTGGACCCTCAGATCAAAAGTCCGATGCTCTACCAACTGAGCCATCCGGGCCCCTTTTAAAGAGCACTTGGTCAGGGGAAAGAGTGCCTGCAAGCACAAATATTTCCTGGCAGACGTGCATAAAGACTACCCTCTCGTCAGCTTTAGGCGGCAAAAAAAATTCTGTCCGGTCGTCCCAATCCTGGAAAAACCAATTCCTCTAACAGAGGATGGACCAGAAAAGCTGCGTTGCTTAAAGGCGCTTTTAAAAGAACCCAAAGAGGATACCGCAGGAACCTGAGGCTCTGGAAATGGCAAACTGAATGCCAAGCGGACCATGTCTGTCAAAGACTGGACCCACAGACTCTCCGCCTGGGAGGCTGAAAACGATTCTTCAGTGGTAGATCCTCTAGGTTCCGTCCCTTTTGGCGATGGGGATCTAGTCCGCTTCTTGCCAGAAAAAGAGCCAGCGATCATAGCTGTTAACCTCTTTTCTCTAGCCCCCCTAGGGTGACGGCTAGCATCTCCTCTGTGATAACACAGGGTTGGGCCGACCTGGGCCAGCCTCAGCACCAGACCCCCTTAATGGCTTATCCAGGGTGACCCCTATAGGAATAACCTGTGGGGAAAGTATTGGCATATTATCAGAACCAGAGGAGGAACCCCTTTGTCTTTGCCTTTTCTCTTTATTTTTATTTATTTTTTATTTTTTCGTGTTTTGATCCTGAACCCTTGGAAGCCATAATACAAAACCAAAGGACTCCGCTTACAACAACAGACTGTTATAGCCAGGAGTACAAAAAAAATAAGGTTTTAGGGGACAATAGTATCACTAATGCCCCAAAAACGGTGGGGCTCAGTACGTTTTCTTTTATATATTATTCACCACATACAGCCCCACCCCCAACATGTTTGCCAGCATTCAACCTGTTGCCAGGGGGATTTTGGCTTAACAAAAAGTATTGGAGCTGACTCCGGCATGTAGTACCCCTTCTCGCCACCGGGAGTCACTGTGCTGCCAGCTCTACGTCCTCTCTCTCCAGCTCAGCTCTGAACTGAGCTAAGAACGCGCCTGCTGTGTATAACAGCAATTAAAGGCACGCCCACTCTACACTGCAGTCACACTCCCCGAGGCACTGAGGCTCCTTGGACAGATCCGGTTAGCCCGCCCTTAATCCCAAGGATGTGGAGCAAAGCTATTCCGTGACCAACACCTAAGACACTGGCGAAAAAACTGAGGGACTCCCTCTAGGGGAGGGGGTTATATAGGGAGGGACTTCCTGTTTGTTTGAGATTGCCAGTGTCCACACCTGAAGGTACTCCATATAACCCATATAGTAATGAATATGCCGCTCTGTGTCCCGTGATGTACGAGAAAGAAAGTGCTCTGGTCTTTGACCAGCAATACGGTCCGGGGGTTAAGTGGTTAACACTAGGATTTGACTAGGAGCATCACCTGCCAAATCAGCGGAAATTGCCACCAATGGCACCATCCGAATGGGTGCAATGCCACATTTGGGGGGATTCCCCATCCAACTATAATGTGTAGATGGTGGAATTGGATATATATATATTTTTTTTTTTATAATTGTTGAATGAAAAAAGGTGATCATTGTATGGGCTGCCTAAGAGCTAACACCAGTCATAGACAGTTTAAATCTCAGCTGATCCAGCAGGAACTGGCTGAGATTTGAACCAATAATGAGCAGATTCTCTTATGATTATCACTAATGGTTGCTATAGCCACTAGTGATAATCACTGTTTGTCGGGAGAATACAATTGCTGAACAGGAGGGATATTCCCCTGTCAGCACTATCGGTGTTGATGGGGGACTCATGCACGTTTCTTTCCTGCAATCTGTGAATGCAGGAAAGAAATTTGCACCGTATAATACCTGCCTTACTGAAAGTGAAAGTAAATTGTGAGTGTCTTGAAAGAACAGGAGAGGGGGGGGGAGGGAGATAGATGGGGGCGAGAAGAGATGGAGATAATGCAGTTCAGTGATTAGTGTATTGCAATCTGCAGTGCACAAACTTACCCACTATCCAGACTAGAATCTCAGGCATCATTCACACACAGCCAGGGATGCTGCTGATGTTCATATTTCCCGCCCAAACATCCCCTCTCTTCAGATACAGCACACCGGGATTGTGTGGGCAGGACTGAAAAAAGGAGGAGCTGTATTCCTCCCTGCTCGTATATGAGGAGAGTAATGGGCTGTAAAAGAGTGTCATAGACTGACACTCGGCTCAGCTTGCAGTCACCACTCTCAAAATTTACAGGCTGGTCCTCCTGTTCTCAGGACGGGAAAAATCAGTCTGTTTTTTTCAGTAACTGAGATGAAGGCTTCCCCCCCCCCCCCCCACAGTGCTCATGGGGTCCTTTTCTGCAACTTGCTCTTCTCCGTGTTAATGAGGATGCAGTGGAAGAAGCAGATCGGGCAGCTGTGGTTGTGTGGGCGCTCGCATTATGCAGTGTCAGCGAGCAAAGGGAGGGTGGACACACTCTCCCTCTCAGGAGAGACTGTTACTCCAGTGGCGGCACGGGAAAATACAAAAAATGCAAAAATAAAATTAAAAATGATTGGGGGGGGGGGGGGGGCACAGCATAATGTTGGGTAGCCAGGGTAGGGTAGCCATTGTCCTGTAGGCTATGGCTGCTTCACCTTATATTAATTAGCAGAAAATATTGAATGCTGAATGCTGAATGTAAGGGATTTCATCTTCTGCTGAATGAAGGCTCAGTAGCAAACAAGAAAACACAAGCCTTTGCTGTATATATGCAAAAGACAAAAAAAGACAAAAAAAAAAAACCTTGGTAAGTTCTCAGCAACCAGAGATTCTTATCTCTAAGACATTTACTCACCTGCTGTCTATGAACATTAAATGCATTAAGACAACCTATTGTAGATTGTCTTGTACAAGGTAAAGGTCAGGTAAAGGCCTCCCAATTCATACAGCCACATATACAAATAAGGGCTAAACTTCAAGCATTACAACTATTAGGTTCAGTTTCCACTAGTGCGACATGCCCTGGGACCCTGGACAATTCACGGCCCATTGATTTCAATGGCATTTGTCTATGCAACTCAAAGTTGCAATGACCTAGAAAAAGTTCCCAGCACTATCCTGATGCGACCTCCGATGCAACCCCAAAACAAAGGCTATAAAGTTGGAACCAAACTGCACTCCAAAGTCGCAACAGCGGCAACATAGCCTCAGAGAGTCCATAAATGATATCACATATGAGGCATTAACTACAAAAGGTAGCAACATAATATAACTCAAATAACACAAACATAAGCTCCAATGTTGTGTATTTAAATACATAGACCGCTCTCCCCCCAGGTACCTTGTACCAACCGGGGGACCCAAGTGTGCTCCCCAACCTATGCCGCTGGCATCGGTCGTGACAGTCCTGGATATCAGTAGAATCCACTCGAGACCCTGTGACAAGTTTGTCCCCTTTCTCCAACACCAGAGGGATCGTTTGACCTGATCAGGGAATCCAAAGACCACTGAATGTGGTCCCAGACCCTCAGAATAAACCGCTGTAGAGGGCAAAAATGTAGCCCCACCCACTTTACTGCTGGGAGCATGGATGTCAGTAAGCCCAAGTCTGACATAGCCTTCCTTACCGAAACCTGACCGCTGCCCTGCAGAAGCGACATAGCTTTGTATACCTTCAGGACCTTCTCTGGGGGAAGGAAGACCCTTTGAATTGTTAAATCCAACACAGCCTAGGAAGGCGACTTTGGGACAGAACCAAGATGGACTTCTCTAGGTTTAAGAGCCATCCTACATTTTCCAGGATGTCTCTTGCTACCTGAAGATCCTAGGACAACTGCTCCGGAGAAGGGGCAAACAGAAGAAGGATGTCTAGGAGTCACAGGAACACCAGGACTTCCACCATCACCTTGGTGAAGATGCGGGGGGAAGATGATAGGCCAAACAGGAGAGCTCTAAACTGCAGATGAAGTACCCCTTCCCCGGTTTTTACCGCTAGCCTTAGGAACTTTTGATGGTCCTCTGCTGTAGGGATGTGTAGATATGCATCCTTTCGATCGATCGATGCCATGAAGCAGTTCAGTGGAAGAAGCTCTAAGTACATCGAGTCCATTCGGAAACTCCTGTAGGTGACCGAAACATTCAGAGGCTTCAGATTCAGGATGAGCCTGAATTTTCCCAGCTTGCAGACCACAAACATGTGGGAATAAAGGCCTCTGCCTGTCTCTGGAGTTGGGACCCGTACTACCACCTCCTGTTTTTCCAACTTCTGTAGGGAGGAAAGAAGAGCCAAAGACTTTTCTACACACCTTGGTAGGTCGGTGACCAAGAGTCTGAGTGGGGGAGGATTTGAAAACTCCAACTGATATCCTATTCTGATGATCCCCAATATGAACTGATTGGTGGTGATCATTCATTTCCCACTGTGGGAGGAAGGCCTCCAACCTTCCTCCCACCGTGACTCGGTCACTGGGTCTTTTTGGGCTGTTCAGGAGGGCAGTAAATTGCCCCCCCCAACCTTCTCCCTTCTATCCCCAAACCTTTTTTTGGTGATCAGTTTTAGGGGCTTCCGACTTCCTTTGAGGTCAAAACCTCTTTTTAGACTGTTCCCCATATTTCTTTTTAATGGGAAAAGCCTTTTTCTTGTCCGCCGCCTGATCCGAGACAGCCTCCAAACCAGGTTTAAACAGTACCTCTCAGAGGAGATTAATTCCACAGAGCTTTACCTTGGTTGCAGTGCCCCCCTGCCATGTTTTAAGCCACAAGGCTCTCCTTGCTGAATTGGTCAGGGCAGCGGATCATGCAGACATGCGTACAGATTCCCACTGAAGCATCCGCAAGATAGGCCACTCCTTTGAGCAGCATGTAAAAAGAAGAAAGGATAGTGTCTTTCTCTGTACCCACTTCAATATGTGCCAGTAAGCCAGTACTCCATATTACGGGCCACCACAGTGGCCACCATGGCCGGCTTAAGATTCCCCTGTGAGGAGTCCCAGGACTTTTTTAGCAGTGAATCTATCCTCTTATCCATGTCTCAGAAGGCCAGGTCCCTATACCTGGAAACCTGAGAAAAGGCAGCATCTAATTTAGGGGACTTTCTCCAGACTAGAGCCTCCTCTTCTGCAAAGGGAAACCTTCTTTTCAACGCCTTTGCAGAAGAGAATCTTTACATGCTCTCTTTATGGCCTAGATCAGGACATCAGGGACCGGCAGACCCTCTTTTTCAGTTCCCCTAAAGCCCTGTACATCTGATCGTTTGACAAGTCCTTTCCTCCTGAATTCCTCAAGTGGCGTGGATTCCTCCTAAGAGCTCCTCAACTTCCTCAAGGGAAAGCTTATACCAAGAGGTTTTATAGGACTCCGTCTGACCCCTCTCCATCTGATTCTCCCTGAGAATCTTCATTGGCGTGGTCAACCTCTTCCTCAATCTCCTCTGTGGAGCCCCCGGCTTCTCACCACTACTAGGGAGAACCTCTGATAGGCTAGGTGTAACACTCGGCTGCGCTGTTGAAAGGCTGCCCTGGGGCTGGGGTAACTGAAAATTTGAAAAAAAAGTGACTGAAAAGAATGAAAGGTGCTCGGAAGCTCTTTGACCGACGCCACCAGGTCCACACCCTGCTCTGCCACTTGCTCCCTTACTAGCCCTCAATATACTCTCTGCTGAGTGCCTTGGCCCAGGACTCCCCCATTGCTTTACACAAAGGGCATTTCTTCCTAGACCCATGAGGCGATTTACTTGCGGCTTTCTGAAAAACAGAACAATGGAGAGATCTGCATTAACTAGGACCTCCACATGCTTCCTCTTCACCCAAGCGAAGCTGAAGTGTGTGCAAAATGCAGCTGTACCCGGTACTACAGGCTCCCTAGCCGACCAAACTGCATCACAGTGAGAGAGAGAGAGCGAGAGAGAGGGAGAGAGAGAGACAGAATGCCATCTCCACCCCTCCCAGGTAACAAACAGCCTCAGCCTCCCCAGCTGCTCAGCTCGGTTTCTCAGCGATGTCTTCCTTCCGGAGGAAACACCATAACTGAGGGCCGGCAGGAGGATGAGGCTTAAATCGTGTAAGGGAAGGCAGAGTTTCCTGTGAGGGGAGGGGCCGGGATCTGTTTAATGTGGTTGTCCTGAAAGACGGACTAGGGAAAAATATGGAACACTTCACAAATTTGCATGTCATCCTTGCGCAGGAGTCATGCAAATCTCTGTATCGTTCCAATTTTAGTATCTGTGCTGCCAAAGCAAGCACCCTGTATCTCCATGTTTGAAAGCATTTGGCCGCCCTCAGGTTATCCTTCAGATACCCTAGCTAGGGCTTCACTTCCTGGCATCTGGGTGTACCAAAATTGGTGTGTGTATAGAGCTTGGCCAGACAGGAAATATCCATTTAGCCAGGTGTCTTGTGATATGCCAAGTGTGGGAGTTAAGTGAGCTAGAGATCCCAAAGAAAGTTTGTTGGTGTTAATTACGCAAACTCCAAGACATTTCCCTTGTCAAAAGGATGTGACAACAGTGGGTTACTGGGTTCTCTGTCACTCTGAAAAGACACATAAGTCAACCAATTGTATCCTCTGGAATTTGAGTTTTTGGAGGGAGAAAATGTAGACTCAGTGGGTATAAAAAACCGTCAAGTCAGTTTGACTGGTGATTAGTGTATGGTGTCCTGATGAAGACCAGCCAGGTGAAGTAATCTCTCTTCCTCTTCTCTTTTATTTTCCTCATAGATTCATTTAATTAGAACTTGTCATTACTCACTGCTGTGTCCATTGAAGCCATATTACTTTTTGCATAATTGAGTAACTTGGTTATCATCTTGGTTTTAACCACTTTACCCCCAGACCATTTGTCAGCCTAAAGACCAGAAGTGTTTTTACAATTTGGCACCGCGCTGCTTTAACTAGTAATTGCGCGGTCATACAATGTGTCATTTGTGTCCTTTTACCACAAATAGAGCTTTCCTTTGATGGTATTTGATTGCCTCTGATTTTTTTTTTTGCGATATAAACGGTATAAAAAAGGGATTTTTAAATACAGCTTACCTGTAAAATCCTTTTCTTGGAGTACATCACGGGACACAGAGCGGCATATTCATTACTATATGGGTTATATGGAGTACCTTCAGGTGTGGACACTGGCAATCTCAAACAAACAGGAAGTCCCTCCCTATATAACGCCCTCCCCTAGAGGGAGTCCCTCAGTTTTGTAGCAAGCAGTATGCCTCCCAAAATGTTCCCAAAAAGAGGGGTGGGAGCTCTGTGTCCCGTGATGTACTCCAAGAAAAGGATTTTACAGGTAAGCTGTATTTAAAAATCCCTTTTTCTTTCTCGTACATCACGGGACACAGAGCGGCATATTCATTACTATATGGGATGTCCGAAAGCAATGCTTTAATGAGGGGAGGGAGACATCTTCCAAAGAAGGATTTAATTTAGAGGTATACTCAAATACTAGTAAATCCAACTTAAACGAGAAATGTAAATCTCAAATCAAATCAAGGGAGCCCCCTCAGATCCTGAGGAGCTTGAATCGCGGCCTGTAGTACTGACTGCCCAAGGCTGTATCCGCATTCCTTCTTACATCCATTTGATAAAAATTTTGTAAACATGTGGACTGACGACCACGTTGCTGCCTTGCATATTCGAGCCATAGAGATCTGATGATGATGTGCTGCCCAGGAGGTGCCCATGGCCCTGGTAGAGTGGGCCTTTGCCGACAAAGGAGGAGGCAACCTCCTCAAACCGCAGGCCTGAACGATTAATTGTTTAATCCATCTTGCGATGGTGGATCAAGCAGCTGCCTGACCCATCTTGGGCCCTTCCGGTAAAACGAACACCACATCTGTTTTCCGAACTTTCTCTGTAGCTTTAAGATAGGCCTTTATGGCCCTGACAATATCCAACGTATGCAGCAACCCCTCCTTTCTAGAGGTGGGTTTTGGAAGAATGATGGAAGTACCACATCCTGGTTCAGGTGGAAACTGGATATAACCTTTGGTAGAAAGGAAGAATGAGGACGGAACCCCGCCCTATCCTTATGTAAAATGAGATATGGTTCCTTACAAGATAAGGCTGCCAATTCCGATACTCTCCTGGCCGAAACTATGGTGATCAGAAATACCGACTTTCTAGTCAGTAAAACCAAAGGTACCTCAGCCAACGGCTCAAGGGGTTGTTTCTGTAGAGTTGACAGAACAAGATTTAAGTCCCATGGACAAAGTGGTGATTTGACCGGAGGATTAACACGTAAGACTCCCTGTACGAAGATCTTAACCAGCGAGTGGGCGGCCAGCGGCCTCTGAAACCACACTGATAAGGCTGAAATCTGTCCCTAGATCGTGCTTAATGCCAGGCCTTTATCCACTCCTAGCTGGAGGAAACGTAATACTCTATCAATGGTATACTTGCGGGAAACCCATCTCTTAGCCTCACACCAGCCTACGTAGGCCCTCCAAACCCTGTAACAGAATTACCCTGGAGGCCGGCTTTCTAGCCTCAATGAGGGTAGGGATTACCTGCCTAGACAGACCTCTACCCCTGAGAATCAGGGATTCAGCCGCCAGGCCGTCAAATTTAGACGCCGTAATGCAGGGTGGAGGATCGGGCCTTGTGAGAGTAGGTCTGGCCCTAGAGGAAGAGTCCAAGGGCCTCCCGCTGCCAATTTCAGGACTAGTGAGTACCATGCCCTCCGGTACCAAGCTGGGGCTAACAGGATAACCAGCCTGTGCTATGATCCTGCGCCGCAGGCGGGGTAGTAACTGCAGTGGGGGAAATGCATATAGAAGTTATGATTGATGCCAAGGGCAAACCAACACATCGGTTCCGCAGGCCATAGGGTCCCTCGTTCGAGACATGAACCTGTCTAGCTTCTTGTTGAATCCTGATGCCATGACCTCCACACGTCTGGCACTCCCCACTTCTGGCAGATTGTCTGAAAAAACTTGTGGATGCAGAGACCACTCCCCCGGCGACAGGGTTTGGCGACTTAGGAAGTACGCCTGCAGGTTGTCCACCTCGGGAATGAATGTCGCCGATATGCAGGGTACATAAACCTCTGCCCACCGAAAAACCAAGCTCCTCTCACTCTGAGTGGCTTGACTCTTGGTTCCCCCTTGGTGGTTCACCTATATGCCACCGCTGTGGCCTTGTCTGAATGACTTCTCACCGAGGACCCCTGTAATCTGGATATCTATGCCAGGAGGGCTAGCTGAGCCGCTCAGAACTCCCAGACCTTGATGGGCAGCTGCCTCTCCGCCTCTGCCCAAGTTCCTTGGCGAGTGAACTTGTTCAAGACCGCTCTCCAGCCTTCCAGACCACTGGGCAGAACCAAGCTGCTAGAATTGCTGCCTGTAGGACACGAGTGTGGAAGCGTGTGGTATTGCCTCGAACATGGCCATCGCATACATAGGCGAATAGTTGGCTCTTTTTTGCTTAGAACCAACTGAATCAATCTTTTGATAGCCTCGACCTTTACCAGGGGCAGGAACATCCATCTTCTGTTCTGTGTCTAATCTCGTGCCGAGATATTCCAACTGCTTTGTAGGTTGAAATGCTGATCTTTCCCCGGTTTAGGACTAAGCCGAACCTCTCAAGGTACTGAACCATGAGGGCTACTACGCATTCCACCAAGGAAGCGAGTGATCTTATGATTAAGAGGTCGTCCAGGTATGCTAGGACCGAGATCCCTTGGATCCTTTGGACTGACTAGAATAGGAGCTAGGACCTTCGTGAATACCCGGGGGCCGTAGCCAGCCCGAAGGAGGGCGCCACAAATTGGAAGTGACGCTGTATCACTGCGAAGCGTAAAAACAAAAATATTTGATGTGGCTGAAAGACCTGGTACATGAAGGTAACCATCCTTTATGTCTATAGAAGCCCGATCCTTCTGGAGTGTGGCGGCTGCTGGCCAAACGGATTCTATCCGGAAAGAGCGAACCCTTAGGTAAGCATTTAAACCTTTTAGGTCCAAAATTGGTCTGACATTGCCGATGAGCCTTGGTATGACAAACAGATTGGAATAGAAACCTAGCCCCTGTTCTTGGGCTGGTACCTCTACCATTATGCCCTGGTAAAGCAGGTGATCCAATGCTGCCCGCATTGAGGCCTTCCTTGTGGAGGAAATTTTAGAAATTCTAATCTGTAGCCTGCGGCCACAGATGATCGGACCCCCTCTGTCGGGGACCGATCCCCAGAGGCCTGTCCTTGCGAACCATTGTTAAAAGTTTGATCGCGCAGGAGGACCGTACTGCCTGAAATTTGAGGGCCCTGGAACCGGGGGGAGCTGCCCTTTTAAACGCAGGACCCCGGAACTTCCTTTGACTGGTAAAAGGGTACTTTTGCCACTTGAAACAGTCTGAATGTATTTATCCAGATCTTTCCATGGAAGGGCAAACCTGCCAGCAGTCTTTTACATGGGGCTCGGACGCCCAGTTCTTCAACCATAAGAGCCTTCTCATATGCACTAAAAATAGTGACAACGAGACGCCTGCTGGATGGAGTCTTTTTATAGCCTCTACCGCAAAGCACAGAGCTCTGGGAATATCCAATAATTCCTCTGCCTATTGGGCAGGGATGTCTAAGCATCTGTTTTGTCTGGTTCCTTAATGCCTGAAAAAAAACTCCAATTGCAGCCACTGCTGGCTGTAGCCAGGGATGCTGGAAAAAGTGTCTCTAAACGTTTATCGACTGGGACCTTAAACATTTGTATGTTTCCCCTTAGGCCAGTTAATGATTTATTCACCCATGAGATGGCTGCGTCCACCGTTGGGAGCGCCCCCTTTCTTTAGAAAAATGTCTTTTCCATAGGATAAATAACAGAAAACCTTCCAGGTGGTCTCCCATCCAGGTACTAACCAGGCCCTACCCTGCTTAGCCTCCGAGATCAGACGAGATCGGGCGCTTTCCGAAAGATGCGGCCTCAAGGACCTCACGGGTAGTTGAAAAGCAGTGCCCGAACCGGGACCTGAACCCTGGACCCTCAGATCAAAAGTCCGATGCTCTACCAACTGAGCCATCCGGGCCCCTTTTAAAGAGCACTTGGTCAGGGGAAAGAGTGCCTGCAAGCACAAATATTTCCTGGCAGACGTGCATAAAGACTACCCTCTCGTCAGCTTTAGGCGGCAAAAAAAATTCTGTCCGGTCGTCCCAATCCTGGAAAAACCAATTCCTCTAACAGAGGATGGACCAGAAAAGCTGCGTTGCTTAAAGGCGCTTTTAAAAGAACCCAAAGAGGATACCGCAGGAACCTGAGGCTCTGGAAATGGCAAACTGAATGCCAAGCGGACCATGTCTGTCAAAGACTGGACCCACAGACTCTCCGCCTGGGAGGCTGAAAACGATTCTTCAGTGGTAGATCCTCTAGGTTCCGTCCCTTTTGGCGATGGGGATCTAGTCCGCTTCTTGCCAGAAAAAGAGCCAGCGATCATAGCTGTTAACCTCTTTTCTCTAGCCCCCCTAGGGTGACGGCTAGCATCTCCTCTGTGATAACACAGGGTTGGGCCGACCTGGGCCAGCCTCAGCACCAGACCCCCTTAATGGCTTATCCAGGGTGACCCCTATAGGAATAACCTGTGGGGAAAGTATTGGCATATTATCAGAACCAGAGGAGGAACCCCTTTGTCTTTGCCTTTTCTCTTTATTTTTATTTATTTTTTATTTTTTCGTGTTTTGATCCTGAACCCTTGGAAGCCATAATACAAAACCAAAGGACTCCGCTTACAACAACAGACTGTTATAGCCAGGAGTACAAAAAAAATAAGGTTTTAGGGGACAATAGTATCACTAATGCCCCAAAAACGGTGGGGCTCAGTACGTTTTCTTTTATATATTATTCACCACATACAGCCCCACCCCCAACATGTTTGCCAGCATTCAACCTGTTGCCAGGGGGATTTTGGCTTAACAAAAAGTATTGGAGCTGACTCCGGCATGTAGTACCCCTTCTCGCCACCGGGAGTCACTGTGCTGCCAGCTCTACGTCCTCTCTCTCCAGCTCAGCTCTGAACTGAGCTAAGAACGCGCCTGCTGTGTATAACAGCAATTAAAGGCACGCCCACTCTACACTGCAGTCACACTCCCCGCCCCCCCCCCCCCCCTCCCGAACGGCGCGAAAAATTTCCTATATGCATGCGCGCGTGCACGCGCGACTGTCGGGGGAGGAGCGCCCAGGAGGAGACGCACTCTGGAGCCCAGGAATGCAGGTTGGAGGACGCATCAGGCGGCAGATTTGAATCCCGGCAAGGTAAGGCTAACACAGGCCCCTAAGGAGTCCCTTTAGCCTAGAGACAGATCTGTTTTTTCTTTTAAAAGATCTTCAACCAGCGAGCAGCAGGTAGCTAGCAAACCTACATAGATAGGTAGGGGGATCAAGTTATGGGGGGAAACATTTCAGGGCATCCTGTCTATCAGACATAGTGACCATGGTGCCAATGCAGAGCATACTCAGGCTACCCCCCTTAAGATCTCCCCTGGAGAGCCTGCTGTCGAACCAAGTCCCGCAGGCTCCCCTCTTACCTGCTCCATGCCGCAGGACATTTTGCAAAACGGTCCAATCTTCTCCCATCTCCGTGGGTAGCGTAGTAGACCTTCAGGCCCTGGGGTCCTATGAAGGTACCCACTGTCCTGGACCTATATAGCACCCTGGCAAACAGGAACCTATGGTCTTTACAAACTCCAAGTCCTGGGCCCAGGGTCCAGCCCTCCAAAGAGGAGCATTATAGGCAAAACCCCACGGTTTGGGGCCCGGGTACTGTCCACTTTGGCACTGAGGCTCCTTGGACAGATCCGGTTAGCCCGCCCTTAATCCCAAGGATGTGGAGCAAAGCTATTCCGTGACCAACACCTAAGACACTGGCGAAAAAACTGAGGGACTCCCTCTAGGGGAGGGGGTTATATAGGGAGGGACTTCCTGTTTGTTTGAGATTGCCAGTGTCCACACCTGAAGGTACTCCATATAACCCATATAGTAATGAATATGCCGCTCTGTGTCCCGTGATGTACGAGAAAGAAAGTGCTCTGGTCTTTGACCAGCAATACGGTCCGGGGGTTAAGTGGTTAACACTAGGATTTGACTAGGAGCATCACCTGCCAAATCAGCGGAAATTGCCACCAATGGCACCATCCGAATGGGTGCAATGCCACATTTGGGGGGATTCCCCATCCAACTATAATGTGTAGATGGTGGAATTGGATATATATATATTTTTTTTTTTATAATTGTTGAATGAAAAAAGGTGATCATTGTATGGGCTGCCTAAGAGCTAACACCAGTCATAGACAGTTTAAATCTCAGCTGATCCAGCAGGAACTGGCTGAGATTTGAACCAATAATGAGCAGATTCTCTTATGATTATCACTAATGGTTGCTATAGCCACTAGTGATAATCACTGTTTGTCGGGAGAATACAATTGCTGAACAGGAGGGATATTCCCCTGTCAGCACTATCGGTGTTGATGGGGGACTCATGCACGTTTCTTTCCTGCAATCTGTGAATGCAGGAAAGAAATTTGCACCGTATAATACCTGCCTTACTGAAAGTGAAAGTAAATTGTGAGTGTCTTGAAAGAACAGGAGAGGGGGGGGGAGGGAGATAGATGGGGGCGAGAAGAGATGGAGATAATGCAGTTCAGTGATTAGTGTATTGCAATCTGCAGTGCACAAACTTACCCACTATCCAGACTAGAATCTCAGGCATCATTCACACACAGCCAGGGATGCTGCTGATGTTCATATTTCCCGCCCAAACATCCCCTCTCTTCAGATACAGCACACCGGGATTGTGTGGGCAGGACTGAAAAAAGGAGGAGCTGTATTCCTCCCTGCTCGTATATGAGGAGAGTAATGGGCTGTAAAAGAGTGTCATAGACTGACACTCGGCTCAGCTTGCAGTCACCACTCTCAAAATTTACAGGCTGGTCCTCCTGTTCTCAGGACGGGAAAAATCAGTCTGTTTTTTTCAGTAACTGAGATGAAGGCTTCCCCCCCCCCCCCCACAGTGCTCATGGGGTCCTTTTCTGCAACTTGCTCTTCTCCGTGTTAATGAGGATGCAGTGGAAGAAGCAGATCGGGCAGCTGTGGTTGTGTGGGCGCTCGCATTATGCAGTGTCAGCGAGCAAAGGGAGGGTGGACACACTCTCCCTCTCAGGAGAGACTGTTACTCCAGTGGCGGCACGGGAAAATACAAAAAATGCAAAAATAAAATTAAAAATGATTGGGGGGGGGGGGGGGGGGGCACAGCATAATGTTGGGTAGCCAGGGTAGGGTAGCCATTGTCCTGTAGGCTATGGCTGCTTCACCTTATATTAATTAGCAGAAAATATTGAATGCTGAATGCTGAATGTAAGGGATTTCATCTTCTGCTGAATGAAGGCTCAGTAGCAAACAAGAAAACACAAGCCTTTGCTGTATATATGCAAAAGACAAAAAAAGACAAAAAAAAAAAAACCTTGGTAAGTTCTCAGCAACCAGAGATTCTTATCTCTAAGACATTTACTCACCTGCTGTCTATGAACATTAAATGCATTAAGACAACCTATTGTAGATTGTCTTGTACAAGGTAAAGGTCAGGTAAAGGCCTCCCAATTCATACAGCCACATATACAAATAAGGGCTAAACTTCAAGCATTACAACTATTAGGTTCAGTTTCCACTAGTGCGACATGCCCTGGGACCCTGGACAATTCACGGCCCATTGATTTCAATGGCATTTGTCTATGCAACTCAAAGTTGCAATGACCTAGAAAAAGTTCCCAGCACTATCCTGATGCGACCTCCGATGCAACCCCAAAACAAAGGCTATAAAGTTGGAACCAAACTGCACTCCAAAGTCGCAACAGCGGCAACATAGCCTCAGAGAGTCCATAAATGATATCACATATGAGGCATTAACTACAAAAGGTAGCAACATAATATAACTCAAATAACACAAACATAAGCTCCAATGTTGTGTATTTAAATACATAGACCGCTCTCCCCCCAGGTACCTTGTACCAACCGGGGGACCCAAGTGTGCTCCCCAACCTATGCCGCTGGCATCGGTCGTGACAGTCCTGGATATCAGTAGAATCCACTCGAGACCCTGTGACAAGTTTGTCCCCTTTCTCCAACACCAGAGGGATCGTTTGACCTGATCAGGGAATCCAAAGACCACTGAATGTGGTCCCAGACCCTCAGAATAAACCGCTGTAGAGGGCAAAAATGTAGCCCCACCCACTTTACTGCTGGGAGCATGGATGTCAGTAAGCCCAAGTCTGACATAGCCTTCCTTACCGAAACCTGACCGCTGCCCTGCAGAAGCGACATAGCTTTGTATACCTTCAGGACCTTCTCTGGGGGAAGGAAGACCCTTTGAATTGTTAAATCCAACACAGCCTAGGAAGGCGACTTTGGGACAGAACCAAGATGGACTTCTCTAGGTTTAAGAGCCATCCTACATTTTCCAGGATGTCTCTTGCTACCTGAAGATCCTAGGACAACTGCTCCGGAGAAGGGGCAAACAGAAGAAGGATGTCTAGGAGTCACAGGAACACCAGGACTTCCACCATCACCTTGGTGAAGATGCGGGGGGAAGATGATAGGCCAAACAGGAGAGCTCTAAACTGCAGATGAAGTACCCCTTCCCCGGTTTTTACCGCTAGCCTTAGGAACTTTTGATGGTCCTCTGCTGTAGGGATGTGTAGATATGCATCCTTTCGATCGATCGATGCCATGAAGCAGTTCAGTGGAAGAAGCTCTAAGTACATCGAGTCCATTCGGAAACTCCTGTAGGTGACCGAAACATTCAGAGGCTTCAGATTCAGGATGAGCCTGAATTTTCCCAGCTTGCAGACCACAAACATGTGGGAATAAAGGCCTCTGCCTGTCTCTGGAGTTGGGACCCGTACTACCACCTCCTGTTTTTCCAACTTCTGTAGGGAGGAAAGAAGAGCCAAAGACTTTT
Organism: Rana kukunoris; assembly: GCA_029574335.1. NCBI lineage: Eukaryota > Metazoa > Chordata > Amphibia > Anura > Ranidae > Rana > Rana kukunoris. The sequence continues at coordinate 389,337,395 of CM056052.1, forward strand.
CTACACACCTTGGTAGGTCGGTGACCAAGAGTCTGAGTGGGGGAGGATTTGAAAACTCCAACTGATATCCTATTCTGATGATCCCCAATATGAACTGATTGGTGGTGATCATTCATTTCCCACTGTGGGAGGAAGGCCTCCAACCTTCCTCCCACCGTGACTCGGTCACTGGGTCTTTTTGGGCTGTTCAGGAGGGCAGTAAATTGCCCCCCCCAACCTTCTCCCTTCTATCCCCAAACCTTTTTTTGGTGATCAGTTTTAGGGGCTTCCGACTTCCTTTGAGGTCAAAACCTCTTTTTAGACTGTTCCCCATATTTCTTTTTAATGGGAAAAGCCTTTTTCTTGTCCGCCGCCTGATCCGAGACAGCCTCCAAACCAGGTTTAAACAGTACCTCTCAGAGGAGATTAATTCCACAGAGCTTTACCTTGGTTGCAGTGCCCCCCTGCCATGTTTTAAGCCACAAGGCTCTCCTTGCTGAATTGGTCAGGGCAGCGGATCATGCAGACATGCGTACAGATTCCCACTGAAGCATCCGCAAGATAGGCCACTCCTTTGAGCAGCATGTAAAAAGAAGAAAGGATAGTGTCTTTCTCTGTACCCACTTCAATATGTGCCAGTAAGCCAGTACTCCATATTACGGGCCACCACAGTGGCCACCATGGCCGGCTTAAGATTCCCCTGTGAGGAGTCCCAGGACTTTTTTAGCAGTGAATCTATCCTCTTATCCATGTCTCAGAAGGCCAGGTCCCTATACCTGGAAACCTGAGAAAAGGCAGCATCTAATTTAGGGGACTTTCTCCAGACTAGAGCCTCCTCTTCTGCAAAGGGAAACCTTCTTTTCAACGCCTTTGCAGAAGAGAATCTTTACATGCTCTCTTTATGGCCTAGATCAGGACATCAGGGACCGGCAGACCCTCTTTTTCAGTTCCCCTAAAGCCCTGTACATCTGATCGTTTGACAAGTCCTTTCCTCCTGAATTCCTCAAGTGGCGTGGATTCCTCCTAAGAGCTCCTCAACTTCCTCAAGGGAAAGCTTATACCAAGAGGTTTTATAGGACTCCGTCTGACCCCTCTCCATCTGATTCTCCCTGAGAATCTTCATTGGCGTGGTCAACCTCTTCCTCAATCTCCTCTGTGGAGCCCCCGGCTTCTCACCACTACTAGGGAGAACCTCTGATAGGCTAGGTGTAACACTCGGCTGCGCTGTTGAAAGGCTGCCCTGGGGCTGGGGTAACTGAAAATTTGAAAAAAAAGTGACTGAAAAGAATGAAAGGTGCTCGGAAGCTCTTTGACCGACGCCACCAGGTCCACACCCTGCTCTGCCACTTGCTCCCTTACTAGCCCTCAATATACTCTCTGCTGAGTGCCTTGGCCCAGGACTCCCCCATTGCTTTACACAAAGGGCATTTCTTCCTAGACCCATGAGGCGATTTACTTGCGGCTTTCTGAAAAACAGAACAATGGAGAGATCTGCATTAACTAGGACCTCCACATGCTTCCTCTTCACCCAAGCGAAGCTGAAGTGTGTGCAAAATGCAGCTGTACCCGGTACTACAGGCTCCCTAGCCGACCAAACTGCATCACAGTGAGAGAGAGAGAGCGAGAGAGAGGGAGAGAGAGAGACAGAATGCCATCTCCACCCCTCCCAGGTAACAAACAGCCTCAGCCTCCCCAGCTGCTCAGCTCGGTTTCTCAGCGATGTCTTCCTTCCGGAGGAAACACCATAACTGAGGGCCGGCAGGAGGATGAGGCTTAAATCGTGTAAGGGAAGGCAGAGTTTCCTGTGAGGGGAGGGGCCGAGATCTGTTTAATGTGGTTGTCCTGAAAGACGGACTAGGGAAAAATATGGAACACTTCACAAATTTGCATGTCATCCTTGCGCAGGAGTCATGCAAATCTCTGTATCGTTCCAATTTTAGTATCTGTGCTGCCAAAGCAAGCACCCTGTATCTCCATGTTTGAAAGCATTTGGCCGCCCTCAGGTTATCCTTCAGATACCCTAGCTAGGGCTTCACTTCCTGGCATCTGGGTGTACCAAAATTGGTGTGTGTATAGAGCTTGGCCAGACAGGAAATATCCATTTAGCCAGGTGTCTTGTGATATGCCAAGTGTGGGAGTTAAGTGAGCTAGAGATCCCAAAGAAAGTTTGTTGGTGTTAATTACGCAAACTCCAAGACATTTCCCTTGTCAAAAGGATGTGACAACAGTGGGTTACTGGGTTCTCTGTCACTCTGAAAAGACACATAAGTCAACCAATTGTATCCTCTGGAATTTGAGTTTTTGGAGGGAGAAAATGTAGACTCAGTGGGTATAAAAAACCGTCAAGTCAGTTTGACTGGTGATTAGTGTATGGTGTCCTGATGAAGACCAGCCAGGTGAAGTAATCTCTCTTCCTCTTCTCTTTTATTTTCCTCATAGATTCATTTAATTAGAACTTGTCATTACTCACTGCTGTGTCCATTGAAGCCATATTACTTTTTGCATAATTGAGTAACTTGGTTATCATCTTGGTTTTAACCACTTTACCCCCAGACCATTTGTCAGCCTAAAGACCAGAAGTGTTTTTACAATTTGGCACCGCGCTGCTTTAACTAGTAATTGCGCGGTCATACAATGTGTCATTTGTGTCCTTTTACCACAAATAGAGCTTTCCTTTGATGGTATTTGATTGCCTCTGATTTTTTTTTTTGCGATATAAACGGTATAAAAAAGGGATTTTTAAATACAGCTTACCTGTAAAATCCTTTTCTTGGAGTACATCACGGGACACAGAGCGGCATATTCATTACTATATGGGTTATATGGAGTACCTTCAGGTGTGGACACTGGCAATCTCAAACAGGAAGTCCCCTCCCTATATAACCCCCTCCCCTAGAGGGAGTCCCTCAGTTTTGTAGCAAGCAGTATGCCTCCCAAAATGTTTCCCCAAAAGAGGGGTGGGAGCTCTGTGTCCCGTGATGTACTCCAAGAAAAGGATTTTACAGGTAAGCTGTATTTAAAAATCCCTTTTTCTTTCTCATACATCACGGGACACAGAGCGGCATATTCATTACTATATGGGATGTCCGAAAGCAATGCTTTAATGAGGGGAGGGAGACATCTTCCAAAGAAGGATTCAATTTAGAGGTATACTCAAATAATAATAATAATTCCAACTTAGTCAAGAAAAAACTTTTTTTTTTTTTTTTTTTACAACCAAGGGTGCTTCTGATCCCGAGGATCTTAAACTGCAGCCTGTAGTACTGCCTGTCCAAAGGCAGAATCCGCATTCCTTCTCACGTCTAGTTGATAAAACTTTGTAAACGTGTGGACTGATGACCACGTCGCCGCCTTGCATATCTGAGCCATAGAGATCTGATGGTGTGCTGCCCAGGAGGCGCCCATGGCCCTGGTAGAATGGGCCTTTACCGACAAAGGAGGAGGCAACCTCTTCAAACCGTAGGCTTGAATGATTAATTGTCTAATCCATCTCGAGATGGTGGATTTTGCAGCTGCCTGCCCCTTCTTGGGGCCATCTGGTAGAACGAATAACACATCTGTCTTCCGGATCTTTTCTGTAGCTTTAAGATAGGCCTTCATGGCCCGGACAATATCCAAGGTATGCAACAACCCCTCCTTTCTAGATGTGGGTTTTGGAAAGAAGGATGGAAGTACCAAATCCTGGTTCAAGTGAAATTTGGATATAACCTTTGGTAGAAAGGAAGGATGGGGCCGGAGAACTGCCCTGTCCTTATGCAGAAGGAGATATGGTTCCTTACACGATAAGGCTGCTAATTCTGACACTCTCCTGGCCGAAACTATGGCGACCAAGAAAACCAACTTTATTGTCAGTAAGACTAAAGGAATCTCAGCCAACGGCTCAAAGGGTTGTTTCTGTAGAGTGGACAGGACAAGATTTAAGTCCCATGGACAAATTGGTGACTTGACAGGAGGATTAATACGCAAGACCCCCTGTAAGAAGATCTTTACCAGCGAGTGGGTGGCCAGCGGCCTCTGAAACCACACTGACAGAGCTGAGATCTGTCCCTTGATTGTGCTTAGTGCCAGGCCTTTATCCACTCCTAGCTGGAGAAAACTTAACACCCTATCAATAGTATATTTGTGGGAATTCCATCTTTTGGATTCACACCAGCCTACGTAGTTCCTCCACACCCTGTAATAAATCACCCTGGAGACCGGCTTTCTAGCCCTAATCAGGGTAGGAATTACCTGCCTAGACAGACCTCTACCCCTGAGAATCAGGGATTCAGCCTCCAGGCCGTCAAATTTAGACGCTGTAATGTAGGGTGGAGGATCGGGCCTTGTGAGAGTAGGTCTGGTTGTAGAGGAAGAGTCCAAGGGTCTCCCACTGCCATCTTCAGGACGAGTACCAAGTCCTCCGGGGCCAAGCCGGAGCTACTAGAATGACTGGCTTGTGCTCCACTCTGATCCTGCGCAACAGGCGAGGGAGTAACTGTAGCGGAGGGAATGCATATAGAAGTTTGAATTGATGCCAAGGGCAAACCAACGCATCGGTTCCGCAGGCCATAGGATCCCTCGCTCGAGACACGAACCTGTCTAGTTTCTTGTTGAACCTGGATGCCATTATATCTACGTCCGGCATTCCCCACCTCTGGCAGATTGTCTGAAAGACCTGGGGATGCAGAGACCACTCCCCTGGCAACAGACTCTGGCGACTTAAGAAGTCTGCCTGCAGGTTGTCCACTCCGGGAATGAATATCGCCGAAATGCAGGGTACATGAACCTCTGCCCACTGAAAAATCAAGCTCACCTCCCTCTGAGCGGCCTGACTCCTGGTTCCCCCTTGGTGGTTTATGTATGCCACCGCCGTGGCATTGTCTGACTGGATTCTCACCGGGAACCCCTTTAATCTGGAGGTCCATGCCAGAAGGGCTAGGCGAGCAGCTCTGATCTCCAAGATATTGATGGGGAGCTGCCTCTCTGCTTTCACCCAAGTTCCCTGGCGAGAGAACCCCTCGAAGACCGCCCCCCAGCCTGCCAGGCTGGCGTCTGTGGTAACTACCTTCCAGACAACAGGGCTGAAGGATTTTCCCTTTAGAAGATTCTGGGGGTTCAACCACCAGGCCAGGCTTTGTCGGACCCTTGATGATAGCGTCAAAGGGGACTCTAAGGCATGTGCCCTCTTGCCCCAGGCTGCTAGAATGGCTGCCTGTAGGACGCGAGTGTGGATCTGAGCGTATGGTACTGCCTCGAACGTGGCCACTAGCTTGCCTAGTACTCGCATACACAGGCGAATAGTTGGTTTTTTCTTGTTTAGAACCAACTGAACCAACCCCTTGATAGCCTCAATCTTTACAAGGGGCAGGAACACCCTTTGCTGTTCTGTGTCTAACCTCATGCCGAGGTATTCCAACTGCTTTGTAGGCTGGAACGCTGACTTTCCCCGGTTTAGGACCCAGCCGAATCCTTCGAGGTACCGAACCGTGAGGTTTACTGCCTGTTGCAGACCCGGCCGTGAGTGATCTATGATTAAAAGGTCGTCCAAGTATGCTAGGACTGTGACCCCTTGGATCCTTAAATTGGCCAGAACTGGGGCTAGGATCTTCGTGAATACCCGGGGGGCCGTGGCCAGCCCGAAGGGGAGCGCCCTGAATTGGAAGTGTCGCTGCCCCACCGCGAAGCGTAAAAATCTTTGATGCCACTGAAAGATTGGTACATGAAGGTAAGCATCCTTTATGTCTATGGAGGCCAGAAAATCGTCCCTCTGAAGCGCGGCGGCTGCTGACCGGATGGATTCCATCCGGAAGGAACGAACCCTTAGGTAACCGTTTAACCTCTTTAGGTCCAAGATTGGCCTGACATCGCCGTTGGGCTTTGGTATGACAAAGAGATTGGAATAGAAACCTAGCCCTTGCTCTTGGGCTGGCACCTCTATTATTACGTCCTGGCAAAGCAGGTGATCCAAAGCTGCCAGCAATGAGGCCTTCCTTGCTGGATCCTTTGGTAGCCTTGATTCTTGAAAATGAGGCGGAGGACACCTTAGAAACTCCAGTCTGTAGCCTGTGGTTACAGATGCCCGGACCCATTTGTCGGGGATCTTGGCTTCCCAAACTTCTGAGAAGAAACAAAGCCTTCCCCCCACCCGCGAGAGTGGGGGCGCCCCTTCATAAGGCAGACTTAGGGGCTGTCTTTGTCGGCTTGCGATACCATGGCCTCTTACCCCCAGGGGCCTGTCCCTGCGATCTACTGTTAACGTTGGATCGTGCAGGCGGCAGTCGATACTGCCTGGAATTTGAGGGCCCCGAGACAGGAAAGAGCTGCCTTTTAAATGTAGGACCCCGGAATGTCTTTTTGACCGGTAAAAGGGTACTCTTGCCACTTGAAATAGTCTGAATATATTTATCCAGATCCTCTCCGAAGAGTCGTCCTCCATGGAAGGGAAACCCTGCCAGAAGCTTTTTGCATGGGGGCTCCGCCGCCCAGTTCTTCAACCCTAAGAGCCTTCTCATGTGCACCAAAAATAGTGATAAACGAGAGGCCTGCTGGATGGAATCTTTTATAGCATCTACAGCAAAACACAGAGCTCTGGGAATGTCAGAAAACTCTTCTGCTTGTTGGGTAGGCATGTCCTTTAACATTTCTTTTGTCTGGTCCTTTAACGCCTGACAAACTCCAATTGCAGCCACAGATGGCTGTACCACTGCTCCTGCCGTAGCAAAGGATGCTTTTAAAAGTGTCTCTAACCGTTTATCCACCGGATCTTTAAACATATGTATGTTTTCCACCGGGCAAGTTAGTGATTTATTCACACATGAGATGGCTGCATCCACTACTGGGAGCCTCCACCTCTTGGAGAATTTTTCCTCCATGGGGTAAATGACCGCAAATCTTTTCGGTGGCAGAAAAATCCTGTCCGGCCGTACCCAATCCCGAAAGATCAATTCCTCCAAGAGAGGATGGACCGGAAAAACTGCGTTGCTTAACGGAGCTTTCAAAGAGCCCAGAGAGGATACCGGAGGAACCTGAGGCTCTGGCAATGGTAAACTAAATGCCGAGCGGACCATGTCCGTCAAAGACTGTACCCACAGTCTTTCTGTCTGGGAGTCTGAAAATGGTTCCTCAGAGGCAGATCCCTCAATCCCTGAACCCTCTTGGTTCAGGTCTAGTTGATCCTCCTGTGATTCCAATTCCTCCGGAGAGAGAATCTCAGCATCTGAGGATACACCTCTTGGTGATGGGGATCTAACCCGTTTCTTACCAGGAATAGCTCTAGCGATCAATGCTGCTATTCTCTCTTTTAGCCCCCCTAGGGATACGGCTAGCATCTCCTCTGTGATAAACACAGGGCTGGGCTGATCTGGGCCAGCCTCCGCACCAGATCCCCCTAATGGCTCATCCAAGGCGCCCTTTATGTTAATAAGTTGCGGGGAAAGTATCGGCATATCATCAGAATCAGAGGGGGAACCCCTTTGTTTTTTGGTCTTTTTTGTACCCTTTGACCCCGAACCTTTGGAAGCCATAATACAAAATCGAGGGACTCCGCCAACAACAACAGACTGTAGTGGCCAGGAGTACAAAACCAGAGCTTAGGGGACAATAGATCACTAATGCCCAAAAACTGATGGGGCCCCGTATGTTTTTCTTTTTTTTTTTTTTTTTTTATATATATTATATATATTTTTTTTTTTAAAACATACAGTGACCCCAAACTTAGTTTGCCAGCCTCCAACCTGCTGCAAAAAGGGGAATTTCTTGGCTTAACAAAAAAGGCATTGGAACACAGTCCAGCATGTACTACCCCTCTTCCGCCACCGGGAGTCACTGTTCTGCCGCTCTGCGTCCTCTTCTTCTGAAATCAGCCTCAGACTGAGCACTTACAATGCCTGCTGATCTATAACAGCACAAGGCGCGCCCCTGTATGACGCCGCAGGCACACCCCCCCCCGCCCTCCTCTCTGAACGGCGCGAAAAAACGTCTATAAGACGTGCGCGCGCACGCGCGCGTATGCCGGAACAGGAGGAACATGGAGGAGCCGCGCTGCTGGAGACCCAGGACTGCAGTATCAGGCGGCAGATTCAAACCCCCGGCCAGGTAGGACTCTCCAAAAGGCCCCATAGGGATCCTTACTAGTCCTAGGAAGAAAGCAGCAGGTTAGCTAGCAACACATTCTTAGACAGGGGAACCTAGTGATGGGGGAAAAAAGGGGTCATCCTGTCTTTCTCAGACATAGTGAGCAAGGTTGCCAATGCAGAGCATACTTAGGCTATCCCCCCTTTTAGGTTACCCCGGAGAGCCTGCTGTCGAACCAAGTCCCGCAGGCTCCCCCTTACCTGCTCCATGCTGCAGGATGTTTGTCCAGCAAAACGATCCAATCTTCTCCCATCTCCGTGGGTAGCGTAGTAGACCTTCAGGCCCTGGGGTCCTATGAAGGTACCCACTGTCCTGGACCTATATAGCACCCTGGCAAACAGGAACTTATGGTTTTTACAAACTCCAAGTCCTGGGCCCAGCCCTCCAAAGAGGAGCATTATAGGCAAAACCCCACGGTTTGGGGCCCGGGTACTGTCCACTTTGGCACTGAGGCTCCTTGGACAGATCCGGTTAGCCCGCCCTTAATCCCAAGGATGTGGAGCAAAGCTATTCCGTGACCAACACCTAAGACACTGGCGAAAAAACTGAGGGACTCCCTCTAGGGGAGGGGGTTATATAGGGAGGGGACTTCCTGTTTGAGATTGCCAGTGTCCACACCTGAAGGTACTCCATATAACCCATATAGTAATGAATATGCCGCTCTGTGTCCCGTGATGTACGAGAAAGAAAATGATATTATCTACTTTTTGTTATAAGAAAAATCAAATAAACTAAATTTTAGTCAAACATTTAGGCCACAATGTATTCAGCCACATGTCTATTAAAAAAAAAAAAAAAAAATGCCAATAAGCGTATATTTATTGGTTTGCGCTAAAAGTTATAGCGTCTACAAACTAGGGTACATTTTCTGGATTTACACAGGTTTTAATTTGTGACTGCCTCATTTCTTGAGGTGCTAAAATGGCAGTGCAGTACAAAACCCCCCCCCAAATGACCCCATTTTGGAAAATAGACACCCCAAGGAAATTGCTGAGGGACATGTTGAGCCCACTGAATATTTTTTTTTTTGTACCAAGTGATTGAATGACACAAAAAAAAAAAAAAAATACAAAAAGTTGTAACTAAATGATATATTGCTCACACATGCCATGGGCATATGTGTAATTACACCCCAAAATACATTCTGCTGCTTCTCCTGAGTACAGGGGTACCACATGTGTGGGACTTTTTGGGAGCCTAGCCGCGTACGGGACCCCGAAAACCAAGCACTGCCTTCAGGATTTCTAAGGGCATACATTTTTGATTTCACTCATCACTACCTATCACAGTTTTGAAGGCCATAAAAGGCCAAGATGGCACACAACCCCCCCAAATGACCTCAAATGACCCCATTTTGGAAAGTAGACACCCCGAGCTATTTTCTGAGAGGCATGTTGAGTTCATGGAATATTTTATATTCTGCCACCAGTTGCTGGAATATGACAAACTTTGCCACAAAGTTGCCACTAAATGATATATTGCTCACACATGCCATGGGCATATGTGGAATTACACCCCAAAATACATTCTACTGCTTCGCCTGAGTACGGGGATACCACATGTGAGTGACTTTTTAGGAGCCTAGCCACGTACGGGACCCTGAAAACCAAGCACCACCTTCAGGATATCTAAGGGCGCACATTTTTGATTTCACTCCTCACTGCCTATCACAGTTTCGGAGGCCATGGAATTCCCAGATGGCACTAAACCCCCGCAAATGACCCCATTTTGGAAAGTAAACACCCCAAGCTATTTGCTGAGAGGCATGGCAAGTATTTTACAGTGCTCATTTTTTTTTTTTAAAGTAGATAGATTTTTTTTTATTTTTTTTTTTCAATTTTCAAATCTTTGTGACAAAAAGCATGATCTGCAAAATACTCGCCATACCTCTCAGCAAATAGGTTGGGGTGTCTACTTTCCAAAATTAGGTCATTTGGGGGGGATTTTGTGCCATCTGGGCATTCCATGGCCTCCAAAACTGTGATAGACAGTGAGGAGTGAAATCAAAAATTTACACCCTTAGAAAGACAGAAGGCGGCGATTGGTTTTTGGGGTCCCGTACGCGGCTAGGCTTCCAAAAAGTCTCACACATGTGGTATCCATGTACTCAGGAGAAGCAGCAGAATGTATTTTGGGGTTTAATTCCACATATAACCATAGCATGTTTGAGCAATATATCATTTAGTGACAACTTTGTGTAAAACAAATAATAAATAATTCTCTTTCCCACAACTTGTGTCAAAATATAAAATATTCCATGGACTCGACATGCCTCTCATCATTTAGCTTGGGGTGTCTACTTTCCAAAATGGGGTAATTTGGGGGGGGGGGGGGTTTGAAATGTCCTGGCATATGCACAACATTAAGAAGCTTATATTACACATCACCCACTCTACTAATCACTTGAAGACGAAGCCCTTTCTGACACTTTTTGTTTACATAAAGACATATATTTTTTTTACAAGAAAATTGCGCTGAACCCCCAAACATCATATATTTTAAAGCAAAGGCCCCACAGATTAAAACGGTGGGTGTTGCATTTTTTTTTCCACCCAGTATTTGCGCAGAGATTTTCCGAACACATTTTTTGAACAAAAATACATATTTTTTTTATTTTACTGCACTAAAACACACTAAATTGCCCAAATGTTTGATGAAATACAAAAGATGATCTTAGGCCGAGTACATAGATACCAAACACGACATGCTTTAAAATTGTGCACAAATGCGCAGTGGCGACAAACTACATACATTTTTAAAAGCCTCTACAGATTACGACATTAGATTTACAAAGGAGGTCTACTGCTAAAATTACTGCCCTCGATCTGCCCTTCGCGGCGATACCTCACATGCATGGTACAATTGCTGTTTACATATGACTCCAGACCGAGGCTTGTGTTCGCCTTTGCACAAGAGCAGGGGGGACAGGGATTTTTTTTTTTTATTATTATTATTTATTTTGCTTTTTTAATTTTATTTTTAACTGTTCCTTACTTTTGTTTTGTTTTTTATAATTTGTATCGTTATCTTATGGCATGTAAATATCCCCTATGATAGCAATAGTTAGTGACAGGTACTCTTTTTTTGAAAAACAATTGGGGTCTATTAGACCCTAGATCTCTCCTCTGCCCTCAAAGCATCTGACCACACCAAGATCGGTGTGATAAAAAGTTTTCCCACTTTCTCAATGGTACGGTTTATATCCGGGGAGGGGACATTCCCTCCCACTGCCTGTAAAAGCAGTCTAGAGGCTAATTAGCCACTAGAATTGCTTTTACATGAAAGCCGACCGCTGGCCGAAAAGAAGAATACCAAGATGATACCTAAACCCGCAGGCATCATTCTGGTATAACCAAAGTCCAGCAACATACCATATGTTGATGGTTCTTGTTGGACATGTATTGTAATCTTTTTTTTTTCATGCAGCCTGTTGGCTGAACGAAAAAAGATTGATCGGTGGGTATGCCCACCATTAGAATACCTCCCTTCATCCACCCAATTCTAATGATGGGCATACATGCACCAGTTATATATGCCGAAGCATGGGAGCATCCTCCCGCAAAAAAGTTATGCCGCTCACACATGTATGTACGCCACATAAAGTTATGGCGCATACACACGGTCGGAATTTTCCACGGGCAAGCTTCCGACGGAATTTCAATCGTATGTACGCGGCATTATGAGCAAAAATCGCTCCTCCGCCCCTAATGCCCCCCATGCTTGGGCATATATGCTCTTTTTTTTTTAACTGTGGTGGTGAAATCACCTCACATAGTGTTGGAGTCGCGGCTTTATATATCGTGGGAGCAAACGCTGTTGCTGTCACGCTAAATAAATCCGCGATGCAACTGAATGGCGTACCTGCTAAGCAAATGATGGTTAACAATAAAACAAACATTACAGTATAACATACCATAACTGCAAAGCAAACACTATAAAAAAAAAAAAAAATAGAGAGAGAGAACAATAGTGAGTGGACAGTAGAGAGTGAACATAAGAGAACAACAAAAAGGAGAAAAATACAACCACAACTATTTTTGGATTTTTTATTTTATATTTTCTTTGTGTTTTTGTGCGAGTTAATTTTTTTTCCACTTTTTTTCACTTTTATAAAAACTGTAAACTGAGCGTTGCAGATTATGGTCTCTCAAAATGTGATGGCCATCACATCTTCCGAGATCCTGTGTTATTGTGCCTAGGACTGTGTGGTCCCGTACCCTACGCTAATACTCAACTAGTGTGTGGTAGCGTTTGAAACATTCACCAATGCAGAGACCAGGTTGGTCAGGACAGTCGGGACAATAAAAGCAGGTGTCACGCCTAAATCCGAGTTGGCTGGAGACACGACATCTTTGGCGGATTTCTTTGGGCAGGGGTACCAGGGAGGATAAAAAAAAAAATGCCTCTCACACAGCCGGCTCACTGCATTTGCGTTGGGAAGGTCGGGCACAGCACCGTCTGGAAACAGAAGGGCTTTGACGATCTCTTCCTGGAATTTTAGGAAGGATCCAGTCCGTCCTGAAGCTCTGTATAGCACATGAGCGTTCAGCAAAGCCAATTGAAGCAAATAAACCAACACTTTTTTGTACCAGTGTCTGGCCTTACGGGCAATTATGTACGGCGTCAAACACTGGTCATTGAGGTCCACCCCTCCCATGTTAAGGTTGTACTCATGGATACAGAGGGGTTTCTCCACAACACCAGTCGCCATAGGAATTTGGACTGCCGTGTCTGTGTGAACAGAACAAAAACATTCCGTGAATCCCTCCACTTCACTGCTAACAAATTATTACACTGTAAGCAGGCTCTCTCCCCCCGACTAAGACGGGATTCTACAAGCCGTTGGGGGAAGCCCCGGCAATTAGGTCGCATGGTGCCACATGTGCCAATTCCATAATCAAAAAGCTGACTAAAATAATTGTGTACTAATTGTCCACGTACAAATGGTACCCCTTCTCAAATAAGGCTGACACCAATTCCCACACTATCCTACCAGCGCTCCCTATGTAATCTGGACAATTCTCTGGCTCTACGTGACTGTCTTTTCCCTCGTAAACCATAAAGCTAGATGTATAGCCTGTTTCCCTGTCACAAAGCTTATACATCTTGACCCCGTATCTGGCACACTTGCTGGGAAGGTATTGTTTGAATGACAAGCAGACAGAAAACTTAATCAACGCAGACAACTTGATGGGGATTAAACAAGGCTGCAAACCGTTTGTTGAAGTGGTTTACAAGGGGCCAAATTGTGTACATCCGATCGAATCCAGGGTCTCCCCGAGGACGACAGAGTTCATTGTCACTGAAATGCATGAACTGCAAGATCTGCTCGTACCGTGTCCTGGTCATGGAGGCAGAGAACATGGGCATATAGTGAATTGGTCGCGTGGACCAATACAACCACAGTTCACACTTTTTAGTAATGCCCATGAGGAGGGTAAGGCCCAGAAAGATGTTAAATTCGGAAACTGTATTGGCTTCCAATCTCTGGGAAGGGACAGTTAGGGATTAGTGGCAATGTATTGACCAGCATACAAATTGCTTTGGTCCACAATAGATCTATAGAGATCTTCCGTGAAAAACAGTGAATAAAAATCCAGTGACATAAAATCCACTGTTTCCGCCTGAATTCCGGGTTGGCCAGTAAATGAGGGAAGTACAGGTGCTGCAGAAGTGGTGGGTACCCAATCAGGATTGGCAAATGCAGGAGGAAGGGCACCATGGGCACAAGGGGCCTGTCTTTGTCTTCTTGGTGGCAGCGGGACACTACTTGTGCTTGCCACCTCGCCAGCTTGAACTGCACTTATGGGACTCGCCGCGTCACCAAGTGTTACTGCAGTGCTGGATGTATGACCAGGATGTACTAGGCCGCTGGTGCTTGCCAGTTCACGAGAAGGAATAGCGGCGCTAGTACTACTCTGCTCCATACGAGAGCCCTGCGGTTCTTGCACCTCAGCGACAGCAGAAGATCGGTGTCTGGTACGCCTGACCCTAGCAAGGACCACAACTCCGTCGTCAGAGCTATCTGTCAGGGAACCACTGTCTACAGGATCGTATTCAGAGCTGGAATTTGACAGATGCGTGACCTCCTCCTCACTATCTGTCAGGCTCAGAAACATTTGCCATTTTGGGCTCTAAATTTAGGGGTACAGTAGTAAGATTCACAGGGAAAAAAAAAGCACCCGACCTGTTAGCGACTGAGTCAGACGCTACCAAAAAACTGTTAGCGATCGCAGAGATCAGGCCTGACTCTGCGAATGCTGCAGTTATGTGTTTTTTGTGTCAGTGATCGATCGATCGATACTGCACTTGGGTGGGCTGGGCGAAGGTGCTAAATGCAGGTGCTAGAAGGTATCTGGGCTGATCCCGCTAACAATGTGTTTTTGGAACCCTAAACTGCAGGGGACGCTAGTATAGATCTGATCAGCTATCGATCAGTTCAGATACTATACCACTAAGGGGGGGGGTGTATGGTGCGTGTGTGGGTGTTGGCGCTACTGCCACTAATCTGACACTGCCTGGGGCAACACAGACCCTATCTGGCACTAAAACCAAACTTTGATCACCCGCCGGCCAATCAGGGGGTTAAAACTTTATTGCAAAAAATATGGCGAGTGCCTTGACTCTATAAAAAATGAGCTAGCTAAACTGCGTCACCCATGACACTTATACTGTGATCACTGGTGACGGGGTAATCAAGGGGTTAAACCTTTATTGGAGGGGCAGTCTCTAGACTCATTAGGGCCTAAGACTAAATACCCTAACAATTATTTTAGTCACTAATGACACTTGTACAGCGATCAAAACAAAAAAAAACTGTACTGGGTGACACAGTGACAGGCAGTGAAGGGGTTAAGTTGGAGGGTGATCAGGGGGTTAAATGTGTACCTGTGTGACATGTTAGTGTGCTGTTGTGCAACTCACAGTTATATGTTCTCTCCCTCTCGGTCTGAAACGAAAAGACCAACACAAGGGAGAGAGCAGCACTTCCCCTGTCAAGGTTTACAAAACATTGACAGGGGAAGACAACCATTGGCTGAGAGTGATTACCAGGTCCAGGCCAGATTTTATTGGCCTGGACCTGATGAGTGATCAGTTCTGAAGCGAATATGATCATCGGGAACGGCAGGGAGGCGCACGCGCGCTCCCCCTTGCCGTTCACGCGCTGGACGTATAGCTACAAGCTCTCGCCCAGGAGACCCGACTTCCCGCCGTAATATGATGGCGGGCGGTCGGCAACTAGTTAAAAGGTGGTATCTGTTATGTTATGGGATGAATATTGGAGTAATGCAAGTTTCTTCTCTGTAACAATAAATGTAATCCGTTTCTCTTTTTCGCACCGCTACTCATTGTTTTAATTTTTATATAGACAAAAAGGTTTTAATCGCTCAGTTTAATTAATTAAGTACGGTATAAATATTTCTGACAATTTTGGTGCCCTGAGTATGAGGAAAGTTTAAAGTTTGGATGAATATTATTTCTTGTATGGTAGACAGAGCTGGTTTAAGTCTTTTGTTTTAACCTGTTTGTATACCTACAACCAATTTTTCAGAACTTAACTTTTTGTCTATGTGAATATGTTGAGACTGATTTTGAATAATGTAGATCTATAAAATGAAATTGCAGCAGGGTGTCAGTGCGAATAATAAGGATGCTGTTTGGAATCTTGAAGACAGTGTGTCTCTGCCAAAGAGCAATTTCAGTTGACCCTTTGAATATTAGACCAATCTTGTGAGTGTAAACACACCTATGCTTTTGGGCTGTGTTTCCACTAGTGCAACTCCAATGTTGCCTGATTGTGAGATGCAGCTTTAGTGCGACTATGGTGTGGCTTTGAATGCATTTTTGATCCAGAAGTCGTATCAGAATGGTGCAGGTACCTTATCAGTCGCTGCAGCTTTGAACCACATAGATTTGAATGGGTGCTATTGAAATCAATGGGCTGCGATTTGTAATGTGACTGTGTCCAAAGTCGCAGGCAAATCTCATCAGGGGAAACGGAGGCTAAATCACACTGAATTATCTGGATGTATGTGAATCTATTTTTCTGTGTAAACAATGTAATTAAATCTGCAAACACTGGCTATATTGTAACAGCTAAAAATCATCGAGCGTCTGTTAAAACTGCCTCCTGCCCTACAAGCAATCATAGGGTCTAATCAAGCTTAACATTTGGGAAGCCCTGTGGTACAGTAAGCATTTATTTTAGAATACTTTGGAGAGTCCTCGGGGAGATTAGACTTATTTAGTTGGGAAAATCTCCGGACTAACTTTTTGAAGGACTATAGTCAGTCAATGTTCTGACAAGTAGTGAAAAAAGGTCAGTAAAGGTGACAGTGGCAGTACCCGTCAACCCAATCATTGGTCAAAGCCTAGCTAGCTTTGGGAAAAAGTGACCTACAAGGTTTGTGGGATCAGCTCAAGGTCCTCCGTCCGTAAGAGGATGGGAAATCAGATCGCTTCCAAAAAAAGGAAGTACAGGGATGATAGAATCCATGAACAGAACTGATGAGGTGAGTATTTTTAATAAGGACAAGCAGGGACAGCGACTAAAATGGTGGGAGTTCAAATCCTCAGAGTAGTGATGAACAGAAGTTATGGATTTAAGTAAGAGAACATGCTGACAAGTGTGTGAATGTGTGTGGGGGAGGGGAAAGTGCAGTGTTATTAAATAAATGTGCTAAATATTTTTGTCTACAGGGTGTAGGTGGCTAAGTGTAAGAGTTATGTTTGTTGTGCGGAAGTGTGCGAGAGCCATGGATTGTGATGATGTTTTTGGCGGGATGATGATTTGTTTTGCGTTTGTTAAAGTTTAAAAAAAAGTAATGGTGTTCTATAGTTCAAGGAGCAACCACCCCCCCTCTTTCTTTCACACCAGTTAAATTGAATAGTGTGTGTGCAACGTGTGTTCTCAGCTGCTGACAGCCCATATGACCCCCCCTTCTTTCCAGGTCTATGAGAATGTGTGAACAGCTGTAGTGTCATGCAAATTGAGTGAGCTGATTGAACTGTAAAACAAAAGTAAAAAGCCTCCTAATAATGTATGTTTATATGTATGTCTGTGTGTAATGATTGTAATCTGTGTTTCCATAGAATTAACTGTTTTTGAAGTTTTTCAATGTGTTCAGTATGGTGAAGTATAACTGTCTTGCAAGACAAAGGGGGGACTTATAAAAAATTGTTTGTTTTGAGCTGCTCATTTTTAAACCATGGTGAATAAATAAATTAAAATCAATCCATGTGGCATTATTATGTATTAAGTAATACATATTGATGAACAGTTGAGCTCAACAATTTTTGGTATTTTAGAAAGTGCACAGTTTATGTAATGAAATGTATATTTGTGTTTCATATGCTAATGTCTTGTTACAGGTATATAACCATTTTTTTTTTTTTAACCTGGAAATAAAAACAATCAAATGTTTATTACTAACTTTTATTTTGTGTTTTATCCCTCAGATTCGATAACTGGGTTTTCAGGCTTGCAGAATAAGAGGAAATCTTAGCCTCCATAGACAACTTTGGTCGGTTGGTCAGGTTTCACAATGTTTTAGGTTTTCATGACCATTATCTAGTTGGAACTGTCAGAACCATTGACGTATCTCGGCATAGAGCCTACATATGCCGTAAGAATGTTTATTCTGAACTTATAAAATTATTATTGTATTTATGGAAATCTGTGCTTTGGGAGATACACTTTTCCTACGATACAAGATATCAAAATTCTTTTATCCGTGCTATTTTGAGGACGAGTAATACAAATGAATATTTAATATATATATATATTTATTAACTAAAGATATAGTGCAAAAATTTAAATCAGGTACAATTCGGTACAATTCTTGTTAAAACAAATAAATGATATGCTTCTACAATAGAGATAAATGACGCTTGAATGTTCAGATGATATTTACATTATATGACAAGGTATATTCCTAGCTCTTATTTAAATCATCCTGGCGTACTTGAGACCTTTTAGCTCTTATTGACATAACCTTGACATTGTATTACTTCTTCTCAATATCAAAACAGATCTCTTGCTACTACTTCTTATATATGTTATATTGTACACAAGCTTTTTGTTAAATTTGGCGAGCATATATCTTCACATACGCCATCACTCTCGAACCACAATTGTTGGCACTTCGCTTTTTAAAGACAAACGTAAAGTGCGTATGTCTCCTAATATTTGGAATATAATTATCTCGTACTGCAGTTAGACATAATTAACGCCCAAATTAAAGTTACCAAGTATATTTAAATGGTCTTAGTGGAGTGTATGTGAAAAACCTCCAAATTACCAAAAAGATAAATAATCAAAATTCAATCTTACCAGTAATTAAGAGTCCTGTTTGAGAAGGGAAAGCCCTAATGAAGGATTCCTGTGAACCCCTTTACATGTTTGGTCACTCTCTCCGGCTTCCTTCAGAGATCAGAGATAAGAGCAGCTTCCAGCCATCAGCCCTTGCCATCTCTCTCCCACCGAGCTTCTTCCCATCGACCCTGTTTTAGATTGTCCTGTGTAATACTTTTATCTTCCCAAAGAAGTGGGTGTGTATTCCCCTATCACGTGACTGACTATGTCACATGATAATATGTTCTGGTGGGTGACCAACTTGTACAAGGTTGCATTGCCTTAGGCCAAGGTATGCTAATGTCCCTAGTTATCTGCCTGTCCCCAAATGTAGTTCACACCCGTTTCCTTCCGTGTCACCAGGCAATCCTATTTTCTCCTAGAGTTTCATGTCTGTTACCAGTTGCCTAAATGAATAGCTGTGTGTCCCCAGGCACACCGGTCGGCTTGTGTACCCCCCCTACTGTTCAGTGATCCCGGCGACTCAGTGCTGCAAGGTATTTTTCTTAGTCTAATGGTCATTTGTGTCTGGTAGCACCAGTTCCTTGAGCTTGATACACATTATGCAACTTTTGTTTTCCAATTTCTTTTAGATTTACCTGCAGACACGTGGTACGAGGGCCTGCCTGATTACATATGAGTTGAAAGTAACATAGTTAGCCAGGTTGAAAAAAGACACAAGTCCATCCAGTTCAACCATAAAAAAAATAAACAAACAAAATAAAACACAGTACAATCACATACACCCAACTCCATACCCACAGTTTTTCCAGAGGAAGGCAAAAAAAAAACAGCAGAGCGATGATCCAATTTGCTACAGGAGGGAAAAAAAATCCTTCCTGATCCCTGAGAGGCAATCGGATTTACCCTGGATCAACTTGACCTACAAATCTTAGTACTCCGTTATATTACGTGCATTTAGGAAAGAATCCAGGCCCTTCTTAAAGCAATCTATTGAGCTGGCCAGAACCACCTCTGGAGGGAGTCTGTTCCACATTTTCACAGCTCTTACTGTGAAGAAACGTTTCCGTATTTGGAGGTGAAATCTCTTTTCCTCCAGATGTAAAGAGTGCACCCTTGTCCTCAGTGTTGACCTCAAAGTGAATAACTCCACACCAAGTTCACTATATGGAGCTCTTATATATTTGTACATGTTGATCATATCCCCCCTTATTCTCCTCTTCTCAAGAATGAATACATTCAGTTCTTCTAATCTTTCCTCATAGCTGAGCTCCTCCATGCCTCTTATCAGTTTGGTTGCCCTTCTCTGCACTTTCTCCAGTTCTCCGATATCCTTTTTGAGAACTGGTGCCCAAAACTGGACTGCATATTCCAGATGAGGTCTTACTAATGATTTGTACAGGGGCAAAATGATATCTCTATCTCTGGAGTCCATACCTCTCTTAAAGCGGATCTCCACCCTAAAGCTGATCGGAACCCTCCCCCCCTCCGGTGTCACATTTGACACCTTTCAGGGGGGAGGGGGTGCAGATACCTGTCTAAAGACAGGTATCCGCACCCACTTCCGGCCCGCAGTCTCGGGCAAAAGACGGGCTTTTCCCATTGTGTGCTGGGAACTCTCAGCTCCCAGCACACAGCGGGAGCCAATCGCGGGCGCAGCGCGACTCGCGCATGCGCCGCAGGGAACCGGGCAGTGAAGCCGGAGCGCTTCACTTCCTGGTTCCCTCGCCGTGGATGGAGGGGGGAGCAGCAGGGTGACGAGCGATCGCTCATCCTCTACTGCGGACGCCGCTGGACTCCAGGACAGGTAAGTGTCCTAATATTAAAAGTCAGCAGCTGCAGTATTTGTTGCTGCTGGCTTTTAATATTTATTTATGGTGAACCATCCGCTTTAATACAAGAGAGGACTTTGCTCGCTTTGGAAACCGCAGCTTGGTATTGCATGCCATTATTGAGCTTATGATCAACTAAAACCCCCAGATCCTTCACTACGGATCCCCCCAGTTGTACTCCCCCTAGCATGTATGATGCATGCATATTTAGCCCCTAAGTGCATAACTTTACATTTATCAACATTAAACCTCATCTGCCACTTAGTCGCCCACTTAGAGAATTGAAAGTGTATGAATGAATGAATGAATGAATGAAAACTTGTATAGCGCGGCACATGCGAACTGAATCGCCTCTGGGCGCTTGTTGTTCCTGTCTCCTTTGATATCAAAAGAGAAAAGTCTTGACCTTTTTCCTAAATGCTAGGTGGTTCTCCTCCAACCGAATGCTGGTTGGTAAAGCGTCTGGGACCTTGGATCGCAAATCTTCTTTCTCCTTTGGACTTGAAGTTGGCTTTCGGAACCTGGAGCAGGTTCTGATTCGTGGATCGCAAAACGGGATTGGGTTTATGCGCTTTTATTATTTCGCATAAATAGAGGGGGGCATTCCCATGGACACATCTATGCGTAAGACAGAGAGCTTTAAAAGCAATTCTGTCTTTAACTGGCAGCCAATGAAGGGCTCGCAGTGAAGGTGAGATGGATTCCCAGGGTTTATTCCCTGTCACAAGTCTGGCGGCCGTATTCTTAACGACTTGCAGACGAGCGATTTGGTACTTGGGGAGTCCGAGGTAAAGGGCATTTGCATAATCCAGCCTGGAGTTTACAATTGCTCCCACCACGACCGCTAAATCTTCTTTAGGGATGAACGGAGTGAGTCTGCGTAGTAGGCGCAGTAGATGGTGAGATCCGCTGACTACTGACCCTATTTGTGCGTCCATTGTCATAAAGGAGTCAAAAATGACCCCTAGGCTTTTGACTTTGGCACTAGGGGTGATGAGCTTGCCAAAAATAGGCGGGGGGGTCCACGCTGTTGAAAGTTGATTCCTACGATTGGCGTGAAACAGGAGAAGTTCTGTTTTCGCTCCATTGAGTTTAAGATAACTCTGTCATCCAGTCCTCTATCAAAGAGAGACATGTCTCTAGATTGAGGTGGTGATCCTGTCTATTACAGATGCGGAAATACAGTTGCATATCATCTGCATATGAGTGGTAGAGCAGTTTTTGGCTGCTGATAATCTCAAAAAGAGGACAAAGATATATGTTAAACAGCACTGGTGACAGAGGTGATCCTTGAGGGACTCCGCATGTTACTGTGCGTTTCTCAGACGTAAAAAGGTCCTAACTTCACTGTTTGCGATCGGTTTTCCAGGAAAGAGGAGAACCAAGATAAATCGCCTTCTGCGACTCTGGCTACTTCAGCAAGCCAAGTCAGTAACAGTTTGTGCTCTACAGTGTCGAAAGCGGCACTTAGGTCCAACAGAACTAGAAGACAAGATTCTCCTTCGTCTGCGGCCTTGAGAACATCGTCCCATACTTTCAGCAATGCTGTTTCCGTCCCGTGTCCGGGACGGAAGCCTGATTGCAATGGGTCAAGTAGCTTGTAGGTATCTAGATGCTGTTGCAGCTGTTGTACCACTACTTTTTCCATTATCTTTGAGAGTACGTTGAGGCTTGTTATGGGATGGCGATGGAGTGGGTCCTTGGGGTCCAGGGAGGGTTTCTTCATGATGGGTTGGATTATACCCTCTTTCAACTGTGAGGGCACTATGCTGTGATGGGAGGAGCCAGGATGTAGGCGCATTCCTTCAGCAGTTTTGTGGGGATAATGTCATTTGGCGCTGTGCCATTACGCAAAGCGCCAATGATATTCTTGGTGGTCTCAATGGAGATGGGTCCCAGGGTAAACTTACCTGATATAGGAGAATTACTATGGGTGCTGTGTGAGAGGCTGCCGGGGGGGGCTGAGGGGGGAATTGTTTTGCTGAATGCTTTCACGGATTGCCTTGATTTTATTAATGAAGTAATCCGATAGTTCATTGCAAAATTCTTGTGTGTCCGAACTGGGGGCTTCAATGCATCCTGGTTTCATGGTCTGGGTGACCATCTTGAAGAGTTCGCGGGGGCGGTTTAGGGCACCATTGATAGCCTCTGAAAAATACTTTTTCTTGGCTTGGAAAATTCCTTTGTGGTATTTTCTTGTAGTCGCCTTGTAGATGGATAGGTTTAGCTCTGATTCTGCCCTTTTGCGTTCTTGCTTCAGTAACGGCAGCTGTATAGGTCTGCCCTCGTATTGTATAGTTTTGGTTGAGTCAAGTTGAGAAAAGTTGTGCAGGAAGATCGTAGGGGGGGGGGGGGGGATACCAGCTCTTGGCCGTTCCAAGGGCCCTCACTTCCGATATATATGTGGGCATGCAGTATTCTCCTCAGTTAATATCCATAGGTGCCCTTCCTGTCCTAGATTACTTGTGTACCTTAACTGGTGGTCTGTGACTTGCATGCCAAGAAGATCAGTGCCCCAGGGTGGCACTAGACTCCTGTCTTTCATGTGAGTCCTGTATGAATAGTGAAGGCAGTTTGTTTTGTAGGGGTGAAGAATAACAATCTAATTACTGAACTGATAGAGGGGGGGAGAAGGTGTGCAGCCTCTATGAGGGAGCGGGTGTACCTGGTGGCAGGTGGTTTTCAATCTGGGTATCCAGACTATTTCTTATACTTAGGAAAAAGAGGCGCTCAATGGCCACTTTGGAGCTGCAGGGGGGTCACTGGGTACCGTAATCACTATAAGAGCAGGAGATAATCAGGAACCCATTGGGAGACCCTGGGCTACATATCAGGGAAGGGTTAGGAAATTTGACTTGTTCAATTCCCATCCCTAGGGGCAGGGACGGAACCTTGTGCATATGTCACAGTCAATTTGGGTACTATCCTATCAGACCCTACTGGGTTAAACCCTGGAGTCCATCCTGTTCTGAGGGTTTTGAGTCCAGACAGGAATAGAAATAAGGAAATGTTTGAATGGGTGACTAGTATGACATAACTGAATGTGGTGCAGGTACATAGAAGACTGGCACCTGTGCATAATAAGGTGTCTGTTGGCCAAACTAGAGGGTGGCAGGTGATACATCAATGGGGTGAAAACTTCCTCGTAGAGGCAGTGTCTCAATCTTATATATACAAAAGACAAAGGTGCGCAACAATGTAACATATGTAAAAAATATGTGTGTTATATTTCCACAGCAACCTCGAAATAGTGGAAAAAAAAAAAAATATATAAGTACAAATAAGAAAAGTGCAACGTCCCAAATAGGATTCCAATTTTTAAGTGTTAAAAAACTTATTTCGTGAAAGCCTTAAAAACACAGTTCATAGGGAATTTCCAATGTAGTGTTGCAGATAATTCCAATGGTGTCGCTTATCTGTTCTTATGTAGGGAAGTAATAGATGGCCGCTTACCGCAATGTTGGACCCTTCCAGGGGTCAGTAAGGCATTCAGAAACACTTATCCACGGCTGGGTCCTGGAAATCACTCCACTGCTGACAGCTCAAGACTAATTCGAACAGTTGAAGAGATTTTCCACTCCAAAGGAATAACTCACTCCAAATTGTGGCTCAGGTTTTCAGCTTGTTTAGGATATCGTGGAAGATGGAGAAAAAATGGAGCTCCATAGTGTAACAGGTTTAAAAGAAACTGACAGTTTTATTCAGTTAACACTGACATAATTAAAAGATAGACAGTCCTTCACCCTGCACATATCCAAGTTTCTCGGCAAAGATACAAAAAGCAATTGTGCAGATGCTTCCAGCTAGGCGTGCAAATGATCAGATCAGCCAGCTGGCAAGCTCATGAACGTGGTGACGTCTGCGATACTTAGCTCCACCCGACGCGGCGTTTCATCCAAACGGGCTTCTACGGGGAAAGGAGGCTCAAGTGTCACACACTGTTACCCCTGTTACCCCAGAGAAAAGGCTTGATATCAAACCTGACACCCCCATACATCTACAGAAACTTCCTCTGGGATTTGGGGATGAGTTAAAGGCTTGGCTGGTAGATTTTGGGCAACAGGATGAAATATTAAACGTTCTAAGAGATGCTGAGAAACAAGCCACCAGACGACTCACCCATGGTCAAAATAAGTTGATACAAGTATTCCACGCTTTAAAGGCAGACGCTAAGTTTCCTGGGGGAAAAGTTTATTTGGGTATAGTCCTAACGCTACAACTTTCCTAAACATTTTGCTCCACCCCGTTGTCCTAATCTATGTAGCTTTATTGCTCTCCCTGATGCAAGTAATAATGTGCATTACTATCAGGAGAATGAATGCCAAAACTATGAGAATGTGCACCTCGAACAAGGTATCTTCTCTCAAGGAACAGAAAAGCCACTAAGCTGGTTCTAATCCAGACCAGTACAAAATGTAGTGTTTTTTAATACTCCTAGTTTAAATATTTTATCATGTTCAACATTTTTTTTAAATCTTTTTATTTATTTATTTTTAATTATAAACTGGATACAAGTTTTAATAACAGAGTAAAATTATAATTTTTTAAAAACCTATTTCAAAATAAATACTATCCAAAATTGAGTTGCAATTGTACCAAAAACATAGGGCAAAATGCACCTCCAATGAAAGCCATAGGTGCCAATGCATTTGTTAGCATGTGGAGTTAATACCACCATGCATTGGAATTTAAGAAATGCTGCTTATGCTGCATAAGTGAGCAAAAAACTGGCGTAATTTCACTAGCCACCTACTATGTCAGTGTGTAGCCCACAGTCTCTTTTTTTTTTCATCAGTAAATTTTTATTTGGTTTTGTATAAAGAACATACATAAATGCAGGCATTCTAGCCTGTGATGCACTACAGAAAATTATTACACGGTAAATAAGAAGTATGGATAACACAGTATAAGGCTTGGAACAAAGCTTAATCTCTTATCCAGCATTCAACAGTAAGACAGGATAAACGTTGATACATGTACATGTATGATGCACCATGGGTAGCAGGGTGGGCCTCCCCCCGGACACCCCTTGCGGGAGCACTACTGTGTCCAGGTTCCAGTCCTTATCCCCCTCCCCAGGGTAATATCCAAACATTTATAAACTTAGGACCAGAGT
This sequence comes from Rana kukunoris, assembly GCA_029574335.1. Lineage (NCBI taxonomy): Eukaryota > Metazoa > Chordata > Amphibia > Anura > Ranidae > Rana > Rana kukunoris. The sequence continues at coordinate 389,362,749 of CM056052.1, forward strand.
TAGTACCGGTGGAATGGGAGGAAAAAACAGAACAGGTATCAGAGATACAATCAGCTCATCCTGGTATTCCTGGCTAATGAGTTCAAACCATCTGGAGGTAAAGGGAGTAACGGGTTACTTTTGAACCAGTGCAACCATGGATGCCATAATCGGAGAATCGTGTCTGTTTTTGTTCCTAAGCGCCAATGTATGCTCATAAATGAAGTGTAGGTGTGTGGTTTGTATGATTTCTCCTAGGGTTGGTGGGGATGGGTTTTTCCACCGTCTAGCGATATTCAGGTTCGCTGAGAGCAGTACGTGGGCCAGTGTGTGTTTCAGGTATTTCGGGTATTGGTCCAGGTCAAGAAGTAAAATTGCTAAACTGGGAGTCGGAGCCACGTGCAGACGAGATATTTCGGACAGTAGTCGAAATATGGATGCCCAGAGGTGAGATAAGGAAGGACAGCTCCAAAATGTGTGAAGCATGTCTCCCTTCTCTCCGCAATTCCTCCAACATCGATTGTCCTGGGAAGGTCCATATCTAGATATTTTATCTGGGGTCAAGTACCATCTTTGAGCGATTTTGATAGCCATTTCCCACAGGGAGGAGCAGGATGTAACGGCAAATGTGGTATTGCAGGCTGTAGCCCATTGTTTTGTTGTAAACCTGCGCCCCAGGTCCGATTCCCAGTGATGCAAAGGGGTTGTTTTAGTGAAGACATCTTTTTGCTGTAGAATGTTATAAAAAAGTGTTATTCCTTTAATGATGGGTTTAGGATTATTAAGAAAAAGCCAAGCCGGGCGGGGGACAGTTCGTTCCCATGGTGGTGACTTACGGAGACAGTGTTGTGTCCTCATGTAGAGGTATAGGTCTGAATTAGGAAGGTGATAAGCCTCTTGCAGGTCGGGGAAAGTTTTAAGGTCATTACCACTGAAAAGATCATTGATGTGCAAGATACCCTTTTGATGTAGGAGACCATGCCCATGTTGTGTTGTAGTGCCAGTATGGGAAGTTTTAGCCTAATTGCATCAGGGTGGTCGTGGCTGAGTTCTACAAACTTGTTCCACACTCGGATCGTAGCCCTCACAGTGGGAGGGACGGAGAGTGGAATTTTAGATGAGGGGGAAGTAGAGAGTAACCAAGTGGATAGGTCTCCACCCGGTACAAAGAAGGATTCAATTTGTCCCCAGATGGTATGTGGGGAAGGCAAGAACCACTCCCTGGCCTGGGTGAGCACCGAGGCCATGTAGTAGTCCCGGAAGTCCACATATCCAGTGCCTCCGGCTTTTCGGTGTTTGATCAGCCTGGAGTGTGCACATTTAGATTTTTTACCTTGACAGATGAAGGAGGACAGTATAGTTTGTAAAGATCTAAAATAGTAAAGGGGGATAACAATAGGGAGAGTCCTGAATAAATACAGGATTTGGGGAAGATGAAACATTTTAAACGCCGCTAGGCGACCTAACCAAGACAGTTCCTGAGACGCGAGCCTGCGCAGACTCTCCTGCAGTTTGTCGCGAAATGTAATGTAGTTATGTTTAAAAAGCAATTTAGTAGTATGGGTCAACTGGACTCCATGGTAGGTTATGGCTTGTTCTGTCCATGTATATGGAAACTGTTGTTGCAGTAGCAATCTCGTGGGAGAGTTAACCCCTAGATTTAGGATATGAGATTTGGATTTGTTGACTTTATAGTAAGAGATTCTGCTGAACCAGGCTAGCGTCTCCTGCACCGCTGATAGGGAAGTAGTAGGGTTGGTCAACATCAATATAACATCATCCGCAAAAAGGCTAATTTTGTGTTCCTGGCTACCTATAGTTATTCCGGTTACATTCGTATTAGAGCGTATATGTTGTGCAAGGGGTTCCATTGCTAGGTTGAATATTAGGGGGGACAGGGGGCACCCTTGTCGGGTTCCATTAGAGATAAGAAATGGGGATGATAAGGAGTCAGCGGAGTACACTTGAGCCGAGGGGGTAGAGTATAGGGCCATGATGGCTTTATGGATTGGACCCGAAAATCCGAATTTCAATAATGCTGAGGAAAGGTACCCCCGATGCACCCTGTCAAATGCTTTTTCAGCATCCAGGGACAGGAGAACAGAGGGGGTACCGGAGCATCCAACCTGGTGAATAACATCAATCATCCGCCTTGTAGCGTCTGAAGCTTGTCGGCCTTTTGTGAAGCCGGATTGGTCCATATGGATAAGAGAGGGAAGGATGTTGATTAGTCTGTTGGCGATAACTTTTGCATAGATTTTGACATCTACATTGAGTAGCGAGATGGGGCGGAAGTTTTGGGGCGACGTCAGGTCTTTACCGGGTTTAGGAAGTGTGACTATTGTTTCTTTCAGCATTTCTTGGGGGAAGGACGAAGAGGCCGCTGCGGAATTGAAAACTTTACATAGATTAGGAGCCAGAATGTGGTGGAATTTTTTATAGTATTCCCCAGTAAACCCATCCGGGCCTGGAGATTTAGAGTTGGGGAGATGGTTGATAGTTTGTGTTATTTCAGTTGCCGTAAAAGGCGCGTTAAGATAGGTCAACTGTGAAGGTGAAAGTGAAGGAAGATTAACATGTGCTAGGAAACGGTCTATGTCTTCCTGGGAAGGTTGCGTCACGTCGGTACTTTTCCCTATGTTATACAGGTCAGCGTAATAAGTGCTAAAGGCATTAGCTATCTCATGGGGTTTAAGTAGTTTTCTCCTAGTGTGGGGATGAAAAAGGAAAGGGATTTTAGATTTGAGCCTATGACCTCGAATTTTTAGGGCCAGCATTCTGCCTGCTCTATTGCCCGTGGGCGTATGTAGAGGCTTTTAATTTAGTGTAAGCTTTCTCATGATATTCAAGTAAGAGGGCTCGTAGTTCCTGGCGTAATTTGAAAATTTTGGTCTGAAGGGTAGGAGAGGGATGAGATTTGTTTTGGGTTTCGGTGGCATCTATGTCTGCCGTAAGTTGATCTATGTTCTGAGACCTGCGTTTTTTGGCTCTGGCACCTAGTTGTATAAGAATACCCCTGGCAATGGCTTTGTGGGCATTCCACACAACCACCAGATCCGGAAATGACTGGGAGTTCAGGGAAAAATAATCTATCAATTGCTGTTGGATAGAGCTTACAGTAGTGGTATTGTAGAGAAGAGAGTTATTAACCCTCCAGAGAAAGGATTTGGGAGTCTGTGAATGGGCATCGATAGTGATGCTGATAGGGGCGTGGTCCGACCAGGTGGCCGTGTAAATCGCCGAAGCCGAGATTATCTCCAGTAAAGCTTTGTCAGATAGGAATAGGTCGATCTGTGAGTATGTGCTGTGACGCGGCGACAAGAAAGTATAATCCCTCTCGCTCGCGTGACAGCACCTCCACACGTCTAACAAGTCATTGGAGAACAAAAACTTTGCCAATGGTGATACACGCCGTTTGGCTCCATTTGTGGAGTCCAGGTCATGATCTGGGACCATATTAAAGTCACCACACACAAGTAGGTGGCCTTGTTGGACACCTTTAACTGTTTTAAGGAGCGCTTTAAAGAAAGGCATCTGTCGTTGATTCGGGGCGTACAGCGAGACCAAGGTATATTGAACATTGTTCATTTTACATATCAAAATAATATATCTACTCTCAGGATCTATCGTACAGCTTTGCAAATCAAAAGTAACAGTGTCCCGGATAGCTATGAGGACACCCCTCTGTTTCTTCTTGAAGGAGGTGGAGAAGACGTGGGGGAAGAGTCTGTTTGCACACAGGGGAGAGATCTTGGGCGAAATGAGTCTCCTGCACACAGAGAAGGTCACAATTATGTGACACAGCGGATTTCCACATGGATGAACGCTTGGCAGGGTGATTCAATCCCATCACATTTAGGGAAAGGATTGAGGCGGACATGTTGGCAAGTGGGGGTGTAACAGATGCAGTTCAGTTACTCACGATTGGTAGCAGTACTGTGGGAATCTCCAGGATGAGTTTGCGTTTCAAATCGTGCAGTAGCTTTTAGTAGATCGGTCCACAGTGCACAGGTGCTGGTACTTCAAGGTGGTCAGAATGTTCTGCTTGTTCCGTGAGGTCCTGTCTCAAGGTCTGTAGTGATGCAGAAGGATCGGGCAACAAAAGGTAACGGAAACAAATAACAAAGAAAAATGTCAAAAAAAAAGGGATTTTTAAATACAGCTTACCTGTAAAATCCTTTTCTTGGAGTACATCACGGGACACAGAGCGGCATATTCATTACTATGTGGGTTATATGGAGTACCTTCAGGTGTGGACACTGGCAATCTTCAAACAGGAAGTCCCCTCCCTATATAACCCCCTCCCCTAGAGGGAGTCCCTCAGTTTTGTAGCAAGCAGTATGCCTCCCAAAATGGTCACCCAAAAGAGGGGTGGGAGCTCTGTGTCCCGTGATGTACTCCAAGAAAAGGATTTTACAGGTAAGCTGTATTTAAAAATCCCTTTTTCTTTCTCGTACATCACGGGACACAGAGCGGCATATTCATTACTATGTGGGATGTCCGAAAGCAATGCTTTAATGAGGGGAGGGAGACATCTTCCAAAGAAGGATTCAATTTTAGAGCTAAACTCAAATCATAATAATATTTCCAATTAGTCAAGAAAGAAGAACCTTTTCTTTTTTTTTCTTTTTTTTTTATATAACCAAGGGTGTTTCTGATCCCGAGGATTTCAAACTGCAGCCTGTAGTACTGCCTGACCAAAGGCAGTATCCGCATTTCTTCTCACGTCTAGTTGATAAAACCTTGTAAACGTGTGGACTGATGACCACGTTGCCGCCTTGCATATCTGAGCCATAGAGATCTGATGGTGTGCTGCCCAAGAGGCGCCCATGGCCCTGGTAGAATGGGCCTTTACCGACAACGGAGGGGGCAACCTCTTCAATCCGTAGGCTTGAATGATTAATTGTCTAATCCATGGTGGATTTTGCAGCTGCCTGCCCCTTCTTGGGGCCATCTGGTAGAACGAATAACACATCTGTTTTCCGGATCTTTTCCGTAGCTTTAAGATAGGCCTTCATGGCCCGGACAATATCCAAGGTATGCAGCAACCCCTCCTTTCTAGATGTAGGTTTTGGAAAGAAGGATGGAAGTACCAAATCCTGGTTTAAGTGAAATTTGGATATAACCTTTGGTAGAAAGGAAGGATGGGGCCGGAGAACTGCCCTGTCCTTATGCAGAACAAGATATGGTTCCTTACACGATAAGGCTGCTAATTCTGACACTCTCTCTGCCGAAACTATGGCGACCAAGAAAACCAGTTTTCTTGTCAGTAAGAGTAAAGGAATCTCAGCCAAAGGCTCAAAAGGCTGTTCTGTAGAGTGGACAGGACAAGATTTAGGTCCCAAGGACAAATGGTGACTTGACAGGAGGATTAATACGCAAGACCCCCTGTAAGAAGGTCTTTACCAGCGAGTGGGTGGCCAGCGGCCTCTGAAACCACACTGACAGAGCTGAGATCTGTCCTTTGATTGTGCTTAGTGCCAGGCCTTTATCCACTCCTAGCTGGAGAAAACTTAACACCCTATCAATAGTATATTTGCGGCAATTCCATCTTTTGGATTCACACCAGCCTATATAGTTCCTCCACACCCTGTAATAAATTACCCTGGAGACCGGCTTTCTAGCCTTAATCAGGGTAGGGATTACCTGCCTAGACAGACCCCTACCCTGAGAATCAGGGATTCAGCCTCCAGGCCGTCAAATTTAGACGCTGTAATGTAGGGTGGAGGATCGGGCCTTGTGAGAGTAGGTCTGGTTGTAGAGGAAGAGTCCAAGGGTCTCCCACTGCCATCTTCAGGACTAGTGAGTACCAAGTCCTCCGGGGCCAAGCCGGAGCTATTAGAATGACTGGCTTGTGCTCCACTCTGATCTTGCGCAACAGGCGGGGGAGTAACTGTAGTGGAGGGAATGCATATAGAAGTTTGAATTGATGCCAAGGGCAAACCAACGCATCGGTTCCGCAGGCCATAGGATCCCTCGCTCGCGACACGAACCTGTCTAGTTTCTTGTTGAACCTGGATGCCATTATATCTACGTCTGGCGTTCCCCACCTCTGGCAGATTGTCTGAAATACCTGGGGATGCAGAGACCACTCCCCTGGCAACAGACTCTGGCGACTTAAGAAGTCTGCCTGCAGGTTGTCCACTCCGGGAATGAATATCGCTGAAATGCAGGGTACATGAACCTCTGCCCACTGAAAAATCAAGCTCACCTCCCTCTGAGCGGCCTGACTCCTGGTTCCCCCTTGGTGGTTTATGTATGCCACCGCCGTGGCATTGTCTGACTGGATTCTCACCGGGAACCCCTTTAATCCGGAGGTCCACGCCAACAGGGCTAGGCGAGCAGCTCTGATCTCCAAGATATTGATGGGGAGCTGCCTCTCTGCTTTCACCCAAGTTCCCTGGCGGGAGAACCCCTCGAAGACCGCCCCCCAGCCTGCCAGGCTGGCGTCTGTGGTAACTACCTTCCAGACAACAGGGCTGAAGGATCTTCCCTTTAGAAGGTTCTGAGGGTTCAACCACCAGGCCAGGCTTTGTCGGACCCTTGATGATAGCGTCAAAGGGGACTCTAAGGCATGTGCCCTCTTGCCCCAGGCTGCTAGAATGGCTGCCTGTAGGACGCGAGTGTGGATCTGAGCGTATGGTACTGCCTCGAATGTGGCCACTAGCTTGCCTAGTAATCGCATACACAGGCGAATAGTTGGTCTTTTCTTGTTTACAACCAACTGAACCAACCCCTTGATCGCCTTGATCTTTACAAGGGGCAAGAACACCTTTTGATGTTCTGTGTCTAACCTCATGCCGAGGTATTCCAACTGCTTTGTAGGCTGGAATGCTGACTTTCCCTGGTTTAGGACCCAGCCGAATTCTTCGAGGTACCGAACCGTGAGGTTTACTGCCTTTTGCAGACCCGTCCGTGAGTGATCTATGATTAAAAGGTCGTCCAAGTATGCTAGGACTGTGACTCCTTGGATCCTTAAATTGGCCAGAACTGGGGCTAGAATCTTCGTGAATACCCGGGGGGCCGTGGCCAGCCCGAAAGGGAGCGCCCTGAATTGGAAGTGTCGCTGCCCCACCGCGAAGCGTAAAAACCTTTGATGCGCCTGAAAGATTGGTACATGAAGGTAAGCATCTTTTATGTCTATGGAGGCCAGAAAATCGTCTTTCTGAAGCGCGGCGGCTGCTGACCGGATGGATTCCATCCGGAAGGAACGCACCCTTAGATAACCGTTTAACCTCTTTAGGTCCAAGATTGGCCTGACATCGCCGTTGGGCTTTGGTATGACAAAGAGATTGGAATAGAAAACCTAGGCCTTGCTCTTGGGCTGGCACTTCTATAATTACGTCCTGGCAAAGCAGGTGATCCAAAGCTGCCAGCATTGAGGCCTTCCTTGCTGGATCCCTTGGTAGCCTTGATTCTTGAAAATGAGGCGGAGGATATCTTAGAAATTCCAGTCTGTAACCTGTGGTTACAGATGCCCGGACCCAATTGTCGGGGATCTTGGCTTCCCAAACTTCTGAGAAGAGACGAAGCCTTCCCCCCACCCTTGAGAGTGGGGGCGCCCCTTCATAATGGCAGACTTAGGGGCTGTCTTTGACGGCTTGCGATACCACGGCTTCTTACCCCCAGGGGTCTGTCCCTTGCGATCTACTGATAACGTTGGATCGTGCAGGCGGCCGTCGATACTGCCTGGAATTAGAGGGCCCCGAGAACAGGAAAAAAAACTGCCTCCTTAAATGTAGGAGCCCGGAATGTCTTTTTGACCGGTAAAAGGGTACTCTTGCCATTTGAAATAGTCTGAATATATTTATCCAGATCTTCTCCGAAGAGTCGTCCTCCATGGAAGGGAAATCCTGCCAGAAGCTTTTTGCATGGGGGCTCCGCCGCCCAGTTCTTCAACCATCAGAGGCCTTCTCATGTGCACCAAACATAGTGATAAACGAGGAAGCCTGCTGGATGGAATCTTTTATAGCATCTACCGCGAAAACACAGAGCTCTGGGAATGTCAGCAAACTCCTTCTGCTTGTTGGGTAGGCATGTCCTTTAACATCTTCTTTTGTCTGGTCTTTTAATGCCTGACTAAACTCCAATTGCAGCTACCCGCTGGCTGCACCCACTGGCTCCTGCCGTAGCAAAGGATGCTTTATAAAAGTGTCTCTAATCTTTTATCAACCGGATCTTTAAACATATGTATGTTTTTCCACCGGGCAAGTTAGTGATTTATTCACACACGAGATGGCTGCATCCACTATTGGGAGCCTCCACTTCTTGGAGAATTTTTCCTCCATGGGAATAAAATGACCGCAAATCTTTTCGGTGGCAGAAAAATCCTGTCCGCCGTACCCAATCCCGAAAGATCAATTCCTCCCAAGAGAGGATGGACCGGAAAAAACTGAACGCGTTGCTTAAACGGGGCTTTCAAAGAGCCCAGAGAGGATACCGGAGGAACCTGAGGTTCTGGCAATGGTAAACTAAATGCCGAGCGGACCATGTCCGTCAAAGACTGTACCCACAGTCTCTCTGTCTGGGAGTCTGAAAATGGTTCCTCAGAGGTAGACCCCTCCATCCCTGAACCCTCTTGGTTCAGTCCAGTTGATCCTCCTGTGATTCTAATTCCTCCGAGAGAGAGAATCTCAGCATCTGAGGATACACCCCTGGTGATGGTTGGGATCTAACCCGTTTCTTACCAGGAATAGCTCTAGCGATCAATGCCGCTAATTCTCTCTTCTAGCCCCCCTAGGGATACGGCTAGCATCTCCTCTGTGATAAACACAGGGCTGGGCTGATCTGGGCCAGCCTCCGCACCAGATCCCCCTAATGGCTCATCCAAAGGCGCTCCTTAAATTAATAAGCTGCGGGGGAAAGAATCGGCATATCAGAATCAGAAAGGGAACCCTTTTGTTTTTTGGTCTTTTTTGTACCCTTTAGACCCCGAAACCCTTGGGAAGCCATAATACAAAATCGAGGGACTCCTATCCGCCCACAAACAACAGACTGTAGTGGGCAGGAACGTACAAATTTCAGAGTTTAAGGGGAGAATAGATCACATTAGTGTCCCCCAAAAACTGATGGGCCCGTATGGTGTTTGTTATTTTTTTTTTTTTTTTTTTTTAAATAATTATATATTATATATTATATATTTTCCTTGACACATACAGTGACCCTACTTTAAGTTTGCCAGCCTCCAACCTGCTGCAAAATAAGGGGGTTCTTGGCTTAACAATAGGCATTGGAACAAAGTCCAAGTACTACCCCTCTTCCGCCACCGGGAGTCACTGTTTGCCGCTCTGCGTCCTCTCCTTAAAAGATCAGCCTCAGGACTGAGCACTGACAAAGCCTGTGTCTATAACAGCACAAAGGCGCGCCCCTGTATGACGCCGCAGGCCCCCCCCCCCCGCCCTCCTGTCTGGACGGCGCGAAAAACGTCAATTAAGACGTGCGCGCCACGCGCGCGCGCGCAGCGTAGCCGGAAACAGGAGGAACATGGAGGAGCCGCGCTGCTGGAGATCCAGGCACGCAGAAACAGGCGCAGATTCAAACCCCCGGCCAGGTAGGACTCTCTCAAGGCCCCTAGGGATCCTTACTAGCCCTAGGAAGAAACCGCAGGTTAGCTAGCAACACATATTTAGACAGGGGGCCTAGTGATGGGGGGGAGACAAAGGGTGTCATCCTGTCTTTTAGACATAGTGATCACGGTTTGCCCATGCAGAGCATACTTAGGCTATCCCCCCTTTTAGGTTACCCGGGAGCTGCTGTCGAACCAAGTCCCGCAGGCCCCCCTTCCTGCTCCATGCTGCAGGATGGTTTGACCAGCAAACTGATCCAATTTCTCCCATCTCCGTGGGTAGCGTAGTAGACCTTCGGCCCTGGGGTCCTATGAAGGTACCCACTGTCCTGGACCTATATAGCACCCTGGCAAACAGGACTTTATGGTTTGCAAACTCCAAGTCCTGGGCCCAGGGTCCAGCCCTCCAAAGAGGAGCATTATAGGCAAAACCCCACGGTCTGGGGCCCGGGTACTGTCCACTTTGGCACTGAGGCTCCTTGGACAGATCCGGTAGCCCGCCCTTAATCCCAAGGATGTGGAGCAAAGCTATTCCGTGACCAACACCTAAGACACTGGCGAAAAAACTGAGGGACTCCCTCTAGGGGAGGGGGTTATATAGGGAGGGGACTTCCTGTTTGAAGATTGCCAGTGTCCACACCTGAAGGTACTCCATATAACCCACATAGTAATGAATATGCCGCTCTGTGTCCCGTGATGTACGAGAAAGAAAAAAAGAACTTGAGCAAGACAGTACTATCAACAAGGCAGCACAGTAGAACTTCAAAAATGTTCTGAGTTAACTAGGGGAAAAGTTCAGGCTCTGTAGAGAAACAAGCAGTCAGCCAGACCGGACCTAGAATGTCACCCTGCGATAAATTCAGACAGGTGAATCGCTGGTCAATGTGCCTTGTGGGCACCGCGTTGGGAACCCGTATTAAAAGGGTTAGATCTTCCTGCAGAAGCGTGGTTGGTATGTTGGATTTCTGGGACGATGCCCCAGGACTGGAGGAGCTTCATCCCTCCCTCAATTGTGGAGATGGAGTGGGGGATGCCGTTGTGAGTAACAAGAATAGTGGCCAGATGGCGCCATTTGTAAGTGATCTTATGATTGGTAAGGGCTTTAGTCACTGTTTTTAACTGTCTCCTCAGTTGTAGGGTATGCTGTGACAGGTCAGCGAATAGTTGAATTCCTGTGTACGGTGGAGGGAGAGTATTGAGTTCCCGAGCCCTGTAGAGGATTCGCTCTTTGGCCTGGAAAAAATGAACGCGAAGAAGCACGTCCCTGGGGACTGTGTCTTCTAGGTGCCGCGGTTTGGGTATCCTGTGGATGCGATCAATGGTCAGCTCTATAGGGGTCAGTTCTGGCAGCAGGGCGGAGAACATGGTGCTGGCATACTCGTGGAGACCCGTTGGGGGCACTGATTCTGGTACCCCGCGCATTTTAATGTTGTTGCGGTGTGAACGGTCCTCAAGGTCCGCCAACTTGGATTTAATCCAGGCCGTATCCTCCTTTTGTGACATACATTCGTCAACCAGGCCATTTACTGTATCAGTACATTCCTCCATCTTGTCCTCAATGTAATGTACCCTATCTCCCAGGAGACGCATGTCATCTGTGAATTTGTGGATCAGGGATGATAGGTTAGACATGAGGGAGGACTGCAGGGTCATCAGCATGTCTTTCATTGTAGTATCAAGGACAGGTTGTCCTGAGGTGGGGAATGCAGCAATGGACGATTGTAGGGAGGAAATGGCATGAGTGTTGTGTAATGCTGTACTCACTGCGGTCCCGGCCATCGGGTCTGTGTCCAAACGCATCCGTGCCTTTGCGGGGCTTTGTGTCACTGGAGACAGTACAGGGGACTGAGTGAGGAGGGGGGAGGACATTCCTCCCTCTGCGTCTTGTGGATCGCCGCTGGGGAGATCAGTATAGGCATCAGAGCGCCGCGTGTCAGCTCCGGTGGTGCCATCTTGTTTCCTCCCATGCCGCTCGGGCATGAACGACAGTGCCGTGAGCTTTTGGAGGTTCCTCTCCTCCTTTCTCTTGCGGACATCGTTCCTGCAGGGCTGTTGTGAGTGGTGCGGGTTCTCTGGGTGGCAGGAAGCCTGTCCGTGCTCCGTGATCGTCCGGTCGGCTGCAAGGAGCTCTAGTCAGAAGCTGCCATCTCTCTCGCGCGCAAGCCACGCCCCCCTTAAATCATTTTTTTCTTTATACATTTTTTTTATCGATTAGAATTTTTTTTTTACTTTTCATTTTTATACATTTAATTTTTGTAACAATTTTTTTTTTTTATTATTCATTTGTTATTTTCCTCTCAGTATATTTATATTTTTAGGGTTGTCCCAATACCACTTTATTAGGACCGAGTACAAGTACCGATACTTTTTTTTAAATGTGTCCCCAAATGCAGCCATGTTCCCAACATATGCAGCCATGTCCCCCCAGCCATGTCCCCCACATATGCAGCCATGTCCCTCCAGCCATGTCCCCCACATATGCAGCCATGTCCCCCCAGCCATGTCCCCCACATATGCAGCCATGCCCCTCCCGCAAATACTCGGTATCGTTCCAGATTCCGATAGTGGTAGTGGTATCAGTATCGGGACAACCCTATTCAATTTTTCTTATTCAATTTTCATTTTTTTATATAAAATATTTTTCTTCATTTTTATTTTTTTGTGAGGTTTTTTATTTTCTCTTCTTTCTTGTTAAAGACATATTTTTTTTTTATTATTATTATTATTCTGGGGTTTGGGGAAAAGCCTCAACATTTTTTAGTAATAAGCACAGTCTTTGACTAAATTCTAAAAGTTTTTTGGCAACCATTGTTTACCCTCTCCTTTTAATTTTTTTATTTTTTATGTTATTAACCCGACTTGTAAATTGTTAAAGTGAACATTATCATGTTCACCTGCTAATCACAAAAAGGGGAGAGGAGTCTATTTTTATTTTTCTTGTTCCTCTTTATTTAAGAGAGGACTCTAGAACTATACATTTTTTCTTTGGTGTTCTAGGGATAAGCCTCTTCAATTTTTAATAATAAAGTGTGGTCAGGTTTACCTGAATTCTACACATTTTAATCCTCTCTCTCTCTCTCGTTATTATCTGTGTACCTGACCGACAAAAATACCGCCAACTACTAGTATGAGAGAGGAGTCGTTTAAACAGAATACATTTTTTTTTCTTACTGACAGCTAAAGTTGGCAGGGCAACTAGGTATTTTTTTTGGATACCCATTTAATGTTCTTTAACAATCTAAAGTAGAAAGGAAACTGGAGATCTTGGTTGGAGCAGCATTAAATCTGTAGTTTATTTTTTATGTTTATTATTTGTTTTTCTATTGGTTTCTATCATCCATCTTCTCAGGATAATGTAACTAGGACATCAGTCATATAATTTTTTTAAGACGTGTGAGCATTCCTGCCCGCCAATGCCATATTTTACGCCCAGTGAAACCAAAGTATCCCTGGGCATCCAGGTTGTGTTTTTTTACCTCCCAAATGTAATTCTACCTCCCCTAGTCTACCTACTGCTTTATAGTTATAAAGGTTACCCCACTGCTCCTGTCTGACATTCCTCCAATAACTGTACACTGGCGTTGTCTGTTTATATTCATGCACACATGTCCGGGGGCCCGCCCAACCACCACCTGAAGAAAAAACGATAAATTAAATTCTTGAGACAAATGTGCCACAATAAGACTCTTCGGAACTTTCCTTCACCATGCTGAAAAGTGTTGTCTCGCGGTCCGATCGAAACATTACAATCATTACATCATATTCCCAAGTTACAGGACTAGATATGCGAGGATCCCGTCATCAATGTTGGAGTTATGCTCTTCCAAGGCAGAGGGGCAATGAAACATTGGAGGACAGACTCTCATGGGTCGGATGTGGAGTCTCAAAGGCACCAGAACTGTCTCAAGTCTACCGTGATTGGGTTTCAGTGTGATCAAGCCGCAGTGGTGGTGGGGAAGGGTTCGAGAGCTTCTGGGTCGTTGTGGAGGGGTACAAAAATCATTGGAGGACATAAGAATCGAGAATGAACTTCAGGGGGGACAGTGGTGGAAAGTTTCAATTTCATATTTATACCAGGGGAACCAGTGCAAAGATGAATGTATGTTTTACTGGACTGGTTCAATTTTGTGATAAAACTTCTTCCTGTGTCATGGGTAAAGGTCTCAAGTGATAATCAAATTAGCTAAATTGTCCTTTTGTTTTAAAGGGAAGCTGGACAGGCTAAACGGCTCCATCACGGCAGGGGCCCTTAGCATACTAGTGTAACTACACATCAAATGATTGCTTGCCCACCAAAGAGAGTTTGTGCATGCTAGAAACATTTATTTTAAGGCTTGAAAATGAGACCAGATACTGATTGGTGCTCGAAACTCTTACCAATTCATAGGTGAAGGCAACTTTAAAACCAATAGAATTAGAGTTTTTGAATCCTGTAAAGAGAGGGTAGGGACCATGTGGGGGGGGGGGGGGGGGCATAAATCAGAAGGCCGCCCGGTAGCTCAGCTTTTTTTCCCTGGAGACGATGATTTGAGCAAGACACGTAAATATCTCCCTCCCACTCTCCCCCTCTTCCTCCTTCTCTGCCCCTCTTCCGCCTCCTCTCTCTCTTTACTTTCCTTCTATCTTAAGATTGGGCCATGGATTAATCTCACTTCTCTTTTGCTTTCCCCATAGATTAATTTAACTACAACTTGTCATTACTTACTGCTGAGTCCATTATAGTGGTATTACTTTATGCATAATTGTGTAACTTGCTCATCATCTTGGTTTTAAAGATGGTATCTTATGTTATGGGATGAATATTGGAGTGATGGAAGTTTCTTCTCTGTATCAATAAATGTAATCCTTTTCTCTTTTTTGCACCACTATTCTTTGATTTAACTTTTATATAGACAACAAGGTTTTAAATCGCTCAGTTTAATTAAGTACGGTATAAATATTTCTCTGACAGTATGAAGAGGAAATTTTCTACTTCATGACACCTCACAAAAGTCTTCCCTGTCACTGTGTCACTGGCTTCCCAAGATGGTGACCGTGGGATCACAGAGCTGCAGACACAAGGCTCGCCCCCTTCCTCACGCAGACTGATGGCATGGAGGAGCAGGATTCAGGGGCTGCACTTAATGAATCTTCCTTCAACTCACCGGCTGTCAGAGATAACAGACCTGCACCCTCACCAAGAGTCTCCAGGTAAAGTTCCACAATATAAAAAAGCAGATGTGCTGTGCTGCCAACCAAGCCATGACTCCCTAGCGACTTTTCCAGCAGGAGACCAGCCGACATCAGGGCACACACTTAAGCATATGCTGCCAACATTACAAAGAGAACTGTGTTCTGTCTCCCATCTTACAAATAGGGTTAACCAAGTGGAGAAACGCAAGCAGACCCAAGTGTACAATGTGATGGTAGATGTGTTAACAACAAACTCCAGGAATACACAATATACAGGCAAAGCTGGCAGATCTCAAAAACAGAGTGGCACAACGACATTAACTACTTCAACCCTGGGGGAATATACCCCCTTACTGACCGGGCCTATTTTTGCGTTATGACGCTGCATCACTTAAACTATCATGCAACGCTGTACCCAATTTTTTCCCCCCAACAAATAGGAGCTTTCTTTCGGTGGTAAAGGGCAAAAGAGGGGGTGTTGGAATAATTTTAGCCCCCCATTGCACCTTTCAAGTACTTCACCCTCCTCCCTCTCTGGTACTCTCCTCATTTGAGGCACATTGCGTTTGTCGCTTCTCCCCAGTTTCTCCAAGGATAGCTGTGATTTATTGTCCCCCTGGTCCAGTATCATCCTTTCTTGATGACTTCTCTGCCTGGCTACCCTGTCTCTCTTCTGAAATACCCACAATCATCCTTGGCGACTTCAACATCCCTATTAATGCTAGCACTCCTGCAACTTCAAAACTTCTCAGTCTAACCTCCTCATTTGACCTGAAGCAATGGATACATGCTCCTACTCACTCTGAAGGCAATCTACTTGACCTCGTCTTTTCCCACCTATGCACTCCATGCAACCTCTCCAATTATCCTTACCCCCTCTCTGATCACTACCTTATTAACTTCACTGTCTCCTTCTCCTCTGCCACTTCTCCACCCAAACATTTAACATTTTCTCGTAGAAACCTTCACCATATCCACCCTTCTCTTCTATACTCGGCAACTGACCACCTCTGACACAATTGCACCGTTGTCCTGCACCCACATAGCCACTTCTGTCTACAACACTTCACTTCTAGCATTACTGAACAGCTTGGCCCCTCACTACACGCAGAATAAGGCTCTGTCCCCTTCAAACAGATGATACTAAAAGTCTAAAAAAACACAGCCATGCCCTTGAGCGCCTGTGGCATAAGAAAGTCCCAGAAAGATTTTGACTAGTATAAATCTGACCTAAAAAAAAAACAATTCCAGCCTCCTTACTGCCAAGCAGACCCATTTCATCACCCTCATTAAAAATGTATTATCCTGTCCCTGTCAACGCTTCTCTACTTCGTCCCCCACTGCCTCCACCTACCAACTCACTCACTGCCCAGGAGATCGCCAATCACTTTAAACAGAAGATTGATACAATTTGCAAAGAGATCTCTAGTGTTCAGATACCCTCCATGCTATACACCTCATGCCCACAGGTACAATCATTACTTCCCTTTTTCAACCCCACCACTATAGATGAGGTTGCTAAATTACTTACTAATGTCCATCTTACCACCTGCCCTCTGGATCCTGTTACCTCGCAAAGGCTATGTTCACCCTCTGACTCTATTCTACACTCTCTAACCCACATCTTCAATCTCTCCCTCTCTTCTGGCATCTTCCCTAACTCTTTGAAACATGCACTTGTCAGCCCCATACTTAAAAAGCTCTTGCAGGACCTATCCAATCTTGGCAACCTATGCCCTATCTACTTGCTCCCGTTTTTATCCAAACTTCTTGAATGTCTAGTCTACAACCGACTGAGCGTCCACCTTGCTGATAACCTACTTGATCCCCTTCAGTCTGGATTTTGTCTTCAACATTACACAGAAACTGCACTTTTAAAACTAACAATATACTAACGACCAAAACTAAGGGACACTATTCCGTACTACTCCCCCTGGACCCCTCTGCTGCCTTTGATACAGTTGACCACCCACTCTTCGCTGGTTCTCTACCTACTTATCCAACCGCACCTTTAGCGTTACTTACAATTCTACTTCCTCTTCTTCTCTTCCTTTCTCTGTTGGGGTCCCCCAAGGTTCTGTTCTTGGACCCCTCATATTTTCAATCTACACCTCCTCCCTGGGTAAAGCTTATAGCCTCCCACAGCATACAATTCCATCTCTACTCTGATAACACTCAAATCTATTTCTCTGCCCCTCAACTCGCCCCTTCATTCTCCTCATGCATCACTAATTGACTATCAAATATATCAGTTTGGATGTCACACCACTTCCTCAAACTCAATCTATCCAAAACCAAACTTATTTCTCCTCCCCACGTGCCTCTTCCCCTGATCTCTGTCAAAATTGAATGCACAACCATAAGCCCATGCCCACATGCCAAGGTCCTAGGAGTAGTCCTGGACTCTGAACACTCCATCAAGCCCCACGTCCAATCACTGTCCAAATCTTGCCACCTCAACCTCCAAAACAAATCCAAAATACGCTCCTTTCTAACCAATGGATACAACAAAGCTCTTATTTCACTCCCTGGTCATCTCACACCTCGATTACTGCAACTCCCTTCTCATTGGCTTACCACTGCATACTCTATCCCCCTTCAGTCCATCATGAATGCTGCTGCCAGACCACCTAACCAACCACTATGTCTCTGCTGCTCCTCTCTGTCAATCCCTTTACTGGCTTCCGCTCACCCAACAAATTAAGTTCAAAATACTAACTACCACCTACAAAGCCATCCACAACTCTGCCCCCAGCTACATCAATGACCTAGTCTCTAAATACCAACCTAATTGTTCTCTTCGTTCTTCTCAAGACCTCCTGCTCTCTAATCACCTCCTCCCATGCTCGTCCAACAGAACTTTTCCAGAGCCTCCCCAAGCCTATGGAACTCCTTACCCCAATATGTCTGTCTATTTTCTTCTCTATTAGCTTTTAGAGGATCCCTGAAAACCCTCCTCCTCAGAGAAGCCTATCCTACTCACATCTAACAACTGTATTTTAATTTTGTCGATCTGATCACCCCCCCACATCTACTACCCTTTGTTCCACTTGACCCTCCCTTCTAGATTGTAAGCTCCAACGAGCAGGGCCCTCTGATCCCTCCTGTATTGAATTGAATTGTAACTGTACTGCCCTCCTGATGTTGTAAAGCGTTGCACAAACTGTTGGCACCATATAAATCCTGTATAATAATAATAATATGTTTACCTGCTGTGTGTGTATGCGTGTGTGCATTAAAATTATATGCACACACCATTATAATATAATTAAACAAAGCTCACCTCAAAAAGTGGGTTGAATTGAGTAACCTCCACATTAACTTCATCAGAAAAGTTGTAACCTTCATCATTTACATTTACAAGGGTGTAATAGATCAGGCAAGGATCATCTCCACAATGCCAGGCAGCAACCAAGATAATTAAACCATCTCTAGTTTGAAAAAATAAAATAAAAAATATTAACACAATGTTAAAAACTGCATTTATCCGAAAAGAACAACATTTTTTTAAACAAAAAAAAAATATATATATATATATATATATATATATATATATATATATATATATATATATATATATTATAATATATATAAAAAATAGATACAGACAAGCAGTGGGACACAGACAAGCAGTAAGCACTCCCCATCTCCCACTGGGCATGGACTGCCATGTTATTAAATCCAGCGACCAAGAAGCAGGGTGGAAAACCTAAATTTCCTGAGTGCAGGTCTGTTCATGCTCATTTACAAAACCATCCCAGAATTCAATATGCAGTTCTAAATGCATTGTTACATGCATTAGCATCACATTTGTGGTTAATTGTTTAGGCTTGTTTATGAGCAAAAAATGTAGCATGTCGTCTTTTAAATTCACAAGAAAACACTGCAATTGCAAAATGTGGCAATAAACACCACACAATGACCAGAAGAAAATAAAATGAATTTTGACAAGGTAAATGTCATAGTGTAAAGTGCAGGACACAGAATCAATATTCATTGACCCTTGGTTAAAGTCTGGTAACTACATTTGCAGAGATTTTAATTAAACACCTCTTTGACCCCCCCCCCCCCCACCCCCTCATAATCCTATCCATCTTTGTGAGTCCTAAATTTTGTAGCAAGTAATACAGAGAACACAGGATTGGAAGGGAGGGTAGCCTGTGACCTGTACTGTATACAGCCTGAATATGGATAGACACCGGGACGTCCTCAAGCAATGAATGAGATTTAAATCAGAAAACACGTTTATTTGGTTTTTCATATAGTGCCACATACATAGCATACAAGATAACATTCAGTAAAACAGAAGACATTATTCAACCCAGGATTTTTTACGAACCTGTACAAGGTCAACAGTACAGAAAAGAATTGCAGGACTTGAGTAGCAGTACAAAAAGTATATCAGAATATTAAAGAAGGAAAAAAAAAACATTTTGGAGGTATAATAACCAACAACCCTTGTTTAACAAGAAAAATAAGAGTAAAAAGAAAAAAGAAACAAAACAAACAATTAAAACATTTGAGATGTAATAATACCTGGTACCAAAGCCCTGGGAATGTGTTATCATCCAAGCATTCTGCCCGACCCATCACAGTCATTGTTCTCTCTATAGGAGCCATACAACTACCAATCTGTCCGATCCCTCAACCAGTTCAACTTGACCACTATCCTTGTAGGAGTCTGTCCTTGATCAACTGATGGGGTCCTAACCCTGGGACATCTAACCAGGCCGGTGTACAAGTTACAAGGTGCATTTGTGTACCGATGTGTCAGTTTTTCTCTTAGTAATTTGTTTACCTGGTTGATCCATTGTTACCTTGTGGGAACCCTGGGACTGATCCTGTTGTGGAAATTTTATGTAGATGTATTTAATATGTGTTGACATTATGTCACCCAGTGTTAGTACTCCAGCAACCCACTCTAAAGAGCTGACTGGGGCAGACCAACACTGGTTAAGTCCCGTCTGGTAGTGGAAAATTATGTTTGCAGAGTGAGGCTATGTCCGCCAATGAAAAGCACCCTGCATTAGCATAGAATCATTGAGATGGGGAGATGTTCGCTCTGCAAATACATTATTGGTTATAGGCGGATGTGCGCTCTTGTCTCTGCTATGTCTGATGGAAAAGATTATTATCAGTCTGTGTCTCTTCGTAGTGCCACATCCAAAAAAATGAATCAGAAGAAAAATGGGTCCCCTGACTGGACTTTAAGGGCACGGAGTTGTAAACCGCAAAGTGGATGACGTTGTAATAAGAAAAATATATCAATTATAGAAATACAAAATAAATTGGGTTAACACCTAAGCATGATCTGGAATGAACGTAAGCTGGTATACAGTTGAATTCAAAATTGCAGGAAAGCATTATACAGCATTGTTCTTCAAATTATCCCGATGTTTCTGAGAGATGTCTCTCTTTCCTCAGGGGTATAGCGACGAGTCAACTGTTTATCTATAATATGTATAATGAATAGTCAATGTAAGCCATATGGTATTGTTTCAAGGTATGCTTAATAATAGGAGAAAGACAATAGCAATTTCTCAATACTCACAGCTAGGAAGCTGTACCATGGGTAGATCGTTCCGATCATGTGTTTAAAAGCAAAGAGATATGAGCAGCATTCTGGTTTATATTTACTGGTGTGGTCAATCCTGGGGGGGGGGTATTTTGAATGCCTGGTCAATGCCCCCGACTCCCCAAATACAGTGATGCTAAAGCCAAATACCCATGGGCCCTGTGAAGATGGTATGTAATAGTAAAATGTGGTTGCCCGAGTGGGGGATTATTGTTATCTTTTATTGAATGATATGTGTCTTACCAGATTGTTCACAGTGAAACAAGTTGTATTGTTGTAGGTCACAACCGCTGCAAAAATAAAAATGATGTAACGTTTAAGGGTCTAGCATATGGTAATTGGTGGTTTGTTTCAGAATTTGAATACATAGTTTTGTTGTTGGTTTACAAGAAATTGGGAATAAATCTCATCTTTAAAATAATTTTATAATTGTGTATAAGGGGGGAACTAATGCGCAAAACCACTCTAACAAGGCACTAAAACAAATACTAAAACAAAACGAGAATAAGCAGCAGCCACAACTAAATGGTGCTCACACACCGATATATATATATATATGTAAAATATGGGGGTGTAGTGGCACTTGCCAATAAGATCACTAAATACACAGGCTAATTTTAAGTGCTTGATAACAAACACAATGGATCAAAATGACTCAAGTAATGCACGTGTATCACTCCTTGATATCCTACCGAACATCAATGAAAATGATGAGGGGTGATGATGATAATGATGATGATATGTAAACATGATGATGATGTGATCCAAAATAAATGATTGACTAATTGTCAATCAACAATTCTTCCAACAATGCAGTAGTTCATATTGGTGAAATAATAAAAAAAGTTAAAAAATCCTAATAGAAAAATAAATACTGAATAAAGTCCATTCAATAATGATACGTGACTAAATATGAATAAATGCATAAATTAATCACAGTGCACCAAGTGCAAATATAATCTGTTGATAAACGTGATCAATCAGAATAAAGTGCTTCAACAAATGTTCAAAAGTGCTTAGTGCTCCAAAAACAGTCCAATATTGAAAGTGCTTGACGTGAATGCTCCCCAAAGTGCTTGAAAATAGTAACTGCAATCACCGCACAAAAAAGGAAGGAGAATACCCTGCGCTGCCGATGATGGTTGGATAGTAGCTGCTAACACGGCTCGTATGAGAAAAGCAAAGATATTGGAAGTGTGGAAGAATGTGTAGCGCTTGGAATGACTATCTATTAATGATAGTCCGAGACACACAAAAAAAAAGTGAAATACAATTGTGAAACCAAATATAAGACCCTGGAAAATCCAGGGACAGGCACTATGTGACTGGTGCGTGATAAAAAAAATAATCTATTAGTGTGATAATATTACATAATATGTTCAACTGCCAATGAACGCGATTTCACATATATACATAAAACACATGTGCTAACAAACAGTGATAATTAATTTCTTGGACAAACATGAATCAATTAATGGCCAATAGATGTCAGGTATAATAATCTCCCGTGAAGGGAAAAACATAATATTAAATAAATAATAAATAAAAGTTATAAGTCTTGATGTGAAAATAACAATCAATCTGGTGATTGGTGAATGTTAAATAGCTTCTCCACTAAGTTGTCCCCACCACCGAAAGCAATTCAGGCTTACCGGAACCAATTGACTTCAGCTGGCTTACACCACTGAAAGTCAAGATAGGCTTGTATTTAGCTGATGTCAAAATTGGCTCCTTAGCAGGGCGGTATGATGGCTGGTCAACAGATAAACTCTGTGGGATGGATGGACGAAGCCCAGCTGGGAGTGAGATCCCCAAATGGATGTTCTCACAATGAATGGATATTGGAAGAGACAAGAGAAAGAAGTGGCCACATAGCGTAATCCCGTTATGTAGAAAATAAAATATTTATTTACAGCGGACAAACTTGCATTTTAGTTCCCTCACTACAGAGCAAGATTGCTCCAAACATAATTAACCCTCCTGTAAAGAGTTCGTTTTTTCACGACTTGATAGGTTTTTACCCTTGCAGGAGATGCAGAGTGTGCCAACACAATGCCCTTACCACAAGAAAAATCTCAGAATTTTCATCTTCAGTCACCAAGAAACAATACAAAATCAAAACGTTTTGTACATGTGCGACCAAATATATTGTATATTTGCTCACTTGCCCTTGCGGCATGCAATATGTTGGTTGCACCATTCGTGGTTTTTCCATCAGGGTTAGCGAACATATTGCACTAATAATAGGTGGGGATACTAAACATCCGGTACCACGGCACTATAGGCAACACCACCTTAAGAACCCCAAGGGCACCCAGTTTGTCGTTATCGACAAATATACCCACCTTGGAGAGGTGGAGCCATGACCCGTGGGGTATCCCGCCTCGAAACTTTCTGTATATACGAACTCCAGACCTATACCCCATTAGGAATGAATGTTGAATGGGATATCAATTATTTTATCAATATGTCATAAATCTACATATAATTTATTCTGGGTCTTTGGTAATTTCTTGAGTAATTTTTTGAGTACTCTTATTGTACCTCTTTTTTCTTTATTTTTTCTTCTTTTTATCTATATTGGAACACACAATGTACATATCTTGCATTTTCTGTTTTCTTAACTATGTATATTCATATGTACGTAGAGATCTGATTCATAGGACACATGAAGCAATGTTTTTATGTTGTTTTTTTTCATTATTAGAAACACACTTCATTATTGAGATTAGCCTACAGGATCCAATCACGGTATACATGATGCCATTTTCTGGTACACAAGTATGCTATGAAGTGGCCTCATTGCCTGTTTATAACTAAGATATAATTCTCTATATTGTGCTATGAAATAGTGTACTGTTTTGGCAGCCACAAAATATCAGTGTCCTTATTGGCCTGAATTATTGGCCATCTGGTTCTGTTTGACATATAACCACTTGACTACTGGGCACTTAAACCCCATTAATAACCAAGACCAATTTTCAGCTTTCGTGCTCTCACATTTGAATTCACAATAACTGACAATTTTGTCCTTTTTTTCCCACAAAATAGAGCTTTTTTTGGTTTATTTTATCCTTTTTTTATTTTTTTCACTATAAATGAAAAAAGAACGATAATTTTGTAAAAAAATGAATTTTTCTTCATTTCTATTATAACATTTTGCAAAAAAGTAATTTTTTTCTTCATAAACTTGGCCTAAAATGTATACTGCTACATATCTTTGGTAACAAAACAAAAAAAAATTAGATATTATTTAGTCTGGGTGAAAGTTATAGGGTCTAAAAGCTATGGTACCAATTACTGAAAATTGATCAATTTGATCACATCTGATGTACTGACAGCCTCTCTCATTTCTTGAGACCCTAACATGCCAGGAAAAGTACAAATACCCCCCAAATGACCCCTTTTTGGAAAGAAGACATTCCAATGTATTTAGAAAGAGGCATTGTGAGTTTTTTGAAGTTGTAATTTTTCCCACAATTCTTTGCAAAATCAAGATTTTTTTCATTTTTATTTTCTTTCCACAAAATTTTCATATTAGCGGGTTATTTCTCACACACACGGCATATGCATACCACAAATTACACCCCAAAACACATTCTGCTATTCCTCCTGAGTATGGCGATACCCCATGTGTGGGACTTTTTGACAGCGTGGCCACATGGAATGGCGCCAAAAACTTTGCGGGTGGGCTTAAACTGTGACGCTTTAAAAGGGGAACATTTTAGTTGGGGGGGGGGAAAATGATTTCTTTAACGTTCGTTTCAGAACCCACATGTGAGGTTTGAGTCCCACAGTATTGCGGAGTATGCCAGAGTCATTGCGGAGTATGCCGAGTATTGCGGAGTTTGCCCAGAGTATTGCAGAGTATGCCCAGAGTATTGCGAGATGCACCCCGAGTATTGCAGAGTTGCCCATATTGCAGAGTATGCCCAGAGATATAGAGTATGCCCAGAGTATTGCAGAGTATGCCCAGAGTATTGCAGGAGTATGCCCGAGAGTATTGCGGAGTATGCCCAGAGTATTGCGGTATTCGGAGTATGCCCAGAGTATTGCGGAGTATGCCCAGAGTATTGCCCCAGAGTAGTATGGCCCAGAGTATTGCGGAGTATGCCCAGAGATATTGCGGAGTATGCCCAGAGTTTGCTGAGTATGCCCAGAGTACATATGCCCTTAGTATGCCAAGTTGCGGAGTATGCCAGAGTATTGCGAGTATGCCAGAGATTCTTGCGGATTGCCCCCGGAGTATGCCCACGAGTATTGCGGAGTATGCCAGAGTATTGCTTGCCCAGAGTATCGGAGTATGCCCAGAGTATTGCGGTCGTATTGCGGAGTACCCAGAGTATTGCCTTTGCGGAGTAATGCCCAGTATGTAGTATTGCGGAGTATGCCCAGAGTATTGCGGAGTATGCCCAGAGTATTGCGGAGTATGCCCAGAGTATTGCGGATAATGCCCAGAGTATTGCGGAGTATGCCCAGAGTATTGCGGAGTATGCCCAGAGTATTGCGGAGTATGCCCAGAGTATTGCGGGATGTATGCCCAGAGTATTGCGGAGTATGCCCAGAGTATTGCGGAGTATGCCCAGAGTATTGCGGAGTATGCCCAGAGTATTGCGGAGTATGCCCAGAGTATTGCGGAGTATGCCCAGAGTATTGCGGAGTATGCCCAGAGTATTGCGGAGTATGCCCAGAGTATTGCGGAGTATGCCCAGAGTATTGCGGAGTATGCCCAGAGTATTGCGGAGTATGCCCAGAGTATTGCGGAGTATGCCCGAGATTGTATGCCCAGAGTATTGCGGAGTATGCCCAGAGTATTGCGGAGTATGCCCAGAGTATTGCGGAGTATGCCCAGAGTATTGGAGTATGCCCAGAGTATGCGGAGTATGCCCAGAGTATTGCGGAGTATATGCCCAGCGTATTGCGGAGTGGCGAGATTGTATGCCCAGAGTATTGCGGATGCGGAGTATGCCCAGAGTATTGCGAGGCCCAGTATTGCGAGTTCGAGTATGCCCAGAGTATTGCGGGGTGCAGTATGCCCAGAGTATAGCGTGAGTAGCGGAGTATGCGGAGTATGCCCAGGTTGCGGGATTGCGGAGTATGGGAGGGGTGCCCAGGAGTATGCCCAGAGTATGCGTAGTGCCCCCAGAGTATGCCGAGTATTGCGGTATGCCCAGTATTGCGGAGTGCGAGTATGCCCAGAGTATTGCGGAGTGCGAGTATGCCCAGAGTATTGCGGAGTGCTAGTATGCCCAGAGTATTGCCGGAGATATGCCCCAGTAGCGGAGTAGTGCCCAGTATTGCCCCCCCAGGAGTATGCCCAGTATTGCCCCCCAGAGTATGCCCCCCAGAGTATGCCCAGTATTGCAGGAGTATGCCCAGTATTGCCCCCAGTAGCCCAGAGTATGCCCAGAGTATGCCAGTATTGCCCCCCAGAGTATGCCCAGAATTGCCCCCCAGAGTATGCCCAGTATTGCCCCCCAGAGTATGCCCAGTAGCCCCCCAGAGTAATGCCCAGTATATGCCCCCCAGAGTATGCCCCCCAGAGTATGCCCAGTATTGCCCGCCAGAGTATGCCCAGAGTAAAAGTGCCCCCCCAGAGTATGCCCCCCCGGAGTATGCCCAGTATTGTCAGAGTATTGCAGCAGGGATGGCTGAGCAGGGAGGGATGGATGGATGGATCTGTGACTACATTTGTCACAGATCCAGCCCGCAGCACTGGCGCTGCCATCCGCTCCCTCCCCTCTCCTCTCACACTGTACCGATCGGTACAGAGAGAGGAGGAAGGAACCGGCGTCATCAAATGACGCCGGTCTGTTTACATCTGATCGCGCCGTCATTGGCGGGAGCGCGACTCTGGAATCACGTTATATAACGTGATCCCAGAGTTAAGCAACCACCTTGCCGCCGTTATTTTTCGGCAGGTGGTTGCTAAGTGGTTAAGGTATGGCCTTTTATTGTTTTTAATCAGAGATTTTTATGAGTGGATTTTGTCCTGCCTAGTTGGAGCGCACATCCGCCGTTGTGCATGTGCATTCCACTCAGATTATGGACAACCAGTTAGTGACTTATCTGTTTTGATTCTATTTGGAACGCACGCTGGCTGGAGCGCACGCTAGCTGGAACACATGCACGTTCCACATTACAGTCATATGCGCGCGCGCTTGATGTCGTTCCAATGGCTCTTCCGGTCGCGTTGCGTGACGCACAAATTCCTCGGCTGGAGCGCATATGCGTTCCACAGCGCTGTCACGTTAAGCGCGCAATCACGGACCTCTGACCACTTTTGAGGTATAGCTAGACACACCCACTCAGAGGCGCGGCGATCATACACGCACCCTAGCCGTCATAGGTTGACACTCATGAGCCCGAACTGCTATTGGCTTAAACAGCCATCAATTGCAAGAACCAGGCACTGAGAATGTCCGGTTCTCTCTAGTCTATTGTTTTTTTATTTACATCTTTGTACCTTTTAAATATTGTTTTTACAAGTGTTATTACAGTCCCACACTCAGGGAGCATGTCCCCTAACATGTAGATCCAACGATATATTTTTTATTTCCGTTTACAACACTTTGCCAACTTCCTGTTTAAGCTATTGAAACCAACTCGCATTGAGGCTTGGATAGCAAGCCGCGGCGCCATCTTGGATGGACGGAAGTGCAGTTTTTCATTGCTGCAGGTGTATGGTGAGTCAGATCTTCACTTGATTGGACTGTAATTCACCATTTCACATAAATTGGAGTGGGCCACAGTGGAGAGATAACCCAGACAAAGTGCTCTATTCACGAAACGCGTCGGGAGGACTCCACTGTTGCCCTACTTGTATACAAGCGTTTTTTATTCAGCTAAAATGTAAGTTTGACCGCTGTAATTAAATATTTTATTTTCTACATAACTGGATTACGCTATGTGGCCACTTCTTTCTCTTGTCTCTTCCAATATCCATTCATTGTGAGAACATCCATTTGGGGGATCACACTCCCAGCTGGGCTTCGTCCATCCATCCCACAGAGTTTATCTGATGACCAGCCATCATACTGCCCTGCTAAGGAGCCCATTTTGACATCAGCTAAATACAAGCCTATCTTGACTTTCAGTGGTGTAAGCCAGCTGAAGTCAATTGGTTCCGGTAAGCCTGCATTGCTTTCGGTGGTGGGAACAACTTAGTGGAGAAGCTATTTAACATTCACCAATCACTAGATTGATTGTTATTTTCACATCAAGACTTATAACTTTTATTTATTATTTATTTAATATTTTTTTTCCCTTCACGGGAGATTATTATACCTGGCATCTATTGGCCATGAATTGATTCATGTTTGTCCAAGAAATGAATTATCACTGTTTGTTAGCACATGTGTTTTATGTATATATGTGAAATCGCATTCATTAGCAGTTGAACATATTATGTAATATTATCACACTAATAGATTATTTTGTTTATCACGCACCAGTCACATAGTGCCTGTCCCTGGATTTTCCAGGGTCTTATATTTGGTTTCACAATTTTATTTCACTTTTTTTTTGTGTGTCTCGGACTATCATTAATAGATAGTCATTCCAAGCGCTACACATTCTTCCACACTTGCAATCACCGCACAATCATTCAGTGTAGCTGTGCAGAAACCACCAGTGTTTGTTCTCACAATTCTCTCACCTCAAAAGAGGCTGCAATGAGCCCAATGATCTGCTAAATATGGCAAGCCCAGCAGATTCCACTGCAGATCAGGTCAGCCTGTTCCTCACTATCAGCAGTCAGAGATTCCAAATCCGCTCCCAGGATGGAGGACACTCAAAAAAATATTGGATTCGCCATAGTGTGATATGTACCAACAATTTTAATAGAAAAAATATACACTCACATTTTAAATCGTAGCAAACGGCAGCACAGTAGCAGCATGTGTATCATGGATGTCTCCGTTCTCGGCCACAAACAGAGATGGCATCACCATGGGATCCTATGACTAAGTGGTGTTGACGACTATGGGCTTGCCATAGTCAGCAGATCATTAGGCTCATTGTAGCCTCTTTTGAGGTGAGAGGCTTGTGAGAACAAACACTGGTGGTTTCTGCACAGCTACACTGAATGATTGTGCGGTGATTGCAGTAACTATTTTCAAGCACTTTGGGAACATTCACATCAAGCACTTTTAATATTGGACTGTTTTTGGAGCACTAAGCACTTTGGAACATTTGTTGAAACACTTTATTCTGATTGATCACGTTTATCAACAGATTATATTTGCACTTGGTGCACTGTGATTAATTTATTCATTTATTATTCATATTTAGTCATGTATCATTATTGAATGGACTTTATTCAGTATTTATTTTTCTATTAGGACTTTTTCACTTTTTTTTATATTATTTCACCATTATGAACTACTACATTGTTGGAAGAATTGTGTTGATTGACAATTAGTCAATCATTTATTTTGGATCACATCATCACGTTCACATATGCCCCTCATTTTCATTGATGTTAGGTAGGATATTAAGGATTAAGGAGTGATACATGTGCATTACTTGAGTCATGTTGATCCATTGTGTTTGTTATCAAGCACTTAAAAATTAGCCCGTTTATTTAGTGATCTTATTGGCAAGTGCCACTACACCCCCATCTTTTACATATGTTATAATTGTTTTCATTTATTCATATTGTGCTCTCAAGTGTAGTAATCAAAAAATACCACAAGGTGGCATGCATAGCCAGGAAAAATCCCTGATTGAAATTATTTATATATATATGTAAAAATTATAGATGAAAGGCAGGTTGTTAAACATGGTTTAAGCAAATAATGTGTGGGTTTGGATATTTTTTGAAAGGATAACAGAAAAAAAAGGATTTTTAATAAACAGCTTGCCTGTAAAAACTTTTTCTTGAAGTAAATCACGGGACACAGAGCGCATAGCCATTACACTTGGGTTATATGGGTACCTTCAGGTGTGGACACTGGTGTAATCAATTTCACAGGAAGTTTCCTCCCTATATTACCCCCTCCCACTGGGAGTGCTTCAGTTTTGTAGCAAGCAATTCTCCCGAGGTTACACAATGTTCCCCAAAAGAGGGGTGGGAGCTCTGTGTCCCGTGATGTACTTCAAGAAAAGGATTTTACAGGCAAGCTGTTTATTAAAAATCCTTTTTTCTTTATCGTACATCACGGGACACAGAGCGCATAGCCATTACACTTGGGATGTCCTAAAGCAATGCTCCATGAAGGGAGGGAGACCGTAAGGCCAAGAATAGCCAAATAAAAACATTGTCAGGAGAAAAAATAGCTCCACCAACAGAAAAACAAGGGGGCGTGAACCGGGCCAGAGGATTCTATACTGCTGCCCGTAGGACCGCCTGCCCAAAAGCTGCGTCCGTACCCTTTGCAACGTCCAACTTATAAAATTTAGTAAACGTATGTACGGAAGACCAGGTTGCCGCCCTGCAAACCTGTGCCATAGATATCTGATGGTGTGCCGCCCAGGAGGCACTCATGGCCCTCGTAGAATGGGCTTTAACGATAAGGGAGGTGGAACGCACTTCAGACCATAGGCCTGAAAAATCAGCTGCTTAATCCACCTAGCCAAGGAAGACTTGGCAGCTGGCTGACCCTTCTTGGGGCCATCCAGAAAAACAAAAAGCACATCTGTGTTCCGAATCTTCTCTGTAGCCTTGAGATAGACCCTCATGGCTCGAACCACGTCCAAAGTATGAAGCCGTCTTTGCTCTCTGGACTGGGGAGTAGGAAAGAAGGATGGTAGGACTAGGTCCTGATTCAAGTGAAAACTGGATATGACCTTAGGAAGGAAAGAAGGTTGAGGCCGCAGAACCACTCTGTCCTTATGCAGAATAAGGTATGGCTCCCTGCATGACAAGGCTGCCAGCTCGGAAACCCTTCTGGCCGAAGCCATAGCCACCAAGAAAACCAACTTTCGGGTTAGTAGCACAAGAGGGATTTCTGTCAGAGGTTCAAACGGCTGCCTTTGTAAAGCTGACAAGACCAGATTTAAATTCCAGGGGCAGAGGGGGGCTCTAATAGGGGGATTCACATGCAAGACCCCCTGCAAGAAGGTTTTGATAAGCGAATGGGTGGCCAAGGGTCTTTGAAACCATATTGATAAAGCCGACACCTGCCCCTTTAGAGTACTAAGAGCCAACCCTTTGTCAACGCCAACCTGGAGGAATCGCAAGATCCTGTCAATAAAAAACTTTCGAGGATGCCATTTTTGAGACTCGCACCACTCCACATAGGTTCTCCAGACTCTGTAATAAAGGGATTTTTTTAAATACAGCTTACCTGTAAAATCCTTTTCTTGGAGTACATCACGGGACACAGAGCGGCATATTCATTACTATGTGGGTTATATGGAGTACCTTCAGGTGTGGACACTGGCAATCTCAAACAGGAAGTCCCCTCCCTATATAACCCCCTCCCCTAGAGGGAGTCCCTCAGTTTTGTAGCAAGCAGTATGCCTCCCAAAATGGTCACCCAAAAGAGGGGTGGGAGCTCTGTGTCCCGTGATGTACTCCAAGAAAAGGATTTTACAGGTAAGCTGTATTTAAAAATCCCTTTTTCTTTCTCGTACATCACGGGACACAGAGCGGCATATTCATTACTATGTGGGATGTCCGAAAGCAATGCTTTAATGAGGGGAGGGAGACATCTTCCAAAGAAGGATTCAATTTAGAGGTAAACTCAAACAATAATAATAAATCCAACTTAGTCAAGAAAAAAACTTTTTTTTTTTTTTTTTTTAACCCAGGGTGCTTCTGATCCCGAGGATTTCAAACTGCAGCCTGTAGTACTGCCTGTCCAAAGGCAGAATCCGCATTCCTTCTCACGTCTAGTTGATAAAACCTTGTAAACGTGTGGACTGATGACCACGTTGCCGCCTTGCATATCTGAGCCATAGAGATCTGATGGTGTGCTGCCCAAGAGGCGCCCATGGCCCTGGTAGAATGGGCCTTTACCGACAACGGAGGAGGCAACCTCTTCAACCCGTAGGCTTGAATGATTAATTGTCTAATCCATCTCGAGATGGTGGATTTTGCCGCTGCCTGCCCCTTCTTGGGGCCATCTGGTAGAACGAATAATACATCTGTCTTCGGATCTTTTCTGTAGCTTTAAGATAGGCCTTCATGGCCCGGACAATATCCAAGGTATGCAGCAACCCTCCTTTCTAGATGTAGGTTTTGGAAAGAAGGATGGAAGTACCAAATCCTGGTTTAAGTGAAATTTGGATATAACCTTTGGTAGAAAGGAAGGATGGGGCCGGAGAACTGCCCTGTCCTTATGTAGAACGAGATATGGTTCCTTACACGATAAGGCTGCTAATTCTGACACTCTCCTGGCCGAAACTATGGCGACCAAGAAAACCAACTTTCTTGTCAGTAAGACTAAAGGAATCTCAGCCAACGGCTCAAAGGGTTGTTTCTGTAAAGTGGACAGGACAAGATTTAAGTCCCATGGACAAATTGGTGACTTGACAGGAGGATTAATACGCAAGACCCCCTGTAAGAAGGTCTTTACCAGCGAGTGGGTGGCCAGCGGCCTCTGAAACCATACTGACAGAGCTGAGATCTGTCCCTTGATTGTGCTTAGTGCCAGGCCTTTATCCACTCCTAGCTCTCTCTACTAACTATCCCTCATCTAATATTTGCGGAAAACTTAACACCCTATCAATAGTATATTTGCGGGAATTCATCTTTTGGATTACACAGCCTACGTAGTTCCTCCACACCCTGTAATAAATCACCCTGGAGACCGGCTTTCTAGCCTTAATCAGGGTAGGGATTACCTGCCTAGACAGACCTCTACCCCTGAGAATCAGGGATTCAGCCTCCAGGCCGTCAAATTTAGACGCTGTAATGTAGGGTGGAGGATCGGGCCCTGTGAGAGTAGGTCTGGTTGTAGAGGAAGAGTCCAAGGGTCTCCCACTGCCATCTTTAGGACTAGTGAGTACCAAGTCCTCCGGGGCCAAGCCGGAGCTACTAGAATGACTGGCTTGTGCTCCACTCTGATCTTGCGCAACAGGCGAGGGAGTAACTGTAGTGGAGGGAATGCATATAGAAGTTTGAATTGATGCCAAGGGCAAACCAACGCATCGGTTCCGCAGGCCATCGGATCCCTCGCTCGAGACACGAACCTGTCTAGTTTCTTGTTGAACCTGGATGCCATTATATCTACGTCCGGCATTCCCCACCTCTGGCAGATTGTCTGAAAGACCTGGGGATGCAGAGACCACTCCCCTGGCAACAGACTCTGGCGACTTAAGAAGTCTGCCTGCAGGTTGTCCACTCCGGGAATGAATATCGCCGAAATGCAGGGTACATGAACCTCTGCCCACTGAAAAATCAAGCTCACCTCCCTCTGAGCGGCCTGACTCCTGGTTCCCCCTTGGTGGTTTATGTATGCCACCGCCGTGGCATTGTCTGACTGGATTCTCACCGGGAACCCCTTAATCTGGAGGTCCATGCCAGAAGGGCTAGGCGAGCAGCTCTGATCTCCAAGATATTGATGGGGAGCTGCCTCTCCGCTTTCACCCAAGTTCCCTGGCGAGAGAACCCCCCGAAGACCGCCCCCCAGCCTGCCAGGCTGGCGTCTGTGGTAACTACCTTCCAGACAATAGGGCTGAAGGATTTTCCCTTTAGAAGTTCTGAGGGTTCAACCACCAGGCCAGGCTTTGTCGGACCTTGAAGATAGCGTCAAAGGGGACTCTAAGGCAT
Source organism: Rana kukunoris (assembly GCA_029574335.1). Classification (NCBI taxonomy): domain Eukaryota; kingdom Metazoa; phylum Chordata; class Amphibia; order Anura; family Ranidae; genus Rana; species Rana kukunoris. Next base: position 389,395,758 of record CM056052.1, read on the forward strand.
GTGCCCTCTTGCCCCAGGCTGCTAGAATGGCTGCCTGTAGGACGCGAGTGTGGATCTGAGCGTATGGTACTGCCTCGAACGTGGCCACTAGCTTGCCTAGATACTCGCATACACAGGCGAATAGTTGGTTTTTTCTTGTTTAGAACCAACTGAACCAACCCATTGATAGCTTCGATCTTTACCAGGGGCAGGAACACCTTTTGCTGTTCTGTGTCTAACCTCATGCCGAGGTATTCCAACTGCTTTGTAGGTGGAACGCTGACTTTCCCCGGTTTAGGACCCAGCCGAATTCTTCGTCGGTACCGAACCGTGAGGTTTACTGCCTTTTGCAGACCCGGCGTGGAGTGATCTATGATTAAAAGGTCGTCCAAGTATGCTAGGACTGTGACCCCTGGATCCTTAAATTGGCCAGAACTGGGGCTAGGATCTTCGTGAATACCCGGGGGGCCGTGGCCAGCCCGAAGGGGATCGCCCTGAATTGGAAGTGTCGCTGCCCCACACGCGAAGCGTAAAAATCTTTGATGCAACTGAAAGATTGGTACATGAAGGTAAGCATCCTTTATGTCTATGGAGGCAGAAAAATCGTCCTTCTGAAGCGCGGCGGCTGCTGACCGGATGGATTCCATCCGGAAGGAACGAACCCTTAGGTAACCGTTTAACCTCTTTAGGTCCAAGATTGGCCTGACATCGCCGTTGGGCTTTGGTATGACAAAGAGATTGGAATAGAAACCTAGCCCTTGCTCTTGGGCTGGCACTTCTATAATTACGTCCTGGCAAAGCAGGTGATCCAAAGCTGCCAGCATTGAGGCCTTCCTTGCTGGATCCGTTGGTAGCCTTGATTCTTGAAATGAGGCGGAGGAGGATACTTTAGAAACTCCAGTCTGTAACCTGTGGTTACGATTCCCGGACCCATTTGTCGGGGATCTTGGCTTCCCAAACTTCTGAGAAGAAACGAAGCCTTCCCCCACCCGCCGAGAGTGGGGGCGCCCCTTCATAAGGCAGACTTAGGGGCTGTTTTTGACGGCTTGCGATACACGGCCTCTCTACCCCCAGGGGCCTGTCCCTGCGATCTACTGTTAACGTTGGATCGTGCAGGCGGGCCGTCGATTTTTATACTGCCTGGAATTTGAGGGCCCCGAGGACAGGATAAGAGCTGCCTTTTAAATGTAGGAGCCCGGAAGTCTATATTGACGTAAAGGTACTCTCGAGCTCTGGGAATGTCAGAAAAAAACTTCTGCTTGATGGGTAGGCATGTCCTTTAACATTTCCTTTGTCTGGTCTTTTAACGCCTGACAAACACCAATCGCAGCCACCGCTGGCTGCACCACTGCTCCTGCCGTAGCAAAGGATGCTTTTAAAAGTGTCTCTAATCTTTTATCAACCGGATCTTTAAACATATGTATGTTTTCCACCGGGCAAGTTAGTGATTTATTCACACATGAGATGGCTGCATCCACTACTGGGAGCCTCCACCTCTTGGAGAATTTTTCCTCCATGGGGTAAATGACCGCAAATCTTTTCGGTGGCAGAAAAATCCTGTCCGGCCGTACCCAATCCCGAAAGATCAATTCCTCCAAAGAGGATGGACCGGACGAAAAACTGCGTTGCTTAACGGAGCTTTCAAAGAGCCCAGAGAGGATACCGGAGGAACCTGAGGCTCTGGCAATGGTAAACTAAATGCCGAGCGGACCATGTCCGTCAAAGACTGTACCCACAGTCTTTCTGTCTGGGAGTCTGAAAATGGTTCCTCCGAGGCAGACCCCTCAATCCCTGAACCCTCTTGGTTCAGGTCTAGTTGATCCTCCTGTGATTCCAATTCCTCCGGCGAGAGAATCTCAGCATCTGAGGATACACCTCTTGGTGATGGGGATCTAACCCGTTTCTTACCAGGAATAGCTCTAGCGATCAATGCTGCTATTCTCTCTTCTAGCCCCCCTAGGGATACGGCTAGCATCTCCTCTGTGATAAACACAGGGCTGGGCTGATCTGGGCCAGCCTCCGCACCAGATCCCCCTAATGGCTCATCCAAGGCGCCTTTTATGTTAATAAGTTGCGGGGAAAGTATCGGCATATCATCAGAATCAGAAAGGGAACCCTTTTGTTTTTTGGTCTTTTTTGTACCCTTTGACCCCGAAACCTTTGGAAGCCATAATACAAAATCGAGGGACTCCGCCCACACAACAGACTGTAGTGGCCAGGAGTACAAAACCAGAGTTTAGGGGACAATAGATCACTAATGCCCAAAAACTGATGGGATCCCGTATGTTTTTTTTTTTTTTTTTTTTTTTTTTTAATTATATATTATATATTTTCTTTTTACAACATACAGTGACCCCAAACTTAGTTTGCCAGCCTCCAACCTGCTGCAAAAAGGGGAATGTTTTGGCTTAACAAAAAAGGCATTGGAACAAAGTCCAGCATGTACTACCCCTCTTCCGCCACCGGGAGTCACTGTTCTGCCGCTCTGCGTCCTCTCCTTCTGAAAATCAGCCTCAGACTGAGCACTGACAATGCCTGCTGTCTATAACAGCACAAAGGCGCGCCTCCTGTATGACGCCGCAGGCACGCCCCCCCCCGCCCTCCTGTCTGAACGGCGCGAAAAAAGTCTATAATACGTTGGCGCGCGCACGCGTATGCCGGGAAGGAACAGGAGGAACATGGAGGAGCCGCGCTGCTGGAGATCCAGGAATGCAGAACACAGGCGCAGATTCTAACCCCCGGCCAGGTAGGACTCTCCAAAGGCCCCTAGGGATCCTTACTAGCCCTAGGAAGAAAACAGCAGGTTAGCTAGCAACACATTTTTAGACAGGGGAACCTAGTGATGGGGGAGAAAGGGTGTCATCCTGTCTCTCTCAGACATAGTGAACAAGGTTGCCCATGCAGAGCATACTTAGGCTATCCCCCCTTTTAGGTTACCCCGGAGAGCCTGCTGTCGAACCAAGTCCCGCAGGCTCCCCCTTACCTGCTCCATGCAGCAGGATGTTTGTCCAGCAAACTGATCCAATCTTCTCCCATCTCCGTGGGTAGCGTAGTAGACCTTCAGGCCCTGGGTCCTATGAAGGTACCCACTGTCCTGGACCTATATAGCACCCTGGCAAGCAGGAACTTATGGTTTTTACAAACTCCAAGTCCTGGGCCCAGCCCTCCAAAGAGGAGCATTATAGGCAAAACCCCACGGCTTGGGGCCCGGGTACTGTCCACTTTGGCACTGAGGCTCCTTGGACAGATCCGGTTAGCCCGCCCTTAATCCCAAGGATGTGGAGCAAAGCTATTCCGTGACCAACACCTAAGACACTGGCGAAAAAACTGAGGGACTCCCTCTAGGGGAGGGGGTTATATAGGGAGGGGACTTCCTGTTTGAGATTGCCAGTGTCCACACCTGAAGGTACTCCATATAACCCACATAGTAAGTAGAATTGCCGCTCTGTGGTCATGTACAGAAAGAAAATATTTCGAGTTTATTGCTGATAAGTTTAGTATGATATAGATCTGAGAAGCTTCTGCCTGATAATTAAGGAGATTCAGCCGCCAAGCCATCAAATTTAGCTGCTGTGAAGCAGGGTGGCAGATTGGGCCCTGAGACAGCAGATCTGGGCGCAGGGGGAGCGGCCACGGCGCCCCGACTGACATCTTCACGATGAGTGCGTACCAAGCCCTCCTGGGCCAGGCTGGGGCCACCAGGATCACAGGCCTGCGCTCCACCCGGATCCTCCGTAGAAGGCGGGGAATCATCTGCAGTGGAGGGAACGCATACAGAAGAGAAAACTGGTGCCAAGGGCAAACCAAGGCATTGGTCCCGTAGGCCGAGGGATCCCTGGCTCGGGATATGAATTTGTCCAACTTTTTGTTGGATCTCGTTGCCATAATGTCCACATCTGGTGCTCCCAATCTTTGGCAAATCTCTTGGAATACCTGGGGGTGAAGAGACCACTCCCCCGGGAGCAACTGTTGACGACTCAAAAAATCTGCTTGAGAATTGTCTATCCCTGGGATGAACACCGCCGAGATGCAGGGTACAGCCCATGAGAAAATCAGGTTTACTTCTCTTTGGGCTGCTGGGCTCTTCGTGCCCCCTGGTGGTTTATGTATGCCACCGCCGTGGCATTGTCGGACTGTATCCTTACTGGCAGACCCTGAAGGGGGAGAGTCCAGGCGATCAGGGCCAGCCGAGCAGCTCTGATCTCCAGGATATTGATGGGAAGCAGTTTTTCTGCCTCCGACCACTGCCCTTGCTGGGTCTGTCCTTCTAGAACTGCCCCCCAACCTGACAGGCTGGCATCCGTGGATAAGATCTTCCACGTGATGGGGGAAAAGGATTTCCCTTTTGACAAATTTTGAGGGACCAGCCACCAAAACAGGCTGCGCCGGACCTTCGGGGAGAGCACTAACGGACGATCTAACGCCTGAATGGACTTGTTCCAAGCAGAGAGAATGGCTGCCTGAAGATATCTGGTATGGATCTGGGCGTAGGGTACTGCCTCGAAGGCGGCCACCATCTTCCCCAGCAGTCGCATACATAGGCGAATAGTCGGCCTCTTCTTGCCTAAGATCACTTGAACTGCTTGAGCTATTGATCTGATCTTTGCTTGAGGTAAAATTATCCTCTGGCAGTCTGTATCTAGCCGAAGGCCTAGATATTCCAACTGCTTTGTGGGTTTCAATATCGATTTTTCTAGGTTTACAATCCATCCGAATTCCTCTAGCTGCTGAACTGTGCGACCTACTGCCTGATTGAGGCTGGAAGCTGAGCTGTCGATAACCAGAAGATCGTCTAAGTATGCCAAGACCAAAATGCCTTCTGTCCTTAGGACGGCTAGCACCGGGGCTAACACCTTTCTGAATACCCGCGGAGCTGTTGCCAACCCGAAAGGGAGGGCTACGAACTGGTAATGGCGGTGATCTATCATAAAACGAAGAAACCTGTGATGTTCCGGGTAGATCGGCACGTGCAGATACGCATCTTTTATGTCTATAGATGCTAGAAAGTCGTCTTGATGTAGGTTGGCTGCCACCGAACGTATGGACTCCATACGAAAGGTCTGAATGCTTAGAAAGAGATTTAGGCGTTTGAGGTCTAAGATAGGCCTGACGTCGCCATTGGGCTTTGGTATTATGAAAAGGTTGGAGTAGAATCCCAGACCCCATTCCTGGGTTGGTACTTATACAATTACTCCTTGGAGCAAGAGACGATCCGACGCTTTTACAAGAGAGGCCCTCTTTAATGGGTCGCTTGGAAGACTTGACCCCTGAAAATGAGGGGGGACTTCCCGAAACTCTAGCTTGTAGCCCGTGGTTACCACGGATCTTACCCAAGAGTCGGGAATTCTGGCCTTCCACACTTCGGAGAAAAACCGAAGCCTTCCCCCCACCCAAGAGAGTGGGGGCGCCCCTTCATGAATCTGACTTGAGGACTGGTTTAAACCGGCTTGCGAGACCATGGCCTCTTGCCTGTCGTGGCTTGTCCTTGTGGGCGGCTATTAAATGCTGAACGCCCGGGAGGCCGTCGATACTGACGGGAAGTTGACGGGCCGAGCCTGCGAAGGCCTGTCGCTTAAAATGCGGGCCCAAGCGATCTTTTCTATAGGCAAGAAAGAACTTTTACCGCTTGATATGGTCTGGATATATTTATCTAGGTCTTCACCGAATAGTCCTCCCCCATGTAAGGGAAATCCTGCTAAAAGCTTTTTGCAGGGTGCCTCTGCTGACCAGTTTTTTAGCCACAAAAGGCGACGCATATGAACCAACAGCAGAGATAAACGGACGCCTGTTGAACAGAGTCCTTAATAGCATCTACTGCAAAGCAGAGAGCTCTTGGGAGGTCAGCCAATTCACGAGCTTGCTGAGCCGTATGTCCCTTAATATCTGTTTAGTCTGATCCTTTAAAGCCTGACAAACGCCAATGGCTGCCACTGCTGGCTGAACCACGGCACCTACTGTGGTAAAAGAAGCTTCAGTAGGGTCTCCAATTTTTTGTCGACTGGATCTTTAAACATCTGGACATTTTCCACCGGACAGGTCAGGAATTTATTTACGCAGGAAATGGCTGCGTCCACGGTAGGGAGTGCCATTTCTTTGCAAATTCTTCTTCCATAAGATAGAGAATGGTGAACCCTTTTAGGAGGGATAAAATCCTATTAGGTCGAGCCCAATCCTGAAAAATCACGCTCTCCAGAAGGGGGTGAACCGGAAAGACGCACCACTCAACGGTGCCTTCAAGGAACCTAAAGAGGATACCGCGGGGGCTAATTGTTCTGACATGGAAGTTTAAAAGCAGTGCGAACCATATCGTCAGAGACTGGATCCACAGACTCTCTGCTTGAGAAGCCGAAAAAATTTCATCTATAGTGGAATCTTCAATGTTGACCGTCAGACTCAGGTCCGCTTGATCCCCCTGTGGTCCAATTCCTCCGAAGAGAGGACCTCTGCATCCGAACACACCGTTCTAGGTGACGGGGATCTAGCCCGTTTACCACCCGGCAAAGAGCGGGCAATTAAGCAGTTAACCTTTTCTCTAGCCCACCCAGGGTGGATTCTAGCATTTCTTCCGTAACATAAACTGGGAATGGGTTGATTGGGGCCGCCTCTGCCCCTAGCACCCTCAATGGCTCCTGCACGATGCTGTTCGGTGGTCTATCTGGTGAGGATGGGACCACTGGAGCCTGGCCCAAATCCTCTGACCCCGATGGGAGACCCCTTTACTTTTTTTGGCACCTTTTGCAGCCTTAGCTGGTCCTGATCCCTTGGGAGCCATTGCACAACCTTGAGACACCCCTACAGCCAACACCCAACTGTTGTAGCTAGAAGTGAAACATTAATAAGGACAGGCTATGGTAAAAAAAAATCTAAATTTTCATACGCCTGAGAAGGCGGCAATACCGAGGAAAGTCCTGTGAGTATTGCCACACCAATGCCCGTTAGCTGGAGTCCAAGGTTGCACCGACTCAGATACTGCCAGATCTAAGGCTGAGTCCCTTTAAGAAAATTTTTTTTTTTTTTCTGGTCAGTGTGGACTAAGTCCAGACCTGAAGATCCACAAACCACCACTGGGTGTCACCGTTAGCCAGAACTGGCTCAGCTGCGCGCTCTATGTCCTCACTCTCCACTGCTCTCAGGAGGGAATGACCAGCCAGGAAATGCTTTTTTGCTTTATCTGAGACCTGACACTGCTGGCCCGCCCCCCCCACGCACGCTGACGCTGTAAAAGGCGGCGCGCACGCGCGCGCCCCCCCCCACGCTGAAACCACCATGGAGGAAGCAGAGAGCAGAGGAGAAGCCCGGACCAGCGCTCCCAACAGACACCCGGTAAGCCACTAATCTTTGTAGTGCACACAGAGGAAGCTGTCCCCATAGGCTTCCTAGGAAACAGGAGTTTTGTCAGCACTCTATACACGTGGGGCTGCAGTATCATGCCAACAGGCAAATCTGGGGGGGAGTAGCAAAATACATATCTTTAAAAGCATATATATATCTACATGTTATCTGGGTAAACATTAGTACATCCCATCCTGCTTTAAAAGACATAGTGGAGATAGTGGCTGATGCACAAGCATACCATTAGCCAACCCAGAACCCCCAGGGGGATACATACTGTCGAAACAAGTCCCGCAGGTTCCCTCTTACCTGCTCCACGCCGCAGGGTATTGCATAATGCAAGAGGCCCAGCCTTCCCCCATCTCCGTGGGTATTGTCTTGGACCTTCAGGGACCGGGGTCCTGTGTTAAGGAACCCACACCCCTGGACCTATATAGCATTCTGGCATCAGTAGCGTTTAGTTCTTGGAAGAGACTAAGGCACTGGAGCCCAGAATCCAGCCCTCCAAGGAGAGGCATTATAGGCAAAACCCCATCCAGCAGGGCCCGGGTACCGTACACCTTGGCTTTGAAGCACTTCGGACGGATCCGGCTAGCTATCCTGGGTCCCGAGACCTCCGAGGGACAGCTAAACGTGACCAACACCTAAGACACTGGCGAAAAAACTGAAGCACTCCCAGTGGGAGGGGGTAATATAGGGAGGAAACTTCCTGTGAAATTGATTACACCAGTGTCCACACCTGAAGGTACCCATATAACCCAAGTGTAATGGCTATGCGCTCTGTGTCCCGTGATGTACGATAAAGAAAAGAAATTAGTGATCAAATGGTATACGAGTATTTACCTGGGAAGGGGAGGGAGCAGTCATGTAGTCCAAACCTGAGCTGGATCACAAATGACTTGCTCACCTTTCTTGTATAAGTACCCTCCTCCTGCCAATCAGTACCCCAGATGATGATCCATTGATCAAAATGTGTCGGGACCCGCTGACCCCACTGCTTAGGTTTTATATGCTTGATTCATCTGCTGAAATGTGAGTGTAAACTTTTAACTTGTTGCTGCAAAGTAATTTTTTTTTTGTACAATTTTACACTATGTGCATCCCTGTTTTTTCTCCTCATATCTTCCACACCCTGAACCTCTGGATCTGCTGATTTTGAGCCTTATCTTCGTATTATCACTGGCTACCGTTATTATTGGCTAAACGTCCCCATGGTTATACCATATACTACACTACATTGGAAACCAACCTCTTGTCTGCCATTCAAGTCACCCTGAAGCCAGGACATCGTTACCATTAAGCCTATATGACCTAATAAGTTTGTGCTTATTTTGGTCCATATTATCTGGTAAGCCTCCAATTTACCTTGGTGGTGGATCTACTATCAAATTATAGTTCACCTTTTTTTAGCATTAAGTCACATTTTTGTTGGAGCAACTGATGTGGAACTTTACTAGTGAACATTATTTTCACTCTTACTCAATTATATTCAATTTGATTGATTCTTTTTGGACTTTAGAACACTTAGGTTGTTATTTCATGCATGAGCTTCTCATCCGTTTTACAGTCCTTCACATATAATTAGTGCTACACTAATTTGTAGTACCTGGTTTGTTCTCTGCAGAATTGATCTAATTCTGTGGTGTTGGCTGCCATTTATATGTATGTGTAGGTAGCACAGTGATTTATATACAGTACATATTGTTTATTGTGTTTTAACCACACATAAATGTACCCCAAAATTTACAAGGATCGGATCGTGATTCACCTTTGTATTCACTGGCGATATGTTGATCTTTGATGGATTTCACTCTTTTCAAAGAGAAAAATGGGTACTCGGGGACGAACTGGCCTAAGGTGGAATCCATTGAGAGTAGATGCCAATATTTCTTGATAATGTTGGTGAATGTATGATGTTGAATACTGTATCTAGTAATGATACAAACTGGGTTACTGTCGTTTTTGGATTTGGTCGATTGTAGAATGGTATTCCTGTCCTGTGTGAGCACTTGTTTGTATGCCCGCTTTAGGCAAGAGTGCGAGTATCCACGTTTTAGGAGTCTATCTCGGAGCTTGAGGCAGGTATTGTTCATAGGGAATGGATCTGATACTTCGTAGCGCACACCAGCAGATAGCCTCCCTTCCACAAGCAATAGTATAATCCGAATATGCGCTGTTCTATGGAATAGCGCAGGAGTCTCCAAACTACGGCCCTCCAGGTGTTCAGGAACTACATTTCTCATCATGCCTAGTCATGTCTACGAATGTCAGAGTTTTACAAGGCCTCATGGGAAGTGTAGTTCCACAGCATCTGGAGGGCCGTAGTTTGGAGATCCCTGGAATAGCGCAACATAAGTAATCCCATCAGCGGTAATATGAGAGCTTATGAGCGTCTCAGAGTCAGGGAGAGTGTCCATGTGTCAAAGCAATACAACATTGTTAAAAGCATACACTTTCCCTACCCGGACACGCCCATAAGACTTTAGCTATCATTGTATTGTGTTGTATTAATTTATTGTATTGTATTAGCTGTATATACTTATATGGTCAATTCCTGGGTGGAGGAGGTCACATGCCACGACCTCACTTCCTGCTGGTAAGGTAATAAAAAAATTGAGGCAGACTGGGTGGATCAATGATGTTGGGATGCTGAAATGAGAACATAACAGTCTGGTGATGATGTCTCTTGACTTGAATGAATGGGAAATTGAACAAATGGTGAGCAAATTTTAACCAAGCTGCATCATATCATTGAGACACAATGTGATATTATTAGAGACCTAATATCTGGCTGTGTGCTCTGTGTACAGCCTGATTTCGCCAACAATCCAGATTTCGCCAACAATCCAGAGTTGAACTATCAGGTTTTGTGCAATATAAAGTAAACAAAAAAATTTGCCGTGGAAGGGGTTAGTGTCTCCTCTTCCAGGGCACCCAGCAGGGACACTGTAGGAGTTTTTGGTATAACAAAGGCAAACACCTGAGAAATCACGTCAAAAATGTCCTTCCAATAACAAAAGAGACATTTCCAGAGCATGTGTATGAGGTCTCCATAATTCCTCACAGACTTTGGACACAGGAGGAGCGTCACATACTCCACATTTGTAAAGTCTGACATGAGTTCTGTATGCCCTCTGGCAGGAAAAAGTGCGACAGTTTTTGAGACGATGATACTGAAACCAGGGGAGAGGAGGCGAGGCAAAGAATCCACATCTCCCCATCTATTGGCCCCACATCTTCCTCCCATTTTTGCCTACATGTCAGATTGGTGGGGTCCTGAAGTGTGTTAAGGATAATGTTATAACCTCTAGAGATGATACCTTTTGTGTCACTCTCCAGCAGAATCCCCTGTATAATAGTGTGAAAAAGAGAAAAGAAAGGAGTGTGCACGACCTAGTGCATGACCACTTTTTTTTTTTAATTAAAAACAGAATAAAATAGTCCTACTCACAAGGAAAATAATTCAATTAGCGCTTTTCAGACAGCTGGACTGGACCTTGCGGCACCTGCCAGTGGAACCTCAGACATCTAGATGGCTGACGTGTTTCTGGGGCGTACCCCCTTCCTCAAAGCCTGAGTGGTCCATAGCCTCCTTGCCAGGTTTCAGAAGTACCATTGTGATTGCTTCATTCATGGATTCAGGTAATGTGCCTTCCTTCAGTGCCTCATTATAAACCTTCAAAAGCATGGGTAGTAACGTGCCAGCATATCTCTTGTAAACCTCGGACGGGAGGCCATCAGACCCAGGGATTTGTTACGAGTTTGTTCTAAAGCTGTGGCCAATTCATCTTCCGTTAGTGGGGCATCAAGCATTGCTGCATCCGGGGGTGACAATCGAGACAGCTCACACTCCTCCAGAAATCCTTCTATGTCCCCTTCTGTGGGGTGTACCATGGCTTTGTATAGGTCAGCATAGAATGACCGGAAAAGTTGTACGACTGCAGAAGTCTGTGTGTTTGGGCAATCCCTTGTGCATCGCATAAGGCCAAAACCATAGAGGTGGTTCTCTGTGCACACGCTAGTAAAGCCAGCATGCCCAGTAGACTCCCCCTCTTCAAAATGGGTTTTCTGCAAGAAAAAAAAAAAATGTTGTACAACCCCCCTCCCTGCATGCAACAGCTCAGTTTGTCAAAAACCAGTAGAAACAAACAAAAAAAAAAAGAGGGGTGGGTGCTTTGTCCATCCATGAACTACAGAGAAAAGGATTTTACGGAGAGTACAACAATCATATTTTCTCTTGTGTTAATGGAAGGACACAGCAGCATATTCTTAACATTAGGGATGTCCCCAAGCAGTGTCAAAAAACTGAGGGGTGGGAACAGCAAACAAACTTCACCCCAAACATAACCAGAGCTCCTCAATGGAGGAGTTGCAATCTTAAACAGCCGCCTGCAAAACCTTGCGGCCGAAGCAAGCATCCAAAGATGAACTCACATCAACTTTGTAAAATGTTGTGAGTGTGAACAGCCGACCAGGTCGCCGCCTTACACACCTGGGAAAGAGAAGCTTGATGTCAGAAAGCCCAAGAGGCACCCATCACCCTGGCCGAATGTGCCGTGACAGGGAAGGGAGGTGCCCGCCCTTGGAGGGCATACGCCTGAATAACGATCTGTCTAAACCACCTAGAGATGGTGGTCAACAAGAACGCCAGGCCCTTCTTAGGACGAGCCACCAAAACAAACAATGAGTCCGATCTCCGGAATGGAGCAGACAGGTACATCTTCAGAGCACGGACAACGTCCAAGGAATGCAACAAAGCCTCTTTTGGATGCGATGATCGAGGACACAAGTACGGAAGGATAATGTCCTCATTGAGATGAAAAGCCGAAACAACCTTAAGAGGGGGTTCACCCTTAAAACCACTTTCTCCCATCCCATCCCATCTTTTTTTTTTTTTTTTTTTACTTAGCTCTTAATAGATAATTTAATTTTCGTCCTACCGCGGGGTATGGCGCCGCTATATAGCGTCACTCCTTCCGAAAACAGCCGACTAGCACTCGGCTGTTCTCGGCGCCTGCGCACAGACCCAGGAGCTGACTGCGCAGGCGCCGTATACAGCCAAGTCCTATTTCGGCTTTTTTCGGAGAGCGCGACGCGGCTATATACGGCGCCTGCGCAGTCAGCTCCTGGGTCTGTGTGCAGGCGCCGAGAACAGCCGAGTGCTAGTCGGCTGTTTTCGGAAGGCGTGACGCTATATAGCCGGGCCATACCCCGCAGTAGGACGAAAATTAAAATTACCTATTAAGAGCTTAGTACAACAAAAAAAAAGACAGCATACTGATCCGGATGGGAGAAAGTGGTTTTAAGCGTGAACCCCCTCTCTTTAGGAGGAAATGAAGTCTGCAGGCGCAGCACCGCCTTATCCTTGTGGAGAATCAGATAAGGAGCCTTGCAAGACAAGGCCGCCAGCTTCTTGTCCCCCCTTGATGGTTGATATATGCCACTGCCGTGGCGTTGTCCAACTGAATCCAGGCCTGACACCCCTGTAGTGTCTGAGCATGTGGAGAGGCAAAGCCTGATCACCCAAAGCTCCAGCACATTGATCGATAGACAGGACTCTTCCTGCGTCCAGCGACAATGTGTCGACTGAAAACCCCAAACTCCCCCCTAACCGGTCAGGCTGGCGTCTGTCGTGATCACCGTCCACTGAAAGGAAAGGAACAACTTCCCAGACTGAAGGGCCAGAGATCTCGGCCACCGGACCATGGAAGTCCTGGCTAGGTGGCTAACACGGATCTGACGATCCAGAGACAACAGAGATGTGTCCCATTTGGACAGGATCTCCCTCTGTTAGACACACGTGTGGAATTGAGCATACAGTACTGCCTCGAAGAAGGCTACAGTGAGTTCCACAACTATCTGCGGGATACCAGCAGCTTCACTGCCGCCTGAAGAGTTTGCAATTTTTTCACAGAGAAAAAAAAAGCTCTCGCCTTCAAATGAGTCTTGAACCAAGCCCAGGTATTCCAGGCGCCGAGTCGGCACCAACACCGACTTCAGGAGGTTCAAAAACCCAAACAAGTCTTGAAGGGTCCGAGTGGAAATCACGACATCCTCCTCTAATTCTGAGCCTGAAGCAGCTTCTCAGGTGGTCTTTCCAGGTAGCCCACAATAGCGATTCCTCGCTGTCTCAAGACCAGAATCGGGGCGAGCACCTTGGTGCCGATGCCAGGCCAAAAAGGAGGTCCACCAATTGGTAGTGGTCGTCCCTGACCGTAAAACACAGAAACCTCTGATTTCTGCGCCAGCAGATCCTGCACTGCCCCAACCACGATTATAAGTGCTCTATCATATGCTGACCCGGACAAGGAGTCATCCTCACTGTCCGAACGGTCATGGTCCGCATCCCCCGACACATCAGAACCTGTGCCGGGAGCAGTAGCTGGGCCCAAATCTGTGTTATTGCCTGCACACCGCTTCCACCCTGGCAACAAAAGCCTCCAGGACTGCCAACATAGCTTCCACAGAAACAGCAGGTTCAGGGGCACCAGTCGCAAACACAGGTATGTCTGGGGAAGAAGCATCAGCGTGTGACACCATGCTGCCCATGCACCTGACACATGGAAAACAAACAAAGCATTCAAAACACAGGCAGCAAACACCCCAGGGCTCCCGAACAGAGGCCCGCCACACAAGACAGGATAGCACCCCTATGAGAGCGGACCCACAGTGGAGCCCCCCGCCAGAGAATGGACCCCCCATGTGTGGACCCCCGCCACACACAGCAAGACTAGCTAACAAAGCATAGGGGGGAGGGAAGGGGGGAGAGAAGAAAGGAAGGGTGGAAGGACCCCTGGTCGACCTCCACAGACATGTTAAGCCGTTTCAACCTGCTGAGGCAGAGGAAACTGCTACTTGTCCATCCTGAGTGGACTGCTGGAAAGCATTCCTGACAGAACCACCACCCGAGTAATACAGGGTTAGCTGTCGGCCCGGCACACTGTGACACAGCAGTAATAGCCCGGTCATGTGTGCCCCAGAGCACAAAGCTCACCGACCACCCCTGGAACAAATTGGGCATGTTGTGGCCGACCCAGCGCATAGCTAAAGGTCTGCACACGCTTGATGGCCGAAACTGGGGGGACTACAAGGATCTAGGATATGTAGCCTGTCACCCAGTTGGCAGTTGATAGAAGATCGCAGGATCAAAGTAGGAACACGTTAAACAAAAATATAAACAAAAACAAAAAAACCTCCAGGACCCACAGGGAGCCAGGTCCTCCTGTGCTGGGCAGAACAAAACTGGGCTGCAACATGTAGGTTAAAGGGGTTGTACCCAGAGGGACCACCTCCTGGGCGGTAGTGTACAGTTTTAAAGTTGTATTAACACATTAACATGTTTCTGCATAGTCCTCTCCTGATAGAAGGCCAATACCCTGCAGTGCCCTGCAGACCTCTACCTCCCAGGCCTTAGTATTTGTTTTTATCCTTTTAATTTTAGTAATAAATTGGCCCCACAGGAATGCCTTGGTGGTGTCCCAGACAACCCGTAACTGGGCCAAATTTAGATTTTCCAGCGTGAATAACTTCAATCGCTCTCGGATTGGATCGGGGTTCGGGAACAAAGAGTCAAAAGGGATTACGTTTCCAACATCTGTTTTTGGCGGCAGTAGGCAACAAAACCGTAACCCAAAAGGAGGAGTTTTCTGATATGTGTCTGTCCCCGTACCCAGAGTCAACTACCAACGGGAGTAATGCATTGTTAACCAAGCCTAGGTCAATCCTAGACAAACTCCTGTGAGCTGTAGAGCAACAAGAGTACTGCCTAATATGAGAATGACTAATTTGCCACACATCAGTAAGCCTGAGTTCCTCAAGCCAGCCGGCAAAGGAGATAAGTCCTCCATTACAAACGGACACAGAGGCGGGTACAGGCAATTTGTCCCATTGATGTTTATATAGTTAAAAAAGCCCACTGATAGAAGTGGTGCATTTTAAAACTGTGCCATAAAGCTCACCAGGCATCTGAGGATCTAGGAACAATAGGGGGTGATTATTTATTTTATAATATATATATATATATATATATATATATATATATATATATATATATATATATATTGTAAGCTGGGGATAGGTAGCGGGTACAAAAGCTCCCTGGGATGAGCAGGCACAGATACCAAAGTCCATAGGATCAGTGAACAACAGTGGGATGTTTTATTGGTGCTATACAAAGTCTATTTACAGGTGCTGTACAGTGTGCAGAAAACAAAACAAAAATAGTCAAACAAACACCTAGCCGTGTCTCGGCTCTAACTACACGATATGCAGGTCCTAACTACTAAGCTAAACAAGCCTACCGCTTGTTAGCTCAAACACAAACTTCTCACCAGTTTTTTCAGCAGCCTCCTTGCTCTCACAAATTCACACTGTTTCCCAGGACAGAGCCATGGCTGTTAGCTCAGGTGAGCCTAAATTGGCCTGGGGGAGAGGGCCAACACCTGACCTGGATCAGGGATCAGAGATCCCTGAACGTGTAAGAGAGGAGCCTGGGAGAGGTATAAACCCCGAACTGGACTTTCCCAGGCTCTCTCTGGGACGCTCTGCTACTATATATATATATATATATATATATATATATATATATATATATATATATATATATATATATATATATATTATTCCAGCCACAATACATAGCATACGAGACACTGTACACAGTAAAAAAGACACCCCCCCCAGGTCTATGTACTTTTGAGAGCAGTGGAACCAAGTATCCTGACAAAATCAGAACACTCACTCCCCTAGCATAAGCACAGTATGTAATTGAGTACAATATACTCGGGGCTGAAGCTAGGAGTGACATCAGGTGGGAAGTGAATCTCCTGCAAACATACACTACTCGTCCCAACAGATTTAAAGTGTCTAAGGACTGCCAATCATTTCACCGGACTGCTCAGTACCCTTATATTCCAGGACAAGAATTTAACATTTGCAGCCATTTGGGTATGTCAAGAGTAGGGGTAGGGTCACGCCAGACCCTACTGCAGGGAAAAAAAAAAAACTGCATCAGGAACACAATTGGTATTAAAAAAAAATAGGTCAGTTCTGGTGTCAATGAAACCTGAGATACCTCTGGACAGTCTGTCAATATATGTAATGGCAAGGGACCATATATTTAGATCCAAGGGGCCTGGGCGGAGGCCATAGTCATAGTGCATTCTGGAAATAAAAGAAAAAGAAAAGCAACCAAAAAAAGGAAAAAACATAAAACTGTATTGTTAGCCATGTGGGCTGAGATGTATGTTTCCCCCAGACATGATTCCTGGGGAGGGGCATTGGAAACTCCTGCACAAGTACATTGATGGTAGGTGGGGTTTCACAGTTGCAGTCAGCATGCAATGACTCGCAATGTAAAACGTCTCGGTGTTCTCCTTCATCCGCCTAGACAGAGAGGGATAACAAACCCCTCTAGCAATAAGTAATGGACCCTCAGTCTTGTGCTGGACGTTGCTGTCTAGCAGCTTTAAGTGCTCTGTCTCCGCGATCCAACCATTGTGTAGCCGCCGTGAGTCGATCAAAAAAATGGGCCTCTCCAAGGGCAGCTACTCAGAGACAAGCAGGGAATAGCATTGCATATTGTATGTTGAGCTCTCTGAGTCTGTTCTTAACATCATTCAATGTTGCTCGCCGTTTTTGCAGTTCTGTTTCCTAATTTCTCAGGAGGGATACTTTTGAGTTATCAATCACCATTGTTCTGGACAAGGCACTGGCCATGGAGAGAATCACATCTGTCTTTATAATTGAGAAGCTTGAACAGAAAGGGTCAGCAAAGGATGTGTAGGTACTCTGTGAGCCCGTTCAACAGCAAAAACGTGGGGAAAGGCATCTTTACCAATCGTGGAAATAAGCCATTGTTCTATAAAGGCCACAGGGTTTTTACCCTCGGCTCACTCAGGGATGCCTAGGGTGCATACATTATTGTGCCTCATGCAGGTTATATTTCAGATCCCTTTCCATGGGTGCCATGTCATCCTCCACTGTGCTCAGCCTGCCTTCCAGAGCAGATGGTTATTGCTCTCAATTTTTGCCATAGCACCCATAGGATATTTCAGCTTTCACCCCTTTAATCTCATCTGAGAGGGCAGTTATAGACAGATTTCAGGATGTTACAGCTGTAAAGATACCCATAAGGGTGACTTCTGTACTTTCTGCACTGAGAGAGCTAATCTGAGGCCTAACAAAAGTGTCTTTAGGAGTACTCACTGTGTTCCACTTCAGGGACAATTCGCCTGCATCCTCCAACGGGACCGTGTCATCCACTACTAAAATGCCCTCAGAGTTTACCCCCCACAGTGGGTGTCCCAGCCAGGGCATCTTTATAAGATTTTTCCTCAAACATAAGCTTTTGTGCAGCCTCCTTGTATTGCTCCCTGGTGGTGCGGTGTGGCCTGGCGCCATCTTGGCTGTGAGTTTCTGCAGGGCACTTGTTGTCTTTGCTCATTTTAGACATATTCTGCAGCTGTGGAGGATTAGTTTTGGATCCGGCCATCTCCCGGGCACTGGTACCGTTGTGTGGCGTACCGCTGAGGTCCAGAAACTGCCAGTGTAAAAAAGTATTGCACAGATGATCAGCAGGGCTGGAGACATACACGTCCTACATTTGCCGCTAAGCCACATGGAAGAGGTGGAAAATCAGTACCACCTTAGGAAGAAAAAGATGACCTTGGGTCAGGGACAGACTTAAATGTGCCGTAAAAAGGCTGCACCATTTCCTTCTGTAGCCGTGCCAATGCTGCTAAATAAATGTATGGCACCACCATGTAAATACAGGGCCACCCTGATGACTCTTTCCTCTGTGTCTTGGTACTTTACAGTGCCCCTGCTAAGTGTAGAAAGAGACTGCCGCTCCAGGCAAATACGATAAGCAATCAATGTCCTCCTCAAAGACCGTGGGTGCTGGCAATACACAAGGCAAAAAATCAATGAAAATAATTCATGGACAGCCGCACACCAAAATAAACCTAAAAGGGTAGCCTTTATTGGTGTAAAAAGGATAAAGAACACTACAAAACACAGCACAGCAAGCAGTGGGGTAAAAAAGCTGACGTGTTTCGCACAGTGCTTAGTTATCTTTTTTTACACCAATAAAGGCTACCTTTTTAGGTTTATTTTGGTGTGCGGCTGTCCATGAATTATTTTCATCATTTTTTTTGCCCCTGCTAAGTGTCCTCCAGCAAAAAAAAAAGATTATAGAGGTGGGGCAGAGCTTCTGACTACTGATGATCCTGCTGGGAGTTTATTCTGTGGGATGTGTTGCGGGACTGGAGATGACAGGTTTTGCAAGATGTTGATAGTGTGTCACATTTTTTTTTTTTTTTACTTTAAGATTGTACAATAATCTTCAGAGATATATATACTTTTAGGAGACATGTATTACTAGTAGGTGTTATTAAGGGTGACAAACCTATGTCCATAAACAATTCTATGAAAGTGTGTTTGTCATTAATGGTGATAAACAACGGGTGGACATTTGTCTATTGGTATAATGTTGTAAACATTGCTCGGTCATAGCCTGATAATATATTGCATTTAGAATACTGAGCAAGAAAATAAAGACAAGTGATGCAATATTCTGTCTGTTGAATTCAGTCTACATTGCTCCTCAGGTTTAGTAGCCTTTTAGCTACCACTGCACCAGATTTTGCACTCTCCAGTTTTAAAAACTCAATCCCTGTGTTCTGAGCAACCACAGCCATAGCAATTCCAAAAAAAAAAGGGGGGGGGGATTTATTATAGCAAAATGTACAAAATTGTGGGGTTTTTTTGTTCTTAAATTGTTGCTTTTTTTGTTTAGAGCACAAAAAAAAAAAAAACCCACAGATAATCAAATACCACCAAAAGGAAGCCATTTGTAAAAAAAAAAAAAAAAAAATTGATTAATCAGGTGGCGGCGGCATCTAGGTATGGGGAGACAGGGCTGCATATGTGGGGGGACATGGCTGCATATGTGGGGGGACATGGCTGCATATGTGGGGGGACATGGCTGCATATGTGGGGGGACATGGCTGCATATGTGGGGGGACATGGCTGCATATGTGTGGGGACATGGCTGCATATGTGTGGGGACATGGCTGCATATGTGTGGGGACATGGCTGCATATGTGTGGGGACATGGCTGCATATGTGTGGGGACATGGCTGCATATGTGTGGGGACACATTTAAAAAAAAAAAGTATTGGTATTCGGTATCGGCGAGTACTTGGAAAAAAGTATCGGTACTTGTTAGGGGTGCAACGGATCATGCCCGATCCACGATCCGAACGGGCCGACCTGTTCGGATCGGCACAGAATGCGATCTGGAGCGCACTGCCGTCGCGGCCTTAGGAAAGACCGCGGCTTCGGCCTAGCTCCGGAGCGGTTGGCCATCTTGGTACACTCGGCGGCGGTGCGCGCTGATGTCACCACCCCTCCCTCTGCAGTCTGCACGTGTATCTTCTATTCTGCAAGAGCGTGCAGTACTGTCTGCATGCGATGCGAGTACAGTGAGACTACAGTTGAGACTACACAAGTACAGTGAGTTGGGAAAATGGCTATTTTCAGTGTGTTACTGTTTGTGTGGGGGCAATGTTGGCTATTAGTGGGAAAAATGGCTACTATTTATTACAGTGTTACTACTAGTGTGGGGGCAATGTTGGACTGGAACAGTGATGGATGGTGACTGATGACGGGTGGGGGGCAATGGTGGACATTATGAGTGGGGGGGGGGGCAATGGTGGACATTATGAGTGGGGGGGCAACAGTGGACATTATGAGTGGGGGGGGCAATGGAGGACATTATGAGTGGGGGGGGGCAATGGTGGACATTATGAGTGGGGGGGGGGCAATGGTGGACATTATGAGTGGGGGGGGGCAATGGTGGACATTATGAGTGGGGGGGCAATGGCGGACATTATGAGTGGGGGGGGCAATGGTGGACATTATGAGTGGGGGGGCAATGGTGGACATTATGAGTGGGGGGGCAATGGTGGACATTATGAGCGGGGGGGCAATGGTGGACATTATGAGTGGGGGGGGGGCAATGGTGGACATTATGAGTGGGGGGGGGGGGCAATGTTGGACATTATGAGTGGGGGGCAATGGTGGACAATATGAGTGGGGGCAATGGTGGACAAGTCTGACTGGATGTAACAGTGAGGTGGGGGCAATGGTGGATGTTTTCAGTGAAGTGGGGGCAATGGCGTATATTTTCAGTGAGGTGGGGGCAATTGGTGGATGTTGTAACATCAGCCACCATTGCCGCCACCTCACTGTAACATCATCCACCATTGCCGCCAAGGGGTGGATGATGTTACAGTGAGGCGGTGGCGGCAATGGTGGATGATGTTACAGTGAGGTGGCGGCAATGGTGGATGATGTCAGGGGTGGATGATGTTACAGTGAGGCGGTGGCGGCAATTGTGGATGATGTTACAGTGAGGTGGCGGGAATGGTGGATGTTGCAGTGAGGTGGGGCAATGGTGGATATTATTACAGTGGGGGAGATGACGTGGATATTACAGCAGTGGGGAGATGTCTGTGGCTATTACAGTAGTGGCGGGGAGATTGTGGATATTACAGTGGGGAGTGGGGACTATATGATGGTGGAATTTTCACAGGTTTATGCAAATTCAATTCACTGTGGCGTTTTGTATGCTTATCCAAATTGACTTTTAGATTATCCATAGTATTTTTATATTCTAATTATTTTTTGTATTTATGGTGTTCTTGTCAATTCATGCGCTTACGTCGGTCGTTCACTATTGTAATATTATGTTTAGCGCAATCATATTTTTTTTCTATATTTTATTAACTGTATTCGGGTTTTGCAGAAGGCTTGCTGCTTCCACTGAGTTTTAGGTAATTTTTGTGGACCGCCGCCGGCTACACAAGATTGCTTGTAGGTCTTACGTCTTAGCGCAGTTTCTTTATTTTTTTCCAGGTAAGCTTCCCTGACTGGCGAGTCAGGCGACTGACTGCCCACTGTGCCCAGTGTTCTGTCCTCCAGGCTACCGAAGCACCTCCACATCCTGCCTCTACTTTGGCAAGGAATCAGTCCAATCCACACACACAGTGTGGTCATGGCGAGCGGAGGAACGGAGGAGCTTGAACGCCCCGCGTCGTTTAAATCTCCTGTATGGGAGCATTTTGGCTTCCCTGTGAAATATGATCATGAAGGAAAGAGGATGGTAGATAAAACCGTGACGGCGTGTAGGCATTGTGGCACAAGAAAGCCATACAACAGTGGAAACACATCAAGTATGGCCACGCATTTGAAGCGTCATCGCCCCGGTGTTCCACTGACAGGAGTGAAAACAAAAGCTGTTCAGCAACCACTCATCACCGCGGCATTTAAACAACCCCTCATTCCACAATCGCACCGGGCTAAAGCAATCACAAAATCGATCGGCGTGTTTATAGGTGCAGATATGAGCCCATATTCGATTGTGCAGAACGAGGGATTTAAACACATGTTGAAAGTGCTTGAGCCACGCTACGACATCCCATCGCGCACCCACTTCAGCGAAAAGGTTGTGCCAGAACTTTTTGAGCAGGAGAGGAAAAAAGTTGGGGATGAACTATCCTGAGCATCCTCTGTTGCGCTCACAACAGACAGGTGGATGTCCAGGGGAACGGAGAGCTATGTGACAATAACCGCTCACTTCTTAACGGCAGACTGGGAGATGAGAAGTCCGGTGCTGCAGACACGCCCCCTCTACGAGAGTCACACAAGCACTCATCTTGCGCAGGTACTGACAGAAGCAGTGGACAAATGGAAGCTAAAGAGGCCCAATACTAATATCCCAGTCACAACTGACAATGCCAAAAATCAAATTAATGCAGTGATTGAGGCAGGGCTGGGCCCAAAGATAGGGTGTTTTGCACATGTCATGAATTTGGCATCTCAGAAGGGGATCTCTGTCAGTAGGATGGACCGCCTCCTTATGAGGATTAGGAAGGTGGTTTCCTACTTCCACCGAAACACAACAGCTGCTCATGTGCTTAAAACAAAGCAAGAAATCCTAAAGCTGCCTAAACACAAGTTTATAAATGATGTGCCAACAAGGTGGAACTCCACTTATGATATGCTGGAGCGTTATCTGGAGCAGCAGGTAGCTATATACTCTGCACTGACTGACAAGACCCTAAAGAAAATTGTCAAAGACATTATTACCCTGTCTGATGATGTGAGAGTGGCAGAGGAGGTCCTCCAGGTGCTTCAACCCCTCAAAACGGTTACATCTCTTCTTAGCACTGAAAGTTCACCATCTGTATCGATGATCCTGCCCCTAAAAACAAGGATTGTACAATCCATGGCTCCAAGTGTTGAAGACAGCACCATCACACGAGATGTCAAGACTGCCATTAGAGAGGACCTGCAGCCCAGATACACTTCACTCCCTACTCTACAGGACTACCTTAACATATCTACTTTCCTGGATCCAAGGTTCAAGTCCCTGTCTCACATGGACCCTGCCCTACGCCAGAGGACATACAATGACCTCACCACCGAGATTGTGAGTAGTCTGGGCACTAAAGACTGGGGTGAGGTAAAGAAAGAATATTCTTTAAAAAATTATAAATTGAAATACATTTTTTTTTTTGTAATGGTGGGTTTTCTTAAATGTTATTTTCATGTTTCATAAACATGAAAAATGTGGCAATAATATTGCATGTCTATGAAACATTAAAAAAGGGATTTTTAATAACAGCTTACCTTTTCTTGAAGTACATCACGGGACACAGAGCGCATAGCCATTACATATGGGTTATATGGGTACCTTCAGGTGTGGACACTGGTGTAATCAACTTCACAGGAAGTTCCTCCCTATATAACCCCCTCCCACTGAGAGTGCTTCAGTTTTGTAGCAAGCAATTTCTCAGAGGTTACACAATGTTCCCCAAAAGAGGGGTGGGAGCTCTGTGTCCCGTGATGTACTTCAAGAAAAGGATTTTACAGGTAAGCTGTTATTAAAGATCCATTTTTCTTTATCGTACACCACGGGACACAGAGCGCATAGCCATTACATATGGGATGTCCCAAAGCAATGCTCCATGAAGGGAGGGAGACCGTAAGGCCAAAAATAGCCATACAAAAAACATTATTAGGAGAACAAATAGCTCCACCAACAGAAAAACAAGGGGGCGTGAACCGGGCCAGAGGATTCTATACTGCTGCCCGTAGGACCGCCTGCCCAAATGCTGCGTCCGTAGCTTTTGCGACGTCCAACTTATACAATTTAATAAATGTATGTACGGAAGACCAGGTTGCCACTTTGCAAACCTGTGCCATAGAGATCTGATGGTGTGCCGCCCAAGAGGCACTCATGGCCCTCGTGGAATGGGCTTTAACTGATAAGGGAGGTGGAACGCACTTCAGACCATAGGCCTGAAAAATCAGCTGCTTAATCCACCTAGCCAAGGAAGACTTGGCAGCCGGCTGACCCTTTTTGGGGCCATCCGGAAGAACAAAAAGCACATCTGTTTTCCGAATCTTCTCTGTAGCCCCGAGATAAACCCTCATGGCTCGGACCACATCCAAAGTATGAAGCAGTCTTTCCTCTCTGGACTGGGGAGTAGGAAAGACGGATGGTAGGACTAGGTTCTGATTCAAGTGAAAAACTGGATATGACCTTAGGAAGGAAAGAAGGTTGAGGCCGCAGAACCACTCTGACCTTATGCCGAATCAGGTACGGTTCCCTGCAAGACAAGGCTGCCAGCTCGGAGACCCTTCTGGCCGAAGCCATAGCCACCAAGAAAACCGACTTTCGGTTTAGCAGCACCAGAGGGATTTCTGTCAGAGGTTCAAACGGTTGTCTTTGTAAAGCTGACAAGACGAGTTTTAAATTCCAGGGGCAGAGGGGAGCTCTAATAGGGGGATTTACATGCAAGACCCCCTGCAAGAAGGTTTTCACAAGCGAATGCGCGGCCAAAGGCCTTTGAAACCATATCGATAAGGCAGACACCTGCCCCTTTAGAGTACTAAGAGCTAATCCCTTATCAACGCCAACCTGGAGGAATCGCAAGATCCTGTCGATAAAACTTACGAGGATGCCCTCTTTGAGACTCGCATCACTCCACATAGGTCCTCCAGACTCTAATATATATTTCTAGAGACTGGTTTCCTAGCCTGAATCAACGTAGATATGATCTGGGCTGAGAGGCCTCTGCCCTTAAGAATTAGGGATTCAGCCGCCAAGCCATCGAAACTAGCTGCTGTGAAGCAGGGTGGCATATCGTGCCCTGAGATAACAGGTCTGGGCACAGGGGGAGTGGCCCCGGTGCCCCTACTGACATCTTCACGATGAGTGCGTACCAAGCCCTCCTGGGCCAGGCTGGGGCCACCAGGATCACAGGCCTGCGCTCCACCCTGATCCTTCGTAGAAGGCGGGGCATCATTTGCAGTGGAGGGAACGCATACAGGAGAAAAAACTGGTGCCAGGGGCAAACCAACGCATTGGTCCCGTAGGCCGAGGGATCCCTGGCTCAGGATACAAATTTGTCCAATTCCTTGTTGACTCTCGTTGCCATGATGTCTACATCGGGAACTCCGAATCCTTGGCAAATGTCTTGGAATACCTGGGGGTGAAGAGACCAATCCCCCGGGAGCAACTGTTGAAGATTCAAAAATCTTCTTGAGAATTGTCTATCCCTGGGATGAACACTGCCGAGATGCAGGGTACATGGGCTTCGGCCCATGAGAAAATCAGGTTTACTTCCCTTTGAGCCACTAGGCTCCTCGTGCCCCCCTGGTGGTTTATGTATGCCACCGCCGTGGCATTGTCGGACTGTACCCTTACTGGCAGACCCTGAAGGGGGAAAGTCCAGACGACCAGGGCCAACCGAGCAGCTCTGATCTGTAGGATATTAATGGGAGGCAGTCTTTCTGCCTCCTATCACTGTCCCTGCTGGGTCAGTCTTCCTAAAATTTTCCATGTGATGGGGCAAAAGGATTTCCCCTTTGACAAATGTTGAGGGACCAGCCACCAGAACAGGCTGCGCCGGACCCTTGAGAGAACTAACGGACGGTCTAGTGCCTGCATGGACTTGTTTCAAGCAGAGAGAATGGCTGCCTGGAGAACTCTGGTATGGATCTGGGCATAGGGCACTGCTTCGAAGGCGGCCACCCTCTTCCCCAGCAGTCGTATGCCTAGGCGAATAGTCGGCCTCTTCTTGCCTAAGACTATTTGAACTGTTTGAGTCAATGACCTGACTTTTGCTTGAGGAAAAAATATCCTCTGGCCGACTTGTATCTAGCCGAAGGCCTAGAAATTCGAACTGTTTTGTGGGTTGCAACCTCAATTTTTCTTGGTTCAAAATCCACCCAAACTCCTCAAGATGCCGAACTGTGCGGACTACTGCATGATTGAGGTTGGAAGCTGATCTGTCAATAAGCAGGAGATCTTCCAGGTATACCAGGACCAAAATGCCTTCTGTCCTTAGGACGGCTAGCACCGGGGCTAACACCTTTGTGGATACCCGCGGAGCTGTTGCCAACCCGAAAGGGAGGGCTACGAACTGGAAATGACGTTGATCTATCATAAAATGAAGAAACTTGTGATGTGCCGGGTAGATTGGCATGTGCAGATAAGCATCCTTTATGTCTATAGATGCTAGAAAGTCGTCTTGATGTAGGTTGGCTGCCACCGAACGTATGGATTCCATACGAAAGGTCTAAATCTTAGAAAGCGATTTAGGCGTTTGAGGTCTAAGATAGGCCTGACGTCACCATTGGGTATTTATGAAAAAAGTTGGAATAGAATCCCAGACCTCATTCCTGGGTTGGTACTTCTACAATTACTCCTTGGAGCCAGAGGCGATTCAATGCCTTTACGAGAGAGGCCCTCTTTAATGGGCCGCTTGGAAGACTTTGACCCCCGAAAATGAGGAGGGGGGACTTCTCGAAACTCTAGTTTGTAGCCCGTGGCTACCACGAACCGAACCCAAGAGTCGGGAATTCTGGCTTTCCACACTTCGGAGAAAAACCGAAGTCTTCCGCCCACCCAAGAGAGTGGGGGCGCCCCTTCATGAATCTGACTTGATGACAGGCTTGTCCCTGTGGGCGGCTATTAAATGTTGAACGCCCGGGAGGCCGTCGATACAGACAGGAAGCTGAAGGGGCCGAGCCAGTAAAGGCCCGTCGCTTAAACGCGGGCCCGCGCGGTCTTTTCTTGACCGGTAAGGAAAAACTTTTACCACTTGATATGGTTTGGATATATTTATCTAGGTCTTCACCGAATAGTCTTCCACCCTGAAAGGGAAATCCTGCTAAAAGTTTTTTGCAGGGTGCCTCTGCTGATCAGTTCTTTAGCCACAAAAGACAACGCATATGAACCAACAGCAGAGCTAGACGGGACGCCCGTTGAACGGAGTCCTTAATAGCATCTACTGCAAAGCAGAGAGCCCTTGGGAGGTCTGCTAATTCACGAGTTTGCTGAGCCGGCATGTCCTTTTAAAATCTATTTCTTTAAAGCCTGACAAACGCCAATGGCTGCCACTGCTGGCTGAACCACGGCACCTACTGTGGTAAACAAAGCCTTCAGTAGGGTCTCCAATTTTTTGTCGGCCGGATCTTTGAACATCTGGACATTTCCAACCGGACAGGTCAGGGATTTATTCACGCAGGAAATGGCCGCGTCCACCGTAGGGAGTGCCCATTTCTTTGCAAATTCTTCTTCCATAGGATAGAAAATAGTGAACCTTTTAGGAGGGAAAAAAATCCTATCAGGTCGAGCCCAATCCTGAAAAAAACACGCTCTCCAGAAGGGGGTGAATTGGAAAAGACACCCAAGTTAATGGTGCCTTTAAAGAACCTAATGAGGATACTGCAGGGGCTAATAGTTCTGACACTGGAAGTTTTTAAAAGCAGTGCGAACAATATTTGTCAGAGATTGGATCCACAGGCTCTCCACTTGAGAAGCCGAAAAAAATTATCTAGAGTGGAACCCTCCATGTCTGAACCGTCGGGACTCTGGTCCGCTTGATCCCTTTGTGGGTCCTGTTCCTCCGGCGAGGAGACCCCGCATCTGAAAACACCAATCTAGGTGACGGGGATCTAGCCCGTTTGCCACCTGGCAAAGAGCGGGCAATCAAAGCCGTTAACCCAGGGTGGTCACTAGCATTTCTTCCGTTACGTAAACGGGAATAGGTGGATTGGGGGCCGCCTCTGCCCCCAGCACCCTCAATGGCTCCTGTAAGATGCTACTCGGTGGCTTATCTAGCGAGGGTGGGACCATCCTGGCCCCAATCCTCTGACCCCGATGGAGACTTGTTCTTTGGCACCCTTTGCAGCCTTAGCTGGTCCTGATCCCTTGGGAGCCATTGCACAACCTTGAGACACCCCTGTAGCCAACACCCGACTGTTGTAGCTAGGAGTGAACTAATAAGAACAGGCTATGGAAAAAGATTTTTTTTTTAAATTTTTCCACGCTCTAGAATGTGGCAATACCGAGGAAAACCTGTGAGTATTGCAACACCAATGCCCGTTAGCTGGAGCCCAAGGTAGACTCGGATGCTGCCGGATCTAAGGCTGAGTCCCTTCAAGAAATGTTTTTTTTTTTTTTTTCTCTTGGTCAAAGTGGACTTTAAGTCCAGACCTGAAGATCCACCAACCGCCACTAGGTGTCACTGCGTGCCAAAAATGGCTCAGCTGCGCGCTCTGTGTCCTTTCTCCACCGCTCTCAGAAGGGAAAGACCAGCCGGAAACAATGCTCTGTATTAACTGAAGCCCTGACCCTGCCGGCCCGCCCCCCCTATGCACGAGGACGCCAAAAAAGACGGCGTGCACGCGCGCGCACCCTCCCCACGCTGAAATCAACATGGAGGAAGCAGAGAGCAGAGGAGAAGCATGGACCAGCGCCAGCAGCCCAAACTGACACCAGGTAAGCACTAATTCTCAATGTAGTGCACACATAGAGGAAGCTGTCCCCATAGGCTTCCTAAGAAACAGGAGTTTCACCAGCATTCCCTCTTTATAGTACGTGGGGGCTGCAGTATCAATGCTAACAGGCAAATCTGGGGGGAGTAGCAAAATACATATCTTTAAAAGCATACATATACCTACATGTTATCTGGGTAAACATTAGTACATCCCATCCTGCCTCAAAAGACATAGTGGAGATAGTGGCTGATGCACAAGCATACCATTAGCCGACCCAGAACCCCCAGGGGGATACCTACTGTCGAACCAAGTCCCGCAGGTTCCCTCTTACCTGCTCCACGCCGCAGGGTATTGCAAAATGCAAGAGGCCCAACCTTCCCCCATCTCCGTGGGTATTGTTTTGGACCTTCAGGGACCGGGGTCCTGTGTTAAGGAACCCACACACCTGGACCTATATAGCATCCTGGCATCAGTAGCGTTTAGTTCTTGGAAGAGACTAAGGCACTGGAGCCCAGAATCCAGCCCTCCAAGGAGAGGCATTATAGGCAAAACCCCACTCCAGCAGGGCCCGGGTACCGTACACCTTGGCTTTGAAGCACTTCGGACGGATCCGGCTAGCTATCCTGGGTCCCGAGACCTCCGAGGGACAGCTAGACGTGACCAACACCTAAGACACTGGCGAAAAAACTGAAGCACTCTCAGTGGGAGGGGGTTATATAGGGAGGAACTTCCTGTGAAGTTGATTACACCAGTGTCCACACCTGAAGGTACCCATATAACCCATATGTAATGGCTATGCGCTCTGTGTCCCGTTATGTACGATAAAGAAATAAATAATAGGTTAATTAATGAACTCTTTTTTCTGCAGGGTCAGGCTGCAGAGCCAACAGGAGCAAACTTGGACTCATCATCTCCTCCACAAAAGAAGTCAGCAATGGCAGAGCTTTTTGGAGAACTTTACCAGCAAAGACAACAAGACTTCTGCTGACATCATCAAAGAGGAGGTGGAGTCCTATCTGCTGGCAGCAAGCGGCATTACAGTGGATGGCGATCTGATGACATGGTGGAAAAGAAATTAGTGTAAATACCCTCATGTTGCCAAGATGGCAAGATGCTATCTCGCTGTGCCAGGCTCTTCAGCTCCTTCTGAGAGAGTGTTCTCAACAGCAGGGGACATAGTGACTGTGCAGAGGTCCACACTCTCTCCAGAGAATGTAGACATCCTTGTCTTTTTGAAAAATAATTTATAAGCTCAGGAATGCTTTGCATTCTTTATTTTATTCTTTGATGTGGTTGGACATACTAGGCTTGCACTATCCATGTTTCATGGAAGAAGATATGCCTTAATGTTGCACTTGAAGTTGTTTTTCATTATGTTAAAAAAGAAGATATTATGCCTTGTGCACTGTAACTTGATTTTATATATGTTCAAGTAATTTAAGAGTGTTAATAAACAAAAAGACAAAACATGTTTGTCTTGTGTTTTTTTTTTTTTTGCCGATCTGAAAATGATCCGATCTGTGACTCCTGATCTGAGAAATGATCCGAACCGTGAGTTTTTTGATCCGTTGCACCCCTAGTATATGTAAACCATGTTTGAACCTTCACTGAAAGGTTGCTGCTGGGATGCTCTTTGTAGAGGGCACACTGGGTGCTATGCTCTCTTTACCTAACCATACAAGTTTAATTCAAGAGTTTAACTACTTGACAACCACCCACCACAATTATAGTGCAGCAAGGTGGCTCGGTTGAGTGAAACAATGTACTTGTATGTCGTTTTACTGCACTAGCCTGTGTGAGTGCGCACAATTATTGCCCACAGAGAAAGCACAGGGATATGATGATGTAAACAAGGCAGATCTCCGTTCTGAAAGGGTATGACACAGGATCTTGTCTTCCTGCTATGCAGGAAAACTGATCTCCGTGTTGTCCCAGCCAGACTGTCCCTTATACAGTTGGTAAACACACCCAGGGAACACAACCTCTTAATTGTCTCTGATGTTAACCCCTTTCCTGCCAGTGTCATTTATGCAGTGATCAGAGCATGTTTTTAGCACTGATCACTGCAATAATGTCACTGGTATCAACAAAGTGCCTGATCTTTCCGCCGCAATATCGCAGTTCTGCTTAACCACTTAAGACCCAGACCTTTAGGCAGCTAAAGGACCCGGCCAGGTTTTGCGATTCGGCACTGCGGTTGCTTTGACAATTGTGCGGTCGTGCGACGTGGCTCCCAAACAACATTGGTGTCCTTTTTTTCCCACAAATAGAGCTTTCTTTTGGTGGCATTTGATTACCTCTGTGGTATTTTTTTTTCTGCACTATAAACAAAAATAGCCTGACAATTTTGAAAAAAAATCAATATTTTTTACTTTTTGCTATAATAAATATCCCCCAAAAATATATAAAACAAACATTTTCTCAGTTTAGGCCGATACACATTTCGCAAAAAGTATAGCGTTTACAAAATAGGGTATCGTTTTATTGAATTTTTATTAAAAAAAAAAAATACTACTAATGGCGGCGATCAGCGTTTTTTTCGTGACTGCGACATTATGGCGGACAATTTTGACACATTTTTTGGGACCATTGTAATTTTCACAGCAAAAAAATTGTTTATTGTGAAAACGACAGTGCGGTTTAGGAATTAACCACAGGGGGGGGGCGCTGAAGGGGTTATGTGTGACCTAATGTGTGTTTACAACTATAGGGGGTGTGGTGTCATCAATTGTGTATCCCTATAAAAGAGATCACATGATCGATGACGCCACCACAGTGAAGAACATGGAAGCCGTGTTTACACACGGCTCTCCCCCTTCTTCATCTCCGGGGACCGATCGCGGGACTGGGTGACGGGAGCGCGCACGCGACCTACGGCTGGGTACTAGCACAGCATGTACCTGTACGTGCATGTGCCCAGCTGTGCCATTCTGCCGACGTATATGTACAGGAGGCGGTCCTTAAGTGGTTAAAAATCGCTGATCACCATCATTACTATTAAAAATGTAGCAGAATACATAGTGGCCTAAACTGATGAAGAAATAGTAATTACATGTTTTACAGGGTATATTTTATTGCAGAAAGTAATAAATATCTACATTTGTATTGTTTTTTTTTTTCTAAATTGGTCTGTCTTTGAATTAAACTGTCCCTTTTTTTGTTTTTAGCCCAAAAAATAAAAACCACAGAGGTGATCAAATACCATCAAAAGAAAGCTCTATTTGGGGGGGGGGGGGGTGAGACATTAATTTTATTTGGTTACAGCGTTGCACAACAGCCCAATTGTAAGTTAAAATATTGCCGTGCTGTATCGCAAAAAAAATGGCCTATCATTAACCACTTAAAGGGGTGTTCCAGCCAAAAAATGTGTTTATTAAAAGTCAGCAGCTACAAAAAGTGTAGCTGCTGGCTTTTAATAAACACTCACTTACCTGCTCCTGCGTTCCAGCGATGCACCGACCGGGGCTCCGCTCCTCTCCCCCCCTCCCCAGTCGGCGTCTCCATCCCGACTGTGGGCACCCAGCCAAGACAGCCTTCGGCTTCACGGCCGGGCACCCACTGCGCATGCGCGAGCCGCACTGCGCATGCGCGCGCGGCTCGTCGCTGATTGGACAGGCGATTGCCTAGGACCTGTCAGTGTCCTAGGCCATCGCCTACAAGGAGGGGCTGAAATAAGGCGATTACGCCTCTCGCCTTATCAGCCCCTCGGCGGAAGCAGGAAGTGGGACAGGAAGTCCCACTCCTACTGAAGCCCCCACTCCCCCCCCAAAAAAATTACATGCCAAATGTGGCATGTATGGGGGTGAGGAGTGGATTAAGAGGAAGTTCCATTTTTGGATGGAACTCCTCTTTAAGGACCGCCACATGTACATTTACGTCGGCAGAATGGCACCGACAGGCACACCAACGTATATATACGTTGGTGCCTTGGGGGGGATCGGGGGTCCGATCGGACCCCCCCCCCCGGACGTGTGGCGGTCCGCGCGGCTGCAGGAGCGATCCGACAAGAGGGGGCGGCTATCGCTCCGGATCGCTCCCAGCCAATGCGCGCGCCCGCCCTGTCACTTCCTCCTCCTGTGTAAACACAGGAAGGAGGAAACGATCTGATCTCTCCCTCGGCGTTTGTTTCAAGCGCCGCTGAGGAGAGATCACAACACAGCAAGTAAGTCTGCACCAACAGCACACTTACACACACACAAAAACACATTTAACCCCCGCGATCGCCCCCCCCCCTGTCACACAGTGTCACTGAATGCAGTAATCATACATGTACGATTACTGTATTTAGTGTCAGTGTGACAGACAGTGTTAGTGTCAGGGTAGCCCCCCCACCCCCCAATAAAGTTTTAACCCCTTAATCACTGCCCTAGTTAACCCTTTCACTCCCTATTGCCAGCATCACTAAGCGATCATTTTTCTGATCGCTGTATTTAGTGTCGCTGTTCCCGCTAGGTAGCTAATTTTTTTTTAATGCAATTTCTTTTTTTACTAAAGACATGTGGCTAAATACATGTTGGCCTAAATGTTTGACTAAAATTTAGTTTATTGTTTTTTTATTATAACAAAAAGTAAAAAATATAGATTTTTTTTCAAAAATGTCGCTCTATTTTTGTATATAGCACAAAAAATAAAAATCGCAGAGGCGATCAAATACCACCAAAAGAAAGCTCTATTTGTGGGAAAAAAAGGACGGAAATTTTGTTTGGGAGCCACGTCGCACGACCGCACAATTGTCTGTTAAAGCGACGCAGTGCCGAATCGCAAAAACCCCTTGGGTCATTTGCCAGCGTATTGGTCCGGGTCTTAAGTGGTTAAGGGGGTAATTACTTCTGGCTATTAAGTGGTTAGGTAAACCTTTCTCTACGACTGGAAAACTGATCTCTCGTAATCCTTTCCTCTGTCACAGTGTCATAAAGCCTCCAACTTACTTCTGGCACCCACAAACTGTTTCTCATCGGGAAAAGGCCCTAAAATATTTGCACCGATAGTATTAGGCCCATTTCACACGGACAGCTGTTCTTCCGCAGTTAAAAGCATGTTTATTTTGTGTAAAATTCAAAACTCATGTGTACAGTGTGATTAGCTGTGGCTGCGTTTAGCTGTGGCACGATATTGAACTGGGATCCAACTTGGATCCCTGCCAATACCAGGCACTGTGTTTGGTATGAATCATGAAGGGGAACACCACGCCAAAATGTAATAAAAAAAAATGGTGGCTGGATGCAGGAGGGAGTGAGAGTGTCATCAGTGTGAGAGCGTGTGTGCAAGAGCCTCCACTCCATCCCCACCCCTGCTTGGCTGAGAATTATGCCGGGTTAAGTTCATCTGAATGGGATGCCGAGCCTGCACAAACCCGCCTGCCTGAGAAACTCTCATAGCACAGTGTTATACTGCGGCTTGGGCTGCTTTGAACCCCGCTCCTGATCCCTACCTTTATAGGGGGTTGGAGCTGGGGGGATAAGTCCGCACCGGGTCCCTGCTGATTAGAGGCTGCCGTGTATGGTGCATCGGCGGGCGGGTGAACCTGATGTACCCTCCTGCCTGGCATCTATCAAAGTGGATGGATTAAAGGACCCGGGTCTGTCAAACAGGAGACCAAGGGTTGCCTAGAGGACGGAGAGCACCACAGAGCATGGAGCTGCTCGAGATCTCGCAAGATTTTGTGGTCCTGGGGGACCACAAGGATTCACCTTCTTTGCTCCATGCAATGGGGGGTCGGGAGCAGAGGCCGGAAGTGGAGAGGTGGCGCTGGAGCAAAGGTATGAACTATGAACAAGCCAGTGCTGAAAATTGAGGCAGGGAAAAAAAGTCTCATAAAATCTACAGGGTTCACAGTCCAAGTGTGAATAGACTATATAATTATAAGACACATAATCAGACCCAAATCTTAGTGTGAGAGGGAGATAGGATAAGATTAACCCACAGACCAGCTCCCTAACAGCAGAAAGAACACCTGTGTTCCGTGATACTGATTGGGCAGTTCCTCGGCTGAAAAGGAAGAAGGCTGTTTGTAAGAGAGAAATAAAGTAAGAGACAGTCCAGAAGAGATTCGAGATTTAACTGGTATTAGGTATTATTTTTCCGCTTATTATGCTCGGGAAACAAGGAGCAGAGCAACAGACAATACATCAACAACATCAGCTACCCCAAGAAGGAGCCCTGGTTACACGAGCAGCAAAGAATCAAGTTAAGACAGCAACAGCAAAGCTTGAGCGTTTTGCCCGAACCACCTTGTCACCTGCAAAGTTTCAGCAGTCGGCCCAAGTGGGGTCCTTGGGGGTAAGAAAAAGCCAAGGTAGTGCTCAAGCACTAGCGAACCAGGCAGTGGTATCAAGCGTTAAAAAAGGGAATACCAAGGGGGCAGAAAAATCTAGTACTATAACCAACATAACAAGCCTTCCTAATCCAGTTGAGGTGAGTATGGAGGGTGGTTCTGCAAGAAGTGAAGGAGAGTCCACATTGAGGGATATTTTGCTTGCTATAAACGCATGCAAGGAAATGGTAACTGGTATGGACATACAACTGAAAAGCATTAAATAAGAATTAGTCTCAATAGGGGAAAACTGATTGAGACAGAAGAAAGAACTGCCGCTTTGGAGGAGAGAGTAAGTGCAGCCTAGGACAGCGTACTGCCCCTCAGACAAGACATTCTGGGATTTAAGAAACAGATAATCAGGCCGCAAAAAATCTATGAATTAGAGAATGTAATGTAAGAATAAATTGGCATGCCTGAACGGAGTGAGTGAGCTGATCCGGTAGCATTCCTGGAGTGATGGATTAGGGAAGAATTTGGGGCTACATCTTTTTCACCTTTTTTTGTATTCAATGAGCCCATAGAGTCCCCTTTAAACCCCTACAGGAAAGTGAATACCCGGAACCTTTGCATATAAAAATGCTTAAATATAGTGATAAAGCAACCCTATTTTGGAAAGCTAGAGAAAAAGGGGAGATTGCCTATAAAGGGGCAAAAATTTCACTATATCAGGACTTCTCTCCGGACCTCCACAGACAAAGTGCGGCCTTTAGGCCAATTAAGCAAACTTTTCAGCAACATAAGATGTCATATGCCTTGTTATACCCTGCTCGTTTGGGAGTAACTGTACTGTAGATGGCACACGTCTCTTTGACTCACCAATAAATGTAGAAAAATGGCTTGAGGAAAATGAGAGCAACAAAGAACTCAAATACCAGAAGATAAGAGACTAAAGAGACTAACAGGACTCCCCTTTGGAGGTTCTTTTTTTTTTTCTCCTTCCCCCGTCAACTAGGCTGTTCCATACTCAAAAAAACAGAGTATGAACAGCCTAGTTGATGGTTGAAGGAGATAAAAAAAAGGGGAGAAAAAAAAGGGGAAGAAAAACATATGCACAACATAAAGCACTAGCACCATAAAGCACTAGGGAAAAATAAAAATAGCACTAATGGAATGAGGGATTCCTGAAAGGGAAGGAAGGAGAAAAAGGAGGAAGAGAAGGATTTATTTAATTATTCTTTTTTTGGCTGCGGGCGCTAGAGCACTGCTGGTGGCACTAAGGCTGCATTCAGACCTAGGCGTTTTGTCGCCCTACGCCTGACGCTGCAGTAGCCTGCGATACGCTGGAGGGGCAAATTTACATTGTCGGCTATAGAGATGGTTCACATCTCTACGCCGAACGCCGATACACCTGAAGCCTGAAACAAGTCCCGGACCTTTTTTTTTCAGGCGTATCAGGCGTTCAGCCATAGTCGACCGTGTAAAATTCTGCCCTTCAGCAAAAAAACAATAGGCATTTTGTCGCCGCAAATCGCGGGGACAAAACGCCTATTGAATGTCGCCCGAATACGCCGCTGCGGCCGACGCCTAGGTCTGAATGGAGCCTAAAGGAGGTTGGGGGAGGAGACAGAGCCCTAGTTTAGGGTTTAAGGGATGAATGCTAGAGAGGAAGTTAGAAGGGATGGGTGGAGTGAAGTGTTGACAGCCCCTAGGGTAGGAGGAAGGGTTGGGGAGGGAAGAGGGAGCCCCACCACAAATAATCACCGGAATAAGGTATAAATACACATTTTGTTATTTAGGCCACATAGGCTTATTAGATGATGTGAGCCATATCATAAATAATCACTGGAATAAGGTACATATATATACACACACACACACATATACACACTACTACACTGGAGTAGTGGGGAAGGCTGTGAATTTTGGGTGAATGTGGATTTAAATTTTATTTTTACCCTCTCTGAGGAGAAGATCATATATTTCCCATTATTTATAGAATTGTTCACTGTCTGTGGTAATGATTAATAGTGACAATAAGGGCATAATGCTAATGACATGGAATGTCAGGGGCCTGGGGGATAAGGTTAAAAGAAATGCAAAGTTTAAATACTTTGATAAAATGAAACCCCAGGTAATCTGTTTGCAGGAAACACACGTGGTCCATTTGTTGAATTTGCGTAAATATTCAACGCAATATCATTCCACACATACTTTCTACTCCAGGGGAGTAAGTGTGATGGTTTCCGTTAATCTGACCTTTGAGTGTTTCCAGAGAGGGCAGGTATGTTTGTTTGCTGTGTAAAATGAATGGTCTAATGTGTATCCTTACTTCTATATATGTCCCCCCCAGGGTTTACAGCAGCCCCACTCAGGAATTTGGCACAGTTTATGGCATCGTCCCCAGATGTACCAGTATTAACTTTAGGTGATTTTCACCCAGAGTGGTGAGGCAGTTAACTAGTAAGACGGCTTTTGTCTTGTTGCTCTCAGAAATAGGACTACATGATGTGTGAGAGGCATGTGGATGAGAGATGCTACTCACGCTATTCTGCCACACACAATGGACTTTTCCGTATTGATTTAGGGTTGGGGAATGAGATGTTAATGCAGCGAGTAGTGGACTCAGCTTATGAACCTCACCTACTATCCGATCATTCACCATTTTGGGTACGGCTCAATGTCTCAGTGACATCGGACTGTATGCCCTGAAAAGTGAACCCATACTGGCTGACCCTACTTCCACCTATGGCTGGAACAGGGGATGCAGTACAGGAGTTTCTATACTTTAACAGGGGATATGCTAGCGCAGCAATAGTATGTTTGATGAGATGCTTGATTAAAGAGATTTTGGGTATTAAAACTTGACAAGTATTACTCCTCTTCTGCCTCCAAAGAAAATAGGGATCGTAGTCCCAAAAAAAGACTTGGCAAGTCGTCACCTGTTCCTGATCCCTGTGACTCTATGGACTGAATAGGATCACAAACTAAGCTTATTTCCTTGTCTCCCTTTCTCTGGGAATCTGCTTGACCCTGTTGGTCTTGATCTTATTTTAACCCCCATATGACTGCCTGGTAACTTATTTCACCAGGCATTACAGCGAGAGGAATTGTTGTGTCAACATTGAAGAAGAGAAGAGGGAAGAAGGCAACGCAGAAGACTGGGCCACTGCTAGTAAAAGAGCTGCAAGAAGATAGCGGAGCAGCCCGGCAGAAGGAAGAATGCACCAGAGAGCAGACGACAAGACCCCCAAAGTCGGAAGAAGACCCCCAAAGCTACTTAATAAATGTCTTTAAAAACCTGTGGGTTTTTTTTTTTTACACTTTTTTTTTCCCTTCAGGTGAATGGGTAGGGGAACAATGTACCCCATTACTCATTCACCTAGGGTGGGGGTCCGGGGCCCCCTTATTAAAGGAGGCTCCCAGATTCCAATAAGCCCCCCCCATCCGCAAACCCTGACAACCAAAGGCCAGGGTTGTCAGGAAGAGGCCCTTGTCCCCATCAACATGGGGACAAGGTGCTTTGGGGTGGGGGGAACCGCAGGGTGCCCCCTGTCCCAAGGAACCCACCCCCATGCAGCCTGGTACGGTTCAGGAGGGAGGGCACGCTCGCTTGTCCCCACCCCCTTTCCTGACCGGCCGGGCTATATGCTCGGATAAGGGTCTGGATTTGAAGGGACCCCCACATTTTTGGCATAGGGGTTCCCCTTTAAATCCATACCAGACCCAAGGGCCTGGTATGCTCCTGGAGGGGAACCCATGCCAGTTTATTTAACATTTTGCGTGGAGTTCCCCCTTAATGATTCATACCAAACACAGCTGACACTATGATTACCAGTGGTTATGTGCAGATAGCTAAAACACAGTGTGTCATTGGGGCCATAGGAAAGCATTTTGTGCTTTTAGTTGCGTTAGAATCTGCAGCTAAAAGCACCATTCTATCCGTCTGTGTGAAAACGGCCTTACACCCAGTCAAATATGTTCCCCTCTACTTCACCCAGTTGTTGAAGAGGATGTGGCAACCCTGGTTCCATATTGCACATATGGTGGGCATGCCCTAAGTTACTAGCTTTGTAGAATTATTTTAGAAAATACTTATCAGTCTTGGTTCCTTGTGCAAGAACCATTCTCCAGGATCCAGGTGCTGTCAGTTTAAGTAAGGCCCCTTTTACATGTGCGGACTGTTCAGATCCGCCTGACATTTTTTTCAGGCGGATCTGAACAAGCGCTCTATGTAACTCTACGGAGCGTCAGATGTCGGCGGAGGGATGTCGATCCGATCCTCTCCGCTAAAATGTGAAGGATGCAAACCCCATGTTGCATCTGTCTGGCGGATCAGATGAAAATTAACAGACTGTTTGTTTTCATCTGACCCCCCATAGAGGAGACCAGAGATCTGACAAGTGTGCAGAGACCAACCTGTAATTTGCCTGCTCAGCAGGGATGAACAGAGCGATCCCAGCTGAGCAAAAGGATGTTTAAAAATGGATCCTCACATGTGAAAGGGGCCTAATGTGTTTGCCAAACATCAAAGCTTGGTATACAAGCCAGAGATTGTGCTAAGACAACACTTTTGTTTGCCAAGGGAAGTATGTGCTCTACCTCTCACACCACCAGTCTTTGTTCCTCAAAGCCGTGACAAAGTCTAAACTATACTATTTAGCGGATCTGTTCATTGAAGTAGAAATAAATTGCCCAAAGTTGCAAGACATTTGTAGAGAATGTAAACCGAAGAAACAGTGCTACTACCCATATCGCATGTTAATAGAGTTAATAGAGTAGATGATGAAAGAAAAAGATGATCAGCACACCAAAACACAGTATACAGCCACAGATAATATCAGTTGGCACATTTCAGCCTATGAGGCCGTGGGCCCCTTTCACACGTACAGATCTCATGAGGATCCATACCTTTTCTCATCCGCTTGCTCAGCGGGGATCGCTCCGCTGAGCCGGAAGATGACAGGGCGGTCCCTGCACACAGTGCAGGGACCGCCCTGTCAGATCTCCACTCTGCTCTATAGGGGGGGGGGGGGGGATCGGATGAACATGGGCCATCTGTCCGTGTCCACCCGATACAATGATGGATGGGAAAAATAGGATTTTCCTCAGTCTGCAGAATCGGACATAGCTGGGACCGATGAGATCGGGTGTCAGCGGATATTCATCCGCTGACACCCGCTATCCTATAGTGATAAATGTATGTCCGTATTTCATCCGAAAACGGATAAAGTACGGACATACTGTCCGCACATGTGAAGGGTGTCCAAGTCATAACAGCATTTGTACACAAACCTTTAAAACAAGACATATCACGGGCTTCACGGATTGTCCAAATTGATTGCAAACAACTGGCAAAGGGGAAGTCCCATGTGTGTAATACTAATGTTCACAAATTTCACAATAGATTATACAAATAAAAATCAAAAACAAGTGTTCAAAAATAAATAAAAAGTTAATGAAAAACAATATAGAACTATAATGAGACCAGTAAAAGTAAGGAATATTGGAGAGAAACACGTTACTCTATGTGCACAAATCTCATGTCAGGTTTAACCCCTGAGGTGATCTAGAATTTAAATCTTAAAATCCGCCATGCACCTCTCCCTAGTTACCCGTTCTCCCTGTGACCTCCCCTAGGTGAGTGAGGCAGCCATTCTATTCCTCTAAAGTGAAATGAGGAAAGATCACCCTGATGGTATTACCTAAAGTGACACGTGGCATTGGAAATATTCTTAGTATTTAGCAGTCCAAAATAGATGACCACAATTTGGGAAAAGCCCCCATAGCAGTAAAAGTGTGGCCAGCAAGGCATCCCAAATTTATTGAAGACCTTGAGTTATCCGATCTGACAAACTGAGGAAGAAAAGGGAAAAGGGAAGAGGGTACGGTACCAGTCATCACAGAAAGTATGGCACAGGCTTACCTTAGCCAAACATTTAGCTTTGTGTATAACAAAAACAAAGAGACTCATCTGCCCAAGCAGTTGGCATTTAAACTCCCCTCAAGAAAATAGTCTGGGACAGTTGAGGAATACAGGTCTTGATTGCCAAGTGACCAAATTAGAAGGATTTGTGGGTTAGAGTGCTTGAGGAAGTACCTAAATTCCCAAGGTTGTCAGATTCATTTTCACAAATTAACGGCAAATGATAAACATCAAATTTAGGATTACAACTGGTGCACACAGAAAACATATTCTGTGTTAAGGTTCATCACAGTGGGTTTTATTAGTGCACCAAACTGGCATATCAGCAGAGGTGAACTAATCACATTTCCTTAAAGCAGAAGTAAACATTTTTGTGAATGCACACGGGACCGGCAGATCCATGCGCATGCGCGAAAACACGGCATTAAACCCAGGTTATACCGTTGTGAAAAACTAATTTCAGTGTGCCGTAGACATTGGCGCCCAGTTAATGTCAATATCTCCTAAACTGTGCAGGCTGAGGCTGGGTTCACACTGGTCCAACAAACGCTCCGACATTGGGAGATCATGTCACATGATGTGTGAAAATCAAACTTTCTCTATGAGAGCCGTCTTTACTGGTCCGACACATGTTGGACTGACTTTGAAAATGATCCTTGTACTACTTTGATCTGACTTTGATAGAGTGAAGTAGGATGAAATTCGGACTAAAGTCGGAGCACCGTCTTGCATGATCCGACTTTGGCATGAGACTTGTGCTCTGCTGATCTTGAGGGTGAACTCCACGATACATTTTTAAATAAAAAAAAAAAAACAACATTGGTTCTCCCCTCCAAGAGCATACCAGGCCCTTGGGTCTGGTACGGAAAAAACGATATGGGGGTCCCCCCAAAATCCACACCAGACCCTTATCCGAGCATGCAAACCGGCTGGTCAGGAAAGGGGGTGGAGACGAGTGACCACCCCACCCATCTCCTGAACCATACCAGGCCACATGCCCTCAACATAGGGGGCGAGTGCTTTGGGCCAGGGGGGCGCCCTGCGGGGCTTCCCACCCCGAAGCACCCCGTCTCCATGTTGATGAGTACATGGGCCTCTTCCCTGACAACCCTGGCCGTTGGTTGTCGGGGTCTGCGGGCAGGGGGCTTATCAGAATCTGGTAGCCCCCTTTAATAAGGGGGCCCCCTGATCCCGTCCCCCCACCCTATGTGAATGAGTATGGGGTACATCGTACCCCTAACCATTCACCTGGGGGGAAAAGTGTCAAGAAAAAAAAAAACACTACACAGGTTTTTGAAGTCATTTATTAGGCAGCTTTGGGGGTCTCTTCCGACTCTGGTGACCAAGTCCCATGCCTATATAAATGGCCATGCACCGCACACACGGCATTACAGCGGGAGATCTCCCTGAGTCAACATCGGGACAGGAGAAAGAGGGAAGAAGACGGCGGAGAAGAAAGAGCCCCTGCTACTAAAAGAGCTGCAAGAAGATAGTGGAGGGGTGTGGCAGAAGGCAGAAATCACTGGAGAGCACGGAGAAGAGAGCGGAGAGATGGAAGAGACCCCCAGAGTCGGAAGACCCCTGAAGCTGCCTAATAAATTACTTTAAAAACCTGTGTAGTGTGTTTTTTTTATGACACCCCCCCCCCCCAGGTGAATGGGTAGGGGTACAATGTTCATTCACATAGGGTGGGACTCCCAGATTCCAATAAGCCCCCCGCCTGCAGACCCCGGCAACCAACGGCCAGGGTTGTCGGGAAGAGTCCCTGTCCTCATCAACATGAGGACAGGGTGCTTTGGGGTGTGGGGGGTTAATCTAGGCTTACCTATAGGTGCAAGTTGTGTGGTTGAGTTTACAACCATTTTAACAAAATTATCTGATGCAGCAAGAGTTAAAATATCCTATGTAAGCAACACACCAGATAGCTGGACCACTGATCAACACAGCACAGCAGTAGGATTTCTTAGGCCCCTTTCACATTGAAGGCGCATTGCAGGCAGTATTAACCCATTCACGGCCGCTAGTGGGGGTTAATATTGCACCGTTAGCGGCCGCAACTCGCGGCAAATCCGACGGTATAGCACCACTATTTTTAGCGGTGCTATACCGCCAGCGCAGCTCCCGCCGCAATGTGAAAGGGGCCTTAGGGAGGATCAGAGCTTCTAATTGCTGCACTGAGGATGAAGAGTTGAAAACAGCTCTTGGTCACCGTACAGTTCTGAAAGTGATCCCAACAAAGGCCATTTTAACCCTTGCTTCAACAGTACTTTATTTATTCAGCATTAGTACAATATAGGAAGCTTCAACTGGCTTTAAAAATTCAACACATCTATATGAACAGACAACAACTTCCCCGTTCTTAACAGGCACACTTTTGCTAGTGTCTAATAAAGTGTACTACATGAAAAAAAACAAAAATATAAACCTAATGAAAAGTTTATTGACAGAAACTTTAGAGTCCAACATTAGCATGTACTCACTCATTGTGATTTAAATCCAAGTAAGCAAAGTTGATTCCACTTTTGATACCACTATAATTACTTTCAGAGCCCTATTGAAAAAAAAAAAAAAATCAAAAAAATTGATATTACAAAAGTGCACACAAAACTTAAAAACAGTAAAAATAAAAAATAAAAGTTTAACCGTTATCACACATAGGTATTTTAAGGGGCTTTGCGTGTACCCCCTGGCACTTTTAGAGGCCTGCCCAGTAAGGCTGGGTTCACATGCTGCTCACAGCAGGGGTCCGTGAGACCTGGTTCACTATTCCATATCTGATTTTAGGCCAAATTTTGGCATGAATTCAGACCTGAAAGAGACTAAAAGATTGCACTGGACTCGATGCAGAGATTGGTAAAAGAGATTTCCAATGGAATGAACCCAGCTTTACTTTTCGTTTGTTAGTTTGCTGATATTTACTGTAGTAGGATGTGATTAATAAGATGCTTACAAAAAAAGTGAAATTGTGCATGTAGTCTATGCAACAAAAACTAAAATCAGCACGTTAAAAAGGTAGCTGAGGTATTCCTGAGTGTAAACTATCTGAAAAATAAAATAGATCCTGTTGAAGAAAATGTATTGGAGGTAAAAAGAAAAGTCATAGGGACAAATTGATTCCAGCATAGAGAGAAAATTTGCCTTTTGTAACTCCCTGAACTCCCACCCAAGATCCACTCCCCGCTCATATGCATAAATACTAAACCACATTTTTTTTGATCCACTGTACCTAGGTAATCTTTTATGTTACTGGCTGCTTCCTAGATTCATCGGGGAGTGTGCGGGTATTCCGTCAATTCCTTGATGCCACAATGTCTCCTGGGAGCTTTTGTCATTGTTCCTAGGAGACATTGCGGAGGTCTGCCGCAAGTTATTGCGGGATTTAGAAAGAACTTTAAGCAAACTTTAAGGTTTGCCTGCCCCTGACAGTGACTCGAGCTGGGCATCGCCGCTTAGTGAAAGATTGGCTCGGACGGCTTGGCTGCTTTAATCCTGCAAAAGAAAACAGAGTTCCTGCTGTGAAAAAAGTGCAGGGACTCCGTTCCCACAGGACTTGGTGTAGTGTCAACTCTAGGTCTGTGATAAGTGGTGTTAGCTAGCAGTGTGTTATCAAGTGAAAAGAATGCGGGTAAGGTATAACTAGACACAACAGCTATCCTGCGTGGGAAAACGTATGTTCCACAGTAAAAAAAAAAAAGGGTCACTAAAGATTTTTTTTTTTTTTAAAACAAACATGTGATACTTACCTCGACTGTGCAGTTAGCTTTGTGCAGAGTGCCCCCGATCCATGTCTTCTGGGGTCCCTCAGCGGCTGTCTCTGGTCCTCCCCGCAATTAGTCACCACAGTCATGCGAGAGCTCGCATGGTGGTTACCAATTGCGGGCACGCTCTCGCTGTATCACTCGGCCCTGCCACTCGGTGCCACTGGAGGTGATTGACAGCAGCGCCAGCCAATGGGCTGCAGTGCTCTCAATCTATCCGCTCTAGCCAATCATCGGCCAGGCTGAGCAGCAAAGAGGATCCCAGGACCGCACGCAGTCAGGCAAGTATAATGGGGGCTTGGGGGGCGGCAGCATCAGAAGTTTTTTCACCTTAATGAATAGATTGCATTAAGGTGAAAAATGTTTTTCCTTTACAACTCCTTTAAAAATTTAAAATAAATGCATGCAAAAACACATACAAACCCTGACTATTAACCCTGACTATTAAAAAGTAAACCTTCTGCAAAAAAAAAAAAAACACCCTGCAAGACAAAGGCATAGCATACTAGCTCATTATGGATTACTTACCTGAGATCAAAGGCCCTGCAGCGGTCCTCGTTTTCTTTCCGCATTCGCGCGGGAGCCGCCAGTCACGGCACGCTCACCGTTTCTAAAGGTTTCCACAGTGTGTCTACACCGTTGTCTATGGTGCATGCACC
The DNA here is from genome assembly GCA_029574335.1 of Rana kukunoris. Lineage (NCBI taxonomy): Eukaryota > Metazoa > Chordata > Amphibia > Anura > Ranidae > Rana > Rana kukunoris. The sequence continues at coordinate 389,440,524 of CM056052.1, forward strand.
GTAGACATTAGTGTCCGTCTTTTTGGCCAATATCTCCTACACCATGTAGGTTTAGAAGATATTTCTTGCACCTACAGGTAAGCCTTAATCTAGGTTTACCTGTAGGCAAAAGTGGTCTGTAAGGGTTTACAATTACTTTAAGTCTCTCTCTCTCTCTTATACACACACACTTATTTATTTTGTAGCAGTGGGACCCTGTGCTACTCAGAAGATTGCTGGTTTACGCCAGATTTCTGGAGAGGCAGGCACGCTGATTGCACAGCTTTGTGCTGGGCTATTAGTAGTGTAGCACTACCCCCAAAGGAGCTGCTAGTTTGATTTGGGTGGCATATTACCTCTTGTCTTCTCGCCATCTAGGGTACTGGATGAGAGCTGTAATGAAGTCAATGTCCACAGGTGTCTTTTCTGTGCTTTTATTACCCAGGTAAAAACGATAAAAATGGAAATGGGTGAAGGGATAGAAGAAATGGAAATGACAGTTTCAGGGTTAACTGGTGTGGGAACAGTCCTTCCAATGAGAAAAACATCTTCTCCACTCTAGCCAGAGTGGGTACAGTGCACCTGGTAGGCCTCTCAAACCAACCTAGCAGCCAGAGTGTCACTCGGAACTTCACGTTAAAGTCTTAAGCACCCGGATCTCCTTCAAACATCAATAACTGACAGGCGACCACCGTCCTTTGATGAGCAGATAGGCCTCTCCTGCGACACCAGCCTCATGCTTGGTTTCCCTCAGACAGGTTCTCCATCGACCGGCTTCCTCCACTTTGGACGGACAGCACAGGACCACTTGATCTCTGTAGACTCAGTCTGTTTACTGAGCCTACGAGGTAGATTGACGTTCCGGATCAACGGGGTCCCAGAGCCAGGAATACAGCTACACGTACAAACACACCCCGGCCAGGAGGGCCACTTATGGGGGTAGTGGGATGACTGCCCAGGTGGAAGGCGTGAGGCGACAACCCCAAACCAATGGTGTCTGCATTTAATACCCCTTCCCAGCATGCACAGCAAGGCGATCAACACTCCTGATTAACTGCCGAAAATGAACCACACTATGTTGATTCTACTGCCGCCCCCTGCCGTCTAAGGGTGACTGAAGTCCCCAGACAAAAGGATAGGCATACAGCGCAGCCAGGGCTGAAACAGAAGCCTATAAAATTTGGCTAAATTAACATTGGCCAAGGCCAATTAACTCTCTGACCCCATATAAAAGTAGCCAGGCGCTACACTAGTTACCTGACTATGGCTCCGGGCTCCACCCAACAGACATGAAATATTTAAACATGGCAGTCAGGTGGACACCCACCGACTCCAGGAGTTAGAGAGGCACATGTCTGCTAAGTATGAGCTCAGGCGTGTCTGCACCTGCAAATGCAGAGCCCACCAGGAAGTGACCTTTCCCGATCTGTGAAGCCGCAGATCAGGAAAATGTCTCACTGCCTGTGATTAGCGCAGCACAGACTTCCTGTTGGGCTCTGCATGTGAAACTGCAAACACGCCTGAGCTCATCCTTCAAGCGGAGGTTCACCCAAAAGTGAACTTCCGCTTTTCGGAACCCTCTCCCCTCCGGTGTCACATTTGACACCTTTCAAGGGGAGGGGGTGCAGATACCTGTATAAAAAAGGGATTTTGTTAACTTACCTGTAAAATCCTTTTCTTCAAGTACATCACGGGACACAGAGCAGCAAGCCATTACTATACGGGTTATATGGTCTACCTTTAGGTGATGGACACTGGCACGCCCAGACAGGAAGTCCCCTCCCTATATAACCTCCTCCCCTATCGGGAGTACCTCAGTTTTGTAGCAAGCAGTATTTCTCACAATGAGTCTCCCCCAAAAAGAGGGGTGGGAGCTCTGTGTCCGGTGATGTACTTGAAGAAAAGGATTTTACAGGTAAGTTGTTAACAAAATCCCTTTTTCTTCCTCGTACATCACGGGACACAGGGCAGCAAGCCATTACTATACGGGATGTCCGAAAGCAATGCTTAATGAGGGGAGGGGGACACCCCAGTATAAACATGCAAAAAAAAAGGAGGGTGTCAACCCCAGACATGAGGATTTTAAACTGTTGACTGTAGTACCGCTCGCCCAAAGGCTGTGTCGGCACTCCCCTTAACGTCCAGCTGGTAAAACCTTGTGAAAGTATGGACAGACGACCATGTCGCTGCCCTGCAAATCTGAGCCATGGAGATCTGGTGATGTGCCGCCCAAGAGGCACCCATGGCTCTTGTCGAATGTGCCTTCACTGATAAAGGAGGAGGTACCCCCCTTTAAACCGTAGGCCTGACTAATCAATTGCCTGATCCACCTTGCAATAGTTGATTTTGCGAATCTCTTCCGTGGCCTTCAGATAATATCGCATGGCACGGACGACATCTAAAGTATGCAACCGCCTCTCCCTTGACGAGGGGTTAGGGAAAAAAGCCGGTAGAACCAAATCCTAAATTAAATGAAATTATGATATAACTTTCGGAAGAAAGGAAGGGTGTGGTCGTAACACGACCCTGTCATTATGGAAAATTAGATAAGGTTCCCTGCATGACAGAGCTGCTAACTCTGATACCCTTCTGGCCGAGGTCATCGCCACCAGGAACACAAGCTTTCTGGTCAGCAATAACAATGGGACCTCAGCCAACAGCTCAAACGGCTGCCTCTGCAGGGCCGAACGAACTAAGTTTAAGTCCTATGGGCAAAGGGGGGGATCTGACTGGAGGATTCATCCGTAATGCCCCCTGAAGAAAGGTCTTGACAAGTGAGTGATTAGCCAAAGACCTCTGAAATAGGACCGATAAGGCCGACACTTGCACCTTGATCGTACTTACAGCCAGGTTTCTGTCTACTCCAGGACTCTGCTAATAACATACTTGCGGGGATGCCATCCTCTTTTCCCGCACCAGGTAACGTATGCTTTCCATACCCTGTAAAATATAGCCCTGGAAGCAGGTCTTCTGGCTCTAATCAGAGTAGAAACTACCTGGCTGGAAAGGCCCCTACCTCTAAGAATGAGGGATTCAGCCTCCAGGCCGTCAAACTTAGACGGTGTAAGGCAGGATGGCGGACCGGGCCCTGACACAGTAGGTCTGGTCGAAGCGGGAGGGGCCAGGGTCTTTCTACCGACATCTTCAGGATTAGGGAGAACCATGACCTTCGTGGCCAGGCCGGAGCCACGAGAATCACTGGTTTGTGCTCTGCCTGGATCCTGCGTAGAAGGCGAGGCAACATCTGCAACGGAGGGAAGGCGTACAGGAGAGAGAACCGGTGCCAAGGGCATACTAATGCATTGGTCCCGCAAGCCAACGAGTCCCTTGTTCGGGACACGAACCGTTTAACCTTCTTGTTGTGCCTTGAGGCCATGATGTCCACATCTGGTGATCCTAGTCTCCGTCAGATTTCTTGAAAAACCTCGGGATGGAGTGACCATTCCCCTGGCAACACCTGTTGGCGACTCAAAAAAAAGGGATTTTTAAATACAGCTTACCTGTAAAATCCTTTTCTTGGAGTAAATCACGGGACACAGAGCGGCATATTCATTACTATATGGGTTATATGGAGTACCTTCAGGGGTGGACACTGGCAATCTCAAACAGGAAGTCCCCTCCCTATATAACCCCCTCCCCTAGAGGGAGTCCCTCAGTTTTGTAGCAAGCAGTATGCCTCCCAAAAATGTTCCCCAAAAGAGGGGTGGGAGCTCTGTGTCCCGTGATGTACTCCAAGAAAAGGATTTTACAGGTGAGCTGTATTTAAAAATCCCTTTTTCTTTCTCGTACATCACGGGACACAGAGCAGCATATTCATTACTATATGGGATGTCCGAAAGCAATGCTTTAATGAGGGGAGGGAGACATCTTCTCAAACAAGATTTATTTTAGAGGTATACTCAAATAATAATAATAATTCCAACTTAGTCAAGAAAAAACTTTTTTTTTTTTTTTTTTTCTTCTTTACAACCAAGGGTGCCCCTGATCCCGAGGATCTTAAACTGCAGCCTGTAGTACTGCCTGTCCAAAGGCAGAATCCGCATTCCTTCTCACGTCTAGTTGATAAAACTTTGTAAACGTGTGGACTGATGACCACGTCGCCGCCTTGCATATCTGAGCCATAGAGATCTGATGGTGTGCTGCCCAGGAGGCGCCCATGGCCCTGGTAGAATGGGCCTTTACCGACAAAGGAGGAGGCAACCTCTTCAAACCGTAGGCCTGAATGATTAATTGTCTAATCCATCTCGAGATGGTGGATTTTGCAGCTGCCTGCCCCTTCTTGGGGCCATCTGGTAGAACGAACAACACATCTGTTTTCCGGATCTTTTCTGTAGCTTTAAAATAGGCCTTCATGGCCCGGACAATATCCAAGGTATGCAGCAACCCCTCCTTTCTAGATGTGGGTTTCGGAAAGAAGGATGGAAGTACCAAATCCTGGTTCAAGTGAAAATTGGATATAACCTTTGGTAGAAAGGAAGGATGGGGCCGGAGAACTGCCCTGTCCTTATGTAGAACGAGATATGGTTCCTTACACGATAAGGCTGCTAACTCTGACACTCTCCTGGCCGAAACTATGGCGACCAAGAAAACCAACTTTCTTGTCAGTAAAACTAAAGGAATCTCAGCCAACGGCTCAAAGGGTTGTTTCTGTAGAGTGGACAGGACAAGATTTAAGTCCCATGGACAAATTGGTGACTTGACAGGAGGATTAATACGCAAGACCCCCTGTATGAAGGTCTTTACCAGCGAGTGGGTGGCCAGCGGCCTCTGAAACCACACTGACAGAGCTGAAATCTGTCCCTTGATTGTGCTTAATGCCAGGCCTTTACCCACTCCTAGCTGGAGAAAACTTAACACCCTATCAATGGTATATTTGCGGGAATTCCATCTTTTGGATTCACACCAGCCTACGTAGTTCCTCCACACCCTGTAATAAATCACCCTGGAGGCCGGCTTTCTAGCCCTAATCAGGGTAGGAATTACCTGCCTAGACAGACCTCTACCCCTGAGAATCAGGGATTCAGCCTCCAGGCCATCAAATTTAGACGTTGTAATGTAGGGTGGAGGATCGGGCCTTGTGAGAGTAGGTCTGGTCGTAGAGGAAGAGTCCAAGGGTCTCCCACTGCCATCTTCAGGACCAGTGAGTACCATGTCCTCCGGGGCCAAGCTGGAGCTACTAGAATGACTGGCTTGTGCTCCACTCTGATCCTGCGCAACAGGCGAGGAAGTAACTGTAGCGGAGGGAATGCATATAGAAGTTTGAATTGATGCCAAGGGCAAACCAACGCATCGGTTCCGCAGGCCATAGGGTCCCTCGCTCGAGACACGAACCTGTCTAGTTTCTTGTTGAACCTGGATGCCCTTATATCTACGTCTGGCATTCCCCACCTCTGGCAGATTGTCTGAAAGACCTGGGGATGCAGAGACCACTCCCCTGGCGACAGAATCTGGCGACTTAAGAAGTCTGCCTGCAGGTTGTCCACTCCGGGAATGAATATCGCCGAAATGCAGGGTACATGAACCTCTGCCCACTGAAAAATCAAGCTCACCTCCCTCTGAGCGGCCTGACTCCTGGTTCCCCCTTGGTGGTTTATGTATGCCACCGCTGTGGCATTGTCTGACTGGATTCTCACCGGGGACCCCTGTAATCTGGAGGTCCATGCCAGAAGGGCTAGGCGAGCAGCTCTGATCTCCAAGATATTGATGGGGAGCTGCCTCTCTGTTTTCACCCAAGTTCCCTGGCGAGAGAACCCCTCGAAGACCGCCCCCCCAGCCTGCCAGGCTGGCGTCTGTGGTAACTACCTTCCAGACAACAGGGCTGAAGGATCTTCCCTTTAGAAGATTCTGAGGGTTCAACCACCAGGCCAGGCTTTGTCGGACCCTTGATGATAGCGTCAAAGGGGACTCTAAGGCATGTGCTCTCTTGCCCCAGGCTGCTAGAATGGCCGCCTGTAGGACGCGAGTGTGGATCTGAGCGTATGGTACCGCCTCGAACGTGGCCACTAGCTTGCCTAGTAATCGCATACACAGGCGAATAGTTGGTTTTTTCTTGCTTAGAACCAACTGAACCAACCCCTTGATAGCCTCGATCTTTACAAGGGGCAGGAACACCCTTTGCTGTTCTGTGTCTAACCTCATGCCGAGGTATTCCAACTGCTTTGTAGGCTGGAACGCTGACTTTTCCCGGTTTAGGACCCAGCCGAACCCTTCGAGGTACTGAACCGTGAGGTTTACTGCCTGTTGCAGACACGGCCGTGAGTGATCTATGATTAAAAGGTCGTCCAAGTATGCTAGGACTGTGACCCCTTGGATCCTTAGATTGGCCAGAACTGGGGCTAGGATCTTCGTGAATACCCGGGGGGCCGTGGCCAGCCCGAAGGGGAGCGCCCTGAATTGGAAGTGTCGCTGCCCCACCGCGAAGCGTAAAAATCTTTGATGCGACTGAAAGATTGGTACATGAAGGTAAGCATCCTTTATGTCTATGGAAGCCAGAAAATCGTCCCTCTGAAGCGTGGCGACTGCTGACCGGATGGATTCCATCCGGAAAGAACGAACCCTTAGGTAACCGTTTAACCTCTTTAGGTCCAAGATTGGCCTGACATCGCCGTTGGGCTTTGGTATGACAAAGAGATTGGAATAGAAACCTAGCCCTTGCTCTTGGGCTGGCACCTCTATTATTACGTCCTGGCAAAGCAGGAGATCCAAAGCTGCCAGCATCGAGGCCTTCCTTGCTGGATCCTTTGGTAGCCTTGACTCTTGAAAATGAGGCGGAGGAAAGTTTAGAAACTCCAGTCTGTAGCCTGCGGTTACAGACGCCCGGACCCATTTGTCGGGGATCTTGGCTTCCCAAACTTCTGAGAAGAAACGAAGCCTTCCCCCCACCCGCGAGAGTGGGGGCGCCCCTTCATAAGGCAGACTTAGGGGCTGTCTTTGTTGGCTTGCGATACCACGGTCTCTTACCCCCAGGGGCCTGTCCCTGCGATCTACTGTTAACGTTGGATCGTGCAGGCGGCCGTCGATACTGCCTGGAATTTGAGGGCCCTGAGACAGGAAAGAGCTGCCTTTTAAATGTAGGACCCCGGAATGTCTTTTTGACCGGTAAAAGGGTACTTTTGCCACTTGAAATAGTCTGAATGTATTTATCCAGATCCTCCCCGAAGAGTCGTCCTCCATGGAAGGGAAAACCTGCCAGAAGCTTTTTGCATGGGGGCTCCGCCGCCCAGTTCTTCAACCATAAGAGCCTTCTCATGTGCACCAAAAATAGTGATAAACGAGAGGCCTGCTGGATGGAATCCTTTATATTCTCTCTTCTAGCCCCCCTAGGGATACAGCTAGCATCTCCTCTGTGATAAACACAGGGCTGGGCTGATCTGGGCCAGCCTCCGCACCAGACCCCCCTAATGGCTCATCCAAGGCGACCTTTATGGGAATAAGTTGCGGGGAAAGTATCGGCATATCATCAGAATCAGAGGGGGAACCCCTTTGTTTTTTGGTCTTTTTTGTACCCTTTGACCCCGAACCTTTGGAAGCCATAATACAAAATCGAGGGACTCCGCCAACAACAACAGACTGTAGTGGCCAGGAGTACAAAACTAGAGCTTAGGGGACAATAGCTCAGTAATGCCCAAAAACTGATGGGGCCCCGTATGTTTTTTTTTTTTTTTTAAATATATATAAGTCTCTTTCTTTTTTTTTTTTTTTTTTTTTTTTTTTTAAACATACAGCGACCCCAAACTTAGTTTGCCAGCCTCCAACCTGTTGCAAAAAGGGGGATTTCTTGGCTTAACAGAAAGGCATTGGAACCAAGTCCAGCCTGTACTACCCCTCTTCCGCCACCGGGAGTCACTGTTCTGCCGCTCTGCGTCCTCTCCCTTTGAGATCAGCCTCAGACTGAGCACTGACAATGCCTGCTGATCTATAACAGCACAAGGCGCGCCCCTGTATGACGCTGCAGGCACGCCCCCCGCCCTCCTCTCCGAACGGCGCGAAAAACGTCTATAAGACGTGCGCGCGCATGCCGGAGCAGGAAGAACATGGAGGAGCCGCGCTGCTGGAGACCCAGGACTGCAGAACCAGGCGGCAGATTCAAACCCCCGGCCAGGTAGGACTCTCCAAAAGGCCCCATAGGGATCCTTACCAGTCCTAGGAAGAAAGCAGCAGGTAGCTAGCAACACCATTCTTAGACCGGGGAACCTAGTGATGGGGGAAATGGGATCATCCTGTCTTTCACAGACATATTGAGCAAGGTTGCCAATGCAGAGCATACTTAGGCTACCCCCCTTTTAGGTTACCCCGGAGAGCCTGCTGTCGAACCAAGTCCCGCAGGCTCCCCTCTTACCTGCTCCATGCTGCAGGATGTTTGTCTAGCAAAATGATCCAATCTTCTCCCATCTCCGTGGGTAGTGTAATAGACCTTCAGGCCCTGGGGTCCTATGAAGGTACCCACTGTCCTGGACCTATATAGCACCCTGGCAAACAGGAACTTATGGTCTTTACAAACTCCAAGTCCTGGGCCCAGGGTCCAGCCCTCCAAAGAGGAGCATTATAGGCAAAACCCCACGGTTCGGGGCCCGGGTACTGTCCACTTTGGCACTGAGGCTCCTTGGACAGATCCGGTTAGCCCGCCCTTAATCCCAAGGATGTGGAGCAAAGCTATTCCGTGACCAACACCTAAGACACTGGCGAAAAAACTGAGGGACTCCCTCTAGGGGAGGGGGTTATATAGGGAGGGGACTTCCTGTTTGAGATTGCCAGTGTCCACACCTGAAGGTACTCCATATAACCCATATAGTAATGAATATGCCGCTCTGTGTCCCGTGATGTACGAGAAAGAAATCTGCCTATGCGTTGTCCACCCCGGGGATGAACACTGCCGAAATGCATGGAACCTGATTCTCTGCCCAGAAGAAGATCTTGTCCACCTCTGCTTGAGCAGCCCGGCTCCTTGTGCCCCCCTGGTGATTTATATATGCCACCGCCGTGGCGTTGTCGGATTGTATCCTCCCCGGCGACCCCCTTAGTTTGGAGGTCCAGGCTGTCAGGGCCAACCGTGCTGCTCTGATCTCCAGCACATTGATGGGCAAGCTTTTCTCTGTTTCCGACCATCTCCCCTGTAGGGCACAGCCCTCTAGGATAGCTCCCCAGCCCCAGAGGCTGGCGTCCGTGGTGACTACCCTCAAGCACACGGGACTGAAGGATCTCCCCTTCAGAAGATTTTGCGGGTTCAGCTACCAGCTGAGGCTCTGACGTACCTGGGAGGATAAGACTACAGGATGATCCAAGCCCTGAGGCCTCTTGTCCAATCCTGACAGAATGGCTTCCTGTAACTTTTTTGAGTGGAACTGAGCATAGGGCACAGCCTCGAAAGAAGCTACCAACCTGCCTAACAGGTGCATGCCCATTCGAACTGTCGGCCTCCTTCTGCCCAGAACAGCCGAGATAGTTTCCCTTATGGACATGACCTTCTCTTGAGGCAGTAACACCCTCTGGCGCTCTGTAACCAAGAGCATGCCGAGGTACTCCAAACGTCTTGTGGGCTCCAAGGCTGACTTGTCCCAATTTAGGACCCAGCCTAGCGACTCCAGGTAACGAACAGTTAGGCTTACCGCCTGACTTACACAGGCCGCTGAGTGACCTACTATTAAAAGATCGTCCAGATAGGCCAGGATCGACACCCCCTGGATTCTGAGATTGGCCAACACAGGGGCCAGAATCTTTGTGAAGACACGGGGGGCCGTAGCCAGCCCGAATGGGAGTGCGACAAACTGATAGTGTCGATGTCCTACGGCAAATCGCAGGAATCTGTGATGTCCTGGGAATATTGGCACATGAAGGTATGCATCTTTTATGTCTATAGATGCCAAGTAATCGCCCTTCTGTAGGACGGCGGCTACCGACCGAACTGATTCCATCCGAAACGATTGGATCCTTAAATACCGGTTTAACCGTTTTAGGTCCAGTATGGGCCTCGCGTCGCCATCTGGCTTTGGAATGATAAAGAGGTTGGAGTAGAACCCCTGCCCCCGTTCCTGGGCTGGTACTTCTACAATTACCTCTTGAACCAAGAGGCGGTTCAAGGCCGCCACCAGAGATTTTTTCTTCTCTGGATTGCCCGGAACTCTTGACCTTTGGAAATGAGGGGGGGGGGATCTCCAGAAATTCGAGCTTGTAGCCCAATGCCACTGTGGAGAGAACCCACCTGTCGGGGACTCTGGCTACCCAGACCCCTGAGAAATGCCAAAGTCTTCCCCCCACCCACAGGAGTGGGGGCGCCCCCTCATAAGGTTGACTTGGGGGTCGCCTTGGCCGGTTTGCGGAACCATGGTTTCCTGTTACCGGCAGGCTGTCCCTGGGCCTTGTTACCCATGCTTTGCCGCCCAGGAGGCCGTCGATACTGTCTAGAAGTAGATGGACCTGGGGCGGGCGAGGCTGGACGCTTAAAGGTAGGGCCTCAAGCCCTCTTCTTAACTGGTAGGAGCGTACTATTCCCACTGGATATGGTCTGGATATACGCTTCCAGATCCTTCCCAAATAATTGTTCCCCATGAAAGGGGAAACCGGCCAATATAGTCTCTTACACGGGATCTCCGCAGATCAATTTTTCAACCACAAGAGTCTCCTCATGTGCATCAAAAAAAGTGACAGGCGGGAGGCCTGCTGAATAGCGTCCTTTATGGCATCAACTGCAAAGCATAAGGCTCTTGGGAGGTCTGCCAACACCTGTGCCTGTTCCGGCGGGATTTCTCTTAAGACCTGCTTGGCTTGGTCCTTGAGGGCCTGGCAAACGCCAATCGCGGCAACGGCGGGCTGAATCACTGCCCCAGCCATAGCAAAGGAGGCCTTTAGAAGTGTCTCTAGACGCTTATCGACCGGATCCTTGAAGGTCTGAATATTCTCAACCGGGCAGGTCAAGGTCTTGTTGACACAAGCAATAGCTGCATCCACCGCTGGGACTGCCAATTTCTTAGCGAAAGCTTCATCAATGGGATAAAAGACAGAAAATCTTTTTGGAGGGATAAAGATTCTATCAGGTTTCACCCAATCCTGAAAAACTAAGTCCTCCAGCAAAGGATGGACTGGAAACACTGAGATACCCAATGGGGCCTTTAAAGAGCCCAAGGAGGACACCGTAGTGACCTGAGGTTCTGGTAGAGGCATTTTAAAAGCCGTTCGGACCATCTCTGTCAAGGACTGGACCCATAGGCTCTCCGCCTGGGAGGCTGAAAAGGGCTCCTCTACTGTGGAGTCCTCAGACTCAGAACCCCCTAGGATATCTTCCGTAGTGTCCCCCGGCAGATCCAGCTCTTCAGGGGAAAGGCACTTGGCATCCAACTCTTGGGGATCTAGCCCGTTTTCTACCTGACATGGAGTTTGCAATTAAGGTGGTTAACCTGCGTTCTAACCCCATTAGGGTGGACGCTAACATGGCCTCAGCTCCACACACCCAGTCAGGTATCTACTGCCCCTAAGGGCCATGAGGTAAAAACGGGAGAAGCGCTCCCCAGCAACAGGGGGGGTTCCCTACCGCGGTGCAGCAATAACTAACCAGCCTTGGGGGGGGAGTGAGAAGGAAGGAAGAATGTGGGTTGACTCTGCCATCCTGTCCGGAAGGACATAGTGGAACAAGACTGCCGATGCCAAGCATACTCCAGGCAAACCCAGGGATCCCCCCCCCCCCCCCCCGAGGAGATATCCTGCCGTCGGACCAAGTCCCGCAGGCTCTCCACTTACCTGTCCACACAGCAGGGTATAGTTGAGAAAAAACCCAATCTTCCCCCATCTCCGTGGGTATCGTGATAAACCTTCAGGGACCGGGGTCCTGGATGGGAACACCACACCCCTGGACCTATAAAGCACTCTGGCAACAGAAGACCTTTAGACCTATGAAGGTACAAGGCTCTGGAACCCAGGGTCCAGCCCTCCGAGGAGAGGCGTTATAGGCAAAACCGCATTCTTGAGCTGGGGCCCGGGTAGCGTCCACTTCGGCTATGAAGCACCTTGGACGGATCCGGTAAGCCAGCCAAAGTCCCAAGGACACAAAAGGCATAGCTCTTCTCAACGTGACCAACACCTGAGACACTGGCGGAAAAAAACTGAGGTACTCCCGATAGGGGAGGAGGTTATATAGGGAGGGGACTTCCTGTCTGGGCGTGCCAGTGTCCATCACCTAAAGGTAGACCATATAACCTGTATAGTAATGGCTTGCTGCTCTGTGTCCCGTGATGTACGAGGAAGAAAATATGATTGTTTGTACTCACCGTAAAATCCTTTACTTTGTCGTCCATGGACAGACACAGCCTCTTCCATTGTTGACAAGTGGGTTATGTTCCCTGTTTATACATGTCATTTTAACAGAGTTGAAAAGCCCCGCCCAGGGGGGCGGTCCCTCCGGACATTACACTCCTCCCTGCAGCATTCAGCCTCAGTTCGTAGTAGAAGTACAAACCCCCAAAAAATGAGGGGTGGGGGCTGTGTCCGTCCATGGACGACAATAAGGATTTTACGGTGAGTGCAAAAAAATCCTATTTTCTCTTGTCGTCCATGGACGGACACAGCCTCTTCAATTCTTGACAAGTGGGACGTCCCCAAGTATTGTCAAAAAAATGAGGGGTGGGAACAGTATCAGAAAAAACAAACACAACTTCACCCCAAACAGGCAGAGCTCCTCAACGGAGGAGATGCAACTAAACAGCCTCCTGCAAAACCTTGCGGCTGAAGGAAGCATCTGAAGATGCATTCACAACCTTGTAACATTTTGAGAAAGTGTGAACGGACAACCAAGTCGCCGCTTTACTCACCTGTGAGACTGACACTTGATGTCGGAAAGCCCAGGAAGCACCAATTGCCCTGGTCGAATGTGCTGTGACTGGAAAGGGGAGCACCCGCCCCCTAAGAGCATATTCCTGTATGACAGTCGGTCTGATCCACCGAGAAATGGTGGCTAACTAGACCGCCAGGCCCCTTTGTGGATCAGATACCGACACAAAGTGAGTCCGACCTCCAAAACGGAGCCATAGCCGACAGGTACACCCACAGAGCTCGTACCACGTCTGAGGAATGAAGTGCAACCTCATTTGCATACACCGGCCGAGGACACAAGGATGGAAGCACAATGTCCTTGTTAAGGGGAAAAGACGAAACCACCTTCGGAAAAAAGGAAGGTCGCAGACGCAACAACGCCTTATTCTTATGGAGGACCAAGTATGGTGACTTGCTGGACAAGGCCACCAACTCAGAAACCCTTCTGACAGATGTAATGGCCACCGAGAAGGACACCTTCTGAGAAAGCACCAAAAGAGAAATCTCGATGTCCACAGAAGGTGGTTTCTGAATAACCGAGAGCACCAGATTCAAATCCCGTGGGGGAAGAGATGGTCTAAGAGGGGGAAGTATATGACGAACCCCCTGCACAAAACGTACCCACCAGGGAATGGGACACCAAAGGCCGCTGAAAGAACACAGCCAAGGCTGAAAGAACACAGCCAAGGCTGAAATCTGACCCTTAATGGTGCTTAAGGCAAGCTTCTGATCCACACCGCACTGTAAAAACAGCAGGATCCTGGATACCGAATAAGTCTGTGGACGCCAACCCATCTCTTTGCGCAATTCGCTAACCATTTTTAGAATTTGATCTGTTCCGCTGCCTGTGCGTTTTTTTTTTTTTTTTGGTTGTTGCTGTATTGTTGTTCTCGGCGCATCGAGGCCTACGGGTAACTGACTGTTTTGTACCATTTTGTACTTTTAAGAGTTTTAATAGAGATGTGGGCCTTCCAAGTGCGATGGTAAATCTCCCTAGAAGACTTCCGTGCCCGCAACATAGTTGGAATGACAGAGTCGGAAAGACCTTGGTCCCTTAGAACCTGACTTTCAATAGCCATGCTGTTAAAGCCAGCGACTAAAGCAGAATGGAGTATTGGACCTTGAGACAGAAGGTCCTTGCGCTTTGGCAGCTGCCAAGGCGCATTCGCCACTAGGCGCACAAAATCTGCGTACCAAGGACACCGGGGGCCAATCTGGGGTGATTAGAATCACCGGATCCCCTCGGCCTCCATTCTGAGGAGCAGACGAGGCAGCAACTTCAATGGGGGAAAGGCATAGATTAATCGATACTGCCCCCACAGGGCTGCCAACGCGTCTAACGTGTCCGCCCAGTGGGGGCAGCATCCAGTGTTCCCCATCTCCTGCAGAGGAGTTGAAACACCTCCGGATGCAATGACCATTCTCCCTGGTCCAGCATCTGGCGGCTCAGGTAGTCTGCCTGCCAGTTTTCCATGCCTGGAATGTAGATGGCCCAATTCTTTCTGCCCATCTTAGGACGTGAGCGACCTTGGACGATGTCGAGCTCAGAGTTGCCCCCTGCTGGTTCATATAAGCCACTGCTGTGGCGTTGTCCAACTGAATCCTGATCAAGCGGTCTTGCAACCTCCTTGAACACGAGGAGAGACATATCCTGATCACCCGAAGTTCCAAGACATTGACCGATAGACTTCTAAAGACCAACGACCCTGGGCTGACTGGACCCACCAGACGCCCCCGCCCCCCCCAGCCCGTGAGGCTGGCGTCCGTCGTAACCACTGTCCACTGAAAGGGGAGGAAGGACTTCCCTGACTGAAGAGCCGGGGATTTCATCCACCAAGTCAGAGAAGCCCTGACCAGGTGGCTGACCTGAATCTGACGATCCAGCGACAGTTGAGATCTGTTCCACTTGCACAGGAGCTCCCTCTGCAGTACATGCAAAACCGGAGAGACAACCATTTGTGGGATGTCAAAAATCTCACAGCAGACTGGAGCATCTGCAATTTTTCCAGGGGAAGAAAGGCCCTCACTTCCGAGGAGTCCAGAATCAACCCCAGCTATTCCAAACACTGAGTTGGAACCAGGACCGACTTCTGAATGTTTAACACCCACCCACATTCTTGGAGGGTCTGGCTGGTTATAGACACGGCCTCCCTTTATTCTGAGCCAAAAGCTGCTCTTAGTAGAAGTTTGCCTAAGTAACCCACAATGGCAATGCCTCGCTGTTTCCGCAAAGCTAGGATCGGTGTGAGCACCTTGGTAAAAAATGTTGGTGCTAATGCCAGGCCAAAAGGGAGAGGCCACAAACTGATGTTGGTCCTTCCCGATCGCAAAGCGCAGAAACCTCTGGTGCACAGATTGGGACATGCAAGTATGCGTCCTTGCTGTCCAAGGACACCAGAAAGTCCCCCAGGTGGAGCACAGCTACCACTGAGCGAATTGATTCCATGCAGAACTTCCTTAGTTTCACAAAGACATTCAGAGCCTTGAGGTCCAGGATCGGACGGACCCTGTCCTTTTTCGGGACCACAAACAGATTTAAATAAAAACCCTGAAATCTCTTGTCCTGTGGAACAGGTAAAATTACTCCGCAACCTAGCAGGTCCCTTACTGCCCCCAACAGGGCAGCCTGACGAGCCGGTAGGAGAGGGAGACTTGAGGAAAATAATCTGTTCGGGGGGATAGGAAAGAAACTATCTTGTACCCTGAAGAGACCACCTCGCAGACCCATTGGTCGGAGAGCAGAGAGGTCCACCAAGTCGTGAACTTGCGAAGCCACCCCCCACCCATGAGCTGGGCAGGGGCAGGCCTTCATGCAGTTGCGGGCTTGGATGCCGGCTTGTTCGGCTTACGCACCCAGGGATGTTTATGTCCCCCAGCTGAGCCCTTGTCGGTCTGGGAGGGTTAACCCATGGGCCCTGACTGACGAAAATACCGCTTCTGTGTGGGAAAAGAAGGACCCGGTTAACGGCGAGGTTCCTTACCCTTGGAGGACTGAGGGAGGAGAATGCTCTTCCCTCCCGTGACATCCTTGATAATGTCGTCCAGTGAAGACCCAAAAAGCATCCCACCTTTGAAGGGTAAATCCGCCAGGGCTTTCTTGGAGGCCTGGTCCGCAGACCAGCATTTTAGCCAAAGCAGGCGGCGTAAAACCACCACAGAAACAGAAGCCCTGGATATCAAGGGCGCTGCATCTAGTGAAGCATCACCAACAGACAAGGCCCTGGACCAGCTGATCAGCCAGTCTAAACCTTGGATGGGAGTTGGTGCTCCTCCGCAGTCTGGCGCAAAACCTTTACCCACCAGGGTAGTGGCCACAGTAGGCCGCAAGGCAGACCCCAGCATGGTAAACATGGAGCGGGTCAGTGCTTCGGATCTTCTATCACCCAAATCCTTAAAAACAGGAGTTCCCTCTATAGGGAGAGTGGTCACCTTGTTTAGCCGGGCAACCGGAAGGGTCCACCACCAGAGGAGAATCAACTTTTTTTTTAAAAGCTTCTCCTCAAAAAGGTACCCAACCGCCAGGCGGTGAGGGACTACAAAAGCCTTTCGCGTTTTTTCCCATTCCGCAACAATTTTATCAAAGAAGGACACATACGGAAAAACCTTAACAAAGTGGTCTGATTTGTGTGACCCAAAGAAGACCTCAGCGGATACCTCAGTTGCACTATCCAGCTTAAGGGAGTCCCTTACAGCATTGATAAGCTCCCTGAAAAGTGCCTTATGCCCTGACCCAGTTACAGTGTCTTTATCACAAGGAAGGTCCTGGTCCATGTCCTCAGATAAAACAGAACCAGGCACCTGAGCCACAGCCGGGTGCTGGTCTGAATCTAAACATTCCCCTAGGGATAGCGGAGGGATGGGGCGTTTTTTACCCCCCTTACTGCTGCTTTGAGGGAGATGTGCTCCACTGTTGTGCTGCAACAAAATTATTTACATTTCTTTAACAGTAATTTAACAAAAAAAACTTACCCAAATGGCATCAGAAATGTTTTCGTTAATCAGCTGTCTGAAGTCCCAACTTTGAATATGATATTCAGCATTATCATGAATTTCCCATTTCTCAATTCTAGTATTTGTGAGAGTGTATAAGCAATCTCCTTTATCCCAAAGAACACTGCAAAGCTAAAAACACATATTGTTACTGCACAACTAAAAAAAAAAAGCCAATCAAAAACAAAAATGTCATGAAACAGTAATGCATTTTACCACTACTGACCTCCTCCTTTGAGATAGGTAGTTCCCTGACTTTCAATCTGAAGCTTTGGCATCAACACTTATTCACTGACCCAAAACAAGTAATTTGTTACCTTGCAAGCTGCTGAAATTTTATGATAGCTCTGATTGCCAGACAAAGGGTCCATACACACTGGCTTAAAAACTGCGGATTCTACTGGAGTTTGGAATTGTGCCTGTAGAAGCAGCTCAGTGTTATCTTTTGTGTCCATGCACATTAGGACATTTGGAGGCATATTTTAACCACTTAAGCCCCAGACCATTTTGTTGCCAAATGACCGGGCCACTTTTTGCGATTCGGCACTGTGTCAGATTAACTGACCATTGCGTGGTCGTGCGATGTGGCTCCCAAACAAAATTGACATACTTGTTTTTCCCCACAAAGAGAGCTTTCTTTTGGTGGTATATGATCACCTCTATTTTTTATTGTTTGTGCTATTAACAAAAACACAGAGACAATTTTGAAATAAATGCAATATTTTTGTTTTACTTTTTGCTATAATAAATATCCCCCAAAAATATTTTTGGTAAAAAAAAAAAAAAAAAAAAAAAAAAAATAATGCAATAAGCGTTTATCGATTGGTTTGCACAAAAGTTATAGTGTCTACAAAATAGGGAATTGTTTTATAGCATATACACATTTTTTCTTGTGACTGCAACATTATGGTGGACAAAATCGGACACTTTTGACACCATTGTCATTTTTACAGCGATCGGTGCTATAAAAATGCACTGGTTACTGTGAAAATTACACTGACAGTGAATGGGTTAACCATTAGGTGGCACTGTAGGGGATATGTGTGTTCTAGTGAGTTTTTCTTACTGTAGGGGGGATGGGCTGTGTGTGACAAGACAGTCATCACTGCTTCCGATTACAGAAACAATATTATTTACATGCTTGTTTACATTAGCATCTCCACGCTCTATCTCTCCGTGAGACGATCACGGGACCCACAGTCGGGTTCACGGAGCTTGCGGCACTTCCTTAAAGAGGACATATACATACACATCCTTCTGCACAGTAGTACCATTGTGTTGATGTATATATGCATGTGGCGGTCGGGAAGCGGTTAAGCTCAGCACTAAAAAAAAACAACAACAAACACAGCCTTTATGAGGACAATATGCTCTGGCGTTGCTTTTATAGTTTGTAAATTTAAAACATGTCTTGGGATTTTTTTGTGTTTCATTCCTCGTACACACGACCATTTTCTCAGACGGGAAAACTGCCTGAAAAAAAAAAAAAAAAAAAAAGGGATCAGGATCTTGTTTTGCGTCAGGCCAAAAATCTGAGTGGGAAAACCATTTGTCTGTATGGTTTTCCGACTAGCAGAAAACCGTGCATGCTCAGAATCAAGTATGGGACATGAGCACTCTTTCTGGTAAACCTAGCGTGCTTAATGGAGATATCACACTGTAACGTACTGAAAAATGCGAGGCTGAAAAGTGTGACTTGTGTCTCAAACTTTTACTAACACAAGAGCAAAAACAGCCCAAAGGGTGGCACCGTAGGATTTGAACTTCCCCTTTATAGTGCCGCCGTACGTCTTGTACGGGTGGACTTTTGGTCTGAGCATGTGTATGTAAGGCAGCCTGAGAGGAATTATGTCAGGAAAACAGTCTATTTTATTATTTGTTTTAATTACCCATCGGATTGCTCTGGGTGATACCTTTAATAAATCACTTCCATTTTTCATCAATAGTCCAAAGTTTCTTTGTGGTCCCATTTAATATCTTATAATATAAAGCACAGTTTAGAAAAGTCGGCTCTTTTGAAATGTAGTGTTCTTGTACTACCCTTATGCCTCTTTTTTCTTATGATTTATGCTGAATGCAATTTCCCTGTGATCGTTCATTCAAGTTATCCCATGTTTCCACATCTGCAACCAGATCTGAATCATTTGTAGTTAATCGATCTAGCAATGCATTCTTTATATTTGAAAAACCACCAATTGGGTCATGGAAGTTGTCCTTTCAGACATTTACCAAATTATGGGCCTGTAACCACTTCAGCCCCGGAAGAATTGGCTGCCCAATGACAGGGCCATTTTTTTGCAATTTGGCACTGCGTCGCTTTAATGGACAATTGTGTGGTTGTGCAACGCTGTACCCAAACAAAATGTGTGTCCCCCCCCCCCCCCGCCGCAAATAGAGGTTTATTTTGGTGCCATTTGACCACGTCTGCGTTTTTAATTTTTTGTGCTATAAACAAAGCAAGACAATTTTGAAAAAAGTATATATATATTTTGTATGTTTTGCTATAATAAATATACCATTGTTTAATAAAACACATATACTGAATGAGATAATATATATATATATATATATATATATATATATATATATATATATATATATATATATATATATATATATATACACAGGTCGCCGTGACTGCGTCCTGGAAGGACATCATGTTTCCCCTCTATTTGGGCTGTGGTCCTTTTACGAGGACGAAAAGGGTTAATGCACCTGTCCAGGGAATGGTTTAAGTCAGGACAGGAAGTTGTAGGTGAGAGTGAAGGTGTAGCAGAGCCTGTGTATGGTAATGCTGGACAAGTAAATGCTGTGAAAGTTATGAGAAGCTGGGAACAACTTTGAAAAGGAGTTGGCAGTGGCCTGCCTGAAAGCCTGCTTTTTGGAGAACTTTACCTGCAAGGACTGTTGGATTGGGGGGCCCTCCGCAGCTTTGCGGGGGCCCTAAGCGGCTTGCATAGTGAGCCTATAGGGTGGAACGGCCCTGAGCCCATCCCTACCAAAGAGCCAGTAACTGACTAAAAAGGCAGCCCAGTTCTCTAGGAACTGGAAACCCTCCTTCCATCGCCAATTTCTTAGTCACTTGTTAAGTCCCCAAGCTCCTGCTGCCTATCTAGTGTTGCTCGAGGCACAGGTAGTATTTCTTAGAAAACCACCTTCTCTTCAATGTAGCCCCCAAGTCCCTGAAATATATATTTTTTAGGATGTTTCACCTTCCTCTAGCTTTGTTGTTGGCACCTTGGTGTACCATGACAGCTGAGTCCTCCCCAGCCCCAGCCAACAATCTGTCAATCGGATCTGCAATTTTTGATTGATAAGTGGTGTGGTGGAGTTCTACAGGGAGTGCAGAATTATTAGGCAAGTTGTATTTTTGAGGATTAATTTTATTATTGAACAACCACCATGTTCTCAATGAACCCAAAAAACTCATTAATATCAAAGCTGAATATTTTTGGAAGTAGTTTCTAGTTTGTTTTTAGTTTTAGCTATTTTAGGGGGATATCTGTGTGTGCAGGTGACTTACTGTGCATAATTATGCAACTTAACAAAAAACAAATATATAACCATTTAAATTATTTATTTTTACCAGTGAAACCAATATAACATCTCAACATTCACAAATACACATTTCTGACATTCAAAAACAAAACAAAAACAAATCAGTGACCAATATAGCCACCTTTCTTTGCAAGGACACTCAAAAGCCTGCCATCCATGGATTATGTCAGTGTTTTGATCTGTTCATCATCAACATTGCGTGCAGCAGCAACCACAGCCTCCCAGACACTGTTCAGAGAGGTGTACTGTTTTCCCTCCTTGTAAATCTCACATTTGATGATGGACCACAGGTTCTCAATGGGGTTAAGATCAGGTGAACAAGGAGGACATGTCATTCGTTTTTCTTCTTTTATACCCTTTCTTGCCAGCCACGCTGTGGAGTACTTGGACGTGTGTGATGGAGCAGTGTCCTGCATGAAAATCACTTTTTTCTTGAAGGATGCAGACTTCTTCCTGTACCACTGCTTGAAGAAGGTGTCTTCCAGAAACTGGCAGTAGGACTGGGAGTTGAGCTTGACTCCATCCTCAACCCGAAAAGGCCCCACAAGCTCATCTTTAAAGATACCAGCCCAAACCAGTACTCCACCTCCACCTTGCTGGAGTCTGAGTCGGACTGGAGCTCTCTGCCCTTTACCAATCCAGCCACGGACCCATCCATCTGGCCCATCAAGACTCACTCTCATTTCATCAGTCCATAAAACCTTAGAAAAATCAGTCTTGAGATATTTATTGGCCCAGTCTTGACGTTTCAGCTTGTGTGTCTTGTTCAGTGGTGGTCGTCTTTCAGCCTTTCTTACCTTGGCCATGTCTCCGAGTATTGCACACCTTGTGCTTTTGGGCACTCCAGTGATGTTGCAGCTCTGAAATATGGCCAAACTGGTGGCAAGTGGCATCTTGGCAGCTGCACGCTTGACTTTTCTCAGTTCATGGGCAGTTATTTTGCGCCTTGGTTTTTCCACACGCTTCTTGCGACCCTGTTGACTATTTTGAATGAAACGCTTGATTGTTCGATGATCACGCTTCAGAAGCTTTGCAATTTTAAGAGTGCTGCATCCCTCTGCAAGATATCTCACTATTTTTGACTTTTCTGAGCCTGTCAAGTCCTTCTTTTGACCCAGTTTGCCAAAGGAAAGGAAGTTGCCTAATAATTATGCACACCTGATATAGGGTGTTGATGTCATTAGACCACACCCCTTCTCATTACAGAGATGCACATCACCTAATATGCTTAATTGGTAGTAGGCTTGGAGTAAGACAACATGCATAAAGAGGATGCTGTGGTCAAAATACTAATTTGCCAAATAATTCTGCACTCCCTGTATTTACATGTTATATTGGTTTTAGCAGGCCAAAACATATGTAAGGAAATTACTCTGGATTGAGCAGGTATTTAATCTATAATGGAGGAAATTTATGTTGAAAAGAGATTGGATGTTGGTCTCGAAACCAAAGGCCAAACAGATAAAGAGGGGAATATGGTAGTTGGACTATTGTGGTACAGGTAAAAAATTATGAAAATGCATGTATAGAAATTTTTTTTTTTTTTTTTTTATTAATACAATAAAATACAAGGACATTTTACAGTTTTTAAAACATAGTGACAAACCATGTGTATCACCCCAAAGGGGGAAGATCACAATGGGAGTAGGGGTCACTGGGGGTGTGTAGTTTTTCATGGCCAGTTGCAGATTTTCTCCTGACGAAGCAGCAATTGACAATCAATGAATAAATAGTTTGGCAGACAGAGATAGTCAAGCCTGACATAAAAATACAATATGTACAATGGGGAACAAGGGCTGAATTGACTAGAGCCCCAAAACTTCACAAGGTCACCAGTAAAAGTCTCCCATGGCGACCAAAGAGGAAGGGAGCAGCCCGCCCCCTTAGAGCATAGGCCTGAGGCATGACCTGCCTGATCCACCTAGAAATGGTGGCAAACAAGACTACCAGACCCTTCTTAGGACCAGTCACCAACACAAAAACAGTGAACCCGACCTCCGGAACAGAGCCGTAGCAGACAGGTACACCCGTTGGGCTCGGACGACGTCCAAGGAATACAACAAATTTGGGATTCACCGGCCAAGGACACATGGATGGAAGAACAATGTTCTCATTAAGATGAAAAGCTGAAACAATCTTAAGGAACAACGGCTGTGGATGCAGCAGCACCACCTTATCCTTGTGGATGACCAAATAGGGAGCCTTGCAAGACAAGGTTGCCAATTCAGAAACACGTCTGACCAATGTAATAGCCACAAAAAAAAACACCTTCTGAGAAAGAGTAAATAAGGGAATGTCCCTAATGTTCTCAAACTGGGGCTTCTGAAGCACCAAGAGAACTAAATTCAAGTCCCACGGAGGCAGATGAGGATGTACCGGAGGGGCCAAGTGCCGAACCCCCTGCACAAATGTATTCACTAGAGAGTGTGCCACCAAGGGTCGCTGAAAGAAAACAGCCAAGGCTGAAATCTGCCCCTTAATCGTACTTAAGGCGAGTGTCTGGTTCACTCCACGCTGTAAAAACAGCAGAATCCTGGAAATCACATATGCACAGGGAAGCCACTTCATCTCCTCACACAGAGATGCAAGCCTTCCACGTACAGTGGTAAAACTTCCGGGAAGTAGACATCTGCACCTGCAGCATGGTAGAGATTACCAATCCGACAGACCTTGGTCCTTTAGCACCTGGCTTTCAATAGCCATGTCGTTAAAGCCAACGACTGTAAAGCAAAATGAAAAATGGGACCTTGCGACCGAAGATCCTCTTGCAGTGGCAGGCGCCAAGGAACATCTGCCACCAGCCGCATCAGATCGGCGTATTAGGGACAATGAGGCCAATCTCGAGCAATTAGGATTGTTGGGATCCCCTTGGCTTCCACCCTGCAGAGCAGACGGGGAAGAAGCTGCAGAAGAGAAAAGGCATAGATTAGCCGATACTGACACCACGGCGCCACCAACGCGTCTGACGCGTCCGCCCACAGGGCCCTTTGACCTGGCCACAAACCTCAACACCTTGTGACGTCGCGACTCAACCGGGAGATCCAGGATGTGAGCGACCTTCGCTCCTGCAGCCAAGCTTCTTGTGCCCACTGATTATTGACATATGCCACAGCCGTGGTGTTGTCCGACTGCATCCTGACTAGGCGGCCTTGTAGTCTTAGAGACCACATGGAGAGGCACAGTATAATCACCTGGAGTTCCAGGACATTGATCGGCAGGCAGGATTCTTCCTTAGTCCAGCGCCCCTAAGCTGACAATTCCACACACTCCCCCCCAGCTGGTGAGGCTGTCGTTAGTCGTGACCACCGTCCAGTGACAGGGAAGAAACAACTTCCTGGCCTGAAGAACCAGAGACGTCAGCCACCACACTAGGGGGGGACCTGACCAGGTGGCTCGTCCGGATTTGAGAATCTAGAGATGGAGGGGACTTGTCCCAATGCGACAACATTTTTCTTTTTACCACTCACCCCTTTCATTCATAAAGAGGACATTGCAGTTGTGGTGGGAACTATCGTCAATTCCAGACTCGACTATGCAAATGCCCTCTACTTAGGCCTTCCCAAATACCAAATCACTCGTCTACAAGTTGTTCAAAATACGGCTGCTCGATTAGTGACTGGTAAAAAAAAACATGGGAGTCAATCTCCCTTTCGCTTAGATCTCTTCACTGGTTACCAGTGAAAGACAGAATCACTTTTAAGGCACTCTGCCTCACACACAAGTGTATTCAAGGAAACGCTCCCCAATATCTATGCCAAAAAAATAACACCCCACAACCCCAATCGCATTCTGTGATCCACAAATCAAAACCTCCTGCACATACCAAAGGCAAGATGCAAATCCAAAGGAGATCAGAGATTTGCTGTCCAAGGACCACGACTGTGGAATGCACTACCTACCACCATCCGACTGGAGTAGGACCATTGGGCCTTCAGGAGAATGATTAAAACTCATCTCTTCTGAGGCAAACCCTTCCTTTATCCAAGGAATGCAAACAGCGCCCAGAGGCGATTCAGTTCGCAAGGGTTCGCACTTTATACGTTTTTCACTCACTCAAGTGTGAAATTGAGCATACAGAACTGCCTCAAAAGGAGGCTACAATGAGACCCAGGGCTTGCATGCAAAAACGGAGCGACAGCCACTTTTGGGTTGTCAACCGCTGCCCCGCAGATTTAGTAGTTTATCCTTGGGAAGAAAAACTCTTGCCTCAAAGGAATCCAGGACCAGCCCCAGGTATTCCAGGGGTTAAGACGGTACCAAAACTGACTTCTGAACATTTAGCACCCAACCGAATGCCCAGAGGGTCTGTCAGGTGATAGACACATCTTCCTCTAATTATGAGCTTGAAAAAGGCTCTCAGAAGAAGGTCGTCCAGGTAGCCTACAATAGCAATTGCACGCTGCCTCAGCAGGGCCAGAATCAGGATGAGCACCTTGGTGAAAACCCTTGGCGTCTAAGCCAGGCCAAAGGGGAGGGCCACAAATTGAAAGTGGTTGTCCCCAAACGCAAAGCTCAGAAATTTCTGATGCTTCGAGCATATGGGGATATGCAAGTATGCGTCCTTGGTATCCAAGGACGCCAGGAAACCCCCCGGATTGAGCGCCGTGACAACAGAGAAAACAGACTCCATCCTGAACCTTGCATTGAGGGCCTGGAGATCCAGGATTGGACAGACCCCTCCCTTCTTTCGGACCACAAACAGATTGGAGTAAAACCCCTGAAACCCTTTTCTGTAATGGAACCGGCACAATCAACCCCCTCACCAGCAAATCTTGAACAGCCCCAAACAGGGCCTCCTCGGCGAACCAGAGGAAGCTTGAGGTTGGAGGGAAAAAATCTGTTCGGTGGACAAGAGATAAACCATCTTGTACCCCGAGGAAACTACCTCGCAAACCCACCGGTCGGAAAGAAGACGTCCACCGAGCCGTAAATTTGCAAAGTTGGCCACCCACCCAAGGGACGAGCGGGGGCAGACCTTCATGCAGACGCAGGTTTTTCTGCGGAACCAGGGCGCTTCTGCCCTTCAGTAGGTGTCTTAGCGGCCTGGGAGCGTTTTACTGCAGCATTAGGTGGACGATAAAAATGCTTGTGGGCAGTAAAAAAGGGCCCCTGCCTACGGTGAGGCTCCTTATCCTTACTGGATTGTGGGAGCAAAGTGCTCTTGCTTACTGTGACATCTTTAATGTCATCCAGAGAGGCCCCAAAAACCCTTTCACCCTTAAAAGGGCAAGTCCACCAAGGCCTACTTAGAAGACTGTTCCGGGGACCAACACTTCAGCCAAGTGGTGCAACACCACTGGATAGTCCAAGGCTCTGAAAAACAATGGAAGCGCATCCAGGGCTGACTCACAGACTAATTTGAGGTCTTGCACTAACTGGTCGGCCAGCACCACACAGTCCGGAGGAGCCTGATGCTCCTCCAACCCCTGACACAACATCTTAGTAAGCGAGACACTAGACCCCCGGCCAAGACCGGTCGCACCACCGACCCCACCACCGTGAACATGGAGCGGGCCACAGCCTCAGCCCCCCCTATTGGCAGGGTCCTTGAAGGCAGGAGCTCCTTCCACAGGTAGCGTGGTTGCCTTGTTCAGTCTGGACACAGGGGAGTCCACTGACAGAGGAGAAGTCCATTTTTTTCAGGAAAATCTTCTCAAACGGATAACGGACCGCTAAACATTTTGGGGCAGAAAAAAACGTTTGCGGCCAATCCCATTCCTTGTTTAAAAGATTTTTCCAGGGCGTGGCCTGACGCGCAGCGTGTATGGACGTGTAACTCCGGAGCTCCGTTGAACCAGGGACACCGCGGCACGAAGCAAGACACCCTACCCTCTCCCGAACGTTTAGAAACGAGTCTCCCGACCTACCTACCTGTCGCCATGAAGGGGAAACGCCGAATGGACAACAAGCCCCGGCACCTCACGGACTTCTTCTCCCCGGCCGGGGGGAACATGAGACAAGATGGCGCTGAGGCCTACTCGCCTACGCAGAACCGACCTGGCACCAACGCGACTGGCAAAGGTAACCGACCCTCCTCCAAGCCATCCCCCACCGCAGCCTCCTCTCCGCCTCATACCCCGTCCTCCTGCAGCCCCGCCAAATCTAGGCCGCGGCTGGAAGGCCGTGGCTCGGGCCTAGCGGTGAGCCCTGCAGACAGTCAGGCCTCAGAGTCTGGGGATGGCACGCGGGACCTGCCGGACTCAATTGTGTCATATCCAACACAGAATCAGCCTGTGCTGGACACTGTACTGAAGGACATGCTAATATCCCTCAGGAGCACCTTACAGTCAGACATGGCAGCATGCATGCACCGCTTGAATAGAGACATCCAAGAAGTGGGGAGCAGAGTGACACATATAGAAACTAAAATGGGGGTATATGCCACTACAATTAATGACTTAGTTGATGCAAATGAAGATAGAGAGGCTGACTCAGAATGGATCAAGGCAAAGCTGGCTGACATCGAGGACAGGTCCAGAAGGAACAACATGAAAATAAGGGGGGTCCCTGAATCTGTTATGCAATCTGACCTTGCCTCATATGCAGCTACCATGTTTAAGTCTATTCTTCCTGACCTCACCGACTTAGACGTCACAATTGATCGGATTCATCGCTTGCCAAAACCTTCTCACCTCCCAGATCAAGTGCCTAGGGACATAATTCTCCGTCTGCACTTTTTTCATGTCAAAGACAAGTTAATGAATACCATGAGAAAGAAGGATCAAATACCTGATCAGTTTCAAAATGTTCATTTTTTTGCGGATTTATCCCAGTATACATTGCAGAAACGAAAAAACCTAATCTCAGTAACTAAAATACTCCGTAACCACAATATAATCTATCGATGGGGTTACCCTACGAAACTGTCCATTACGAAAGGCAATCGTGAATTCGTAGTGACATCACTGGAGAAAGGCCTTGACCTCCTCAGAGAATGGGGACTCCTCCCTGTTACTAATGATGACCTAGCGCTGGCTAGCACTCCACAACATGTGGACCCGGGTTGGAAGTCGGTTACTACCAGAAATGCTAAAACACACATGTAATCCAAAAAGGGTGGCTTATTGCTTTGTTATTGTCCTTGGGTCTTCAATCCCTGAGTTCTAGGATGCCCTCACATGGCTGACTTTGACCCCCCTGTGCAAGTTGCAGCTTATTGCTGTCTCCGAGGGACCCGTGTCCCTCTTATTTGTTTTGTTCTGATTGTTATGTTGAACTTTATATTTTTCCTCTTCTTTTTCTTAAGTCGCAGACGGATGCGAATTTGTGTTTTTGCTTTTTCTTCTCCCCATCTCCACTGGATGCACTCAACTGGTATCTCTCCGGATCCTTTACCGAGCTCCCTCCTTCGCCACTTGAACGGATCTTCACAAGCGGTGATACACCAACATGGCACTACAACCTGGCCTACTAACTGAGTACCTCCTCAGCACTATTGCTCTGCACCTTCTCCATGAGGACACTGGCAATTTGACGAATACATACCTACATTTAGTGATCTTCAAGGGGCTAAGCCCCCCAACGTGGGCATGCCCCTTAGTTCTGCTACCATGCCTATTAACTTCTTGTCAATAAACGCCAAGGGGCTCAACCACCCCGTCAAGCGGAAATCTCTGTGGCAGGAAGCTTTATTACATAAAAGCGATATCCTTTGTGCCCAAGAAACGCATTTTCATGCTGGGGCGCCTCCTAAATGCTCCCATAAGAGTTTTCCACATGTATATACAGCCAACGCTGATTCCAAAACCAAGGGGGTTCTGATTGCGATCAGAGACACGGTGGCTTTCAAACTACACAATATGATTGCGGATCAACTAGGCAGATACCTTATTATCATCTGCGACCTGGACTCTGCTCCTTACACCATTGTAAATGCCTATGCTCCAAACAAACACCAAGTCCGTTTTTTCAACACGCTGATGACTAAGGTCTCCGCCCTACGTCAAGGTTCATTGATAATCTGTGGTGACTTCAATATCACACCTGACCCAACCATTGACTCTACGTCCCCACCTAGCCGCCATCGCCATGCCTTACTCCCATCCATCCACAAATGGAATGTCTACGATGCCTGGCGCTGCCTTCATGCGACCGAAAGAGACTTTTCCTTCTTTTCTTCCCCACACCGCGTATACACTCGAATTGACCTCTTTCTGGTTGACCAACAAACTTTACTCAAAACGAGCTCCGCCACCATTGCAAACATAACATGGTCTGACCATGCGCCTATCGCTCTTACCGTAGCGGGCTCTGCCACTACCAATCCTGACCGCACATGGAGACTTAATACATACCTGTTACAACAAAAAACAGTGAGAGACAATCTTGAAAAGCATTTGGTTAATTTTTTTTGTGAGAATAAGGACTCGGTCCAGAGTCCCTTCATCTTATGGAACGCTCACAAAGCGTACATGAGAGGTATATGTATACAGGAAGGGGCAAGGAATAAACGGCAGAGGCAGCAGCGGGTTACTGCATTTTTAGACCAAATATCTGTACTAGAGTCCCTAAATAAACAGGCGATGTCCCAACCTATCTCCACTCAACTGACCAAATTGAGATATGACCTACGCCTACTCCTCCTGGAGAACTTTGAAAAGACATCTAAAAGGCTTAAGATGCATTACTATGCATCAGGGAATAAAGCAGGAAAATTACTAGCGCGAACCCTTCAGGGACATAGATATAAACTTAAAATTCCCTATGTGATCCACCCCAAAACTAACCAAAAAGAATACCACCCCCGGCAAATTGCTAATGCTTTTAGTAGCTATTATGAATCCTTGTACAACCTAAAAAACGACCCTTTGACTGTACAACCTACATCCGATAGCATTGACCAATTCCTGCAAAAGATATCCCTACCCAAATTATCCCCGGCCCAATCCCAAGAGTTGAATCTGCCATTTACTATTGCTGAAGTTTTAGCTGTAATAAGCTCACTCCCCACAAACAAATCACCCGGCCCGGACGGCTTTAGTGGAGAATATTACACATCGTTTCAAAAATTACTCTCCCCGTTCCTGTTGCAAGTATACCAATCTGCTGCTGCCTCTGCTTCTTTTCCACCAGAAATGTTGGAAGCTGTCATAATTGCGTTACCCAAGCCGGGGAAGGAACCCACCTCTCCTCCTAATTTCCGTCCGATATCCTTACTAAATACTGACCTAAAAATTTACGCCAAACTGATAGCCTCACGCATGGTAGATATATTACCATCCCTTATCCATCCAGACCAGACCGGTTTTACCAAACATAGACAAACATCAGATGCAACCCGTCGAATGATCAACATTATCCACCTAGCCCAGACACAAAGGAAGCCTTCTCTGCTCCTCTCACTGGACGCGGAGAAGGCTTTTGATCGAATCCATTGGCATTATCTGTTAAAAGTGTTGGAGGCCTTTGGATTCTCAGAAAGTATTTTGTCAGCTATACTTGCCCTATACTCTAAGCCCTCAGCTAGAGTTTTTGTTTCTGGAGCCCTTTCTACCCCCTTTAATATCACTAACGGGACCAGACAAGGCTGCCCCCTATCCCCCTTAATTTTCAACCTCTTGATGGAGCCCTTCGCCACCTATATTAGATCCCACCCGAACATCGTAGGCTACCGTGTAGGAGATCATACACATTCTATAAGTCTTTTTGCAGACAATATCATATTGATTATGACGGAGGTGGGTTCCTCTCTGGCTGCGACACATGATGCATTGAGAACATTTAATGAGGTTTCCTATTATAAGGTCAATAATAGCAAGTCATTTATCCTGGGTCTTGGACTCGATGCTCCTACGTGTTCACAGCTTAAGGCATCCTACCCTTACACCTGGAGCGCAGAAAGCATACAATACCTAGGGGTTAAACTGACTGCTCGGGTGACTGACCTAGTGGCAGCTAATTATGACGCATACCTAAGTGTCCTTCATAAGGCCCTGCAAGACCTGAAGTGGACAGAATCGTCTTGGTCAGGGCGTTTAGCCGCCATGAAAATGGTAGTATTACCACAACTTATTTATCTATTTCGAAGCCTTCCTATACCAGTCCCCGACAGATTCTTCCACAAAGCACAATCCATGGTGAATAGGTTCCTGTGGCAGGGACGGAAAGCCAGATGTGCCTTTCCAAAATTGACTAAAAATAAATTGGCGGGAGGGGTGGGCCATGTCCTCATTAAGGATTACTACGTAGCTTCCATATTAGCCCAACTGAAACACTGGTTCCCTGGGGGGACTTCTAACAGGTGGTTGGAATTAGAATCCGCACAATGCCCCCCTGATGCCACTTGCTGTGACCTCATATTATCTAGTAAGTTCTTAAAAACCCTCCCATTAGGATTGTCACCCACTATCCTCGCTTCTATTCAAGCATGGAAAAAACTTCGGCATTAACCACTAGAGGGCGCCAACACCAAGACTATATACCATCCCATTACGAGCCTACGCTTGTTTACACCAGACTTGAAGGTCTCACACTGGCACTCATTAGGTATTACCACAGTGGCTGACATTAGTATAGGACCAACTATCAAATCTTTCCGATCTCTTCAGGTTAAATATAATTTGGACAATAAGGAGTATTTTACCTACATGCGTATTTCTCACCTATTGAACACCCATGCGGAGATGAGCACTGAAGTCCCATGGCGAGTGTTCCTATATCTGTCCAACCCACACACCAACATCAAGGGTATTTCCCTGTTCTATAACATCCTAGGCCACAAAACTGACTTTGTTAAATCCCCTTCCATGCGAACGTGGGAATCTGATCTAGGAACCACTTTCACATTGGATCAATGGAAATGTGCCGTTGCATCCGTATATAAAGCTTCCAGAAGCGTCAACCTGTGGGAAATGTCCCAAAAGATCCTACTCAGGTGGTACATGACTCCGACCCGAATTGCCGGGTTTGACAAATCGGCTTCTCCTCTATGTTGGAGAAATTGTGGCCAGAGAGGATCCCTAATTCACATCCTGGGGCTCTGTCCTGTACTGGGAAATTATTGGATAGAGGTGTTTAACTTGATAAACCAAGTGTGTACAACTAATATTCCTAATACAGTAGAAATGGCAACCCTGTCCCTGGGGATAGAGGCCTTTAAGCCTACCCTTCGGATTGTGGTGACACACATACTCCTGAGTGCGAGATTGGAACTGTTGAGGCGATGGAGGAGGGTGGTGACACCCTCCCTCCTAGACGTCATAAGGACGACCAATTTACACATCACCTATGAAACCATGTTCGAGGCCTCACAAAATAGATTAGACGAGAAATACCACATCTGGACTCCGTGGAGAGATTGGTACACTCACAACTCTCCCACGTAACCATGCTATATATAACTGAGCAGCATCCGCTCTGTTTCTTTGTCTCTTTGTCGTCCCCTACTTCCTTTTTCCTTCTTTACCTGACCTCTACCTGACTCACCTGCCCTTTGCTTTCTTTCTTATATATTCTCTTTTGTATCTTACTTCTCACCCCTTATCTCTACAGAGGTATAAATACAGGTAATTGAGACACTAGTTAACGTCGTATGTTTTAGAGTGGACTGTAACTGCAATTGTTTAGTTTTGTTTTTTTTTCTCCTTTGCTGGTTAAGTTGTGAATAGTGGCCCTGTGTGTCCAGGCGCAGCTTGTTCCCAAGAGAGGGCGCCGACACAGAGGTCCACACCTTTACCTATACTGCTCTTTATCTATAGTATACTGCACAATTGCACATTGCTTGTTGTATATGTTGTACTCTTGCGATGAAGCTGAGTGATGTACATCCTTTGGAATATATGGTTCTGCAATAATCAGATATTGTAATAGATACACAAGATGTCTATCACCCGTTGTTTGCATAGAGAAATGTTTGTACACTACTTCTGTTCTTTTTTCCTCTCAAATAAAAAACTATTGAAGAGAAAAGATTTTTCCATATAAGGAACACAACAAAACACCTTAACAGTGCGGGTCGACCTACCGAACCCAAAATGGACCAACATCTGAGGTCTCCAGTGAATTCTCAATTTTTAGAGTATCCTGTACCGCGATAAGAGCTCCTACCAGTGCCCTATCATGCCCTGAACCTGATGCAGAGTCATCCTTACTGTCCATGTGGTCGAGGCCCGCATCCTATGACACATCAGAACCAGGGCCAGGAGCAGTAGCTGGGCCCGATTGTGTGTCAGAGGCACAATTTTTACCCCCTTGTTGTCCACAGGCCACTTCCACCCTGGCAACAAATGCCTCCAGGACCGCCACCATAGTGTCCGCAGGGGCACCAATAATCAATTCGGGCAAGTCTGGGGAGATGCATCCGGTTCTGACGCCATGCTGATCCACACTTTGCCACCCTTAGGGATGCAAGGCAAGACACAGATCACCCTCCTGGCTGCAGCAGAGAGACAAGGGACCCCCCAGAGGACTCACCACCCCGACCAGGCACTGTATAGCTGCCGTCCACCTCCTAGAGTCCTGCAGTCCCTCAGGAAGTGTGCTGGAGCCGTTTGTGCTGATATTCCAGCCACTAGAGACAAAATACACCTCCCAAAATGGCTGCCGACCCACCGCTCTGTAAGCGGAGCACGCGGGCTACAAGAGAATGGCCGCCAACACCAGTTAAAGCGTTGGGTGCTGCCAAAATGGCGGCCATGATTGCAGTAAAAAAATACACAGATAGAAAGCATGGCAGCGAACACCGGGACCCCAAGGCAGCTCTCCCGCACACACATGGCAACAAGAGCACCCTCAGAGAGCGGACCCGCTACACCGCCCCCAGCCCTAGGATGGAGGCCCTCCCACCCCCAGGTGGACCCCTGTATCGCAGCCACCCCAGAGCGTAGGGAAGGAGTGGAGGAAGGGAGAGCGGAGAAGCAGGGCGCACCCTCTATCAAACTCCCCAGGAATGCCCAGCCGTACCACCCTGCCGGAGCAGGGGGACTGCTACTTACCCGTCCTGCGATTACCGGATGAAGGCATTCCAGACAGAACCAACGTCCACACGTTTAAAGCATGGCTGTCGGCCCGGCAAACTGACTTGCACATTTCATATGTGTGCCCTGGAGCATATAGCTCACCAGCCACCCCTGGAGCAACGGGGCATGTCGTGGACGGCCCAGCACATAGCGAAAAAACTGGCACACGCTCAATGGCTGAACTTTGGGGACTACAAGGATCAAGGTTCCAGCCTGTCACCCAGTTGGCAGCTGATTGTAGATCTCAGGATCAAAAAATGCAGAAAAAAGCAAATAAAATAAAAATAAATTCTAAAAAAAAAATCCTCAGGCCACATGGGGTACCATAGGGGCAGTACAACCTCAACAAAGAAAACAATTGGGAAAAGGGAAGGAAGGGAGGGGGGATGAATAGGAAAAGGGAGAAAAAACAGGAGAGGGAAGGGGGAAAGCGGTTGGCAAGGGCAAAGAGGAGTTAATTGTTAGTGGCTCAAAGAACACAGTAGTATATAATGCAAAAATACAGGGGGAAGCCCCCCCCCCCCCCAACAACATGAGAACATGCATGTGAGGGACCATAAAAAACAAACACTGTTTTAAAGAAATGGTTTAAAATAATTTACTTAATTGAGGCAGGGGGAATGGTGGCATTAAGTGTCTCAATCCATAAAGTCTCACATTGTAGGAGCACCATCTCTGTGTCCACCTCTTGGGTCAAGGGGTAGGAGTTCCAGAGTCAGGAATTTTACGGCTAACAGATCGTACCTATGGTGAAGGCCTATATGTCAGCCAATGGTAATTAATTTACCGTTAGTGGAGTAATAGAGATAATCTCCAATTTGCTGCCTCAGCTCCCTAATGGTCTTGCCTACATAGCAGGCCTGGCATTCACAGAGCATTAGAAAGATCACCCCGGTGGTGACACATTCAGCTGAAAAGTGGGGTGAAAAGAGTTCTCTATTGAGGAGTCTATAGGTAGATCCTGTAAAGATCCAGGGGCATCAGGGACAATGCTCAAATTGTGACGTGCTTCTTGAACCACAACGGGAAAGGCTGTTGGGTTTGTAGTGACTGCTCGCCAGGTGGCCTTTGAGAGATTTAGCTCATCTGAAAACTAAATCTGGGGTTGTGCGTATAGGTTTACTGAGAATATGATGATCTGTTAGGAGGTGGCCATGGTGTGCCAAAAATTTGGTGATAACCTTGACAATGTTACTACTGGGAGCATGTGGTAAAGAAAATAATAGGGAGGTCCTGGTGCATGCATTAGCCCTGTTGAATGCCCTCTTCAGATTGGTCCGAGTATAACCCCTGAGGAGTAAGCGCTCAAGCAGGGCAGCAACTTGGTGATGGAAGTCATCTTGTGCACAGTTTCTACGTAGGTGCAGATACTGTGCATAGGGGATACTGAGCACTAGAGATTGGGATGGGCACTGGAAGCGTGCAACAAGGTGTTGTCGGCCGTAGGTAGGTAAAATATAGGTCATCAGAGTTGATATTCAACTGTTGATTAGAGGTAAGTTTAGAAGGGTGATCCTGCCATACACTATGCTTAAGGTCTGATCAATTGTTGAAGAACAGCCCAGATTACTGGGCAGATCATCAAATCTGGAAAGTTATAGAACTTGGGCTTAAATTTCATAGGCTTGTTGGAAAATATAGGTGGTGGGATAGTCTGGGGAGGTGTGGTTACAACTGGTGCCCCCATAGAGTCCAATGAGCAGTCAAGGGAGTCCTCTTTCCAGATTTGATGACCTGCCCAGTAATCTGGGCTTTTCTTCAACAATCGATCAAAGACCTTAAGCATAATGTATGGCAGGATCCCCCTTATAACCTTACCCCTAATCAACAATTGGCCTTGAGACAACTACAGAAATGCAAGGACATGGTTATAAAGCCATCTGACAAAGGTGGGAACATTGTTGTCATGTTGCATGTTCAATACCAAACAATGTGTCATATTGTATTAAATAACTCAACGTGGTACCGACCAATTCCATCACTACCAATTAATGAATGGGTTAATGATTTTTGTGAACTATGCACCAATGTGTTCTGGCAAGGTCTCTGAGTCCTGAAGCACCCTCTGACTCTGACTTTCTGTACCTTGCCCAAAACACACAAGCACCTCCTTCGAACTCCAGAAAGACTGATCGTGTCAGGCATAGGTTCCTTGACCAAAAATGCGAGCAAGCTTGTGGGCCACTTCCTGATTACATGTCTTGAGTCTACCGTCCTACATGTGTGACACCTCTGATCTACAACAACATATTGGAGGGCATCCAAGTCCCTTGGGACTCTTTAACGGCGAGAGACCTCTTAATAGAGCAGGAGAGCACATCCTGGCGCCTAAATAAATTTTACAATTATTATCATTTATCCCCAATCACAACAATCACAACTATTTCATTTTTTGAGGACCAACACTTTTTTTTACAAACCCAGGGCGTGGCAATGGGCACATCATGTACCCCATTGTATGCCAATTTATATTTGGGCACTTAGGAAAGAGGCATTTATTTCCAACAAACTATATACATCTTTCTTAGTGCTGTGCTGGTATCGTTTTACAGACGACCTGTTCATTGTATGGACCGGGTCCTTGGCCCAACTCAGGGTATGTATCCAGGCCTTAAATATCAACCCTGGTGACCTGTATTTTACCTATACATTTGATAAGACATAGATTCCTTACCTGGACCGGATGATTATCAAAAATATGGATGGCACATTAGGCACCGACTTGTTTCGTAAACCTACTGACGGCAACACCTTGTTGCACACTTCCAGTGCCCATCCCCAATCTTGTGTGTGCAGTATCCCCTACTCACAGTATGTGCACCTACGTAGAAACTGTGCATGAGATAAGGACTTCCACTAACCATAGAAGAAAAATAAATTGTGCTAACCCCGTGACCATCCATTGTGTTGAATGAAAATGAAATCGCAAAATAAATCACCAATGAATGAGTGGCCCATACATAAATCAATGTGGTGGATCCAAAAAAAATATTGCACAAATTTTAAATATAAAAAACAGAATTTTTAAAACAGCTTACCTGTAAAATCCTTTTCTTGGAGTACACCACAGGACCCAGAGCCATTCATTAGATAATGGATTAAGGGTCACCAGCGGTGATTGGACACAATGAAGGGTGGCAGACACAAATCAAGGAGGCTGCTACGGATAAGAAGCCCTATACTGCTGCCTGCAGCACACTTCGCCTGAAAGTGGCATCCTCATGTCCTTTCACATCTATTTGATAGAATTTTGAAAATGTGTGGACTGAAGAACAAGTTGCAGATTTGTGCCAACAAATTCTGGTGGTGCACTGCCCATGAAGCACTTATCGTCCTGGTAGAGCATTCCCTAACAGAAAAGGAAGAGTTAGGTTCTTTAGACCATAGGCTTGAATAATTGTCTGTCAAATCCACCTGGAGATCGTGGATTTTGATGCCGCTTGTCCCTTCTTGGGATCATCTGGCAAAATAAACATCGGTATTATGTATCTGAGCGGTTGCCTGCAGATACATCTTTACTGCTCTCACTAGATCTAGAGAGTGCAATATATTTTCCTCCGCTGTCTGAGGATCAGGAAAAAAAGAAGGCAGAACAATGCCCTGATTTAAATGAAAAGCTGACACCACCTTAAAAAGGCAGGATGGGGTTTTAGTACAATTGTGACCTTATGACAAATTAAGTAAGAATTTTTTTTTTTTTACAAGAAAGTGCTGCCAAATCAGATACTCTTCTAGCCGAAGAGATAGCAATCAAAAATGCCAATTTCCTGCTTAAAAAGATCAGCAGAATATGGTTAATAGGTTCAAAAGGTTGCTTCTGCAACACTGACAATATTAAATTCAGATCTCATGGGTACAAGGGAGACTTGATTGGCAAATTGATCCACAGTACCCCCTGAATGAACGCCCGAACTAGGGAATGAAATGCCAACAGTCTTTGAAAGAAGACTGATAGTACCATTAAGGGTCAAATATTGGCTCTAAGGGCTAATTTCATATCCACTCCTAGCTGGCAAAAGGCAAGAATCCTTATGTCATATCTTTGAGGATTCCAATTGTTAGTGTCACACCATGAAAATGTATGCTTTTCAGACTCTATAGTTGATAAGCCTGGAAGCTGGCTTTCTGGCATTTATAAGTGTAGAAAGCACTGGATCGGAGATCCCTCGTTTCTTCAGAATGTGGGTCTCAGCAACCAAACCGTCAAATTTAGCTTTTGTAAAAAAAAGGATGGAACACTGGACCTTGTGACAGCCAATTGTGACAGCAACATTTTCCAAGGTTTTCCTACTACCATCTTTATGATTTTGGCGTATCAGGGTCTTCTGGGCCAATTTGGGGCCACTAAGATTACAGGAATTGTTTTCCTTCTTGATCCTGCAAAGTAGCATTTGTTAGTGAGTGATTGGATGAAACACATAGATCAGTGAGAACAGATTCCACAGAAACCACCAGAACATCTGATCTGTAGGCCAAAGGATCTCTCATCCTGGAGACAAAGTTGTCCAACTTCATGTTGAACCTGGAAGCCTACAGGTCCACATCCAGGGTCCCCCATCTCTGGCATATGGCCTGCAAGATCTTGGGGTGGAGAGACGACCCTCCTGGTGACAGCTGCTGGTCACTCAGATAGTCTGCTTGTCAGTTTTCTACCCCTGGAATGAAGATTGCAGACACAAGAAACATGTTATTCTGCCCATGTCAAAATCTGGTTCACCTCCTTCTAAACTCCCTGACTATGGGTGCCTCCCTGGTAATTGATGTAAGCTACTGCAATAGCACTGTCAGATTGAATCCGAACTGGGTGGCCTTGTAACCGGTGTCCAGGTTCTGAGGGCTAAATATACTGCCCGTATTTCCAGTATGTTGATGGGCAGGCTCCTTTTGGTCTTGGCCTAGGTTCTTCCAATTCTGCTCTCCAGGCCATTAGGCTGGCATGCGTAGACACCACCTTCCAGGTGCCTGGGAGAAAGGATCTTCCTTTCTGCAAGTTTCTTGGTCTTTAACCACCAACTGAAGCTTTGGCGCACCTGTATAGATAGGCGCATGGGTAAATCCAGAGCTTGGATCTTCCTGTTCTAGGCAGCCAAAACACTGCCTTGAAGTAGTCTCGAATGAAACTGGGCATAAGGGACAGCCTCAAAGGAGGCTACCATCTTCCCCAATAGCCTCATGCAAAGGCTCGTGTTCATGTTCAGCACTTAGTCAGTGCAGCAAGAGCAGATCACAAGCTTGCGCAACCACAGTGGCCAGCAGACCTTCAGCAGCAAAAGAAAATGTTCTTAGCCTGACAAAGGGAAAACTAAAGCAGCCACCACCACATCTAAGGACTGGTTCTCTGATGAGTTCACCTGGACCAAGCTGTGTGTGTCAGTTCAGCTGGAGGCTTCTACCCATCTGCCAATGCTACTTGGACTACTGATGCTCCCACCAGAGGGGAACCTTGTCTGAAACCAGGGAATTTGTTTGAGACTTGAACTAGATGGTTCATGGGTCGGAAGTCAATGCTTAAAGAATTGTATTTGTGTCTGCTGGTCTTTGGAGAGAGCCGATTACAGGCATACATTGATTCTCTGTCATGGTGGATCATAGCAAGCTGGTAAGTAGTAGTTTCTGCCGATTGGTGGTGGACTCGACACAATTGCTTCTTTGGATATGACTTTTGACAAATTAATGGACTTTTCTTACAGAGCACTGGTGTTTAGTTTAATATTATTTGGAACTTATAGGCACTATTCATTTATGGACACAATACTTTGGCTTTCTTTACGAACAGTTTGAAGGGCATTTTCTTACATACATTGTTGCACGGTTTTCACATTTATTATTTAATTTATTTAAAATTGGGTGCAATATTTTTATTTATTTTTGGGGGGGGGGGGGGATC
Source organism: Rana kukunoris (assembly GCA_029574335.1). Classification (NCBI taxonomy): domain Eukaryota; kingdom Metazoa; phylum Chordata; class Amphibia; order Anura; family Ranidae; genus Rana; species Rana kukunoris. Next base: position 389,479,692 of record CM056052.1, read on the forward strand.
CATCACATTATTGATTTATGTATGGGTCACTCATTCATTGGTAATTTATTTTGCCATTTAATTTGCATTCAACATCGAATGGTCACAGGGTTAGCGCAATTTATTTTTCTGCTATAGTTTTGCTCTTGTATTTGTTTGCATAATAATCACAGCTCCCAATTGAATAATTGCAATACATTTCTGCAGTTGTTTTCAGTGTCTTGCAGTGCAGTTTCTTTCCCTTCATTTTCCAGACTTCCATCATCAAGCTGCTGCCCTGCATGAGCACTTACTCCTCAGGGGTTGTCCTCTGACCAATCTGACATAAGAGTGGGACCTTTTAGCCGCCACAGCATATATAGAACAGGATATATAATAAGATATATGTACTGAATGGCGAAAAGCCACCACTTCTAATATACAGCCCTGCATACTCCGTCACTGACATATCAGGAAGGGAACAAAATATCAGTAGGCGACTTACAACAGAGGGAGAAGGGCAACAAATATTCAAATGAAATAAAATAAAACATAATAAAACTGTAATAAAGCTGGATCAAAATAAAAGGGGTGGGAACAGAACAAGGGTGAGACGGACCCCAAGAAAGAGGTAAGATACTGAGTAGTAATCATACCAGGGCATGACGGAAGCCTCTGCCTGCTATGCGTCATCATCAAGAAAACAGTGCACCAGAGGTAAGTTCACACTCTATCCCATTCACTCCAGACCTGCCATTTTTTATCAAAGCTTCTCCTCTGACTAGCTCTCAAGGCAATTTGGGATTCATACACATAATTATTACGGGTGAGAGCAATTGCATCGGAGAGATTTGGGACTGTGTTGGACTTCCAATTCCGAGTGATCAGTGATCTCGCCGCTAGTAACAGATGAGTCACTACCGTACGGAACTGGGGGGGGGGGGATGAGTCGATGTTCAAATTTAGCAGGGCCAATGCAGGTCCTGGTCTAGTAAGAACTCCCGTAATGGAGGATATGCATCTGAACACACTATTCCAGAAACTTGTTAAGTGTTTGCATTTCCAGAAGACATGCATAATGTTACCCACCTCACCACAGTCCCTCCAGCACAGAGGGGAGTTGTCTTGAGAGAACTTTGACATCCTGTACGGCGTAAGGTACCATCTTAGGATAATCTTCTGGGCAAGTTCCCAGTGGTTAGTACATTTGGAGGCCTTATATACAGAGTTGAGAGCAGCGTGCCACTGAGGCTCTGTAAAGGAGGTACCCAAATCCTCTTCCCATTTCAGGAACGGGAGGGACTTGACAAAGGATCGTCTGTGCTGGAGAAGACTGTAGAAAAGGGGGATCCCCTTAGTGGAGGGGCTAGTGGGCATGTAGAACTTCCAGACCTGGTCAGGGAGAAGTATCCTACACTCGCTGACCGATTTAAGGAAATTAGATACTTGGCGGAATTTAAACACATCTGCTTGAGTGAGGTTGTATGTAGCTTGAAGGGATTGGAAGGTGGAAACATGGTTTGCACTAAAAAGGTGAGAGACATGAGTAATACCCCTGTCTCTCCAGCTCCTAAGTCTGAGATTGGGAATCACACTCTCCAAGGTCTCAATAGGAACTGGTATCTCCACCAACACATTGCGGGGGTCAGAAATGTTGCCAAGGTCCCTCCAGGCTTCCAAGGAGGCCCGAAGAGACAAGGGCAACTGGTGCAGAGGATAAGGTTTCATCCTGTCCAGGTATAGCAGGGAGGTCAAGTCTTTAGTGGGGCTCAAATCTCTTTCGATACTACACCAGTGGGACACCGGGGGGTCTGTAAACCACAGCTTAAGTTCGTTTAGAAGGGAGGCACGGTAGTAGTCCCTTATGTCTGTGAGACCCATACCTCCTACAGATCTGTGTCTAGTCAACAATAGCTTTGAACACCTGGGTCTACGTGAGCTCCAAACATGGGACCTAAGGATGGAGTTCAATGATCGGAGATGTGGGGGTTTCAGAGGAATAGGGAGTGTGCGAAAGATGTACAGGATCTGGGGAAGTAGAAGCATCTTAAAGGAGGCAAGACGACCAGCCCAGGAGAGTTCTACCTTGGATAAGCGCAACGACTCCTTGGTGAGTTTCGCTATTAGCGCTGGGTAGTTGGCATCAGCTAGTCCATAGGGGTCTGCTGTAATCCGGAGACCTAGGTATGATATGCTTTTCTTAGCCCACGAGTAGGGGACCGCATCTTCTAAATAAGCCCGGGCAGAGGTTGGAAGGTGCATAGGTAGAATAGTTGACTTGGAGGAGTTCACTTTATAGTAGGAGATATTGCTGAAGGAGTGTAAAACCTCCTGTATATGGGGGAGCGACATGGACGGGGATGTTATGGACAAAATTATATCATCAGCAAACAAATTGATTTTATGGGATGTACCGTGGATAGCGAAACCCGCGATGTGGGGATGGGCTCTAATCTTCTCGGCCAGAGGTTCGATCAGGAGGTTGAATATGGAGGGGGAGAGGGGGCAGCCCTGACGCGTCCCATTTGATATAAGAAAGGGTCGTGAAAGGCAATTGGAGGTAAAGACCTGGGCTGAGGGGTGCGAGTAGAGGGCCAGAATAGCTGACCTAATCGGGCCATAGAATCCAAATTTAGCTAGGACATGAGACATATAGGTCCAGTGGACCCTGTCAAACGCCTTCTCCGCATCCAAGGAGAGGAGCAGAGAAGGCGTCCGAGAGACCCAGGCGTGTTGCACCACTCCAATAATCCTGCGGGTGGCATCTGATGCCTGTCTGCCCGCAGTAAAGCTAGACTGGTCAGGATTGACCAAGGATGGTATAACAGATAGAAGTCTCTGGGCTAGAATTTTGGCGTAGAGCTTAACGTCTGTGTTTAAAAGTGAGATGGGTCGGAAGTTAGAGGGAACATCCAGAGGTTTACCGGGTTTAGGGATTGTGACAATATAGGCGGATAACATCTCGGGAGGGAAACTTGCAGAGTTCATGGCTTGAGAGAAGACTGAGCATAGCGAGGGGGCAAGGGTCCCACTAAACGTTCTGTAATAGTCGTTTGGCAGGCCATCGGGGCCAGGGGATTTACCTAGGGGCATTTTAGCTATCATTTTCTGGATCTCCGCAACTGTGATGGGGGCATTTAAGGCGTTAAGTTGTGTAGGTGACAGGGCAGGGAGGGATATATCAGACAAAAATTTCTGTGTATCTTGATCTGAGGGCTGTGGGGTGTTGCTATCCTCTTTGATATTGTATAGGGCCGAGTAGTAATCTGCGAAAGAGTTGGCAATATCTTTCGGGTCGTACAACTTGCTATTGCCATTTGGGCTGCGAATGTAGGGAATTTTCGTACGAGTTCTCTGGTCTTTCAGGCGACGTGCCAAAAACTTGCCAGCCTTGTTTCCAGAGGAATAGTACGTTAGCTTCAGGGCGTTAACAAATTTGCTGTGGGATTCTAAGAGTAGCCTCCGAAGGTCACATCTAAGGCTGAACAATTTGTTTGACAGATCTAGAGCCGGCGAGGCCTTGTTTTGCACTTCCAGAGATCTAATTTCCTTTAGGAGAAGGTCTATCTTCAGGGTTCTCTGGCGTTTTAGCCATGAGCTAATTTGGAGTAGAATTCCCCTAATGAATGCCTTGTGGGAGCACCACAAGACCGCCGGGTCAGAAACAGAACCCTCATTCAACTCAAAGAATTATTTTAAATGATTGGTTATGGTATTCACCTGAACCTGAGTTTGAAATACCCTGGCATTGGCCCTCCATATGTAAGCAGGGCTGGGGGTCATCTCCTCCGCCAGCGAAATAGAGACAGGCGCGTGGTCTGACCACGAGATATCGTGGATGGCGGAGGAGGTGACCGCCCGAAGCAGAGTCTTATCAACCAGTACCATGTCAATACGTGAGTAAGAGTTGTGCCTGGTCGAATGGAAGGAGTAGTCCCGTTCACTAGAGTGCTGACACCTCCAAACATCACAGAGATCCTCTCTGATGATAGCAGGAAGTAGAGAAGGGAGTGGGCGTTTGGATTTAGAGGTAGTGTCAACACGGTAGTCAATCGTCATATTATAATCACCACACATAATAACATTACCTTTCTTAACAGCAAGTAGTGTCTTAAAGACCTTGTTGACAAACCTGACCTGATTGGCATTTGGGGCATAAAGATTTACAATTGTATATGTGTGATTGTTAAATTCTCCCACAAGAATCACAAACCTTCCTGCCGGGTCAGAAATCACTTCCCCTAGTTTGAACAAAACAGAGTCTCTAATGATCGTGATGACCCCTCTGTGCTTCTTGTTAGGGGCAGAAGCACAAAACACATGGGGGTAGTTCTTATGCTTGAAGTAAGGGGGATTTGAGGAAAGTAAGGGGGATTTGAGGAAAGAAAGTGGGATTCCTGTACACACAGAATGTCCGCCTGTAGTTTCCGAGCCTCTTTCCACAGTGCTGCTCTCTTAGCAGGGTGATTTAACCCGTGCACATTAAAGGAAACAACGTTAAGCACCATGGCAACGTGGTGTGATGATGTAACAGTATCTCAGGATGAAGAAACTGGCGTAGCATAGATGGAATCCTAGGCGTCGTTTCCGGAAGCAAAGGCTGCGACATAACCTGGTCCACGGGGTGAGGTCCATCTCTTGGTTGGGGGTAAGAAAAAAATAATGAAAGAAAAAGGAAAAAGAAGAAAAACAAAAACAACGCCACATGGGTTAGTGGTCATCAGACAATAAAACAGTTTGATCAGAACTAACTCGATTAGTAAAAAGGGAGATCCTATAAAGAATCTGAGAGCAGGAGTGCTGCTCATTTAACACGGGGGGGGAAACATCAAAGTCAGTAGGGTGTTAGGTAGTACTATGCTGTAGTCGTAACCAAGGCACTTAGGAGGGTTGTTTCTTGCTCTTTTTCTTGCGGGACACCGTGTGCCACGAATCCTGAGTGGCAACTTTGGAGGCCGAGGGCGGGTCACCTTCCATCTGTACCGGCACAATGTCCCAGGAGCGAAGGAGGGCCAGGCCCTCTGTGAGGTTATTGACCACGGAGGAGTGGTTGTCTCTAGTGACGGTGAGTTTGGCCGGATAGCCCCATCTGTACACAATATCATGGTTGCGTAGTGCTTTAGTGACTGGGAGAAGGGCCCTGCGCCTCTGCATTGTGTGTTGGGAAAGGTCTGCAAATAGTTGAATAGATTCATACTGGGCAAGAGGAGTCTTGTTCTTCCTAAAGGACATCATGAAGCACTCCTTTATTTGGAAGAAATGAACCCGCATAAGAACATTCCTGGGGATGTTATCAGGGAGGTGCGACGGCTTGGGCAGGCGGTGTATTCTGTCTATAGCCAGATCTGCATTCGACAATTCAGGAACCAGCAGCCTCATGAGGTCTTGAGCATATTGTTGCAATTGGTGGGGGAGGACAGACTCAGGAACACCACGGATCTTGACGTTATTCCTCCTGGATCTGTCCTCCAGGTCCGAGACCTTTGCTTTAAGCCAAGCCAGTTCGTCTTTCTGATCATTATGGGCATCCACCAGTGAATTGAAAGAAGATGCAAACTCCCCCATCTTCTGCTCTACATGATCCACTCTGCCCCCCAGCTCCTGAACATCAGCTTTAAAGCCCCTCATGCACTCCATCATATCAGTGTGGAGAGAGCTGCGGAGGGACACCAGCATGTCCTTCAACATGGTGTCTGATAGGGGTTTGTCAGCAGTGGGGAAGGAGTTAATGGCTGCCGCTAGCTCTCTAGTGTCATTCAGGGAGTCCTGCAGTGTGAGTGCCTTCCCACCGGAGGATTCAGGGGAAAGCCGCGGCTTAGACTTTGCTGGGCTGCGCACCAGCGGTGTGGAGGCCTCCGGGGACCTGTGCGCCTCTCCTGGCGGCGGATTAGGGCTTGTTGGGGCCGAGCTGGAGCCGCTGGAGGAGGACGGCGAGGCGCCGCCGGCGCCATCTTGGAGTAGGCCACAAGGCGTCGGGGGAAAGAAGTGGGAGAGCTTCTGTACCTGAGTAGCCGTTTTGCGTTTGCGGGCCATCCCGGAGTTCTAGTCGGTCCGGCGGAGCGATCCAGGTAGATCGGAGCCGATTTCAGTGCCTCGGTATGTCTAATCCCCTACAGTTGGCACGGAGCTCTCTGCCTAGACGTCCATGCAGAAGCCCGGTAGCCACGCCCCCCCTGTCCTCTGACCAATCTGAAGAGGGCGTTCAACAGGGCCAATGCACGCACCAGGACCTTCCTATTGTTTGCTTCACCACATACTCCCAGTAGTAACATTGTCAAGTTTATCACCAAATTTTCAGCACAACATGGCCAGCTATGCAACATCCTTGACAAACATTGGCACCTCTTGACAGATCATCATATTCGCAGTAAACATATACACACAACCCCAGAACTTGTCTTCTGACGAGCTAAACCTCTCAAAGACCGCCTGATAAGCAGTCACTACAAACCCAACAGCCCATCCCATTGTGTTCCAAGAGGTACGTCACAAGGTGGGCATGGTCCCAGATTCCCTGGATCTTGAAGGGATCTACCTATAGACTCCCCAATGAAGAACTCTGTTCACCCCACTTTTCAGCTGAATGTGGCAGCACTGGAGTCATCTATATAATTGGTCTGAATGCCAGGCCTATGTATGCAAGACCATCAGGGAGCTGAGACAGCAAATTGGAGTAATATAAACAGCAAATTAACTACCAGTGGCCGACATAGGTCTTCATCGTAGGTACAATCCGTTAGCCGTTAAATTCCTGACTCTGGAAGTCATACCCCTTGACCCAAGATGTGGAAACAGATAGAGTGCTCCTACGTGAGCCTTTATGGATTGAAGTGCTTAATGCCACCATTCCCCCCGGCCTCAATTAAGTCAATTTTTTCAAACCATTTCTTAAAAAAAATATATATATACGAGATATATACGTATATATATATACGAGAATAAAACACTTTTTTTTTTATAGACAATTACTTAAAACCCCCCAAACATTTATATATATATATATATATATATATATATATATATATATATATATATATATATATATATATATATATATATATATATATATATATATATATTTTTAACACCCTAGAGAATAAAATGGCAGTCATTGCAATACTTTTTGTCACAACGTATTTGCGCAGCGGTCTTACAAGCGCACTTTTTTTGAAAAAAAATCACTTTTTTGAATAAAAAAATAAGACAACAATAACTTTGGCCCAATTTTTTTATATATTGTGAAAAATAATGTTACGCCGAGTAAAATGATACCCAACATGTCACGCTTAAAAATTGCGCCCGCTCGTGGCATGGCGTCAAACTTTTACCCTTTAAAATCTCCATAGGCGATGTTTAAAAAATTCTACAGGTTGCATTTTTTGAGATACAGAGGAGGTCTAGCCTAGAATTATTGCTCTTGCTCTAACGATCGCGGCGATACCTCACTTGTGTGGTTTGAACACCGTTTTCATATGCGGGCGCTATTCGCGTATGCGTTTGCTTCTGTGCACGAGCTCGCCGGGACGGGGCGTTTTTTTTTTTTTCTTATTTTAAATTAGTTTATAATTTTATACACCGAAATAAATAAAAATAAATAAATTATCACTTTTATTCCTATTACAAGGAATGTAAACATCCCTTGTAATAGAAAAAAGCATGACAGGTCCTCTTAAATATGAGATCTCATAGTTAGGCTTAAATGCAAAAAAAATAAAAAAAGTCATTTTTCAAATTTTAGAAAAAAAAAATGTTTCTTTAAGACGCTGGGCGGGACTGACGTTTTGACGTCACTTCCGCCCAGCAGAGCTATGGGGAACGGGTGGGGGCGATTTTTCCCTCACTCGTATCCCAACACAGCTGCCGACAGGACCCGGTCCCCTCCGCCGCTACCGACGGCTCCGGTAAGCGGCAGAGGGCGTGGGAGAGCAGCAGGAGGGGGGGGGGGGGCCCTCTACCGCCACCGATAACGGCGATCTCGCGGCGAATCCGCCGCGGAGACCGCCATTATCGTGTACAGGACTGCCCACGGTAAAGATGGATATCTCGGTTGTGGCAGCAGCTGCTGCCGTTACCGAGATATCCATCTTTAAAGTCATGACGTCTTTTAGACACGACGCGGTGGGCAAGTGGTTAAGGTTGTGACCCCTTGATAAAATGTCCAAAGTTGTGGGGACCCTAACAGTAAAATTATTTTTGTAGCACCCAAGGCAAGACAAGTAATTTGTGCCACTAACCCACAGACATTTAGTACTCCAAGTCCCTTCCACTCGTACAATATTAAAACCCCTTATGGTACATTTTTGGATGTACCACTCTCTGTTCTCCTTGCTTTCCCTTGTATCTCTCTCTATCCCCATTTCTTGGGGGGGGGTATTTCCCCTGCCCCTCTGTTTAGCCATCTTTCTTGTTCTTTTTCTTCCTCCACCTCTTTTTCCTCTCCCTTCCATGTATTCTCCATGTTTATTCCTGGTCTTACACATTGGTGAGGGGTGGGAAGGGAATGGGATGAGTGGCAGCGCTGGTGGTGGTGCTCTTGATCAAGGTCATCTGCTGATCTGGGAACTGTAGTGGGGACTACAATCACAAGTAGTGTTACCCAGTGTGTCTCTGACTTCACTATGTGTCCGACTTTGTGGTGTCTCACAGTAGTGGCACCTCTACCGACATATGGAGATAAGGTCTCCTCCAACCCCTCCCACTTCACATTTCTCACTAGTCAGCTGACCTTAGGTCCCTGCCCCCCAGCCATGCCGTGAACTGAATAGGTGGCTGCAAATAGGCTGAGTGGGTGGCCACAGGTTCAAGGGACAGCCCTGCTTTGTGACCGCAAAAGGGCTGGGAGAGAGGTGCGGGCTTCAGGAACAGCCCAGGATTTGTTGACCCCTGGCAAATCTTAATTTGACCCCCCAGCTTGAGAACCACCGCTTTAAGGGGCTCCCCAAATTGAAACTGAATTTATTAATGTTCATTATCTGTACTCCATCTTTAATCCAAGCAAAGTAAATCTCTATGTATTACTTTACTACTTGTGTGTTTTAATCATAGTACATCATGAACACATCTGAAGGTGCATCTCATAAAATTAGATCAAGTATTTTTTATTGTTTTTGCACTTAATTCAAAAAGTGAAACTAATTTTTTATATGCATGCATTACACAGAGTGATGCATTTCAAGCATTGTGCTTTTAATTGTGATGGCTATGGCTTACAGCTAGTAACTCAGATAGACTGTTGCATAAGACACTGCCGAGGTGTTATGGAAGCCCGGGTTGCTTTGATAGTGACCTTCAGCTTGTCTGCACTGTTAGGTCTGGCATCTCATTTTCTTCTTGACAATACCCCACAGATTCTTTATGGCAGGGGTGACAAATTGGTGGTCCTCCAGCTGTTGTAAAACTACAAGTCTCATCATGCCACTGCCCGTGGGAGTCATACCTGTACGTTTTGCAATGCTTCATGGTACTTTTAGTTCCACAACAGATGGAGGGACACCAGTCTGACACCTGTGCTCTTTGGGGTTTAGGTGAGGCAAGTTTGCTGTCCAAGCACAGCGATACCATGATCATTAAACCAGGTATTGGTACTTTTGGCAGTGTGGGCAGGTGTCAAGTCCTGCCAGAAAATGAAATTAGCATCGCCATAAAGCTGGTTGGCAGAGGAAAGCATGAAGTGCTCTACAATTTCCTGGTAAACGGCTGTGCTGACTTTGGACTTGATAAGACACAGTGGACCAACACCAGGTGACATGGCTCCCCAAATCATCATGAACTATAAAAAATGTTGCATTTAATTTGGAAATCATGGTCCCAGAGTATGGAGGAAGAGTGGAGACGCATATAATCCAAGTTGCATAAGGTCCAGTGTGAAGTTTCCACAGTCAGTAATGATTTGGGGAGCCATGTCATCTGTTGGTGTTGGTCCACTGTTTTATCAAGTCCAAAGTCAGAGCAACCCTCTACCAGGAAATTCTAGAGCACGTCATATGTCCCTCTGCTGACCAGCTTTATGGAGATGCATGGTTATATTTTCCAACAAAACTTGGCACCTGCCCACATTCCCAAAAGTACCAATGCCTGGTTTAATGAGCATGGCATTGGTACTTTAAAACCATCATAAACACAGAAACAAGTTATATTACTTATAAAACTTACAGAAGATTCCACAGTAGAAGGTAAAATGCCCAAGAGAGATGAAACTCTGCGGCCAATACCAGACAGCATGCTTTGCCCTTGCTGAAGGAATCGCTGGTGGATTTTCCCAGAGGAATCTGGCATTAATCGAACAAGTTGATTCCCTTCTGATGACAATATGAAATTGCCGATCTGTATGAATAAATAAAAATAAAAAAATCATGCACACAACATTTACCGCAAAATTAGATGCATAAGCCCTATTAAACACTAAACCATAAAAGTAAAATATATTACAGTTTACCGATGTGGTGGCCGCATTAGGTTCTTTTAGGCTTTCTCTGCCACCTCGTTTTCACCTGGTAAACTGGCCAGTAACACACCTGAATTAAGGAGAACCAGGGTACATCTGGACAGCAGCATGGTTACCTACTTCCACCCCAGGCCAATTCTGGCATTCCTCTCATACATGTAAAAATTATATTTTTCGCAGAAAATTACTCAGAAAATACACACATATATACATCTCTATCTCTGTTTTTTGTGTGTGTTTTAAGCAGAGACCCTAGAGAATAAAGTGGCAAGTGTTGCAATTTGTTATTTGCACAGCAATTTTTCAAACACAATTTTGTGAAAAAAGAAACTAATGATTTTTAATGCAACAGCACAATATTTAACACAATTTTTTGGTAAAATATAAAAGATGATTTTACGCTGCATAAATTAATTCCCAACATGTCACACTCGTGAAATGGCACCAAATGGTACTTAATCTCCATAGGTTATGCTTTAAAACATTTTACAGGCTACCAGTTTAGACTTATAGAGGTCTTGGGCTAGAATTATTGTTCTTGCTTCAACATACGCAGTGAAAACACCCGTGTGTGTTGTGAACGCCATTTAAATATGTGGGTGCAACCTATGTATGCGTTTGCTTCTGTGTGGGGGCGCTTTAAATTCCCCATTTCAAGAAAATTTAAACATCCCTTGGAATAAGGCATGACAGGTCTTGTTTATGGAGACATGCGGGAGGGGGGGGGGGGTCAATAAAACCCCAGATATCTCTATCCTCGAAAGCATGGAATCACAAAAAAAATTCAGTGTTTACATCTGCCAGAGACAGAATATCGCTTCCAGCCTAACCAGGGTCACATGAATGGTCAGGGACAATCTGGTTCATGGCCAGCTCTATGGTAATCTGTTGCCAGATCGGTAACCTGGCTTTACAATCGCATGTGGGGGGGGTGATAAATTGGGACTTTGAATGAGACGTACCGATTGGTGTACGCTCCTTGAATGAGGCGTGTATGACAAGAACAAGGCAATACACATTGGTATAAAAGATCATATTTATTTACTAAACAGCAAAAAACATGATTTTTGATGCATCTAATGAGCTTGATGCGTTTCGTGGAACAACTACTTTATCAGGAGAGTATGCATCAAAATTCTAAAAAAAAATAGATATATAAATGACCAATGTATTCCAATGTATGGACCAATCATAAAGGAACATGGGTAAATGGAAACAGTTGGCCATGCCAGATACTCAAACTTCCTGGAATCAGAGCCATGTATTGCCACAAACCAGCGGCCGATTATGAATGTCTGTCAAGGGAGCTGAGGGAGGAACCCAATGGAATAACCATGAGCACAGGTACAAACCCCCAAATAAAAAAGTGTATACAAACTCCTCATGTGGTAGTCAAGCAGGAAGCTGGATTCTATAAAAATGTTATTGTAAATAACCATATTGATATGTAGTGATAATATCTGGAGTATAATAGAACCCATAACCCATGTGAAGAAATACAATTAAATCTGTAGACATATATAAGAGTAGGACAGTGATGAAGAAGTGTCCATTACAGAAATGTTAAAGTAAGAAAAATGTATGGAAAATAAGTTGTATGTGTGAATACATAAAAAAAACGCTGTAAAAAAAAAAAAAACATGGCGATTACCTTTGTGGCTCATGGTAAAGCCAGAGGTCCAGCTCCATAAACAGTGGAGCAAATAAGTGTGCCGACAGATGAACCGTCTTTCTGGTGTGGCAGAAGGTGGAGAATCCAGCATGCACCAGAGTAACTCCCCATGTGTCAGCCAAGATGCAGAACACCCACGAGAGTCAAGACGTCCAGAGGCATGGTGCCGATGCGCAGGGGAAAGCCTGCCTGATCCCCTGCATCCAACCAGGTAGAAGGGAGGAAGAGGGCGCCCAGTATGCATCACAGCTCCCAGACAGTGATGCAATGCCTTTGTGCATTTCCTTGGTCTTGTCATACATGCCTCATTCAAAGACCCACCTTACCCCCATTTTTGCTGAAAACAAAGCTCTCTGAATGATGCCTGTAGCTGCAGACTTCGTCCAGATATCACCACTTAAACCTAAAGGAAATCATATGATGTCAGATGGGGAGAAAATTGTTATTCTGGGGGGATGGGAGTGTTTGTACTAGCAAGTTTAGGCACAACAATAAATTTAAGCCAGACTCCTGCTAAAAGTTTATAGGTAGTTACAGCAACATGTTTTCTTTTGCGATAAAGGTTTTATATAAATATAAGCTGATCATTGTATGCACATGCTAGTAGTAAATTGTCTCAACCCAGTAATTTCTTTATCTACAGATAGGTTGCCCTGCTAAAAAACTAACCGACTCACTGCCTGGATCACCAAAAATAAGGGGAATAATGTATAGCTAATGAAGATATCACATATAAGAATTGGGAAGTTGCAGCATAACACTTCAAAACAACAATATTTTGTCGTGCCAAGGCACCCCCAAATAGGTGGTGATATTGCCAAGGGCGAGTCAATCCTTGACCCATATAAGGATTGTGTGTTCAAAGAAAAAGTTGGTAAGGAGATGGTATAATCCTGGTTTAAGCATCAGAGATGTATTTAAAATCATTAAAACCAAGGCAGAAATTGGAGAATTTAATTTGAAAATTAAAAATTAAGATCATTCCAGATAAAACAAGTCCATGTGTCCTGGGTAAGGACCTCAAGGATGATAATGATCTGGGAATCCACACTAGAAAGGTAGCTAGCTGTAGAGCAGAAGTTACTCTGGTAGTGGGAACAGAAAAGCAGAGCAGCGCCAATCTAAGTGTAGTATTAAAAAAAGTAACAGACTTTAATCTTAAATTATTAAACTCACTAGAAAGTGGTTGTAAGTAGGCACATCATGAATTTAGCAAATGCTCTCTGTTTTCACACAAGTCCAGGGTAGCTCCATGTAGCCTGATCCTGTCAGGCTCGGGCGGTGGGTTTTGGTGTCCCGGACTAGATGTGGAAGGCGCAGGGGAGATTTGTCAGCTGGATGTCACTGGTTCAGGAGGTTGCTGTCGGTGGAATGTGTGCTCCTTCATCAGGCTCTTGGGTTTAACCACTTCAGCCCTGGAAGAATTGAGCCCCTTCCTGACCAGAGCATTTTTGTGATATGGAACTGCATTGCTTTAACCACTTAAGGACCGCTTAATGTCGATATATGTCGGCAGAATGGCACGGCTGAGCACAGGTTCGGTTTGAAGCTCCGGTGTGTTCGCCATTATGTCGCAGTCACAAAAAAAAAAAAAATCACGGATCGCCGCCATTACTAGTAAAAAAAAAAAAAAAATGTATTAATAAAAATGCCATAAAACTATACCCTATTTTGTAAACGCTATAGCTTTTGCGCAAACCAATCAAAAAAAGCTTGTGATTTGTTTTTTTAATAAGAATACGTACTGGCCTAAACTGAGATAAATATATAATTTTTGGGGATATTTATTATAGCAAAAAGTAAAACAAAAAAAAACAGATTTTTTTTCAAAATATACGCTCTATTTTTGTTTATAGCGCAAAAAATAAAAACCGCAGAGGTAATCAAATACCACCAAAATAAAGCTTTATTTGTGGGGAAAAAAGGACGCCAATTTTGTTTGGGAGCCACACTGCATGACTGTGCAATTGTCTGTTAAAGCGATGCAGTGCCGGATTGCAAAAAAGGGGCAACGTGCATAATGGTCCGGGTCTTAAGTGGTTAACTGACAAGTGTGCGGTCGTGCACCCAAATTAAATGGTTGTCCCCCCCCCCCCCCCCACAATTATAGCTTTTTTTGTGGTATTTGATCACCTATGTGGTTTAATTTTTTTGTGCTATAAACAAAAAAAGAGCAATAATATTGAAAAAAAAAAAAAAAAAACATTATTTTGTATATAAAAAATATCATTAGTTTAGGCCAATATGTATTCTTCTATATATGTTTGGTTATACTGATTGGTTTGCACAAAAATGATAGCATTTTTTTTTACTAGTAATGGCGGTGATCTGCGATTTTTATTGTGACTGACATTATGGCGGACACATGGGACACTTATGCGACCATTGTTATTTATACAGCAAAAATGCACCGATCACTGTGTAAATTACACTGGCAAGGACGGGTTTAAACACTAGGGGGCGACCGAGGGGTTAAATGTGTCCTAGGGAGTGATTCCAACTGTGGCGGAGGTGAGCTATCACTGCTCCCGATGACAAGGAGCAGTAGATCCCCGGTCATGTCACTAGGCAAGGAAAGGGATGCGGGGGGCACAGGAACCTCCCTTTGGGAGGTCAACTACGCATCACCAACCCATATCGAGCCCAACCTCAAGGGGCCAGAACCGTAGGGCCAGATGGAGGAGGGCCACAGATCTATAGGCCTATGGGAGGCCAATAGCCCCAATTGTAGGGTAGAGGGGGGGAGGGAGGGGAGGGAAGTAGAGGGAAGGGGGAGGGGAATGGACAGAGGGAGGGACAGAGGGGGATGGTCTCAATGAGAAGTTACACAAAAACATCAGTAGCAAAGAATAGTTATTGGAAAGCTTTAAAAAAAAATGTCAGTAGTTAAAATAATATCTTACAATGTTTGTGGTTTAAATGCCCCCATCAAAACTGCAAATATATTGAGAGTTAGTCTTCTTGAAGGCAGATGTGATATTTATATGATATTATTTACAGGAGACCCATCTGACTTTGGGCACTAGACGTAGAATTATTTCAGAGGATTTCCCCTTATGGTTCTATGCAGACTCCCCAATCTCGAGAGCTAAAGGGGTAGTTATTGGGTTTGCTAGGGGTACAAGGTTCACTCTGGTGGAAAGGGGGGAGGACCCAGAGGGGCGATTCTTATTTTTAAACGGGAAGATAAATGACTTGGAGATCTCACTGGCGAATATCTATGGTCCGAATAAAAAGTCGGCCCAGTATGTGGCTGGAGTTGTGGAAAAGTTTATGAGTTTTAGGAGAGGAGAAGTTGTCATGGGAATAGACTTTAACCTATGCCTAGACCCCAAACTGGACAGGGGAGCGAAATAGGTCAGATAAATAAATTAAAAAAGAAGATGGGTCTGCCCAGTCGTTTTTCACCATGTCTGACATCACCGGATAAACTGGGAATACTTTGGTTTTTTTCTTCCTTAGGGCTCTTTCACACGGATGTTCCGTATGTCCGTTTTTCATACATCCGTTGTCGGATGAAAAACGGACATACATGTATCCCTATGGGATCGCGGATGTCAGCGGAGACATGTCCGCTGACAGCCAACCCGCTCCGATCCGCCAAGGTATGCCGGAGGAAAAACCTAGTTTTCCTTCCGTCTGGCGGATTGGATCGGATGAACACGGACAGCCAGTCCGTGTTCATCCGATCCCCCCATAGGGGACCGCCCTTTCATCTGGCAGCTCAGCAGAGATCAACGGAGCGATCCCTGCTGAGCAAACGGAGGTGCACGGGGCAGATCATTACTGATCCGCCCCGCGTGAAAGACCCCTTAGACCTTGGTACATCAGGTCATGTTTGGAAGGAAGTTATTGTTGGCCTTCAATTTAATTTGTTTTGTATATGGCCCCAAGCAAAATTGTCCACATCTTCTAGAGACAATTTGTATTTGGGTTCCTTTCTTCTCTCCTCTTCTTCTGCTCGGAGTCTGAGCTGTTGGTGGCCATAATGCTAGCTGCACTGCTGCCCGCTCCCTCAGCAGCTCATGCGACCCTGAGGCGACTTCTGATCTTGGTGAGGCCATGGGAGAGGAACTCCTAGTAGGAATTGCTGGAGGTTTAACCTTTGCAAAAAAAAAAAAAAAATAAGATCCTTAAAAGGCGGTAGCCATATTATCCCTCACGGATCGAAAACATTTTGCATAAACTGTATCTGACTGTTTTTTGATCAGTCAATGCAAATTTGGCATAGCGGTTCTGTGTATTCCAATGGCATCTTGGTAGAATACTTTGCACACCGCTTTCTGGCAATGGGCTTAGGCTCTTTAGGCAGTTGGACCTGCCAAAGATAAAAACACAGGGGCCCCAATGGCGGTGAGACTACAGCTCACTCCACCATAACAATACTACAGAGCACACGCAGTGACACTAGTAACCCATGTAAGCCCCAGCTTGCTAGTGAACCACTACCATTATAGCTGATGCCCAAATACAATGGATACAAAGGTCACACACTGGTGCCTATCTGCATCCAGCGGGTGCTTTTGTCTCCTGGAGCCTGGACCAATGGAATATCATCTTCTTCCAGCATCCTGGTACACTGTGGCATCCTATGTTGTCGCCTGCAGCTGCGTCCACGTGTAGTAACACCAGCCAGCCATTCAAATTTTCCGTGCCTTTAAGGGGGCAGACTATCTCCCTCGCGCATGCCAATGACGTCATCCCGCCCCAGGAAGTGATGCACCGCATCTTCCAGGTCAATCCTCGTTCAGCCGTGGGTACACAATCTCCTGCTGATGCCACCAAGGGGACAATGAAACAGTGCCTTTCTCCTCGCCTGGGCACAGAGGAAAATTTGAATCCGGGACAGCTCCTGCCTGCAGCCTAGGGAGGGTTTCCTGTGGCCACACAACCACCCTCCTCCACGCCAACACTACGGCTCCGGTAAGGTCCCCTGACCACCTGCTGCACAGAGGCATCATCCAGTCAGACCTGCTGACACTAACTGCTGCCCCAGCTAGACACCTGTCCTGGTCAGCCTTTCAGAGATGGCACCCCTGTTCAGTCCTCTGGCAACATGTCTCCTCTGAATGGAGGAAACACTAACACTGACCAGGGACCTGAGGGACCGCCTCTTAAGGGGATGAAAAACGAATGGCAATGTGTTTCCTGATTGTAAGGGGGAGCCCCATCGCTCAAGGGATGACTTGGAAGACTACAGGGGATTTTTTTATTTTATTTTTCCAAGCAGAAACTTCTTGAACATGGAGAAAGAGCAGGAAAGCTACTGGCAAGCATGGTCCATAGTGAGGATAGACCACCAGTAGTGATCTCACTGTGAACTCCCTTGGGTAAGATGGTTACCGATCCCACGGAAGTAACAGCAATATTCCACATTTTTTTTTTAGCTCTCTATATACCACCACCACTTCTAATGACACAGAACCCATAGACTGTTTCCGAGACTAACTCTCCTTCCCACAATCGACTCCGCTCAGACAGAATCACTTGAGGTGCCACTGACAACCAAGGAGATGACAACGGAAATTGCCAGCTTTGCCAGGTCCAAGTCACCAGGCTCCGACATTAAAGTTTTCTTACAATACAGTGAAACGTTCCTATCTAAATTACTTACCTGTTATACTCATATTTGAGACTTCAATATTGCTGGCATCCATGAGAGAAGCAATTATAGTACTCATACCCAAAACCGGGCAAAGATCCGGGCATCCAGGAATCATATAGACCCATCTCTTTACTGCAGATGGACAATATAATTCTGACAAATGTTGGCATTACACCTCAACCAAGTTATTTTAACCCTGGTGCATGAAGACAAAGCAGGCTTCATGTCTAACCTGAGGAAACGATTCATAAATATGCAGGTCCACCATGATCATGTTGGAGAGAGAGAGTTGTGGCAACACTGGACAGTGCCAAGGCAAATGATTTGGTGGAGTGGAGTTACCTGTGGAAAGGACTAGCAAAATACAGCTTTGGCCCTAAATTTCTAAAGTGAATCTACATGCTTTACCAAGCCCCAGTGGCCAAGTTAGTAGTCAAATGGCAGGCAGTTTGATGCTTTTGAGCTCACTAGGGCCACGCAACAGGGCTGCCCTCTTTCCCCCCTACTATATGCCCTTGTCACAGAACCTCTTGCAATATCTATTAGATGCAACCCACTGATACAGGGCTTAGGTATGGGTGACCTAGCAGAAAAGTATGTATGCCAACGACACACTTCAGACTCAGGCTCACTGCGACATTATGGCAGACACTTCAAACAATTTTGGGACCATTGTCATTTTCACAGCAAAAAATGCATTTAAAATGTATTGTTTTCTGTGAAAATTACAATTGCAGTTTGGGAATTACCACTAGGGGGCGCTGAAGGGGTTATGTGTGACCTCATTTGTGTTACTAACTGTAGGGGGTGTGTGGCTGTAGGTTTGACGTCATTGATTGTGATTCCCTATGTAAGGGAACACACAATCAATGCGGGCGCCACAGTGAAGAACGGGGAAGCTGTGTTTACACACGGCTCTACCCGTTCTTCAGCTCCAGGGACCGATCGCAGGACTACAGCGGTGATCGGGTCCGCAAGTCCCGCAGTCCCAGAGCTTCAGACCAGTTACATGGATGTGCCCAGCCGTGCCATTCTGCCGACGTATATCAGCGTGAAGGGGTCCTTAAGTGGTTAAATACCTGGGGGTATACCCAACTAGGTCATCTGTTGACTATATCTCTCAATGCGGAACCACTATCTGCTTTGATTAAATCTAAAAAAAAAAATACAAATATGGACACAGACAGGTTTTCCGATTGTGGGTACCCCAGCAAGAGTTTGTAGCACCAAATCCCTAAGATAATTAGGGAAACAAGTGTGCTGTTGGGATTTTTGAGGTGCAAAGAAAAAATATATTTAATTGTGTTTTTACTTTTTATTTCGAAAAAACTAAATACAAAATAGATAAAAATGTATAGCAATGGCAAGTAAAATTACAAATTTTACAGGACAGCATGGTAGAATGGAATTGCCAACATGTTTCGCCCATAAATCGGGCTTCAAGGGAAACTGTCCAGTTGAGAGTACAAGCCTTCTAAAAATAAAATAAAAATACAAGTGCATAAAAAAAAAGTGTCCAGTAAGGCAACCAGTGCCAAACGAAAATAAAGTCTCAAACGTGTGTCAGATGAAAAAACACAAAAAGAAAGAAAAAAGGAGAGATGGCTTCAAATCCAATAGAAAAATTATATCCACCAATAGACAAATCTTGCTGTGCTTCATATCCCCAAAACCAAGTAGTGCCACTTTTAACCCCTCACCATATTACTCATAGGTACGGACACCCAAAGTGCACAGGTAATGGTAGTGTGCTTACCAGATTCTGTGGACCTCTTTAATAAAAAAAAAAAGATGGTCAAAACCGCTTGTGCAGGATAATGCCTACATGCAAATCATTGGACAGGAGTAAAATGTGAAGACCTCTTTCCTCCGGTATATTAGGGATGAGACATGTAACAAAAAAAAAAAACGGAGTTCGGCTTACCGTTAACTCTGTTTCTAGGAGTCTTCCAGGACAGCCTCTTGAGACCTTGGGCTCCTCCCTCCGGGCCAGGAAACACGCACACCCTTTTCTTTAAAAGGCGGTCCTCCAGGCCTCCCTCCTCAGTTTACCCGAGAACTACCAGAAGGACCTGAAAGACATAATATACTAACACAGGTTTAGACCATCATTACAATACCAGTTCACATATTGACACCAGGTGGGAAAAAACTCTGGCTGTCCTGAAAGACTCCTAGAAACGGAGTTACCGGTAAGCCTAACTCCGTTTTTTCTCTAGTCGTCTTCCAGGACAGCCTCTTGAGATAAGCAATAACTTACTTGTTTAGGGTGGGACTACTGTCTGGAGGACCCCCGTCCAAAGGATTGTTCTTTGTCCGACAGTAGGTCTAAACGGTAGTGTCTTGCAAATGTCGAAAAAGACGACCAGGCTGCTGCTTTGCAGATCTCTGCCGGGGATGCTCCGGCTCTCTCTGCCCAGGATACCGAGACTGCCCGGGTTGAATGTGCTTTGACTGAGGGCAGTTCTTTACCCCCTGACTGATAAGCCTTAACTAACTTAACTATCGATGGATGATTTGGATGCTCTAACCTCTACGGGCACCCAGAAAATAAACAAAAAGAGCACCAGAACGCCTAAACTCTTTAGTGGTTTCTAAATAAAACAAAAGATTTCTTTTAACATCGTGAATTCTTAACAAATAAAATAATTCCCCTTCTGAACCCAAATGTGGTGCCAGATCTAGTTGCTATATTGCCGAACATTATATATATTTAACAACTGTGATCCGGACTCTATATGTTCCTCTGTTCAGGGTTTATATCCTGATGGAGCTATTTTCTCTGTTAGGTGTGTCCATGTAGCAGTGCCTTCAATTGTAGTATTTTCTTTTTTTTGTTTCTCTTTTTCTTTGGTACAGATTATTTATCTTTCGAGGCACAGAAAAGTTTATATGTCTAAAGTCTGATGTTTATATTAATAATAGCTTGACATTATGTTTTTTTTTGCTGTATTGTTATGTTTGGGCATCGATATGTCTTTTGTGCCCTATGTTTGTAAATCCAAAATAACTTGTTTTTTGTCTTGTGAAAAACAATAAAAATCTTTGAAAGTGAAATAATTCCCCTTCATCTCCTTCTCAAGAGGAATGAAAAGTTGGCAGGACAATGTCCTGGGTCCTGTGAAACGTAGATGCCACTTTGCCCAAAAAACTAGGGTTCGTTTTAAGATGATTCTGTCGTCCAAAATCACCAAAAAAGGTTCTGGAACCGACAAAGCCTGTAGATCACGGACTCTCCTAGCTGATTTGTTTGCTACTAGAAAAACCGTCTTTAGAACGATGCGTCTCAGCGAACATTTCTCCAGGGGCTCGAAAAGGCTTTTTGGTAAGGGCTTTAAGCACCAAAGATGAGACCCAGGTGGGGCAGGCTCTAACCTTCACAGGCTTGGACCTTGCCAGTGCTTTGAAAAAAAAATGTGCAAATCGATTTTGCTGGAGAGAAGTTTCAAGAAAGATACTCAAGGCTGCTGTCTGCACTTTAAGGGTACTGATGGACAACCCCAGCTCTACCCCCGCCTGTAGAAAATCCAGCACTGCTGGAATGCCTGGACGAACCAAACCCTGCTCTGCTAGCCAGGAACTGAACTTCTTCCAGACCTTGGAATAGATCGCTCGTTACCGGTTTACAACATTCCAAAAGGCTTTTAACCACTTTATCAGAAAAACCATGGGCCTTCAACAATTGTTCCTCAGAAACCATGCAGTCAACTTCAGATTTTTTTACCGAAGGATGAAAGATCAGGCCAATGGATATCAAATCTTCTCTGACTGGAAGGTCCAAGGAGGACACAGAGCCAGCTTTTTCAGGCTGTCTTTGTCTTTTGGGCCAGAATGGAGTGACCATAATCAGGTCGGTATGTTCCCTGAGAAACTTCTGAACGACCTTGGCAATCAGCCTCACCAGAGGGAAGGCATAGGCAGATCTGTCCTGCGGGTGGCTAGAGAAGAATTTTGGTGTCTTCTTGTTTACATCTAGGGCAAAGAGGTCCACCTCTGGCTGCCCCCAGAGAGACACTATTTCTCTGAACACCTCCCTGTTGAGGGACAATTTGTCCTGGTTTATGGGCTGCCGACTGAGAAAGTTGGCAGGTGTATTCAGTGAACCCTTCAAGTGTACTGCTGACAGAAGCCAGATTTTCTTAGGCCCAGCACAATATCTGGGCTGCCGTGGCCTGAAGGGCTGGGCTCCTTGTGCCCCCTTGTTTATGTAGGCAAAAGTGGTTGCATTGTCTGTCCTTACTTGCAGGTGTAGTCCCACTAACTGAGATTGGAAGGCCTCTATGGCTTTTAGAACTGCCAAGAGCTCCCTTCGATTTGAGGACCGAAGGGCCTCCAATGATAACCAAGAGCCCTGGGCCCAATTCCCCCCTAGGTGGGCTCCCCAACCCTGCCTGCTGGCATCGGTTGTTACCACTATGGCTGCCGGAGGATCAAAGGGCAAACCCTTTTCCAGGTTTTGGAGGGACCACCAAAAGGTTCTTTTGATGCTGTCTGGAATAAGCATGGGGAGGTCCAAACTTTCTCTCTGGCCATCCCAATGCCTCAGCATAAGATTCTGTAGTGGGCGTTGATGTAATCTGGCACATGGCACTGCCGGAAAACAGGCTGACATTAGCCCCAAAACTCTCATCACATCTCTGATCAGGGCTACCTGGTTTGTCTGAAGGTGGGCTACAGCTTGCTCCACCTTCAGAACTTTCTCCTGGGGGAGAAAAACCACTGACAAAATTCTTAATGTCCTGTATAGACATGTTCCTTATGCAAATCATGAGGCAGGTCTATTGAAACTATCCTACAAAATATTCCATATCTGTAATACCGGGGGGGGGGGGGGTGGGTCCAACCTGGTGAATTCCCCTAATGCTCCTTTGTGGCACAACCCCCAACGGCGAGAGATTGCCAAGGTTCCGGACGAATCATGCTGGGCAGTTTATGGGATCAAGTATGCCTGTCAGCTGTTCAGGGCTGGGGTCTTTAGGATCTTCGTGGACCTACGGAATGAGTTTGGAGTCCCCAATACTTTTTTTTTGTTTTTCCATTATATTCAATTCAATTCAATATTCAGTCATGCAGTGACAGCACAGTACGGTGGGGGGGGGGGGGGTGGTGGCACTCTCCCCTTCCAGTATGGAGATGGTAATCACTGATGGAGATCATTCAAATTTGATTTCTAGATATTATCTCATGCTACTGGCAACATCCTCACCTAGGATGGAGAGGGTGGCGGAATGACATACCGTCCTTAGAGGAAACTTGGTCTGAAGCCTTAGATACGTTGGTGCCCTCAATGATTTTGGCTAGGGACAAGCGGACTCAATTTAATTTCTTACACAGAATATACTTTACTCCCCTGAGATTGCATAGAATGGGTAGGGGGGACTCCGCAGAATGTCCTCGCTGCCATGCAGTAGAACAGTGGTTCTCAACCTGTCTAGTACCGTGACCCCTTGATAAAATTTACCAAGTTGTGAGGACCCCTAACGGTAAAATTATTTTTTTATCGTGGGTTGTCGGCACCCAAGGTAAGACAAGTAATTTGCGCCCCTAACCCACAGACATTTAGCGCTCCATGAGTCCCTTTCACGTGTACAATAAAACCCCCTTATAGTACATTTTAGGATGTACCACTCTTTCTCTGTCTTCTCCTTTCTTTCCCTTTGATCTTTCTCTATCCTAATTTCTTGTTTGTTATCCACATGCCTCTCTAGGCGTCTTTCTTGTTCTTTCTCTTATTCTTTATCTCCCCTTTTCTTTGTTCCTCCCCCTCTTTTCCTCTCCCTTCTATGTAGTCTCTATTTTTATTCCTTCTCTTACTCCCTGGCGGGGAGTTGGGATTCAGTGGCAGCGCTGGCGGGGAGTTGGGATTCAGTGGCAGCGCTGGCGGGGAGTTGGGATTCAGTGGCAGCGCTGGCGGGGAGTTGGGATTCAGTGGCAGCGCTGGCGGGGAGTTGGGATTCAGTGGCAGCGCTGGCGGGGAGTTAGGTGCTCTTGATCAAGGTCATCTGCTGATCTGAGAACTGCAGTGGGGACTTTTAAAGGCAACTCTAATCACAGGTAGTGTTACTCACTGTGTCTCCAACTTTGTGGTTTCCCGTAGCAGTGACACCTATGCTGAAATCAGCAGCTATGGTCTCCTCCAGTCACTCCCAGTTAGCTGACCTCTAGTCCCTGCCTTCCAGCTATGCTATGAACTGAATGGGCGGTTGTGAAGAAGCTGAGTGGGCGGCCGCTGGCTTCAGGAACAGTCCATGTTTCGGGGACCCCTGGCAAATCCTAATTTGACCCTCAAGGGGGTCCCGACCCCAGGTTGAGAACCACTGCAGTAGAGGGAAATTTTTTCCATATGATTTGGCAGTTCCCCCAGGTCGCAGACTTTTGGAGAGAAATATTAACATTTCTAGAGGATATTCTAGAGCTCCCAAATATTTACTCTCTGGCCAGATGCCTACTAGGGGATCTGGAGAAGGACATATCTGTATCTCAGAAGACCCTGCTTAGAGTACTTTTTTGCTACGCTAAGAAAGCATTGGCTCTCAAATGGTGGAACCTGTCACCTTCGACCCTCCGGGGCTGGCTGAAATTAGTGAATAATGCCTTACCGTTATACAAGCCAACCTACATAGCTAGAGGATGCCCTAAAAAACATTTGAGAAAGTGTGGGCGGGATGGTTGGAGAGAGTGTCAGGAGAGGTGTTGGTGTGATAGAGATGTCGGGATGTGTGGTGAGACTGAAGAGCAGTCGAATTGTTGGGTGGTGGACCTAGGTGAGATGGTACTCAATGGAATTTAAATGAGAGGAGGCGGTGGTTGTTTTACTGTTTTTGTTCATTATTGCTTGAACATAAATGTTCTTTCTCAGAATATTGCGTACATGCTGTAACTATATGGTCTGCGTTTCTAGAGACCTGGGAGAAGGCTGCCTCTAATGTGGGAGTTTTATTTTAAATAGACGCTGGGTCCTCAGAAAAAAGAAAACCTTTTAAGGGACCTGAAAAAAAGAAGGGTTTCCGCTCGGGATCCTGCCATTCTTACTTAAAGCGGAGTTCCACCCTCAAATTTGACTTTACATCAGTAGTTCTAAAAACATGTCATTATTCCTTTAAAAAGAAAAAAAAAAAAAGAAAACATTTGCATGCCTTTAAACTCTTGTTGCTAGGCAAATTAATCTTCTCTCTTCCTGCACCGCGGTGCTTAACTTTCTAGCCTACACCACACAGACTCCTGGGAATGTAGTAGTGGGTGCAACTTCCCAGGAGTCTGTGCGCTCCCCAGTCTGGAAGAATCGTGAGACTTGGACAATATGTGCTGTTTACACCCCCCTGCGCGGTTTTGCGTAGCCCACTTCCACAAATTGCGGCACGACAACCCCCCCCCCCACCGCTCAACGCTGATTTTTTTTCATTTAATCACCCATGTGCTGGGGGTGATGCCATTTGGTGGGAGCGATGCAATGTATTGAGCCGATGTGGTGTGCTGCACACCGCATCGGCCCCCGTCACGCCGCATCGAGGGCCAAAGCGGTGTGATGTTGTGCGATGCTGGGGCCGGTGCGCGGTAATCGCTGCGTTGCGCTGTCATTGCTGCGCTGTAATCGGTGCGCAGCGCTGTAATCGGTGCGCCGCGCTGTAATTGGTGCGTCGCGCTGTAATCGGTGCGATGTGCGATGCAGATATATCTACATAACAAATGATTTAGTATATTTACTCAAAGAGACTCTTAAAGGATGAAAAAGTGGACGAGAGTTCCTTTACAGAAGCAGCTAGACCTGACTCCTGCTCTGAATCCTTCTAACTAGGGTGTCTATGCAGTCCCTGCATAAGACTTTTACCCCCGACTCCCCTAGAATGTCCCTACAGAAGGCACACTTCCTTCTAGAGGCATGGGACGACAGTTTTCTGAAAGACATGTACTCAAAAAAGGCAGAAAAAAAATAACAGTTGGGCAGAGACAGATGCAACACGGGAGTGCACTGAACCCTTTAGCCTGCAGGGATCAGAGCCTTCCCCCCCTGACCACCCAGGGGGTCTGCCCCCCATAGATAGGAACCAGGTATGGAGGGGCATTCCTAGAGAGGAACCCTCCCCAGGGTACTCTTACCTTAGGAAGGCTGGAGGTAGTGTTACTGTGTGTCGTCTGAGCGTCAGCTTCCGACATGACTGCAGGTGGTTGCTGCCTGTGCGCGCTCCAGACTCTCTCCAGCGTGTGCCTGGCCCACTACCAGCTTTGCGACCCGAAAGTCGCGGGTCAAAGGGAAAACATTCACCCTCCACCGGAAATGACGTCACCCGCCGCTTGGCCCACTGGTTCCAAAAAACCATACAGTGTCTCCCCTCCAGAGGAAAAACGAACTGAAGCCAGGCAGGGGAAGTGAGAATTTATGGGCTGGTGCAGCATTTCCTGAGGAAGGGGAGGAGCCTATGCCTCTCATGGTGGCTGTCCTGAAAGACACAAGGGGAAAGTTCAAAAATGGAAGACAGATTTCTCAGCCCTAAAGGATGATGATGATTGGGAGGTGGCAATCCATCAGTATATATCCCTAATGATCTCTGCTAAAGATAGGTATATCCAGCTTAAATTCCTACACAGGGCACACAACACCGCTCAGAGGCTCGCAAAAATATACACCATGTAATCAGATAGATGCCCAAAATGTACCACAGAGCGGGGAACCTTTCTCCATGTAGTCTGGCCCTGCCCTGTCGTACAAAAATTTGGTTGAAAATCTCATGGTGGGGCTTGACCCGCTGGTGCTGCTTCTGGGTATCTGTGACAGAGTGGCATCCAATACACACAAGCGAACGTTTGTATTCTATGCAACATTCTATGCCAGAAAAGTCCTGCTCTTTAATTGAAAGCAACCAGATCCTCCTATGGTCGCACAGTGGACAACCCTGGTTGACTCCATACTCCCCCTATACAAGCTCACCTATATAAGCAGCAAATGCCCCCACAAATTTGACGATAGCTGGGTAAGAAGCTAGACATCCGGAGGGACAGCGAGACGCACGGAGCAAGGGCAGGTAGAACTATGCTGGAAACTCTGAAAGAAGGATTTGATCCACCAGGTAGGAGATGTCCAATAACTTTGCTACCCCGTGACAACGGGGTAGCAAACTCTGGATGAGGCAATCTTCACCCCCCCCCCCAAGACTGTACGACTGATTGACGTCAATACTATGCTACCCTATAAAAAGTATATATATATATATATATATATATATATATATATATATATATATATATATATATATATATATATATATATATATATATATATATATATAGGACTACTGGCTTACAGTATCTGAAACATGTATACAGCACTGCAAGACATGTATTTCTCTTGGTTTATTACTCCGCTAAACCTGGGTCGTATTACATTACTTTCTAGAACTGTAGTGTTCGAAAGTACAGGCTTGTATCCCCAAAACCAACCTTACTAATGAACTGCAACATTGACTTTACTTAACAAATAACCGTTCTGCATGAACTACAAAATGCTTATAGAATGACTTTACTGAACAATGGGAAATGTTTGTGCATTGGAAAATTGTACATGTTTATTGGAAATAAAAACGTTTAAAAAAAAAAAAAAGTGAATAATAAAAGCGAGACATGTAGACAAGAAATATTTTGTATTGTAAAAGAATCTGATAAAGATAATTCTCTCAGGGGAATATATTTTTTAAGAATATGCAGTATGGGTTGTTTGTATGGCAATTGAATATGTCATTGTGGGAAATAAATCATCAGTTTCTACATTGTTTTTTTTTGTTTAATATATTTTTATTGAAAGAAATAGACAGTACAGTATAAGAGAAAATCAACACTTTAAAGAAGCATCGCCACAAAATAGTAAATTGGGAAATACAACAAATGATGCATCATGGAGAACATTTTTTTTTTTAGTTTTTTTTTTTTATAGAAATAATAAAAAAGAAAAGGAAAAGGGAGAAGGAAAGAGTTAGGAAAGAAGTAAAAAAAGAAAAAAAAGGGGGGGGATGTAGAAAAAGAAATTAGAGGGATAATGGGTGGACAAGTAGGGAAGGGTAGGGAGGGGGAGGAGCCGCGACACATGGCAACAGTATCGAGCACCTCGCTAAACAAACTCATTTAGGAAGATATAAAAAAATAAAAATAAATAAATAAATAAAAAAAGAGAGAGGAACCATGCCGTGAAGTAGAAACAAGGGCTACAATTTGGTGAAAAGAAGCTTTATGCGGTTCCAGACTTGTAAGGGGGCGAGGAAATAATATCTAAATAGCACTGTGTAGAAATAAATGAAGACCAGGATGCCCAGATTAAGGAGTATTGTTCTCTAGTGTCTCTTGCAATGTGAGTTAGTTCTTCCATGAGACTAACCTCAGAAATCTTTTGCAACCATGTTTTGATGGAAGGGGTTTCAGGTTGACCCCAGAGACGAGGGATAATAGCTTTAGCTGCATTTAGAAGGTGTGGGACAATTGAGCGTTTGTATTTGCTAATGGATCTAGAGGTGGCGTGGAAAAGAACCGTCCAAGGTTTAAGGGGGATTTGTACCTCAGTGATCCGGAATATCAGATTTAAGACTTCCACCCAATAAGGACGAATGAGGGGACAAGACCACCAGATGTGGGCATGGGTGGCGATTTGACCGCAATTCCTCCAACAGAGTGGGGAATTACTAGGAAACATACGGTGAAGCTTGGCAGGGGTGTGGTGCCACCTAGTGAGGAGCTTGAAGTTAGATTCAGTCATGGCAGAAGCTAGGGAAGAGACATGCGTAAGCTTAAGGATTTTATCCTTTTCTTTATTCGTAATAGTAGTCCCTAAGTCCTTCTCCCACCGGGATAAATATTCTGGAAACGGAGGGTATTGTAAGTCTAAGAGGGCCTTGTAGAATTGAGCAATAGAGCGTATAGGAGGGTCTCTAGGCAGAAAGACCTGTTCTATGCTGTTGAGATCTGGGATACCTCTTAAGGGACGTGGCAGTGCATGGAGAAAACTACTCAATTGCTTGTATCTCCATTTGTCAAAGAATGAGGGTGAATTATGACCCAGAATCTCAGACAAAGGCCTAGGACAAGTGGACGA
Organism: Rana kukunoris; assembly: GCA_029574335.1. Lineage (NCBI taxonomy): Eukaryota > Metazoa > Chordata > Amphibia > Anura > Ranidae > Rana > Rana kukunoris. The sequence continues at coordinate 389,508,445 of CM056052.1, forward strand.
AACAACATGGTATAGTAGGAGAGGGCCATCCGGTGACCACGTTTGGAATCCTGAGTCAATGAGACCCGGGGCAAAGTATCTGTGAGACATCAAGGGAGTTAATGGGGAATCATAGGACCACGTAAACTTCTTATGTAGATCATCCCATATTTGTAAGGAAGATGAAGTGAGAGGCGAGGTAATGGGGGATAGATCTCTAAAAGAGCGTGGGATCCAAGGGATCATAGACAGATCAGAGCCACATAGAGAATGTTCCAATTGGACCCATAATTTGGAGGCAGAGGCATATTTCCAGTCCGCGATCCGCGCTAATATAACTGCTTGGTAATAAGCTTTAAAATTAGGTAAAGCCAGGCCCCCCAAACATTTGGTCCTGAAAAGAGTCTCTCTAGAGATCCTGGGACGCCCATCCCTCCATATAAAACGGGATGCTATAGTTTGTAAAAGGGTAAAAAAAACTATTGGGATCTTCAAGGTAATCATGTGCAACAAAAAAAAGAATACGGGGGAGTACGTTCATCTTAATTAGGTTGACCTTACCTAGCCAAGAATGTGAGAGAGAAGACCACTCCTGGAGATCGTTCTTAATGGCATTTAGAAGAGGGATATAGTTTTGCCTAAAGAGGGAGTGAAGGTGGGGAGTCAGGTAAATGCCAAGATATTTCATGCGTGACGAAACCCAGCGAAAGGGAAAAAGGGGTCTCAGCTGATCAGCTATTCGTTGGGGAACTGTTATATTTAAAATTTCGGATTTAGAAAGATTAATTTTAAAGTTGGAGAGGACTTGGAACAAGGAAAATTCAGACATCAGGTTCGGCAATGAAACACGTGGTTGTTGGATAAAAAATAAAACGTCATCAGCATAGGCTGCATATTTATGTATTCTAGAGCCGACCTGAATGCCATGAATGCCCCCGTTATTCCTAATAGTGGCCAAAAAGGGTTCAGGGGAGATAGCAAATAACAAGGGGGATAAAGGACAACCTTGTCTGGTTCCGTTACGTAGCGTAAATGGATCACTCAAGGAGCCATTAATACGCACTTGTGCAGTGGGGTTGGAGTAAAGGGAAAAGATACAAAAAAACATCTTAGGACCGAGGCCAAAATGACGGAGGGTAGTTTTAAGGTATTCCCAGTCCACCCTATCAAATGCTTTTTCAGCGTCAGTGGAGAGGAGAAGGGTGGGCTGGGAACACTATCGCACATAATGGATCAGTGACAAAGTACGGAGAGAACTGTCTCTCGCCTCTCTGTTAGGAATGAAACCAGTCTGATCAGCCGAGATCCACTTAGGTAAAAGGGGAAGCAATCTGTTCGCCATAACCTTGGCAAAGTGTTCGGTGTCAACATTTAGGAGGGAGATGGGTCTATAACTGCTACATAGGGTAGGGTCCTTATCAGGTTTAGGGATAACCGTGATGTGGGCAGATAATGATTCAGGTCGAAGGGGAGAATCATGGGAAACAGAGTTTGCATAAGCTACAAGGTGGGGGAGTAAGACGACTCTAAAGGTTTTAGAATATAGGAGGGTGAAACCATCAGGACCAGGGGCCTTACCGGAAGGAGAGGACTTGAGCGCAGAGTCAAATTCCTCCACAGAGAAATCTTCAAGAGCGGTAAGGGCCGACTTTGAGAGCTTAGGGAGGTTGGCTCTCCTAAGAAAGGCGAGGATGCGTTTATGTTTTTCAGCAAGTGATAAAGAAGCCAAACCACCCTCCACATTATACAAGTCAGCATAAAATTCCTTAAAGGCTCGCGATATTTGGGGGGTGGTGTGTACTAAGTCTCCTGACGGCAATTTCACCTTGGGTATAAATGATAGAGTTTTTTTGGCTGCGAGTGACCTAGCTAATAGTTTACCTGGTTTGTTACCCCATTCATATACTTTCTGGGAAATGTAGTGACATTTTCGCCTAGTTTCAAGGGCAAGAAGAGTTTTGAGTTCTTCTCTTATAAGAGTGAGGGCTTTTAGATGTGAAACATGGAGGGAAAGTTTGTGTTTATCCAACTCAGCAATCTGATACATGACCTGTTTGAGCTGCCGACCATGTTCCCTTTTTTTCCCTCGCACCCAATTCTATAAGATGTCCTCTTATTGAAGCCTTATGCGCTTCCCACAATAGAGAGGGAGAAGCGTCTGAGACAGAGTTTTCCTCAAAATATTGGGAAAGTGTTTTGGTTAAAATGGATATCTCAATTGGATCAGTGATGAGGGAATCATTGAGTTTCCAGTTATTGGGGCGGCGAGGCAAATCTGGTATGGTCAGGCATATGGAAACAGGAGCATGATCAGAGAGAGAAGCAGTTCCTATATAGGCTGAACGGAGAAGGGGAAGATGGAAATGATCTAAGAAGATATTATCTATTCTAGAATAAGAGTTATGGGGTGCAGAAAAATGGGAATAATCTCTGTCTGTAGGGTGTAGGAGACGCCAAGCATCTATGAGCTGGAGATCTAAGAGTTTTTTCTTTACCTGAGCTAGCCGCTTAAATGCAATACCCGACCGGCCCGAAGAAGTATCCATCGTAGGGTCTAGTGTCATATTTATGTCTCCCGCAAGAACGATCAATCCTTCAGCAAATTGTGATAGCTTTGTGAGAATTTGGGTAAAAAAAGAGGTTTGATTATGATTGGGGCAGTAGATATTGGCCAGAGTACATCTAGTGTTACCTATGAATCCCTTGACAAAAAGATAACGACCGTGATCATCTACAAGCATATCTGTAAAACGAAATGATGCATTCTTACTGAACCCAACAGCCACTCCCTTGGCCTTGTTAGTATCAGACAGACTATAGTACCATTGCGGAAAGTGTGGCGGATACAGTTTCACCGATGTAGTGTGGGTCAAGTAAGTTTCCTGAAGAAAAGTGATAGAGCAGGCAGAACTACGCAATTCTCGGAGTACTTGATGCCTCTTGGCGGCCACACTAAGGCCTCGTACATTATAAGAGGAGATTTTTAAAGTAGCCATGGTTCCAGGAAGAAACAGGTGAACGAGTCATACAGCCATGTGGACCAGCAAAATAGGGAGGGGGAAAGAAAGGGGAGGGAGAGAGGGGGCAAAGAAAAAAGAGATAAGAAGGGTAGCGAAAGAGAAAGGAAGAAAAATTCAAAAGTACATAAAAAGGTACCAGAACATTTCGTAAAACAATTGGGAGTAAGGCAACAATCACGCAGAAACCAGCGTTGGTCCCAGTGGGGATGAAGGGAGCAGGCGGTCAAAAAGAATTTGAGCAGAAAAACATCAGGGGAGAGATAAAGACCACCAATTCCCAGCAACCCCAAAAGGAGAAGGGGGAGAACCAATGTCCCCAGTAAGTGTAATAACATGGAGCCAGAGGCCCCGTCAGCCAACGACCTGTAAAGAAAGGTAATTATAACTTAAAGAAACTAGCAACGCATAGAACATAAACATAGCAATCTCCAAATACTAAGTTAGCCTATCAGGTAACTTGATATATGATCAGCAAGGCTCAAAAATAGAAAAAACAGTACGGTTTAAACATATCTCATCTTCAAAAATGAGCCATCAGGTGTTTAAAGTGGCAAAAGAACTTCAGAAAACAATGTGAGAAGAAAAAAATAAAAAAAGAGAAAAAATAAATAAATAAAAAATAAACTGGAAAACATGTCTTCGCCACCGTGTGGAGGATTGCTAAGAAGGTAAATGAATGGGTGTCCAGGAGTACCTCACCCATTTTTCTTGGATGAGCTCGGAGTAGAAACCTTCCGTTGCTTGGCAGGGGTCTTCTTCCATTGGGAGGAGCGAAGAGTGGAAAAAGTGGGAATGGAGTTCTGCCAGCCCGGGAGCTCCATGTGCGGCAAATGAAGATCTTGTAGGAAGGTAGAAAGATCCTCAGGAAAGCGCAATGTGGATGAGCGACCACTCTTGGTCTCAATTAGGCATGCTGGGAAACCCCACCTATAGGTAGTTCCATCACTTCTCAGTCTCTCCAGGAGTGGTTTTTGGGCCCTGCGGCGGTCGAGAGTTTCCTTAGCTATATCCGGAAAAATGTGAAGAGTGGCCCCATCAAAGTCAATGTCAGGGGTGGTCCGCAGTTTAATCATGATAGCGTTCTTATCTTCGAAGTAATGGAGACGGCAAATCACATCTCTGGGCAGGTCAGAAGAGAGATTGCGGGGTCGAAGAGCACGGTGGACTCTATCAAACCGCAGAGGATCCGTGGGTGATTTACCTAAAATGGTGTTGAAAATACCACGGAGCGAGGGTTCTAGATCACTATCCCTGGTTGCTTCCGGCAGGCCACGGATACGCAGGTTATTTCTGCGGTTACGGTTCTCAAGGTCTTCAAGTTTATATAATGAGGCCCTGTGAGCATATGCCAATTGGGTGACAGTGTCTTGTAGTTCTTTGATAGCCACTTTGTGCGATTCTTGACGCTGCTCTGTTTCTTCAACCCTGTCGAGGAGGTGAGCCATGTCCGCACGAACAGCAGAAATGTCTTTAATTGATTTTTCCATATCGTGGAACATACCCGCCATTTCCTTTCTAAATTCAAGCAGGAAGGAGGACAGTTCAGAACCAGTAGGGGAGCCGGGGTCATCCATTATCTCTGATCCACAAGATGAGGCCGGCGAACTTTCGCGGACAGAAGTGGTGTGAGAAGCTGGAGAGATGAGAGACCTTGATGCCCTGGTTTTAGTGATCATAGAGCTAGGGTTCACCCTTTCAGCAGCAAGAAAGCGTTTGATGGTACCAACAGCAGTCTGATGAGCGTTTGAAGATTTAGCGGACCGTTTACTCATTGATGAACGGGAGGCAGAGCCTTTTGCTGGCATTGCTATTTGTAATCAGGTCGGTAGCTAGACGGGGCTCAATTTAAGCATTACCCCTTAGCGCCATATGAAAAATAGAGCAATCACACAGGCTGGCGCACTTCAAAGAAAATAAAAAAAATGGCAGAAGCTCAGTCACTGACAAGAAATAGTAGCGTTTGAGATATGAGAGTCTCAGTGAGTAGCAGAGGGTACACCAAGATGGGCACCGTATCTTCGCTAGGTCTGTGTAATTACCACTGGGCAATGTTTGTACGTACCCCCAGATAGTAGATAGAGCAGTTTATGGCTTGAGAGGAGAAGGGGTATATGGCAAGGGGCAGCTGGAGCTGTGAGGAGGAGAAGGTCTGCTATTTGGCTGGCACTCCCAGGTGGAGCAAGATGGCCGCCGATAGGAAGCTAGGCCAGAGTCGGTAACTGATCTGGAAAGGAGGCACAGCGGAGGCATCCAGTGGCAATCCGGAGGTGGTAGCCAGAGGGATCAGGCGTTGTTGATGACAGGAAGGCCGAGGAACAGCGCTGGAGCCACCACCGGGTGAAGCTGGCACCTCCAGGTGGAGCAAGATGGCCGCCGAGAGGATGCTAGGCTGGAGCCAGGGACTAACCTGTACAGGAGGCACAGCGGAGGTGTCCAGTGGCAATCCGGAGGCGGTAGCCGTAGGGTCCTCGTGTTGTTGATGTCAGGCAGGCCGAGGAACAGCGCTGGAGCCGCCGCCGGGTGAAGCAAGATGGCCACCGCCTCCGGGACCAGGCCGAAGCCGCGGCCTTTCCTGAATCAGTCGCCCGGGGAGGAGAGCGGCGGCGGTCGCGGACGGCGTACAGCAAGCCAGAAGGCTCCGGAAACCAGGGGAGAAGCACTGATGGCGACCCTCGTTAGGGATGGATCCCGCTGCCCCGAGCTCCCAGGCCCGAGGATGGCGGCGGACCTCCGGCCTAGTCGAGGCCACAAATTAGCCGCAAAAGGACGGTCAATCCTCTGGATTCCGACTGGGAACACCGCAGCAGCAGCCCAGGTAAGGATAGGGCAACAATTTGGGTCCTTTAGAGCAGGAAATAGACCCGAATGGCCATAGATTGTAGACCAGGCAGACGGAGCTCTGGACAGGTACGTCTGTCTCCCAGTTTCTACATTGTCATTCATATATTGAGCCACTGCAGAATAATTTCCTAGCAATGGCTTTCTAAACAAGTTATCATGGTCAAGTACCAAATCACACTTACTATCAATGAAAATATAAGCAATGCTACACCAAGATGGTAAAAAAAAAAAAAAAAAAAAAAAAAAAGGAAAAAAAAATATAGTATAATGTTTTAATTCAGAATAGCTTACCTTAACAGCAGTAAGGAATGCACAAGCAGAGCCAATAAAATCAACACATGTTTCAGTGAAAAGTTCTTCATGTGAGAGACTTGGCCAGTGGCGGACTGTTCCTTCACGTGTAGCTGCCATTACTGCAACTGACTAGAAAATAAAGAATGATCAGGTAATACAAGTTTCATATTTCCCATAGTGTTTTTTGTTTTATTTCTAGTGTATGAAAATATAGGCATTATACAAAATACAGAATTATAGTCACTGTCCTAAAAGGGCAATCACAAGAATTTAACCACTTCACCCCCAGAAGGATTTACCTCCTTGACAGAGCCATTTTTTTGTGATATGGCACTGTGTCGCTTTATTTGGAAACCTCACACCAACTCCAGTATGTAATCAAAACACACCATTGTGCTCACATGTATTCTTCTTACCAGGTAAAACAGGCATATGGGTGTATGGTGCATCCAATATCGCACAGAGGTTGCTTCATAACTTGTCTCATCAATATCAACACAGAAGTTCAAAAAGCAAAGTATCCTCCCAACAATGGGCAGTATCAACTCCAGGGACATGAAGTAAAAAAAAAATGCATCCCATAAAAAGGAATGAGGAGGTGCATAGTGTGGTTAACCACTTCCATACAGGGCACTTATACACTTTCCCGCCCAAACCAATTTTTAACTTTCAGCGCTGTTGCACTTTGAATGACAATTGTGTGGTCATGCTACACTGTACCCAAACTAATTTTTTATCATTTTGTTCTCACAAATAGAGCTTGCTTTTGGTGGTATTTGATCACCTCTGGGATTTTTATTTTCCGGAAAAAAAAAGACTGAAAATTTTGATTTTTTTTTTTTTTCAGTTATAAAACATAGTAAATAAGTATGTTTTCTCCTTCACGGATGGGCACTGATGGTACTGCACCGACACGCGGAACAGATGGGCACCGGCAGGCGCAAAGGATGGGTGGCACTAACGTACTAATGGATGCCAATCAGTACCAATTGTGGGCACTGATTGGCATCCATGATTTGCGATTGTCATCCCTGGTGGTCTAGGGTGGCATACATGAGGTGGGCATCCCTGGTAGTCCAGTGTGGAATGGAATACACCAATTAACCCTGTAAAGAGGCCTGATGGTTCTTATAGATTTGTGCAAGATCTTAGAGCTGCAAATAATTTATTTGTCCCTATAGCTCCTATAGTGTCTGATGTGCCATGCCTTCTTACTTCTGCAGAATATTTTTCTTTTATTGACCTTACAAATTTTTTCCGTCCCTGTGGACGAAGAGACACAGCCTATTCTTGCATTCTGTTTTCAAAACCGCCAAATTACATGGTGTAGAATGCCTCAGGGCTATGTGGACTTCCCTGTAGTCTACTCAGTTGTGCTCCAGGCCACTATGCGGTCCTGGACTCCCCATTATGGTTCTGTCCTACTCCAATATATATCCCAAGCCAGGTAGCCTGCAAAGAGAATGGTTTAGGTCTGCTACATTGGTTGGCAGATAATGGTTATAAAGTTTACAAAAATAAACTTCAGTGGTGTCAAGAAACTGTTAAATACCTTGGTTTTACACTCACAAAAGGTGAAAGGAAAGTCAGTCACAAGAGAGCTGCGGCTCTCGTGGGTCTAGCCCCCCCACAGACCAAGAAGGATATGCTGTCCTTCCTTGGCATGATTGGTTACTGTCGCCAATGAATACCTGACTGTTCCTACTATGATAACATTTTGAGACAAACCACAGGTACCGACATGCCAGATTGTATAAAATGAAATGTACAATGCTTTTGTATACCTTAAAGCATCTATGGTAAAAGATCCTGGTCTTGGCCTATACGAGTATAGCAAAGGGTTTCACCTATTTGCTAGGGACAACTGTAAAACCATGGTGGGAGTCCTAGCGCAAGAACATGGGGGCAAACTGCGCCCTATCGATTTTTTCTCAAGAGTAGTGCCTATGCCGGTTCAGGGTATGTCGGTGTGTCTAATAGCTCTTGCATCCTGTGCTATGGTTGTGGAAATGGCCACATCTTTCCCTTTAGGTCACCCAACATATGTCCGCATAGCGACTGAGTGGGTGTGAGGTCATTTTTGCTCTCAAATCCTAATTTGGAAATAAAATATGCCTCCTCACCTCAGGCCCAGCCCTATTCCTAAATGCTTTCTTGGGATTAAAATAAATAAATAAATAAATAAATGAGTAACATTAATGTATTTAAGCTATACAGCAGGACACCTCACTCAAGGAGGATATGTGCTCAAGTGCAATCTCGGGAGCTCAAAATGTGTTTGAGATGGGTCTTGCTCAAGACTTTCTCAAGACCAGATGACCATACTTATCATGCTGGATATGCTATGGTCCAGCTCCCTGACATTGTACTCGAGGCAAATCCAGTCCCATTTTAATCTGCACAAGCAGCTTCCAAACAAAAGACCACTATTTAGATGCCTTCTCTAGCCCCTGAAATACCTTTACTTGATCAAACACTCTTAGATTTACAAACATATGCCACTGAAACTGACATAAAACAATGGAACATTGCAGGTGTGCAGAAAAGTCCAGAGTCTGGGCTTATCTGCAAAGAGGGGGAACCATGTATACCTATAGCTAGTGCCCCATTGTTTATCTCTCAGTACCATGGGGTGGGACATAGAGGTTGGCAGATGACATATGAATTACTGGATAGGGATATTTTCATCGCAGGTCTTCCCTCTCTTGTGAAATCATATGTCTCTAGATGCATCACATGCATCTGGAACTAACCAAATAAATCCACACAAAGCAAAACACGAACACTTGATATATCCATCCTCACCATTCACTCATTTACAGATTGATTTCACCCACATGCCCAAATTAGGCAAACAACAGGAATATTTACTTGTAATAGTAGACATGTTCTCAAGATGGGTAGAAACATTTGTAACTACAAGAGAAGATGCTCAAACAGTGGTAAAAATCCTCACGCAAGAAATCATCCCTAAATGGGGATGCCCGCTCCAAATAAATTCTGACAATGGTCCTGCCTTTATTTCAAAAGTGTGCCAAGATTTAGTGAAGAAAAAGAAAAAAACAGAGGGCGCCTCCAGGTTAAGCGTTGCAAAGCTTTATTACAATACAGATGACAGTGTAGACTTACATTAAAAACAAGTGGAATCCAACATGTAGATTCGATCGGGAAGTTCTTGAATGGGGGGAGATGTGGCATCTTTCCAGGCTAGATGTATTGCTGATCGTGCTGCCGGGTGAAAACTCCTAAGTCTCACCGTCCATAGAGCAGGTTTAGTGAAAGCACTTAAAATTGACTGGAAGTTTCACATTACTTACCATCCTCAAAGTTCAGGGATTGTAGAAAGAATAAGATCAGGAAGGCTACAGGTGGAACTTTTACCAACTGGAAAACTGTGCTGCCGACAATTCTAGCAGAGGTAAGATTGACCCCAAATAACAAGACAGGTTATTCTCCCTTTAAAATTCTTATGGGCAGACCATTTCCCACTCCCTGGGCCAGATAACCCTTAATGTTAGAAAGAGGGGATCTTGATCTTATTCAGGAAGAATATGTAAGAACATGAATTGAAAGAAATGTCGCTCGCACCTCTCCTTTTTCTTCACAGGAACCAACACACCCCTTTAAGGTCGGTGACCTCGTAGTGGTCCAGCAGCTGAACCGAACAAGAAAAGCAGGAATATCCTTTTGGACCTCCAACCACCATGATCGCAGTAACCAGGACAGCCATCCTCGTGGAAGGACAACAGTCTTGGATCCATGCCAGTCGGGTAAAGAAGGTCAACCAGGACCCTAAGAGGCAAGGCAAAGATAAAGACAAAGGAGGTGAAGAAAGTAGCGAAAATCCTCGAATACTGAGTGAAGAAAGTGGTCAAGTCTCTGAAAAAGATGACCTCACTTATTTCATCAAAGACTTCTGGGGAGGCATTTTGCCTCCTGTTCCTAATCTCTCTGATAATGTTCCTACCTACATGGATTGTAACTCACTGTATTTATCATCCTGAGGACATGGGAGCCCTTAAAGTCATATGTGGGTCACCCAATAACACCATCAATAATACACATATCAGACACAAGAGAGATACACAATCACATAATGAAGGAGTTAAAACAAATAGTTTTACAGACACCATGTTGCTACTGAAATTTAAATATAGCTATGCCCAGAAGTCTGGATATGAAAAATGTTGGATATGTAGTAAACTCCATCCTAGCACTGCTAGGATCCCCCTAATGGCATTACCTCTAAACTTCACCCCCTCCTAAATGGCACACCTCCTGTCGTCCTTACAAACGTCACAAAAACGCTTTCAAATAATACCCTTATTTTCCAAAATATTGGTAGAAGTCATTCCCCAGACTGGTGTTTTAGTTTGGGAAACTTCACAAAGGGAGCTGAAGTGTGCCAACAAGCTAAAATTAACTTTTCAATGACTTCAATTGAAAACCCTTTCTTCCACACTTCAGAACCTGCCCTAAATACTACTCTAATAAACTTTCTCATCTCCAGTTCCACTTCCACAGTAGGAAAATTATTGTCAAGTTTAACCTTTTCCAGTCTTTCTGATGAAATGATGACAATATTCAACTAATGATCCTTAGCTCTAGGAAACAGTATTTATATTTGTTGTGGAAAAATCTGTCACTGCCCCTCCCCCTTTGTATTCCATGGACAATTGCTATGAAGCTGAGATTATCTGCTTATTGTTCTATAGTTTTATATGCTTAGGATAATGATACATTTATGGGAAAGTATCCCAGGTGAATGTAGGGGGTTTCAGGGTTTGTGATTATCACCTTCGTGATAAAAGAGGGGATTCTAATAGAATGTATCAAATAACTGACTCCATTTTAAGTAGAAATTAGCTTTTCTATATGTTTTGACATAATTAGCTTAGCTAACAGTTTGCATAGAGTCACACCCTGCTACTGTTAAGTCATTGTTATTAAGCATGAAGCAGCCTGATTGTATAGCAAAGTCATCTTTTAGCCATTGTTAAAACTAAACTCAGCTGGTTTAAATCTTGATAAGAATATACTGAGTTTTGTGTAAAACTTACAGACATATGCAATAATATGCAGCCCCTCCTATCTTTCATCTGTATATAAGTCTGTTGAGAGAATACAGTTTTAGAGATCTTATGAACAGCACATCTATCTCTGTGTCATTTGTCTCTCCGGATCCGTGGGTCATTGAAGCTCTTCTTTCATTAACTGAAATACACCTGGGTGGCAGTACCTGTTTACCTCTACACCTACCAGCATGTCTTTGGAGCATAGGAGGAAACCAGAGTACCCAGAGCAAACCCACGCAGGAACAGGGAGAACATGAAAACTCCAGGCAGGTAGTGTCATTGTTGGGATTCGAACCAGCGACCCTTTTTACTGCTAGGCGAGAGTGCTAACAACTACACCACTGTGCCGCCCGCTAGAGATGCAGCTTTAGTGCAACTGTGGTGTGGCTTTGAATGTGATTTTGATCCAGAGTCACATAAGAATGGTGCAGGTACCATTTCAGAGTTGCTGCAGCTTTGAGTCACATAGATTGGAACGGGTGCTATTGAAATCAAAGGGCTGCAATTTTTAATGTGACAGTGTCCAAAGTCGCATGGCAAATTGCATCAGTGGAAACGGAGGCTAAATCACGCTAAATGAATTATCTGGATGTATGTGAATCTATCTTTCTGTGTAAACTACTACCTGGAGAAAGAAAAACTTTTTAATTAGATATGTTAGATATTGTAACAGCTAGAAAAAATAGGATTTTTTGTACTCACCGTAAAATCCTTTTCTCTGTGTCCATGGACGAACACAGCTCCTTAAATCTTGACAAGTGGGTTATGTTCCCTGTTTACAGGAGAGGACTAGGCAGAAACATGTTAGATAATTAAATACATGTTACGTTAACAGAGTTGAACAGGTCCCTCCAGACATAACCCTCCTCACTGCAGCTTGCAGCCTCAGTTCGTAACAAGCAGTACAAACCTAAAAAGTAGGGCTGTTACTGATCAAAATTTGTGTGTTCGATCATGTTTTTTTTAATCGATTAATCGACTCATTTTGATTTAATTATAACGCACATACAGATCCAACTACTTTTAACTGATCTCCTTGCAGGCTGATTCCCAGTGCAGCTACTAACTACTGGAGAAATGGATAGCAGGATACAAAAAACACACAAAGGCAGTGCTCGATGGGAATAGCAATAAAACTTTTTATAGTCTTCAAGTAGGTAACCAAATAAATATTGCACTGGAGAAAAAAATCGATGTAGCTACATAAACTGTAAAACTGGTGCGAGTAATACCAAACAGTAGCAAAGCCAGTCATAAAAACACGTAGCCAAATATGATACTGGTATAAAAATGGGTACAACAATGCCACTGCTGAATCCAGATGAGGAGGGGTTAACATCAGTCCATCGGCATGTAGATGTCCCGTGAAGGGAACTATCACAACTTCCAGTGGATGGCTTTAGAATCCCAGGTTGATAGAGGGAAGTGTAACAGTCCTTGCGTGTGGCAGATAGTAAGGTCCCGCCGGAATGCAGATATGAAGGCACAGCAAAGGAGCCCTTCAGAATATCAAGAAGATCAAAAGATTTTGATCGATCAAAAAAAATTAAAGATTAATTGATTAATTAAAAGTTAATTTGCACAGCCCTACTAAAAAGGAGGGGTGGGAGCTGTGTCCGTCCATGGACTCAGAGAAAAGGATTTTACGTTGAGTACAACAAATCCTACTTTCTCTTTTCGTCCATGGATGGACACAGCTCCGTAAATCTCGACAAGTGGGATGTCCCCAAGCAGTGTCAAGAACGAGGCGTGGGAAACATATCGGTAAAACCAATTTTAAACTTCACCCCAAAACAAGCAGAGCTCCTCAACGGAGGAGGTGCAACTTTAAACAGCTGCCGGCAAAAACTAGCGGCCGAAAAAAGTATCAGAAGATGCACCCACAGCAACCATGTAAATTCTGGAAAAAGTGTGAACGGATGAGCAAGTCGCCACCTCGCACACCTGTGTGACCGACGCATGATGTCGGAAAAAAAACCCCAGGAAGCACCAATTGCCCTGGTCGAAAGTGCTGTGACCTGAAAGGGGGGCCCGCCCCTTAAGAGCATAGGCCTGTATGACAGCCTGCCTGACCCACTGAGAAATGGTTGCTGACTAGACTGCCAGGCCCTTTTGTGGACCAGACACTGACACAAAACACACAGTCAGAACTCCAAAACGGAGCCGTAGCAGGCTGGTATACCCGCAAAGCGCATACCACGCCTAAAGTATGAAAGGCAACCTCCGTAGGATACACTGGCCGAGGACAGATGGATGAAAGAAAAATGTCCTTATTGTGGCGAAAGGCCAAAACCACCTTCGGAAGAAGGGAAGGTTGTGAGCACACCACCACCTATTCCTTAGAGGATCAAGCATTGGAGCTTACAAGACAAGACCGCCAACTCAGAAACCCCTCTAACAGAGGTAAAGGCCACTAAAGGGGCCACCTTCTGTGATAGTGTCAAGAGAAAATCTCTCTGATGTTTCCAAAAGGAAGGTTCCTGAAGAACCAAGAGCACCAGAGTCAATACTCATGAGAGATGGGCCAAGAGGGGAAAGAATATGACAAACCCCCTGCACACAAAAAGGGACCCACCAGGGAACAGGCCGCATAAAGGCCACTGAAAGAACACAGCCAATGCTGAAATCCGCTCCCAAAACGGTGCTTTAAGCAATTTTTAGATCCACTCCAAGCTTTAAAAACAGCTGGGCCCTGGACACAGTATTTTTGTGGACATCACTCCATCCCTTCGCACTAAGAGATGTAGGTCTGCCTGTAGGTATGACAGTAGATCCTCCGGAAGAAGACTACCGTGCCCTCAGCATTGTTGAGATGACAGAGTCGGACAAACCCTGGTCACTTAAAGTCTAGCTTCCAATAGCCATGTTGAGCGAGTCAGTGACTGTACAACAGGAGGAAGTATAAGACCTCAAGACAGAGGGACCTCCCACCCTGGCAACCAACAGGATACCTCCACTAGCAGGTGGCCGATATCGGCGTACCAAGGACTACAAGGTCAATCTGGAGCGATTAGAATCATTGGGATCTCCTCAGCCTCCACTCTGTGGAGCAGCCGAGGAAGCATCTACAATGGAGGAATGGCAAAAAGTTGCTAATACAGACCCCAGAGGGCCACCAGTGCGACTTACGCGTCTGTACCAGATCACTAGACCTGGCCACCAACTTTTGACACCCTTGCGGTGGAGACGAGCGGCCAGGAGATCCATGCCCTGTGAGGCTCACCTCCTGCAAGGGAGCGTTAACACCCCAAGCACAAAGACCAGTCACCCTGGTCCAGCATCTGGCGACTCCAGTAATCCGCCTGCTGGTATACTTGATGGTATACCGAAGCCACGGCCGTAGCGCTGTCCGGCTGAAACCAGATCGGACAACATTGCAGCCTCCTTGACCACGAGGAGAAGCATAGCCTGATTGCCTAAAATATTAGGACAATGAATGGTAGACAGCACCTGGTATTCCCAGGCGGTCACCCACCCAGGCACTAGCCAGGCCTGACCCTGGGTAGCAACCACGACAGACAAGAGCAGGCACATTCAGGTAGGTGTGGCCGTAGGTCCACACAAGTCCAGCGACTCAGGGCCAACTGGACCCCCCAGGTTCACAACCTGTGAGACTGGCAACCGTCGTAAACACTGACCACTAGAAGGAAAAAACAACTTCCCTGACCTGAGGCCCATAGAAAACCACAAACCTCTCGTCCTGCAGGAAAGGTAAAATTACCCCGCAGCTTAGCAAGTCCCACACTGCCCAAGGCAGACCGACAGGCCAGGAGAGGAAGACAGGAGGAAAGAATTTTGTTCTGTGGATAGGAGGAAACCCTTTCTAGTACTCTGAAGAGACCACCTCGCAGACCAGGTCAGAATAGGTCAGAGAACGGGGAGGTTTCACCGAATTGTGAATCTGCAAGCTGCCCCTCCCACCTAGAGACAGGGAGGGAAGGCTACATACATTGGCAGGATTTGGGTGTCGGCGTGATCGGCTTACGCACACAGGGACGGGCCTGGGCCTTCGACGGCCTGGGAGGGTTACTCCTATATAATACACACACACACACACACATAGTGTGTATGTTTACTATGTAGGTGTATGCACACATGCCTTTGGAGGAAACGGGAAGAAACCCGGAGGAACACACACAGACACAGGGAGCGACAATGCAAGCTCCAGGCAGATTGGCGTCAGTGTCCGGATTCGAACCAATGACTCTCTTGCTGCCAAGTAATGGAGTTAACCACTACACCTTTGTGTGCATAAAATCCATTCTGAAAAATAAGCCCTGAAAAACAAGGGTGCAGCATTCAATGAAGCATCATAGCACAGCTATGACAAAATGGCCGCCAACAGGAGTTTTCAATGTAACTGAAAGACCTCCCATAAAATGGCACCAGCGCTGACTGAGACCCCAGAGTAGTGGCCACAATAGGCCGCAAGTCAGACCCCAGCATGGTAAACATGGAACGGGTCAGTACTTTGGATCTTCTATCAGTCAGATAGAAGCGGGGGGTTCCCGCAATAGGGAGAGTGGCCAACTATACATGAAACCCGGAGGGCGCACCAGCGGAGAAGAAGCCCACCTTTTGAAAAGGCTCTCCTCAAAGGGGCACTGAACCGCCCGGCGGTGAGGGACTACAAAAGCCTTCAGCGGCTTTTCTCATTCCGCCTCTTAGAAATCATCAAATAAGGGCACAGAAGAAAAAAACCTACACAGAGCGGTCTGATTTGTGTGATCCAAGAAAGACCGAGCCCTCGGAGGAAACCCAGCTGCACTATCCATCTTAAGAGAGTCCCTTGCAGCAGTGAGAAGTGCACCCATAAATGCCTTATCCTGCTTTTATATTATTTGTTTTTATTTTTTTACTACCCAGGTACCTGGTCCATGGCTCCATAACAGAGCATTTCCTAGGGGATAAAGGGGGAAGGGGGCACTCTTACTACCTGTCCACAGTCCACCCCCACCCTGGCACAAACGTGTCCAGGACTAACAATAAAACCTCTGTGGGAATCCCAGGTGCTAACACTGGCTGCCACCACCAGCATGTTGGGGGAAGGACCCAGATACTGACTCCAAATAATAATATTTACATAGTGTGTATGTATAATATGCACACCAGTCCTTACAAATAAACAAAAGCTTCTAGAGCCCTATTCAGGGCTTCTCACCCACTTGCTTCACTGATCATGGGTACCCAGGAAACTCACCTCCGGAGGAGACTGGCCAGCGCTGCCATCTGCTCAGCACACAGTGTGTGAGAGGAAAAGAACCGTGAGGTAACAGGCATCTGCAGGGACCTGTGTGCCAAACGGCGGCAATATGCAGCTTTTAAACAGGAAAAGCCGCCTAGGGCTTTTTAACAGTGAAAATCCCCTCACAGGAAAGCCCCATATAAAAAAGAAAAAACACAGGCCAGATAACACAGTCCCCCTCAGGAAGGCCCCCTCCCCCTGACAGCGTCAATGTTAGCAATGCAGCAAGTGAAAAGGAGAAGGAAAGGGAGGAGAAGAGGACCCCCGAACCCCAGGAATGCCCAGGCGTACCAACCCACCGAAGCGGGAGGTACTGGGCTTACCCGTCCGAGTGAGGATTTGCTAGCGCTTTCCTAACAGAACTACAACCGCAATGGAGATAGTTATCGGCCCGGTCCACTGTGAGTGAGACAACACCACATCCCAGTCATATGTGGACCTCAGAGCAAAGCTCACCGGCCACCCCAGGAGTCATGGGGTATGGCGTGGCAGACCCAGCCTCTTTGCAAAGGTGTGCCCACGCTTGCTGGTCGGACTGAGTAGA
This sequence comes from Rana kukunoris, assembly GCA_029574335.1. NCBI lineage: Eukaryota > Metazoa > Chordata > Amphibia > Anura > Ranidae > Rana > Rana kukunoris. The sequence continues at coordinate 389,525,443 of CM056052.1, forward strand.
CTACAAGGATCCATATTATCCAGCCTGTCTCTCAGCCGACAGTTGAAAGAAGATTCTTCAAGAAAAAGTAAAATAAAATAAAATTTCTCCTCAGGGTGCTGGGCCCAAAAGGGAGCCATACATCCTTCTCCTTGCTAGGCAGAACAAAACTGAGGCTGCAAGCTGCAGTGAGGAGGGTTATGTCTGGAGGGACCGTTCAACTCTGTTAATGTAACATGTATGTATTCTAACATGTTTCTGTTAAGTCCTCTGCTGTAAACAGGGAACCTAACCCACTTTTCAAGATTTAAGGATATGTGTCTATCTATGGACGATAAGAGAAAAATCATATTGCAATTAGGTGGGCATCAGTTAAACTGCCTCCTGCACTACAATCAAATCATAGGGTCTAATAAGTAATAGCCCTTTGTTAAGCATTTTTTTTTTTTGTAATACTTTGGAAAAGTCCACAGGGGGATTAAACTATTTAGTTTGGAAAATCTCTGGGCTTATTTTTTGAAGGACTATAGTCAGGACAGAGATTGTTCTGGCAAGTAGTGGAAAAAAGGCAGCAAGGGTGACAGGGGTGGTACCTGTCAACCCAATCATTGGCCAGAGGGTAGTTACCTTTGGGAAAAAATCAACCTGCAAGAGGTTGTGGAATAAGTTCAAGGTCCATTGTTTTTACCCACGGGCTGGTCCAATAGAAGTTGCAAGAAGTGGCCTGCAATTGACAGGATGAACCACACATCTTTGCAGAAAAAGTGGGAGAATGTTGGCCTTGAGTTGAGAAATATGCAATATTGGGATCGTTGGACTGAGAAATTGTTATTTTTTTTTGTTAAATGGGTACTTTCAAACCAATACGAACAAACGAAAGGACGCTTGGCATACAGGAATGGTAGAATCCATGTACAAAACGGATGAAGTGAGTATTTTAATAGGGACAAGCAGGGACAACCACTAAAGATGGTGGTAGTCCACATCCCCAGAGTAGTGGCAGTGATGAACAGGGGGACGGAAAAGAACCTTACAAAACAGATGTTATGGGTTTAAGAAGTACAGGTTATGATAGAAAACATGCTGATCTGTGTGATGTCTAGAGTTCATCTTTGACATAGCCAAGTGTATGAAAATGTGTGTGTGGAGTATGCAATATATGTTGTCGTGTGACGTGTGTTCTCAGCTGCTGACAGCACAAATGACCCCACTTTTTTCCAACCAGGTCTGGAAAAATGTAAAACTGATTGCACTGACATGCAAAGGACGTGAGCCGAGAAAATTATCTGTAATAGTGAATTGAAAGGTGCCTGGGGGCGGAGCTTGGCGAGGAACGGAATGGCCACATGAGAAGGGAGTTCTGACAACAGGAACGCAGTGGCCAATTACAGCCCGCACAGCAGTGATTGCGACACCATCCCGACGATTCTAACCCGCTGACCACCCGCATGACAACGAACAAGCGGAAGGGTGCATTGGAGCAGAGGCAAGATGGCGCCGAGTCTCCTGGACCATCCGCAGCCAGCACTCCGCAGATGCCACAAACCAAGAGTAAACCCGCTAAACGGAACTCGCCATCGGCCAGGAAACAATCCCCTGTATCCTCTTCTGCCCCGGGAGGCCCGGAAAACACGCAGCCTAAGCTGGATGGCATGGATCCTGCTCAGGTTAGTGTGGGCCTAGATTCCGGGGATGACACCAGGGAACTCCCTCATTCCATTGACCGCTTCCCTACTAGTAACCAGCCTGTGTTAGATACTACTCTCAAGGAAATGCTGATGTCCCTCAGAAGCTCGCTTCATGGCGACATGACAACATGTGTCTGTAGGTTTGGGAAAGATTTACAAAATGTGTCCGCCAGAGTAGACCATGTGGAGACCAAAATGGGGGAGTACGCCACCACTATTAACAACTTGGTGGACGCACAGATGGAAGCGGTTAGGGCCAACATTGCAGAAATTGAGGACCGTTCCAGAAGGAGTAATCTTAAAATAAGGGGGGTCCCTGAGACTGCACCAGCATGTCACCTGCATAATCACTTCAATCCTGCCTGATCTATCAGCAATGGGTGTTACCATTGATAGGATCCATTGGCTGCCTAAGCCTTCCCATCTACCTGATAATGTGCCCAGGGACATCATTTTACGCCTGCACTTCTACCATATAAAAAAATGTTTGATGAGGGCAGCACGCAACAAAGATCTTATCCCAGAACACAAAGATTTACAGTTCTTTGCAAACCTGTCTCAGTACACACTGAAGAAGAGGCGCTGCCTGAATACCATCTCCAAGGCCCTAAGAAACCACAACATTGCCTATGAGTGGGGGTTACCAACCAAACTTATTACTAACAAAGGGAAAGACTTTACTGTTGATTCCCTCTCCAAAGGATTAGAACTCCTTAAATCCTGGCTTATTATCCCTGAAGAAACTCTGTGGGGCCCAAACAATGAGGATCCAACCCGCATCACGTTTGATTAGCAGCTGGTTAACACAGAAAATGCCTGTTCACACCGCTAACCCGTTCGATGGGCTATACAGATAATCTATTCTAAACCATGTCTGTGATCCCTGTTGAGTCCATTTGTCAAGCTAGACTTTTTACCCTGTTCTGAGCTAGCGTTTGTATACGCTACACCCAGATCACCATGGCCTATTTCATCCCCTTGCAGTTTTACTTGTTTGTTTTGTTTCAATTCTATTTTTTCTACATTTGGAGCTTTTTTCTTGCAGCTGGATATGCCACTCTTCTTCCCATCAGTGGAGACCCTTTAATTGCACATAGAACTTACCTCCTCCTGTATGGTCTTTCTCACCACGCACCGAAACCGGGAAATGTAAGTGATGTACATACTCTTTCTTCTACACCGACTTTTGACCAAGAGCCACCATGACTCACATTCCTGACAATTCTAAGGGCTTAAATCAACCAGTGAAAAGGAAATCCTTGTGGAATGAGGTGATCCAACATAAGGAAGATGTACTCTGTGCACAAGAAACACACTTCCACAAACAGAGGATGTCCTCCTGTTCTCATCCCAAATTTCCCCATGTATTCACCAGGAGCGCCTCAGCCAAAAAAGGTGGGGTGCTTACCGCGATTAGGGACATGGTAGCATTTACCAAACATAGCGAGTTGGCTGACCCCTTGGGCCGGTACCATATTCTTGTCTGAGACATTGCCTCCACTACATATACTGTGGTCAAGGTGTATGCACCCAACAAACCCCAGATTCGCTTCTTGCACCAGGTCCTCAGGAAAGTCAAGCAAATACAGAGGGGCTACCTTCTGTTTTGCGGAGATTTTAAGAACTGAATCTTTTTATCACGGATAAATGGCTGCTATCCAAAATTACTGCATGTACAATTGACGACATTACCTGGTCAGACAATGCCTCAGTGACACTTTCGGGTTGCCGACTCGTCAGGCGTGAATTCATGTTTTTTCTGGCGGTCCAACTCGAGGTTGATCCAGGATGGTGACTCAAAGGCCAAAATACTGACAGAATTGTCTTTTTTTTTTCTTGTAATGCTAACTTTGTTACTGATCCCATGGTTCTTTGGAATGCCCATAAGGCATATATGAGGGGTGTCCTGATTAAAATGGGTGCTTGGATTAGGAGGAGGAGACAGCGCATACAAGATTTATTGTCTAAAATCCATTCCTTAGAAGCCCAAAACAAAAAAGATATCTCTCCAACATTGTCCGACCAATTATCACAACTTAGATATGACTTGCGCCTGGTGTTGCTAGACAACTTTGATCTGGTGTCCAAATGCCTTAAAATGTCGTATTATGTTAGTGGCAACAAGGCCGGGAAGTTATTAGCCAACCGCCTTAGGGGGATTAGATACAAGACTAAAATACCCTTTAATTTGCTTCCTGTCACAAGGGGAAAATTATATCATCCACAGGCTATAGCCAATGCATTTAGTTGTTACTACAACTTCCTCTATCATCAGAGAGGACTCCACCACAAGTCAGCCCACTGAGTCCATGATATCAAGTTATCTGGATAAGGTCAACCTCCCTCAGATATCGCCAGCTCAGCTGGATGGTCTAAACTTGCCCTTTACGGTCCCTGAGGTTGTCAAGGCTATCGAATCTCTTCCCATCAATAAATCTAATGGGTTCACAGGGAGTACTTTAAAGCCTTCAAATCTGAATTAGCCCCTTACTTGTCTGATGTATACAACGCTGCTGTCTCTTCCTCCTCTTTCCCTTCCGAGATGTTATGTGCTTTCATAGTAGCGCTTCCGAAGCCAGGGAAGGATCCAGTTGTGCCACAGAACTTCAGACCGATCTCTGTTGAACAATGACTTGAAACTCTATGCCAGACTTATTGCCAACAGGTTGGTTGATTTGCTGCCTTCCCTAATACACCTGGATCAGTCGGGGGTTTACAAAGGGCAGGCAAACGGCTGACGGAATGAGGAGCCTGATGAATATTATTCATACAACGAATGTGACCAAAACGCCTTTTCTGCTCCTCGCTTTGGACGCAGAGAAGGCGTTTGATAGAACACACTGGGAGTATTTAACAAAAGTCCTTACCAAATTTGGATTTGTGGGCGGGATACACTCTGCCATAATGGCACTTCATACAAATCCCTCGGCGCAGGTGTATATATCCGGCATATTATCCTCTTCTTTCAATATTTCTAATGGGACACGTCAGGGATGCCCGCTTTCCCCACTCATATTTAACTTACTTATGGAACCATTGGCCTCTTACATTCTCTCCCATCCTCGGATTAAGGGGTTCTAGAGCAAGGACTCATTACACACCATAAGCCTCTTTGCGGATGATATTATCCTGATGCTTACCCATGTGGAATCCTCGTCGCTCTCAGTCCAAGAGACGTTATAATTATTCTCATCAGTATCCTACTATAAAGTTAATAAAGGTTCCCATATGTATGAAGGGAACAAAGGAATCTCATATCTGGCAATAATTCTCACTCCCAAGTCCTCCGAATTGGCTAGAGGTAACTACTACCCTTTATTACAAATGCTCCCCTCTAAACTAAGCAACCTAGTGAGATTTGAACTAACCTGGTCGGGCCATCTAGCGGCTTTTAAAATGCAGATCCTCCCCCATTTACATGTTTAGAACCTTGCCTATTCCAGTTCCCACATCCTTCTCCTCATTGCAATCTTTGATTAATAGGTTCCTGTGGGGAGGGAAGTGGGCTCACTGTGCATTTAGTATGATAGTGAAACATAGGTGGGCAGGGGGGATAGGTCATACACATATAAGAGACTATCATTCTGCCTCCATCCTTGCTCAACTAAAGAGTTGGTTTCCCTCCTTAATCCCTACCCTTTGGTTCCTACTGGAAAGCCATCAGGTCCCAGGGGAGAATCGCTATAATTATCTGTTGTCTAGCACCTCCCTACCCGGCCATATTCCCATGATGAGTCCAACGGTCCAGGGATCCATTGCTGCATGGAGGTCACTTATATTGCATATATTCCCCTCTTACAAACTCACCCCTCTGAGGCTCCCTTTATCAGCCCTATCGCTATTCATACCCAATATCTCTCTCACTAAAATGGGAGCATATGGGCGAACTGACCATAGCAGATCTATATGTGGGACCTGCCCTCAAGACCTTTAGAACCCTACAGCTAGAATTATCTCTGCCCTCGACTGAGCATTATAAACATTTACAAATCTACCATTTTCTGAAAAGGTTCACAGGGGCTTCCATTTCCCTTCTGTGGCAGATCTCCCAGTTTTATCTGTCAAAGTCACACAATGTTAAAGGAATTTTGCTGTTCTATTCTCTCTTGCAAAACAAATGTGTGTTCCAGAAGTCACTCCCTATGTGAGCATGGGAAAAAGATTTCAACAAAGTTTACCTAGAGGAACGGTGGCAAACGGCACTTAGGGTTACATACTCATCTACTAGGAGTGCCCACCTATGGGAGCTGTTTCAGAAACTTCTATTACGTTGGTATCTCACTCCTTACTGTATATCAAGTTTTGTCCCTGGGGGGTCCCCCTTTGTTGGAGACGTTTCAGGAACACTGGCACATTGTATCATCTGTTGTGGGCGTGTTCTAAAATCACCCAATATTGGAATCTAGTATTTGATCTGATAAATCAGGTGCTCAATATTACTTTGTCCCCAGGACCGGGGATGGCACTGCATTCCTTGGAAATGGAAATGTACCATACCGTCTACGACCCTTGCTGTGCAACGTGGCGTCTAGATTGGCTTTGGTCAGGAATTGGAGGAATCAGTTACCTCCAAGCATGACCGAGACAATACAATCTATCCATACTCACGGTACTTATGAACAACTATTTGCCTCTGGCACAAAGGGTAACTGTGGTATAGAGAGGCACTGGGAACCCTGGAATATATGGTATCACTCTTGAGAACCTACACAAGTTCTCCATTATAGTGGATTAAAACTGGTCGTATCCAAATGCTCTATATGTTATCATAGTTTAGATATGGCTCAATTTTTCCTTTCGTTTTTTTTTTTTTTTTTTTTTATTGTGCTTCTAATATTTTTTTTAGTCACTGTTTATTATTTCACAGCATTCTTATAGGAAGTGTTTTTATTATCACCAGTATCACAATAATTGAGTATCTAGGTTATGCTTTTCCTATTGTTGGACTTGATACTCTACTAACATGTACCCCAGTGTTTTTCAACTCCAGTCCTCAAGGCACACCAACAGGTCATGTTTTCAGGCTTTCCATTATTTTGCACAGGTGATTTGATCAGTTTCACTGCCTTAGTAATCACCACAGCCATTTCATCTAAGGGAAATCCAGAAAACTTGACCTGTTGGTGTGCCTTGAGGACTGGAGTTGAAAAACACTGATGTACCTGATTTATCTGTGCTGCATTGTGATACTGGATAGTCACTGCACTGTTGTCGTGTGGTATATGTGTATTCCTTTTATGTCTGTGTTATCCTGTTAAAACCTCAAAAAAATTATTGAAATAGGAAAGGTGCCTTTACTAAAATGTGTTTGTTTTACAGAGACAGTTCTGCCGGAGGTTGTGATGAAGTATTATGATTGGTTGGTAAACGGTACCGTTAAAAGGTGTATTGCCAGTTGCCAATTTTATTCTCACCATGACAAATACATTTTTTTGCGGGGAATTATTTGTACACCATAAAACAAAAATCCACATGGTTTTAATACGTATTAAAAGGAGTTGTAAATGAATGTTTTATTTATTTTTTGCTAAAATAACTGTTTACAGGGTATAGAGACATAATTGTTAACTGATTCCTTTTAAAAATAGATAAAAAATCATATAATGTGCCTACAGTTTGTTTTGTTTTTCATCTAGTTTCATGCTTGTGTGACATACAGAGACACAGAGCCAATACAGGGCATGGTTTGTTGTTAAAATGAAGCTGAGGGGTTTTAGACACACAGTAATCACACCACCTTGATTAGAGACCACAGAGAGAAGCTCCCAGTACTTGTTTCATAAGGAAACAGACAACCAGGAAGTGTACAGAACAGAGAAGGATTACAGCAAAAACGAACAATGAACATGAAACCAGGACTGCATTAGGGTAAGGGAAGCTATTTAGCTAAAACATTTGTTTTCCTTTAGTGACCCTTTAATACATATTAACCGGTTAAGACCCGGACCAAAATGCAGGTAAAGGACCTAGCCCCTTTTTGTGATTCGGCACTGCGTCATTTTAACTGACAATTGCGCGGTCGCGCAACGTGGCTCCCAAACAAAATTGGCGTCCTTTTTCCCCACAAATAGAGCTTTCTTTTGGTGGTATTTGATCACCTCTGCGGGTTTTATTTTTTGCGCTATAAACAAAAATAGAGCGACAATTTTGAAAAAAATGCAATATTTTTTACTTTTGCTATAACAAATATCCCCCCAATATATATATATATATATATATATATATATATATATATATATTTTTTTTTTTTTTTCCTCAGTTTAGGCCGATACGTATTCTTCTAACTATTTTTGGTAAAAAAAAAAAAAAAAAAAAATCGCAATAAGCGTTTATCGGTTGGTTTTCGCAAAATTTATAGCGTTTACAAAATAAGGGATAGTTTTATTGCATTTTTATTTTTTTTTAATTTTTTTACTACCAATAGCGGCGATCAGCGATTTTTTTTCATGACTGCGACATTAGTGCAGACACTTTGGACAATTTTGACATTTTTGGGACAATTGTAATTTTCACAGCAAAAAATGCATTTAAATTGCATTGTTTACTGTGAAAATGACAGTTGCAGTTTGGGAGTTAACCACAAGGGGGCGCTGTAGGAGTTTAGTGTTGACTGTGTGTGTTTACTACTGCAGGGGGGTGTTGCTGTAGGTGTGACGTCATCGATCACATCCCCCTATAACAGGGATGACGTGATCGATGCTGCGGCCACAGTGAAGCACGGGGAAGCCGTGTTTACACATGACTCTCCCTGTTCTTCAGCTCCGGGGACCGATCGCCGCACTCCAGCGGCGATCGGGTCTGCGAGTCCCGCGGACCCGGAGCTTCGGACCGGGTCGTGGGCGCGCTCCCGTTGCTGGGTACTAGAAACCAACCTATATATACATTGATGTGCCCAGCCGTGCCATTCTGCTGACGTATATGTTCAGTAGGCGGTCCTTAAGTGGTCAATAAAAAGTTGAGCTCAACAATTTTTGGTATCTTAACTACTTAAGTCCAGAGCCTGTTTTTCAGATTCGGTGTTTACGAGATTAAAACATATTTTTTTTGCTATAAAATTACTTAAAACCCCAAACATATATATATATATATATATATATATATATATATATATATATATATATATATATATATATATATATATATATATATATATATATTATATAAAAATATATATATTTTTTTCTAACACCATAGAGAATAAAATGGCAGTCATTGCAATACTTTTTGTCACACCGTATTTGCGCAGCGGTCTTACAAGCGCACTTTTTTTAGAAAAAATTACATTTGTTTAAATTAAAAAATAAGACAATAAATGTGGCCCAATTTTTTTTACATATTGTGAAAGAAAATATTACGCCGAGTAAAATGATACCCAACATGTCACGCTTAAAAATTGCGCTGACGTTTTGACGTCACTTTGCCTAGCAGAGCTATGGGGACGGGTGAGGGACATTTTTCCCTCACTCGCATCCCCACTGAGCACGGGAGAGGACCCGATCACCTCCGCCGCTACCAACGGCTCCGGTAAGAGGCGGAGGGTGCGGGAGGGGCGGGTGGAGACCACCGTTATCGTTTGACTGACCGCCCACCGAAGAAATGGATATCTTGGTTGTGGCAGCAGCTGCTGCAGTTACCGAGATATCCATCTTTAAAGTGCCGACATAGAACGACGGTGGGCGGTCGCCAAGTAGTTAAAAAGTGCACAGTTTATGTAAGTATATTTGTGTTTGATATGTCCTATTACTGGTACATAACCATTGTTTTTTTTTTTGTTTTGTTTTTCCAGGCGAAAAATGGAATGTTAATTACTAACTTTTATTGGCATTTTATCCCTTAGATTCGATAATTGGGTTTTCTGGCTTTCAGAACAAGAGGAAATCATAGCCTCCATAGACAACTTTATAAAACAAGTTTTTTTTTTCTTCCTGGTTGGTCAGGTTTCACATCTGAATGTTTTAGGTTTTCATTACTATTATCTAGTTGGAACATCTAGTTGTCAGTCCATTTGGCTGTTTTTGGACCACCTAGTGTGGGTTTTATGTTCTGATCCACCAAGTAGCAGAACCAACTAACTAAATTCTGCATATTAGTTTTTTTTTTTTCAATGCAAATTTGAGTAAGACTGCAGGGGATTGTCACTTTAACACATATATTAGCATAAGAAGTGATATAAATGTCTGTCAGGGGTACTGCACTTAGTGGTAAAAGGGTTTTGGGTATTCTCCAGGAGTTTAATGGATCAGCCATAGATCCGTTGCATATCTGTTTCCTATTACCAAAGATCAGCCATGCTGACATGTGTAGTTCCATAGCTCTAAAAGGAAAAGGTCTGATGCTACTTTAAGTAAACTTGTGTTTAGGACTGCTTAACCTCCCAGGCGGTATTATTATTACAGATTTTAGGTGCTGAAAGTGGTACCATTATTTTGCATGGAAATTTGGCGTTTTACATTGTAGGCCTGTAATTCTTAGGAATAATTCACTTAAATCTGTCCAAACAAGAGTCTAGTAGACATCCCGGGTATGATGAAGTTTGAAAAACAAAATCATAATATAATAAATAACTATACATAATTATAACAAATAATAATGTAATTATAATAAAAATTATTCAATAATGTAATCAAATCAAAAACTGAAATTTGCTCAGTTGCAGAATTGTCGCTGTCATTTTTTTTTATGACAAATTTCCCCACAAACAGCTATCGCTCAATTCCGCAAGTGATTATAATTTATTATCGCTGTTTTCTAGCTGCTCTAAAACCACTTTTGACATAAAGGGACACTTTTGGTTGCTATGCACAACGTACAGTTTGCAGGCAGAAAGAACAGTTATTATATAAAAGTACATGTAGGACACTGGGCAGACCACTAGGGGGGTCAGTATTTTTTTTACATACAGTACTGTAATCTAAGATTACAGCATACTGTATGTAATGTGTTTATTTACTTTTTTTGAATTTGGCTCCATTCTCTGCCCTTGTGCGTTGTAACGTCACAGGGAATGGAGATTGGCGGCACACAGGGACACTGTGTGAATCAAGCGAGGACCCGCATCGCAGGATCCAGGGACATGGTAAATAACTGTCTGTGGCTGTTGCAAGGTGATCCCGAGTCAGGCTCGAGGATACGGCTTTTGGTAAAGAAATCTTAACCCGAGCCAGACTCTGTATTACCGCCAGGGGTGTTAAACCCCCCACTGTTATTGTAATTAGTTACACACCCAACCATGCCTGCTTGTCCCCAAAATGTAGTTCACACCTGTTTCCTTCCGTGTCACCATGCAATCCTATTTTCTCCTGTTTGTCATTTTTCATGTGGCTATTTGTTACCAATTGCCTAACGAATATTTGTATATTTTGAGGCACACCGGTCGGCTCATGTACCCCCTACTGTTCAGTGATCTTGTCGCCTCAGTACGGCAAGGGATTTTTCTTAGTCTATTGGTCAGTTGTGTCTGGTAGCAGCAGTTTCTCGAGCTGGATACACATTATGCAATTTTTGTTTTCCAATTTTTTTTTAGATTTACCTGCATTTGTGTGGTATGAGGGCCTGCCTGATTGCATACAAGTTGAGAGTGTATAGGTCTGGCCTTATATTGTATAGTTTTGGTCGAGTCTGGAGAAAAGTTGTGCAGGAAGATCATATGGGGTGATACCAGCTCTTGGTTGTTCCAAGGGCCCTCACTTCTGATATATGTGTGGGCATGCAGTATTCTCCTCAGTTAATACCCATAGGTGTCGTTCCTGTCCTAGATTACTTGTGTACCTTAACTGGAGTGTCTATGGCGTTCGCGGGTAGGGATAGCCTATTTAATGGGCGTCTGGCCATTAGATCGGCAGCGTGGATCTGTCCATCTGCGGTCCGCTGGTCAAGCACGGACAGACCAGGACTCAGTCTGGTACTACTTTGGGGCTCCTCCCGGGCATGGCTTACTGTACCCTCTAGTCCATGCATTACCATGCATTGTGCCACCTTTACGGATATTCCCCTGGATGACACTATCCTGGTTTTTACCAGGCAATTGGACCAGCCTATTCATGTGCCCGTTTGTGTATCCCCACTTTTTTGCACCAGCCCACAGTCCCCGTCGTGCTTTTTTGCCACCTGACCCCCCCTTTCTCCCACAATGTCCTATTGGGGTAAGTTGGTTCCTTCCCTCCCCCCCCCCTTTGATACTATTTTCTGGCGTTTCCCTTCCCTCATTTTCCCTTTGTTTCTTTCCTTTCTTGCTCCTTCCCTCTTTCCCTCCCCCCCCCCTATCTCCCTTTCTACCTTCCCCATACCCTCCCCTTCTTGTCCCCCCCCTCCCCCCCCCCGTTTTCTCTCCTTGCCTCTCTCCCCCTCCCTTACTTGTCCTTCCCGATCCTCCCCCATCCCCCCCCCTTCCCCTCCTTTCCCCCGCCCCCCCCCCCCCCCCTCCCCCCCCCCCCCCTTCCCCTCCTTTCCCCCGCCCTCCTTCCCCCCCCTCTCCCCTCCCCCCTTCCCTGCCAGGCCATATACCATTGGAGGCTTTACCACCCCTGTATGTATATTTATATATGCATACATACATATATGTTTTTTGTTCCTACCCAGATCTCCACGCCAATTATCCCCTTGTCCGCCGTGGGGGAAAGCTTTGTAGCTGTCCGGCCCCCGCACACTTTTAATTGACTCATAGGGTAAGCTTATATTACCACTGTTATAGTTTCCTTCGGAACTTATATTGTAGTGCTGTTTTCTTTTATTCATCTATGTTTTATTGTATAATGTTCTTTGCATCATTCTATAGATTGGCTGTCCTGATGAAGCGGTATTTCAATTCCCGCGAAACTAGTCGACCATGACCAATCATTGATGTGTACAATTAATTGTTTGTTTTGCAATGTTATGGACAATTTGTTTTTACATTAATAAAAATATGTTTTATAATATTTTGTTAACCATATTTTTTTGTACCAAAATAGTCCCCACCAACCCAACTGAGTGGGGAGTTTTGGGTTTAGTTTCAGCTACTATCCCCTCACCCCCACTCTCCCCCTTTTCTAACATAACTGGGATGATGGTACAATTTTATCTCCGGTTACTTATTTCTACATGAGGCTATACTCTCCCTTTTGCGCCTACCTTAACTGGTTGTCTGTGTCTTGCATGCCAAGAAGTCCAGTGCCCCAGTGTGGCACTAGGCTTCTGTCTGAATAGTGAAGGTTGTTTGTTTTGTAGGGGTGAAGGATAACATTGTCGGATTACCAAATTGATAGAGAAGGGAGGTGTGCAGCCTTTATGATGGATCAGGGTGTACCTGGTGGCAGGTGGTCATTAATCCGGGTATGCAGTTTTTTTTTCATACAGGGAAAAAAAAAAAAGAGGGGCTTAATGGTGACTGCCTTTGGAGTGGGAGGTGGGTCACTGGGTATTGTAAACACTATGGAGCTGGAGATAATCAGGAACACATTGGGAGGCCCTGGGCTACATAGCAGGGAATGGTTAGGAAATCCAACGTGTACGATTCTCATCCCTAATGGCAGAGACAAAATATTGTGCAATCATGGTCAATGTGGGTACTATCCTATCAGACTCTACTGGGTTACACCCTGAAGTCCATCTTGTTCTGAGGGTTTTGAGTTTGGACAGGAATTGAAAGAAGGAAATTTTTTATTTTTAAATGTGGGACATGTATGACATAACTGAATATGGTGCAGGTACCTAGGAGACTAGAACCTATGCATAAGGTGTCTGTTGGCCAGACTAGAGGGTACCAGGTGACACATCAATGGGGTGAAAATGTCCTTGTAGAGGTGGTGTCTCAAGCTTAGCAGTCCTATAGAGAAGCTCTTGGTTACTGGACATGTGAGAGATGCACCTAGTTGATGTCGCACCTGAGAGGTTGAATCCCTACATGGGCAATGCCAGTAACTACATACAGGAACATGTCCTGTTAAATAAAGGGAATAAACAGTATGTCTATTGTTACAGTATGCCTTCACCACATAGCGCTTAAGCATCTCACAGATGTTGATAAGAACCCATTACCCTGTATGTGCTGAGTATACACTGAATCAAGTGACCAGTGGCTTGCTCCCAGAGATGTGCGGACACAGAATGAGGTTCACTCATTACGCTTTTTTCTGAGGAGTAACCCCAATAGAAGGGATGCATTCAGCACTATATGGGGGGGAATGGAAGCTTGGGTGGGTGCAGTAATGGAGTAGACTGTGGTCCGAGGAACAAACTTGCAGCCATGGCTTCAGACAACAAGCATTGCTTTGTTGCTCAGAGAGATTGCTGGCATTTTTGATAACATTCTACAAAGTCACATAAATACCCAGTGTAAAGTGGCTCATGATTTTGTCAACCATGTTGAGAGGTTGGTAGAGAGTGTGAGAGATGGTACAGAAATATGCCATTGGCTCTGACGTGCATGAAGGGCCAGACAAAGTGATCAACCAGTATCAAGCTAATAGTACAGACTCTGTATGAAGGGCAGTAGCCTGGGGAGTTGGCATCACTGCTCAGTAAGACTTTGCCAAAAAATGTTGCTTACACCAATTCAAAGTGGTGGTTGAATGCCTGGATGGGCTGTACTAGTTTGGATTGTAAAAGGTGTTCTGCTGTATGATCTCATATAAAGAAATGCAGACTCTGTTTAGTTGGTGGCATCAATGGCTTACTGACTGGGGATCTTGTTGCATTTGTGGATAAGTGACGCACATGTGATCAGAGAATACAAAAGCTGGGGGCAGGTTGATATTTCCATCTGTCAGAAGTGTGATCACAATGTCCTTTGCATGCCAGGCCAATATGCAGTGGTGAACTAGGAATGTAGGGAAGGTATTTCACTCTGTGTTCTGGGTGGGGAGATAATTGCTGGGAAGGAAGCACCTAGGTATTATTTAGGACATATGAGTTTGTTCTTTGTCCTAGAGGATACAATGTAGTGTTAGTCATGGAACTAGGGTGTTTATTGAACCTAAAAGTGGGTAGAGGTGCATGACATACCCTGGCATGGTCACTGAAATCCAGGCAAAGGGATGGAATTTTGTGGGTTTTGTCATTGTTTCAAATTTATATGTGTTAGATGTAATACCAGATGCCGGGGGAATGGTATCACATGTCTAATGATGCACGGTTTTCAGCATCAGGTTGAATTGTACTCAGTAGGGTACACTACCTTCCTTGGGGAGTCTATTGTACCTATTCTCTAGTCCTTGGGATAGAAATAGAAGGAACCCCGGGTTGCACCCTGATAACCCCTGAATAAAGGTTTTATAGCAAACCTGGCATCCCCTTACACTCACTGAAACTTGTGTTGGGATTCGGGGAGGAGTTGAAAGTTGGATAGTTAAACTTTGGGCAACAGGATTTAAATGGTGCCAACAGTGCATGCAAGGCATGAATAGAAATGCTCTTCTCTAGGGGGTTTATAATCTAAGGGGAGGGGGTGGAACAAAAATAATAGCTGCTGGGAATTATCTAATATGAAGCTGGCTGAGGTAACATTTTAGGTGGAGGTGGGGAAGGCTTCCCGGAATAAAAGTTTTTAGGGACACCTAGGTGTGGAAAGGGTAGGGCCTGGCTGGACATATGGGAGTGGGGAGGGCCAGAGGTTCCGGAGCCCCTTCATGCACGTTGAGTATGGGAGGAGGCAACAAGGGAAATGGAATTCAGGATGTTTTAGGGCCAAAACTTCAGTAAACGCCACCCCGTTGTAGTCCCAATGTGGGTCACTATTAGGAGATCAAGGTAGAGTATTGTGCGCAATTAAAAGAGGACCCGAGAACTATTGTTTTTTTCTTTTTTTTTTTTGGCTAGGGGAAAAGCCTCTAAAACTTTTTTAGTAATAAGTACAGTTGGGTTTGACCAAATTCTAAAAACATTTTGGCAACCATTGTTCAGCCTCTCCTTTTAAATATTTTTATTTTTTTGTACCTGGCTTTGTAAATTGTTAGTGACCGTGATCATGTTCACCTGTTAATCACGAATAGGGGAGAGGAGTTGTCCATTTTGATTTGTTGTTCCTCTTTAAGAGAGGACCCTAGAACTATATTGTTCTTATTTTTTGTTGTTCAAGGGATAAGCCTCTTCAATTTGTAATCAAGTGCAGTAAGGTTTACCTAAAATCTAAAATTTGTAATCATGTCTCTCTCTCGTTAATATTGTACCTGACGGCAAACATACCAGCTATTACTAGGATGAGAGAAGAGTTGTCTTTTTAAAAGGAATTATATTTTTTGCTCGATGTCAGCAAAAGTTGTCAGGGCAACTAGGTAGTCGTTTTTTTGAATACTGATTTAATGTTCTTTAACAATCTAAAGTGGAATGTAAAACTAGAGATCTTGGTTGGAGCAGCATTAAATCTGTAGTTTTTATTTTTCTTTGTTATTTTTTTTTTTTTACTATTCTCTTTATTCTGTTCCATTACTCATTTCTTGTCCTTTCCTCCTTTAATAGTATACTCTTGAGTTTTTTTTTTTTTTTTTTTGCGTTCTATCATCCATCTATTTAAGATAAATGTAACCAAGACATCAGTCATATCATGTTTAAAGACGCGTGAGCATTTCTGCCCGCCAGTACCATATTTTACACCCAATGAAAGCAAAGTATCCCTGGACATCCAGGTTTGTATGTCTTAATGTAATTCTACCTCCCCTAATCTATAGTCTTAATGGCCATGCCACTGCTCCTGTCTGACATTCCTCCTATAACTGTACACTGATGGTCTCCTTTTTTTGCATTCATGCACAACTGTCCGGAGGCCAGCCCAACCACCACCTGAAGAAGCAACGATAACCAAGTAATTTCTTGAGACAAATGCACCACAATTAAGACTCTCCTGAACTTTCCTTCACCATGCTGAGAAGTGCTGCGATCAAATCGTTACAATCATTACATCATATTCCCAAGTTACAGGACTAGATAGGCAAGGATCCCACCATCAATGTTAGAGATCCGCTCTTCCAAAGCAGAGGGACAATGAAACATTTCAGTACAGTACTCTCATGGGTCGGATGTGAAGTCTCAAAGGCACCAGGACCGTCTCAAGTTTACCGCGATGGGGTTTTAGCGTGTTCAAGGCACAATGGTGGTGGGGAAAGGGTCAGGGGCTTCTGGGCCACTGTGGAGGGGTACACAATCATTGAGGGAGGGGGGGCGTGGCTACCGTGCAGCTGGATAGAAGCATAAGCCGAGAGCTCCGCTCCAGCGTTGGACACCAGCTACTACAGGCATCGTGGGCAGCCCTAAACAGCACACACAAATGGCTGTTATCCCGCTCAGTGCCCGGGGATGACAAAAAAAAAATGAAAAAACGCCGCTCAGCCGGCGAGGCTGGAGGACTGTTTCTCCCCCAGAAGCGACAGCATGTCTCAAGATGGTGCCGGTGGCGAGTCTCCAGCCTCCACAGGCGACTCCTCTGCTGGCACACCAAGCCCTAGACAGAGGGATAAACACACACCGACAACCACCTGCAGGGTGCATTTTTACCATGTAAAAGGATCAGTTTATGCTGGCGTTCCGCAAGAACTCCCAACCGCCTGATCTCTACTCTACCCTACAGGTGTTTGCAGATCTCTCGCAATACACCATGCAGAAACACAGGTCCCTCTTGCCCATCACAAAAGCACTCCGCAACCACAGTATTATTTACAAGTGGGGCCCTCCAACTAAGCTCACTATTACTAAGGACGGTGCCTCCTGTGTTTCGAGCTTGGAAGAGGGGCTAGCACTCCTGCGCAAGTGGGACATTATCACTGAGCAATCCCCAGGAGGAGCATCCTCCACCTCTGGAACCCGGGCCCAGGACGACTGGACTCTATTGTCGCGTAAGCGTACTGGCAAGAAAAAGTTATGAAGCCCCATGCCTTGGAAATACAACTTTCTCTGATGGTTTGTTCCCTGACCTTCATGGAGTTCTCTCCCCACAAATCCCCCCCCCTTGTGAAATGTGCAGCTGCTCTGCACTCAGATTCCAATCAGGATCTCATTTTTTTATTTCCACAACTTTTTGTTTTGACTTTTTTGTTTCCAGTTTCTGTAATGCTTTCATCTCTTTCTGCTGCGTACAAGATGGATACTGCGCTGTTCCTGCGCTGTTCCTGCTGAAGACGGCCTGCTCGTCACTCACTTTCCCCGCCTGGACCTGGTTTGACCTGGTGGATCGCCTTCAATGCTCTGAGGTACTGTCATTTTTTTTTTGTCTGACCCCCCATGGCCCTCAGGATAACCTCTTAACGTCAGGGGCTTTAACCATCCGGTCAAGCGGGCTTCTGTGTGGAAGGAAGCCCTCAAGCTCCACTGACATCCTTTGTCTCCAGTTAACGCATCTACTGGCATCTGGCGCACCAGCCTTCTGTCACAACAGTGCCCGGTCCCCCTGTCTTTTGTCTGGAGGGCCAATTCTCCCTTGCTCCAACAACCCTCACGTGTCACATTTGTCTTCAGGAATTCTTTTCTGTAAATTCTGAGTCCGTCTCCAATCCGTTTACTGTCTGGTGTGCCCATAAGGCCTATGTTAGGGGACTTTTACTGCAACTTGGTTCACGGGTAAAGAGGCAGAGAGCACAAAAATTTGACTCTATTCTTGCTGAAATTAGCTCCCTGGAAGCACAGAATAAACAGTCTCCTGATGGCCGGACGGCAACTAGACTGTTTACACTGCGCTCAGACCTCAGGAGACTGCTGCTGGAGCGTTACGATAAACATGTCCAGTCCCTCAAGGTGACCCACTATGCATCCGGGAATCGGGCAGGTAAATTTCTAGCTCAGCGTTTAAAAAACCGCAAAGCAAAGGCTAATATTCCCTTTCTTATACGGGGTCCCGACAGTGGTAACATTTACAATCCTCAAGACATAGCTAATTCCTTCGCTGAATTCTACTCTTCCCTTTGTAATCTCTCTGGGGATCCCTCTACCCCTCAGCCTACGGAGGACATCATCCAATCCTTCCAGGCTGATCTCAAACTTCCCTTGTTGTCCCACTCTCAGTTGGATTCTCTCAACATGCCTATAACTGGGCCTGAGATCCTACGAGCGATTAAAACTCTACCCAATGGAAAGTCACCTGGTCCAGATGGGCTGCCCATTGGCTACTATAAAACCTTTGCCTCCCTTCTTTCCCCGACACTAGGTAAGGTGTGCTCAGAAGCAATGCTTTCTGCCTCTTTCCCAGAGGAAATGCTTAAGGCTTTTATTGTAACTATCCCAAAAACGGGGAAGTCACCCACTACACCGGCCAATTTCTGTCCCATCTCTCTGTTGAACACGGACGTGAAGTGGTATGCCAAGATCCTTGCACATAGGTTGCTCCCAATCTTGCCAGCTTTGCTTAACCCAGACCAAACGGGGTTCACCCGGGGGAGGCAGGCGTCTGATGCGACTAGGCGGGTCATTGGCCTGGTGCATCATGCTGGGGCCTGTCGGACGCCTTCTCTGCTCCTCTCTTTGGACGCGGAGAAGGCGTTTGACAGGGTCCACTGGGGGTATATGGTCCGGGTTCTCGAGAAATTTGGGTTTTCTGGCCCCATCCTTTCGGCAATTCTTGCATTATACTCCTCCCCATGCACTCAGGTGTACACCTCTAATATGCTCTCTTGCCCCTTCCATATAACAAATGGTACTAGACAGGGGTGCCCCTTGCCCCCCTATTTTTAACCTTCTCATTGAGCCTCTAGCGGAAAAGATTAGGTCCCATCCCGGAACCCCTGGCTTTCTGTTGTCAGGTAGGTCTTATAATATAAGTACGTTTGCAGATGATCTCATCCTCTTCCTGACCTCCCCTCATTCTTCCCTGTCCTAAGCACACAATATCCTCACAGAGTTTAGTTGCGTCTCTTTTTACAAAATTAACTTTAGAAAATCTTTTTATACTAGGTCTCAATCTCCCTCCTTGCTTTCAATCTAGCCTGCAAGTGTCCTTCCCTTATTCCTGGGCTGCATCTAGTATAACTTTACAGTAGGAGCTTCACCTGAAGCAGGTGAATCTGCAAGTGATTTTAATGGGGGATAAACTTGCGGTTATCCTCCTAATAGATAAATACTGTGAAATCAGGTGGGATATATAAATCTGGTGAGCACTGTGTAAAAATGTACAGAAGGAGCTTCTACTGAAGCAGGTAAATCAAAAAGTGTGGTAATCCATTAGGGGATAGACTTGCGACTATACACCTAGATAATCAAAAACAAATAGAAAAACATGAAAAGCAAGCTGGATATCGCGTCCAGCAAACACCATGTGTTATTAAGTCCCAAAAAAAGGTTAATAATAGATGGATATCTTCAATAGTGTCCTTAGACTTCATAGTTTTTACTTTAAGTTGTTCTTTGCTATGACCTCCCCATCTTCATACTGACAATCTGTGATATATAGATGAATAAAATACCCTTACCAGCTGTTGATCCACTGACACCGTACGGTGAATGGATCATGCAGGCTTGTGTGGGCCGACCGCCCTCCTTGGAATGGGATGCAGATATGATTCTCACTTCAGACTCTCCATAGAAGGTCCAAGGAAGAAGCTGGTAGGGGAAGTCGCCGGATTCCCAATGGGGTGAGGCAAGTCCTTCAGAACATTTCCCAATCACGGGAAAAAAAGGAAAAAAAGGGGGGAAGACCTCCTCATAGTGTAAAAACGTTTTATTAAGCACGCAGCTCACAGCAAAAACGTGCAGTAATCAAATAAAATAGTAAAACCACAAATTAAAAATGTCTCGATCAGTAAAAAATGTCCCACAGCCAAAATACACAACCACTATAGGAAAAAAATTCATATGCGCAGTGGAGGTGTATGGAAAGGTTCAACCTGACCGGTTTCGTCTGCAAAGACTTCAACTGGGGATGGGGATTTTTAATTTGTGGTTTTAGTATTTTATTTGATTATTGCACGTTTTTGCTGTGATCTGCGTGCTTAATAAAACGTTTTTACACTATGAGGAGGTCTCCCCCCCCTTTTTTTCCCCGTGATTGGGAAATTTTCTGAAGGACTTGCCTCACCCCATCGGGAATCCGGCGACTTCCCCTACCAGCTTCTTCCTTGGACCTTCTATGGAGAGTCTGAAGTGAGAATCATATCTGCATCCCATTCCAAGGAGGGCGGTCGGCCCACACAAGCCTGCATGATCTATTCACCGTACGGTGTCAGTGGATCAACAACAGCTGGTAAGGGTATTTTATTCATCTATATATCACGGATTGTCAGTATGAAGATGGGGAGGTCATAGCAAAGAACAACTTAAAGTAAAAACTACGAAGTCTAAGGACACTATTGGAGATATCCATCTATTATTCACCTTTTTTGGGACTTAATGACACATGGTGTTTGCTGGACGCGATATCCAGCTTGCTTTTCATGTTTTTCTATTTGTTTTTGATTATCTAGGTGTATAGTCGCAAGTCTATCCCCTAACAGATAACCACACTTTTTGATTTACCTGCTTCAGTAGAAGCTCCTTCTGTACATTTTTACACAGTGCTCACCAGATTTATATATCCCACCTGATTTCACAGTATTTATCTATTAGGAGGATAACCGCAAGTTTATCCCCCATTAAAATCACTTGCAGATTCACCTGCTTCAGGTGAAGCTCCTACTGTAATATTTGTGGCACTGCACTTTTTTTTCTTTTTTTGCCTTACTTGTTATCCAGTGGTGTGTTGGCTGCCTCCAATCAATTATTGAATTGATTTTCATTATATATATTGATTTGTATTCACTTTGTGTACATCACCGTCAGTTTTTAGCGCAATATTTTTTGTTTATATCTAGTATAACTTATCTGGGGCACCAGATCACAGCTGATCCATCCAAACTCGTTGACACCAATTATGTCCCCTCGATTGATAAAATATCTACGGAGGCTACGCATCTGGCCAGAGTCGAGCTGACGTGGTCCAGCTGTGTGGCCTCGTTCAAAATGCTACTTCTTCCCCAGATTTTGTATATCTTCCGTACGCTGCCCATCCCATTGAAATCCTGCCATCTTAAGTCTCTTAATGCTATCCTGAAACGTTATGTTTGGGGCTCCAGACGTCCTAGATGTGCTAAATCCCTCCTAACTAAGCATAGGTTGGTCGGAGGCATGAGATTGGTTGATCTTAGGGACTATCACCAGGCGGCTATACTCAACTTAGACATTGGATAACCCCAGCCCCTGACATCCTGTGGTGCGGTGTGGAACGGGCCCTTTGCCCGTTCGCAGACATTCGTAGTCTTCTGATCCTTGAGTCCTGGCAATCTCTCCCACTGCGTCGACTACCGTTGACGCTTCAGGCTTCCCTCTCGGCGTGGAGGGACCTGCAAAGTCTGGTAGCTAGCACCCCTAATACTGTACATATGCCTATCCCTGTTGAGACTCTGTCATGCGCTATCCCAAACACTTCTTACTCCAACTGGACTGCTAGAGGCGTCCTATGGGTTGACAACCTATATTTCTATAATGAGCTCAAACCATTCTGAAATTTGAAATTTTGAATTTCATATTTATACCAGGGCAACCAGTGCAAAGATGGATCTATATGTTTCACTGGACTGGTTATATTTTGTGATATGATGAATTAAGGGCTCAGCTGACCTCTAAAAAAAAAATGACTTCTTCCTGGCTCATGGAATGGGTACATGTCTCAGGTGATAATTAAAATTAGTTAAATTATAATTTTGGCTTGAAGAAAGCCAGGACAGACAGAAAGGTTCCTTCACAGTAGGGGCCATTAGCATGCTAATGTGAGAATTGGGTGGGCTGTAGATCAGGGGGTGTTTATTACATATAACAGACGGAGAGGCAACACAAGTTACCTGAACATTTAGGAGAATTGAGATGCAGCCAATCAGGATCTGAGAAAACTTTGAACCAATGAATATATAGGCTTGAGGTTCAACATATCAGTTTGTAAGGCAACTTTAAACCAATGAGGACGCAGGGATTTTGAAACCTGAATGGGGGGGGGGGTATAAATCAGTCAGACCCATGGCTCACTCTTGGAATGATGAGAGTGTGTCTCTCTCTCTCTCTCTATTAATCTTCTGTTGCTTTCATGTAACCCTTATTTTCCTACAACTTGTCCTGATATACTGTTGTGTCCATTATAGTCATATTATTTGTATTACTTTGTATCGTTGGCAACATCTTTGTTTTAAGGTTGTATCATTTATGTTATAGTTGTTAACATCAGATTAATACAAGTTTATTTTCTGTATAAATTACTGTATATACTCGAGTATAAGCCATGTTTTTCAGCACATTTTTGTGCTGAAAATGCCCCCCTCGGCTTATACACAAGTCACCTTTTTGCGCCTGATGTCCCAGACTTTGGGGACCCGGTACCAGCCGACCGTAGGTCCCCTGGACTTGGCACACATGTAGCCCCACCTCTTACTCTACAAGTGTGCAAAGTTTGTTGTCATGGCGACCTACAGCCGGGGAGTACCGTTCTTTTCAAAGCAAGGCACCCCTTTCATAAACTTATATGTTAAGTAATTTCTCTGGTGACTTTGGAGACACAGTACTAGCCGGTCTTAGGTCCCTTGGACCTGGACAACATGTAGCCCAATTCCTTCTCTACAAGTGTGCAATGTTGGTGCTCCCCAGCCGTAGGTCCCCCAGACAACAGATTTTTCAAAGCCAGACTCCAATGTTAAATGTCAGTCGAGGCATGGACACAGTGAGGCATGGACACAGTGAGGCATGGACACAGTGAGGCATGGACACAGTGAGGCATGGACACAGTGAGGCATGGACACAGTGCGGCATGGAGACAGTGAGGCATGGACACAGTGAGGCATGCAGAGGGACACTCTAGGCTTATACTCGAGTCAATATGTTTTCCCGTTTTTTTGTGGTACAACATGATTTGTTGTACTCACCGTAAAATCCTTTTCTCTGCCGTCCATGGACTGACAGCCTTCTAAAGTCTTGACAAGTGGGTTATGTTCCTGTTCACAGGAGAGTACTAGGCAGAAACATGTTGGATATTTAAATACATATTACTTTAACAGAGTTGAACAGCCCCATCCATGGGTGGTCCCTCTGGACATAACCCTCCTCCCTGCAGCATGCAACCTCAGTTTGTAACAAGCAGTACAAAACTAAACTAAAAAAAAAGAGTAGTGGGTGCTGTGTCCGTCCATGGACAACAGAAAAAAGGATATTACGGTAAGTACAAAAAAATCCTATTTTCTCTTATTGTCCATGGACGGACACAGCAGTGGCAAAAAACTAGGGGTGGGAACAGTATCAGTGAAAAAAAAAAAAAAAAAAAAAAAACAGACAACTTCACCACAAACAAGCAGAGCTCCCCAAGGAGGAGGTGCAACTTTAAACAGCCGCCTGCAAAACCTTGTGGCCAAAGGAAGCACCTGAAGATGCACTCGCATCAGCCTTGTAAAATTTGGAAAATGTGTGAACGGATGACCATGTTGCCACTTAAAAGACACCTGTGAGTCAGACGCTTGATATCGGAAAGCCCAGGAAGCACCAATTGCCCTGGTTGAATGTGCCGTGACCGGAAAGGGGGGCGCCCGCCCCTTAAGAGCATAGGCCTATATGACGGCTTGCCTGATCCACGAGAAACGATGGCCGACGGGACCGTCAGGCCCTTTTGTGGACCAGATACTGACACAAAAGGAGAGTCAGACCTCCGAAACAGCCTCCTTAGGGTGCGCCGGCCGAGGACACAAGGATGGAAGTACAATGTCCTTGTTAAGATGAAATTACTAAACCACCTTCGAAAAAAGGAAGGTTGCGGGCGCATCACCGCCATAAGGTACACTGCCAACTCACAAACATGTCTGACAGAAGTAATGGCCACCAAAAAGGCCACCTTCTGAGATAGTGTGGAGAGTAGTGGTGCAACAGATCACCGTTGATCCGTGATGCGAACAGGTCACCCCCTTCGGATCGTCACGCTATGCGATCCGCAGATTACTGCTGCAGCCATAGCATTAGGAAAGGCTGTGGCTTCGGCCTAGCTCAGGAGCCGCGGCTATCTTGGTACACCCGGTGGCGGCCCTACTCTCTGTTGACACCCACAGAGGAGGAGGGGTGGGTCACTGCCTGTACTACGGGGGAGGGGGGGGGGTCACTGCCTGTACTACGGGGGAGGGGGGGGGGTCACTGCCTGTACTACGGGGGAGGGGGGGTCACCGTCTGTCCTACTGGGGTTGGGGAGGGGGGTCACCGTCTGTCCTACTGGGGAGGGGGGTCACCGTCTGTCCTACTGGGGAGGGGGGTCACCGTCTGTCCTACTGGGGTTGGGGGTCACCGTCTGTCCTACTGGGGTTGGGGGTCACCGTCTGTCCTACTGGGGTTGGGGAGGGGGGTCACCGTCTGTCCTACTGGGGTTGGGGGTCACCGTCTGTCCTACTGGGGTTGGGGGTCACCGTCTGTCCTACTGGGGTTGGGGAGGGGGGTCACCGTCTGTCCTACTGGGGTTGGGGAGGGGGGTCACCGTCTGTCCTACTGGGGTTGGGGAGGGGGGTCACCGTCTGTCCTACTGGGGTTGGGGAGGGGGGTCACCGTCTGTCCTACTGGGGTTGGGGAGGGGGGTCACCGTCTGTCCTACTGGGGTTGGGGAGGGGGGTCACCGTCTGTCCTACTGGGGTTGGGGAGGGGGGTCACCGTCTGTCCTACTGGGGTTGGGGAGGGGGGGTCACCGTCTGTCCTACTGGGGTTGGGGAGGGGGGTCACCGTCTGTCCTACTGGGGTTGGGGAGGGGGGTCACCGTCTGTCCTACTGGGGTTGGGGAGGGGGGTCACCGTCTGTCCTACTGGGGTTGGGGAGGGGGGTCACCGTCTGTCCTACTGGGGTTGGGGAGGGGGGTCACCGTCTGTCCTACTGGGGTTGGGGAGGGGGGTCACCGTCTGTCCTACTGGGGTTGGGGAGGGGGGTCACCGTCTGTCCTACTGGGGTTGGGGAGGGGGGTCACCGTCTGTCCTACTGGGGTTGGGGAGGGGGGTCACCGTCTGTCCTACTGGGGTTGGGGAGGGGGGTCACCGTCTGTCCTACTGGGGTTGGGGAGGGGGGTCACCGTCTGTCCTACTGGGGTTGGGGAGGGGGGTCACCGTCTGTCCTACTGGGGTCACCGTCTGTCCTACTGGGGTTGGGGAGGGGGGTCACCGTCTGTCCTACTGGGGTTGGGGAGGGGGGTCACCGTCTGTCCTACTGGGGTTGGGGAGGGGGGTCACCGTCTGTCCTACTGGGGTTGGGGAGGGGGGTCACCGTCTGTCCTACTGGGGTTGGGGAGGGGGGTCACCGTCTGTCCTACTGGGGTTGGGGAGGGGGGTCACCGTCTGTCCTACTGGGGTTGGGGGGGGGGGTCACCGTCTGTCCTACTGGGGTTGGGGGGGGGGGGTCACCGTCTGTCCTACTGGGGTTGGGGGGGGGGTCACCGTCTGTCCTACTGGGGTTGGGGGGGGTCACCGTCTGTCCTACTGGGGTTGGGGGGGTCACCGTCTGTCCTACTGGGGTTGGGGGGGTCACCGTCTGTCCTACTGGGGTTGGGGGGGTCACCGTCTGTCCTTGTTCATTTTTTCTTTGAAGTTGCTGTAATTCTGCTCTGATTTCCCCACTTCCTGCTCGTCTGGCTCCTTATGAAAAATCTCTGCCCTGGATTTGTTTGTTTTTGTTCTGTCTCTCTCTCTCTACTTTGCAGAAACATGAAACCAGTTTTAAAAACAAAAGTGAAACTAGAGGCACATTATATGATTGATTTGTATCTATTTTAATCATTTTTAAAAGGAATCGGTTAACTTTTATGTCTCTATACCCTGTAAACAGTAACTATATACTAATACATACTAGTATAAATACGATTTTACTAAACTAGCTTAACAATAGATATGAACTAGTATATTATTTATCTCACTACGTAAATACAGATCTATTCTGAATCTATTCTTGTCACCCTACACCAAGATTCCCAATATGTCATTCTCAAATTGGCTGACCAGAAATATCCAGCAATACTCAGCTTTAGATCAAAAATTATGTCATATCAATTAATCAAGGCCATTCACTCATACCTAATTACTATGATTAATCATAAAACCAAATATGTTTTGCAAGCTTGCCATAAATTATGAATTGCCGAATTATGAATTTGAAATAATCTAACAGTGACCCCCAACCCCAGTAGGACAGACGGTGACCCCCAACCCCAGTAGGACAGACGGTGACCCCCCCAACCCCAGTAGGACAGACGGTGACCCCCCCAACCCCAGTAGGACAGACGGTGACCCCCAACCCCAGTAGGACAGACGGTGACCCCCAACCCCAGTAGGACAGACGGTGACCCCCAACCCCAGTAGGACAGACGGTGACCCCCCCAACCCCAGTAGGACAGACGGTGACCCCCAACCCCAGTAGGACAGACGGTGACCCCCCAACCCCAGTGGGACAGACGGTGACCCCCCAACCCCAGTAGGACAGACGGTGACCCCCAACCCCAGTAGGACAGACGGTGACCCCCAACCCCAGTAGGACAGACGGTGACCCCCCCAACCCCAGTAGGACAGACGGTGACCCCCCAACCCCAGTGGGACAGACGGTGACCCCCCAACCCCAGTAGGACAGACGGTGACCCCCCCAACCCTAGTAGGACAGACGGTGACCCCCCCAACCCCAGTAAGACAGACGGTGACCCCCCCAACCCCAGTAGGACAGACGGTGACCCCCCCAACCCCAGTAGGACAGACAGTGACCCCCCCAACCCCAGTAGGACAGACGGTGACCCCCCAACCCCAGTAGGACAGACGGTGACCCCCCCAACCCCAGTAGGACAGACGGTGACCCCCCCAACCCCAGTAGGACAGACGGTGACCCCCCCAACCCCAGTAGGACAGACGGTGACCCCGCCAACCCCAGTAGGACAGACGGTGACCCCCCCAACCCCAGTAGGACAGACGGTGACTCCCCCTATGTACAAGGGACACAATCGATCTCCTCTTTCCCTGACAGGGACGTGCAGTTCTGTGTTTACACACAGAGCTGCACGTCCCAGCTCAGTTACACTGAAATCGCGGGTGCCCGGCGGCCATCGTGGCCGCCGGGCACGCGCACAGTGTTGTTAGTAACCCGATGGGTGCACGCGCGCGCCACCTAGCGGCCTGAATTGACATCACGTCATATGACGTGATGTCAGGATAATTGAGTATCCCACCTGCCGTCATTTCACGGTGGGCGGGT
Source organism: Rana kukunoris (assembly GCA_029574335.1). Lineage (NCBI taxonomy): Eukaryota > Metazoa > Chordata > Amphibia > Anura > Ranidae > Rana > Rana kukunoris. Next base: position 389,553,264 of record CM056052.1, read on the forward strand.
ATTAAGTGGTTAAAGAAGGCTGAACTCACTTACACGACACACAGACACACTCTCTCACACCCTCTTTAAAAGGCAACACTGACATATTGACAAGGAGAACAGCTGATACCAGAAGTCTAAGAACGTCATTTCCTGCTTCTTCACTTGGGATCAGACAAAGATGGAGCCTGAGACAGCACACATGCTTTTATAAGCTTGCTACAGCACATCGATTCAATTCCATATATTTTCCTGTACGCTAAACAGAACTTTATACTATTTTTCAGTGTGTTTATGATGCCACCTGTGTGTTAATAAACTCACACAGAATTTTCAAGTCAACCCGACTATGAATGATGGTCATTCAGAAACACCCTTGAGCTATAAGAATATCAGAAATTATTAACTATTCTTCAGTCACTGTATGTACTACTGGGGGGGGGGGGGGGGGGCGCACTCTCTGTACTACTGGGGGGGGGGCGCACTCTCTGTACTACTGGGGGGAGGGGCACACTCTCTGTACTACTGGGGGGAGGGGCACACTCTCTGTACTACTGGGGGGAGGGGCACACTCTCTGTACTACTGGGGGGAGGGGCACACTCTCTGTACTACTGGGGGAGGGGCACACTCTCTGCACTACTGGGGGGAGGGGCACACTCTCTGCACTACTGGGGGGAGGGGCACACTCTCTGCACTACTGGGGGGAGGGGCACACTCTCTGCACTACTGGGGGGAGGGGCACACTCTCTGCACTACTGGGGGGAGGGGCACACTCTCTGTACTACTGGGGGGAGGGGCACACTCTCTGTACTACTGGGGGGAGGGGCACACTCTCTGTACTACTGGGGGGAGGGGCACACTCTCTGTACTACTGGGGGGAGGGGCACACTCTCTGTACTACTGGGGGGAGGGGCACACTCTCTGTACTACTGGGGGGAGGGGCACACTCTCTGTACTACTGGGGGGGGGGCACACTCTCTGTACTACTGGGGGGGGGGCACACTCTCTGTACTACTGGGGGGGGGGCACACTCTCTGTACTACTGGGGGGGGCACCCTGTCTGTACTACTGGGGGGGGCACCCTGTCTGTACTACTGGGGGGGGCACCCTGTCTGTACTACTGGGGGGGGCACCCTGTCTGTACTACTGGGGGGGGCACCCTGTCTGTACTACTGGGGGGGGCACCCTGTCTGTACTACTGGGGGGGGCACCCTGTCTGTACTACTGGGGGGGGCACCCTGTCTGTACTACTGGGGGGGGCACCCTGTCTGTACTACTGGGGGGGGCACCCTGTCTGTACTACTGGGGGGGGCACCCTGTCTGTACTACTGGGGGGGGCACCCTGTCTGTACTACTGGGGGGGGCACCCTGTCTGTACTACTGGGGGGGGCACCCTGTCTGTACTACTGGGGGGGCACCCTGTCTGTACTACTGGGGGGGGCACCCTGTCTGTACTACTGGGGGGGGCACCCTGTCTGTACTACTGGGGGGGGCACCCTGTCTGTACTACTGGGGGGGGCACCCTGTCTGTACTACTGGGGGGGGCACCCTGTCTGTACTACTGGGGGGGGCACCCTGTCTGTACTACTGGGGGGCACCCTGTCTGTACTACTGGGGGGCACCCTGTCTGTACTACTGGGGGGCACCCTGTCTGTACTACTGGGGGGCACCCTGTCTGTACTACTGGGGGGCACCCTGTCTGTACTACTGGGGGGCACCCTGTCTGTACTACTGGGGGGCACCCTGTCTGTACTACTGGGGGGCACACTGTCTGTACTACTGGGGGGCACACTGTCTGTACTACTGGGGGGCACACTGTCTGTACTACTGGGGGGCACACTGTCTGTACTACTGGGGGGCACACTGTCTGTACTACTGGGGGGCACACTGTCTGTACTACTGGGGGGCACACTGTCTGTACTACTGGGGGGCACACTGTCTGTACTACTGGGGGGCACACTGTCTGTACTACTGGGGGGCACACTGTCTGTACTACTGGGGGGCACACTGTCTGTACTACTGGGGGGCACACTGTCTGTACTACTGGGGGGCACACTGTCTGTACTACTGGGGGGCACACTGTCTGTACTACTGGGGGGCACACTGTCTGTACTACTGGGGGGCACACTGTCTGTACTACTGGGGGGCACACTGTCTGTACTACTGGGGGGCACACTGTCTGTACTACTGGGGGGCACACTGTCTGTACTACTGGGGGGCACACTGTCTGTACTACTGGGGGGCACACTGTCTGTACTACTGGGGGGCACACTGTCTGTACTACTGGGGGGCACACTGTCTGTACTACTGGGGGGCACACTGTCTGTACTACTGGGGGGCACACTGTCTGTACTACTGGGGGGCACACTGTCTGTACTACTGGGGGGCACACTGTCTGTACTACTGGGGGGCACACTGTCTGTACTACTGGGGGGCACACTGTCTGTACTACTGGGGGGCACACTGTCTGTACTACTGGGGGGCACACTGTCTGTACTACTGGGGGGCACACTGTCTGTACTACTGGGGGGCACACTGTCTGTACTACTGGGGGGCACACTGTCTGTACTACTGGGGGGCACACTGTCTGTACTACTGGGGGGCACACTGTCTGTACTACTGGGGGGCACACTGTCTGTACTACTGGGGGGCACACTGTCTGTACTACTGGGGGGCACACTGTCTGTACTACTGGGGGGCACAAGGGTACCCACCAAAGAATGGGCCGCCAAAAGCCGCTGAACACAGCCAAGACTGAAATCTGTCCCTTTTGATCCACTCCACGCTGTAAAAAAAGCAGGACCCTGGAAAGCTAATACGTCCGTGGACGCCACTTCATTTCTTTGCACAAAGAGATGTAGGCCTTCCAGGTGCGATGGTAGATCTTCCTGGAAGAGGACTTCCATGCCCTCAGCATGGTTGAGATGACCGAGTCAGAAAGACCTTGGTCCCTCAATAACTGGCTTTCAACAGCCATGCTCTTAAAGCCAGCAACTGTAAAGCAGGATGCAGCATGGGACCTTTGAGACAGAAGGTCCTCCCGCATTGGCAGCCACCAGGGTGCATCCGTTACCAGGCGCACGAGATCGACGTACCAAGGATGCTGAGGCCAATCTGGAGCGATTAGAATCATCAGGATCCCCTCCGCCTCCACTCTGCCGAGCAGCCGAGGAAGCAACTTCAATGGGGGAAAGACAAATTAGCAGATACTGACCCTACGGGGCCACCAACGTATCTGCCCAGGGATCTCTGGACCTGGCCACAAACCTCAACACCTTGTGGATAAGACATGAGGTCAGGAGATCCACGTCTGGTGTGCCCCACCTCCTGCAAAGGAGATAAAACACCTCTGGATGCAATGACCATTGCCCCTGGTCCAGCAGCTGGCAACTCAGGTAGTCTGCCTGCCTGTTTCCTACGCCCGGAATGTAGACGGCCAACAGAGCAGGCATGTTTCCCACCTTTATAATGCGAGTGTCTGCGAGCTACGTGTTCCGCCATTAAAGGACAATGCCAAAGTGGTGGCTTATGTCAACCGACTGAATCCTGATTGGGAGACCATGCAACCTCCTCAACCACGAGGCGAGGCATAGCCTGATCGCCCAAAGTTCCAGGACATTGATCGGCAGACGGGATTCTGTTAAGAGTCCAGTGACCCCCCAACCCATGAGGCTGGCGTATGTCGCAATCACTGTCCACTGGAAGGGAATAAATGACTTGCCGGACTGAAGAGCCGGGGATCTCAGCCACCAATTCAGAGAGACTGACTAGGTGCCTTCCATGAATCCGACAGATGCTTGAGACCGTGGAGATTTGTTCCACTTGGACAGGATCTCCCTCTGCAATACATGAGTGTGCAACTGGGCATATGGTACTGCCTCAAAAGGAGGCTACAATCAGTTCCAGGACTTGCATGCAAAAACAGAGAGACAACCATTTGTGGGATACCAATAACTTCACTGCAGACAGGGGAAGAAAGACTTCCGCTTCCGAGGAGTCCAGAATCAACACTAGGTACTGCAAACGCTGAGTCGGTACCAAGACCGACTTCTGAGTGTTTAACAACCACCCAAATTCTTGGAGGGTCTGGCTGGCTATAGACCTCTTATTCTGAGCCAGAAGCTGCTCTAGGAAGAGGATTGTCCAAGTAGCCCACGATGGCAATGCCTCGCTGTCTCAGCAAAGCTAGGATCTGTGCGAGCACCTTGGTGAAAATTTGAGATGCCAATGCTAGTCCAAAAGGAAGGGCCACAAACTGATCGTGGTCCTCCACTATTGCAAAGCACAGAAACCTCTGGTGACTTGTGCAAATTGGGACATGCAAGTAAGCGTCCTTGATGACCAAAGATGCCACAAAGTCCCCCGGATGGAGCGCAGCTACCACAGAGCGAATGGATTCCATGCAGAACTTCCTCACTCTCACAAAGGCATTTATTGCTTTGAGGTCCAAGATTGGACAGACCCTGTCCTTCTTCGGGGCCATAAACCAATTTGAATAAAATCCCTGAAACCTCCGGTCCTGCATAACAGGTAAAATTACCCTGCAACCGACGAGCTGGAAGGGGAGGGAGACTTGAGAGAACTTTTCTTTCCCATCCACCAAACAAATTATATCTTGTACCCCGAAGAGACCACCTTGCAGACCCACTGTTCGGAGCTGGGAACCTTCAAATCTGTCCCCCTAACCATAAGTTGGGTTTGGTGCCGGCTTGTTCGGCTTAAAAGAAGTTGTAAAGGAAAAAAAAATATGTTTGCCTAAAATTAATGTCTGCAAGGTAGACAGACAGAATAGTGTAATGTTTCTGTTAAACAAGTAAATACTAGGGTTGTCCTGATACCACTTTTTTTCAAGTAGTCGCCGATACCGAATACCGATACTTTTTTTTTTAAATGTGTCCCTAAATGCAGCCATGTCCCCCCCCCCCACATATTGTAGCCACGTCCCCCCCCCACATATTGTAGCCACGTCCCCCCCCACATATTGTAGCCACGTCCCCCCCCACATATTGTAGCCACGTCCCCCCCCACATATTGCAGACATGCCCCCCCCCACATATTGCAGACATGCCCCCCCCCCACATATTGCAGACATGCCCCGTCCCCACATATTGCAGCCATGTCCTGTCCCCACATATGTAGCCATGTCCTGTCCCCACATATGTAGCCATGTCCTGTCCCCACATATGTAGCCATGTCCTGTCCCCACATATGTAGCCATGTCCTGTCCCCCATACCTTATGTGCCGCAAAGCCGCCGCTGCTGCCGTTAATCCCGGTGCATGACAAAGGCGAGCATTACAAGCTTTCGTTTGTATACTTATAAAGCCTGCACTGCCGTGTATAGACACTCCCCCTCCCGTGATTGGACGGATCCATCCAATCACAAGAGGGGGAGTGTCTATACATGGCGGCACTGGCTTTACAAGTATACAAGCGAAAGCTTGTAATGCTCGCCGCTGTCATGCACCGGGATTAACGGCGGTGGTGGCGGGGGAAGTATTCTATTTCGGTATCGGGGGTATGGATACCGAGTATAGTATCGGTATCAGGACAACCCTAGTAAATACCTATTAAATTCCTTCATCTATATCACCTCCAGCGTTCTAGTTTGTTCTCTCATTCACTTCCTGGTTTGCATCACTTGTTCATGTAAGAACTGCATTTCCCAGTATGAATTGTGGCACGCCCAGTAATTCACACCTTCTTGAAGTCTCTAAAACGTAGAGAGTGCCCTGCCACACAGATGCACGTTACTGACCACCGCATTAAAGTAAAATCAGACAAGCAGGAGGTGAAGAGAACAGAGAAGAAAGAGCAACTTCTGAGCAAAAACGAACAATGAACGAGTGAAAAGAGGAATGTCTGCAGGTAAAGGACCCGGCTTACGGTGTGGCTCCTTTCCCTTGGTGGACTGAGGGAGGAGAGTGCTCTTACCCCCAGTGACATATTTGATAATGTCATCCAGTGAGGTACCAAAAAGCCTCCCACCCTTGAAGGGTAAATCTGCCAGGACGTTTTTAAATGCTTGATTAGCAGACCAGCATTTCAGCCAAATCAGGTGGAGCAAAACCACTGCCGAAACAGAAGCTCTGGATATTAAGGCTGCTGCATCCAGTGTAGCATCACCGACATACACAATGCCCTGTACCAACTGGTCAGACAGTCTTATACATTTTGGGAGGGAGTTGGTGCTCTTCCATAATCTTGTGCTAAACCTTTGCCAATTCAGTGAGTGTCCAAGACACCAGGATTGTGGTCACAGTGCAGACCCCAAAATGGTAAACATGCAGGTCAGTGCCTTGGACCTCCGATCAGAATGGTCCTTGAAGGCAGGGGTCCCTTCTATAGGGAGAGTGGTCACCTTATTAAATCAGGCAACCAGGGGTCCACTACTGGAGAAGCCCATTTTTTCAAGAGGCTCTCCTCAAAGGGGTACCGAACCGCCAGGCGCTGAGAAACTACAAAGGACTTTTGTGGCTTCTCCCATTCATAAGGAATGAACTTGTGAAAGAAGGGCACATAAGGAAAATTCTTCACAGAGCAATCCGATTTGTGGGACCCAAAAAAGACGGAGCCCTCAGAGGATGCCTCAGCTGCACTATCCAGCTTAAGGTAGTCCCTCACAGCACTGATAAGCGCACTGACACGTGCTCTGTCATGTACTGACCCAAGTGAGGAGTCTTCCTCACAAGGAAGGTTCTGGTCCACATCTTTAGATAACACAGAACCGGGGACCTGAGCCACAGCCATGTCCTGGTCCGAGTCAGAGCATTCCCCAGGGGATGGCGGGGGAGGGGTCACTTTTTACCCCCCATACGCCCGCACACCGCTTCCACCCTGTCAACAAATGTTTCCAGGACTGCCGACTGACAAAGTGTCTTTTGGAACCGCAGGTGCAGGAACACCAGCTGCCACCTCTGGCATGTTTGGGGAAAAATCAGCAGATACTGACTTCATCCAGACAGCTCTCAGGGACCTAATCAGACCTGAATAAAAGCCCACCCTTTCTGCTGCGCTGACCCGGGGGGGGGGGGGGGGTACCCAGGGGAGTCACCAACCCAGTAAGATACTTTAGTGCTGCTGCCCGCCCTCAGTACACACTGTGTGTGAGAGGAAAAAAGCTGTGAGGTAAAGTGTGAGGGGACCTGTGCTGCGAGCTGTAGAAGCCAGCAGTAGAGGCCAAAACCAAGTCCAAAATGGCCGCCAGACGCCTCCAAAAGAGCAGGGCATGGCCACAGTAAAATGGTCGACCGCAATAGCAAACTGTGCCATATCGCGACCACAACAAAATGGCCGCCAATGGGATTGTCCAATGTAAACTAGCAGACTACAAAAAAAATTGGGGCTGGTGCTGCCAAAATGGCGGTGAAACCCTGCAACGTGGATGATAGGCCTAATGGGGCCTTACTGTGGCAAAAAACACCCCACAGAAAAAAAAAATGCAGGCTTAGACACCCCACAGTCCCTTGGTGGGAAAAAGAAGCCCCCACAGGTCCATCCCAGAAGCAGCAATAGAAATGCAGTAGAGGGAAACATGACAGATGAGGGAAGGGAGAATAGGATGACCCCCTAACAATAGGAATGCCCACCCAGACCGACCCCGCTGAAGCGGGAAGGACTGTACTTACCCTTCCATGTGAGGACCCGCTGACACATTTGTCGCCCCGGTCCACTGTGAGTGAGACAACACCACAGAGCCCAGTCATGTGGACCCTGGAGCAAAAAGCTCACCGGCCACCCCAGGAGTCATGGGATATGTCATGGCAGACCCAGCCCTTAGCAATGGTGTGTTGACGCTCGCTGGACGGACTGAGGAGACTACAAGGACCTATATATCCAGCCTGTCTCTCAGCCGACAGTTGATAGAAGATTCTCAAAGAATACAAACATTTTTTTTTTTTTATTCCTCAGGGTGCTGGGCCCAACGGAAGCCATATGTCCTCCTTTGCTAGGCAAAAAAAAAAAAAGGGATGCTGCATGCTGCAGGGAGGATGGTTATATCCAGAGGGACCGCCCCCTGGGCAGGGCTGTTTAACCCTGTTAAAGTAACATGTATTTAGATATCTAACATGTTTCTGCCTAGTCCTCTCCTGTGAACAGGAACATAACCAACTTGTCAAGACTTGAGAAAGCTGTGTTCGTCCATGGACGATAAGAGAAAATGAGGTGCCTTGGCTTATACTTGAGTATATACGGTAGGATTGTTATCTTTTTGGCAGTTATTTGTTATAGATTTTTTGGGTTATAGCTGTGACCGTATGGGTTGTTGCTTATATAGACAAGGTTGTACTCACTTAGTTGATGTATCTTTAAGCATGTAGGTAAGGTAGCCATTAAGATCTCTAGCAATTGTTAATCCCATAAACAGCAATATCTCAATTTAAAGAGGGGGTACTCAGATTATGAAAGCGAGCATCAATATTGAAATTCGAAAGAACCAGGTGATGCCATGAGGACGCCAGCCTGCTACAATTGTGTTTTTCTTGAATTTCAATGCTCATTTTTTATCATCCGAGTACCCTCTTTTTTAAATAAATTGAGATATTGCTTTTATGGCCTCCACTGTGCACCTCATTTATTTTTATGAATTGTATCCTTCTCACTGAAGGACACTGGAATTGATGCTCCAGTGACTCAAAAGGCGAAGAATCCTCTGAAGCCTTCAATACCCAGTATATAAATAAACTTTGTCATAAGGGTGAAGTGAAATCACTTTGGTGTTAGCTGCAACCAGCGAGAATGTTTGCATTTATTTTATATGTTCTTATATCATTTTAGTGAATACATTAGACTGCACTGATTTAGTTTTTATGAGTTGCTCTTGCAATTTGGGCCTTCAACTCTACCAATCACGCATTCATCATGTTACTCCAACAACTTGCACAAACCAGATTCTCCCCCCCCCCATGTGGTTCACAATATAGCATTGAAAAAAGCAATAACGCTCTCCTAAAATAAAAAGCACTCATTTTGAGCCATACTGGATAGTCTGATGTGTTACATAAAAACAACATTAATAATGTGATATTTTCCATCAGACTTTAATGAGTAAAACATTGTGCAGGGAAAGTCTGCAGAGAAATGCATTGCTCACTCTCTTTTTCAGGAAACCCAAGGTAATCAAAATACAGATGACAAAATTTGCTACCAAATAAAGCATTCTATGTCCAGGAAAGAAAAAAAAAAAAAAAAATATGTATAAAATTTTTAGGCTAGAGTAAATGATACTGTGTCATTGCCAAAAAAATAAATAAAATAAAAATAATATATATATATAAAATAAATGCCAACGCTGAACCTCAGGGGGATTTAGGGCAAAAAAGGCATTGATACCTTGCAGTGGTTAAGCTGGAAAGCACAAAAAATCAGGACCAAGCAGCCACAAATGTATGTCAAGGTTGGACTCCATCATTGTAAAGCAACTGGTCAGTGGGGTTAGTCAGTAGGGCTGGCCTACAGATTGCTTTGCTTGTTAGTGTCCAGTTGTCCTATATATTAGCATACTTAGCATTATAAACCAGATAAAGAAGCATCTGATTCTGTACTACACAAAAAAAAAAAAAAAAAATCAAGGAGAAATTCATTTTTGCATATATTTCCACCAATGATAAGAAGGAACCGTTACCTGTGCAGAAGAAGAATCACCTGAGTGAGCAGATACAGCAACAAGTTCTGCAGAAGATGGGAAATCGCTGGGTGGGAGTTGCAACTCTTTGCACACCAACTGTGTAAAGTAAAAAAATAAAAGTTTCATTAGTACAGTATAACCAAGCAAAATTCCTTACAAATTTTACACTAAACAAATTATTGGCATCCAAAACAAATCTTGAAGTGTTGGATGCAAAGGCCTCCCACCTGGCGGCCTCTCCCCATCATAAGCGTTATTGTTTAGCCCAAATAGATTTTGTGTGTTAGCAATTTATTTTCTTTTTTTTTTTGCTTTTCTCCCAGTAGTATGGGAGTTTACTCTCCTATTCTATACAGGTAAAGTTCACATGAGAGAAGAATGTTGCTCAAAGTAAATGTCTCAAAACCCAGTAACTGGGGGCAGCAGATTAGACTTTTTCCAGGATCTACTATCTCAAAGTTTGCAGGTACCATCCCGATTCAATTTCCAGGCTGTGGGCACTGTACAAGCTCAATATTGGTCTTCCTTCTGGAACATGCAACATCCTTAGTCTATAGTATTTCTGTAGACTTAAGTTCTTCATTCACTAACCCCTTAACTATCAAAAACACATGTGTCCTTGAAACTTAGTATGTATGTCCAAAGAGCAAAGGGTTAAGCTAGGGCTCCAAGAAACAATTTGGCTGATTATTGTTTTGATTAATCGGATAACAACAACCTTTAAAAAATAAAACAAAAAAAGTGGTATAATTTAGTTAATATTTAATACATCTGTATTGTGATTCATTGTGCTACATCATAGTTATCACTATCACACACCCACACAGGGCACTTATTTGAATTTTTCCTCCCAGGTGTATACCCCATTCACTCCCTTTTCTCATGACCTTATTTTTGTGATTTCAGTGAACACTTTTCAGATATAGCAGCTTTCACGCTCACATTGGGCCTTGCCCTCTCACACTTCACTCACTACTCACAGTAGCGCATTAGATCCCCCATTACAAAATCTCGAATCCACTTGGATAATGACAGACAGAAAAGATAAAAAATAGTGTTTTGCAGATTTTCAGATAGAACTGTATTATATACTGGTAATACAAAAAATAAAATACATTTAAGAACATGCGTTTGATTTTCTAAACGTTTGTGGGGTCAAATTGATGTTCTTTTCAAGCACAGTCATGGGAAAATTTGAAGGACCAAAATAGAAAACTTATTGGTTAAACTATGTTAAAAGCAAGTGAAATTTTCAAATTACAGTAAGCAAAATTATAGAATGCAAACACTTTTGCGTTCGCCCCCATTTATCATGAGCTGAAACGCAAAGAGCTATACATTTTTCTATGTACACAAAAGGCCTATTTCTTTCAAATATTGTTCACAAATCTATAGTCTAAATCTGTCTAAATCTGTCTAAATCTGTCTAAATCTGTCTAAATCTGTCTAAATCTGTCTAAATCTGTCTAAATCTGTCTAAATCTGCGTTAGTGAGCAATTCTCATTTGCAGAGATAATCCATCCACCTCACATGTGTGGCATATGCTGATTAGACAGCACAATTATTGCACAGGTGTGCCTTAGGGGTCTTTCACACGACGGACCTTTCAGATCTGCCTGCCAGTTTTTTTAGGCGGGCCTGAACGGGCGCTCCGTGCTCCTCCATGGAGCCACGGATGTCAGCGGTGGCATGCCCGCTGACTTTCGACCCGCTCCGATCTGTCAAAGTGTGACGGAGGAAAAACCTACTTTTCCATCTGTCTGGCGGATCGGACCGGGTGAACACTGACAGATGGACCGGGTGAACACGGACAGATGGTCCGTGTTCATCCGATCCCTCATAGGGGACAGCGGAGAAAAAAGACAGGGCGGTCCCTGCACAGTGTGCGGGGACCGCCTTGTCATCCGCTGACTCATCGGGATCAACGGAGCAATCCCCGCTGAGCAAGCGGAGGTTCACGGGGCAGATCATTACTGGTCCGACCCGTGTGAAAGGGGCCTTAGGCTGGCCATAATAAAAGGCCACTTGAAGACCCCTTTCACACTGAGGGCGTATTGCAGGCGCTAAAGCATTAAAAATAGTGCCTGCAATCCGCCCTTAAAGCACTGCTCTATTGACTCCAGTGTGAAATCAAATCAATGGGGCAGCATGGCTATACTGCCTGCAATGTGCAGCCTCAGCAGCGCATTGTGGGCGGTTTTAACCCTTTCTTGGCTGCTAGTGAGGGTTAAATGCACCACACTAGCGCCCAAAATGTGCCGCAAATCTGCCCATAGCTTTGGTGGTAAAAAACAGTGTTTTACCGCCAACACTATGGGCAGCTTAGTGTGGAAGGGCTCAAAGGCCACTTTCACACTGGGGTGGTGGGCGTATCGGCGGGAAAGTAAATTTACTGTAAATTTTGCGGTGCTATTCGGCCAATAGTGGGTCGCTTTTAAAACCACCGCAAAGCACTGCTGCAGCCCACTGATTTCAATGGCCAGGAGCGGTGGAGGAGAGGTATACACACCGTGCCAAAGATGCTGCTAGCAGGGCTTTATTTACCGTCCTGCTAGCATACCGCTCCACTGTAAAAGCCCTAGGGGGCTTTAATATTGGAGACACAGCTCTTTCAGGGTGCTTTGCAAGCGCTATTTTTAGTGTTCTAGCGCTTGTAAAGCGCCCCAGTGTGGAAGGGGTCTAAAATGTGCAGTTTCATCACAAAGCACAATGCCACAGACATTGCAAGTTTTGAGGGAGCGTGCAATTTGCATGCCGAGTGCAGGAATGTCCACCAGAGCTATTGCCCTTAAATTAAATGTTAATTTATCTACCAATAGGTGTTTCAGAGCATAAAGAAGACTTTCTGCACAAACTGTCAGAAACCATCTCAAGGAAGATCATATGCATGATTGTCGATATGATCACAGTCTCAACCTGACTGCAGTTTGTTGTAACCAACTTGAGTGGACAAATGCTCATATTTGATGGCATTTGGCACTTTGGAGAGGTATTCTCTTCACGCCATTGTACAGGGCAGATGGCAGACATGTGGGTGAGTGGTTTGTTGATGTTGTGGATCGAGTGGCCCATGGAGGCGGTGGGGTTATGGTATGGGCAGGTGTTTTCTATGGACAACAAACGCAGGTGCATTTAATTGATGGCATTTTGAATGTATAAAGATAATGTGATGAGATCCTAAGGCCCATTGTTGTACCATTCATCCACAACCATCACCTGATGTTGCAGCAAGGATCTGTACACAATTCCTGAAGAAGAAAACATCCAAGTTCTGGCATGGCAAGCATACTCACCAGACATGTCACCTCTTGAGCATGTCTGGTGAGTATATTCGATTCCACAAAGTATGCTGCTTCTGTTTTTATGAAGGCAATTTGCATATACTGTATTTCAAAATGTTATGAAGAGTGATCAGATGCAATTTCCATGTCCCTCTTTGCCATGAAAATTAACTTCATCCCAAAAAAAAAATGTCCTCTTCATTTTAGCCCTGCCACAAAAAGACCAGCTTGCAGGTCACACAGGTGTCAGTGATGATGAGCACAAGGCTGGAAATTACTGTGTAATGCCGATTGAGTTAGAACAACAGACTGGAAGCTTTAACCTCTTGAGACCCGCTGTAAGAGAGCTACTAGAGCTGTCCCCGCAAATGCGCGGGAGCGCGTGAATTTGTGGGTGCACGTGCGCGGTAATGCGCGCCCGCGTCTGTTGGCGCCAAACAGCCTATTTAAAGGATGCTCTGACCCTAGCCGAGTGCCGACGGATCTCAGCGGTTCCGGTTTCTGTGTCCTGTGCCTGTTCCCGTGCTCCTGATCCTGGTTACTGATCCTTGGCTTCCTTGACCTTGTTTTGGACTCGCTTCACCCTGACTTTTGGTTCCTGATCTCGGCTTTCCACATGACCCTGTTCCTGCCTGATGACTTGGTACCTCGCTGCCCGCTCTTTGCTGAACCCGGCTTCCCATGTGACCACGATCCTGCTCCCTGTTTGGCTCCGCTCCAACTCCCGGGTACCTGCGACTTTGTCCCAGCAACCTGCTGCAACGTCGTCCCTGCGACCTCGACCCTGCAACCTGCTGCGACTTCGACCCTGCAACCTGCTGCGACTTTGACCCTGCAACCTGCTGCGACTTTGACCCTGCAACCTGCTGCGACTTTGACCCTGCAACCTGCTGCGACTTTGACCCTGCAACCTGCTGCTAATTCCTGCCTTGCAAGATTTGCATCACTGGTTGCGGGCTTCCCAAGTTACATATGCAGGCACTCGTGTCTCCCCTGGCCCTTAGTTTCCCCTGTCTCCACTCTCAGCGGGACCAGGGCCGGAGATTCAAGAGAGGCTAACCTCGTCATTTCAGACTTTACCCAGGTACGTGACAGTATCCGCCAGCCAGCAATGGAGTCTGAAAGGGAGGCCTCTTTCAAAGACATTTGACATTCCCTCTCTGCACTTGCCCACACAGTACTTAATCTTCAGACAGATCTGAATCGGATGGAGGGTCAGCTCCGGGATCAACCGGTTCCCTCTCCTCCTGTGGTGAACTCTTCAGTTCAAAACGGACTTCAGTCTGCTCTGTGTGGCCGCCGCGCCTCCTGAACCCAGAGTGCCATTGCATGAGCGTTTTTCTGGAAATCGCAAACAGTTTCGTACCTTCCGAAATGCCTGTGAACTGTATTTTTCCTTGCTACCTCAAACCCTCTTTTCCTTGGACACCAAAGTGGGGTTCATCATCACCTTGCTACTTGGAGAGCCTCTTTCCTGGGCCCATCATCTTCGGGAGCAACAAGACGCGGCCCTGGCAACCACGGACTCCTCCTTTTCCGCCATGTCCCAGTTGTATGCCGACCCTTTTCTCCAACAATCAGCAGAATCCACACTCAGTAGACTCCAGCAAGGCCCAAGGGCCGTGGGAGATTATGTGTCAGACTTTCGTGTTTTGAGTATGGAATAGAGTTGCTCTCCATCATCAATTTTGTTGTGGACTTTCTGATCAATTAAAAGATGAATTAGCACACATGGCAATACCCACCTCCCTGGAAGATTTAATTAATCTTGTCATTCAGATTGATCGGTGGTTGCGAGAAAGACAATCAGAGAGGACCAATACCAAGCCACCTGCCTGTTCTAGTCCCGATCCTTCAATTTCCGCCAGTTCTGTCGGGTCATTGAAAATGTCCAGTAAGAATAAGGACCTCCACAAACTCTCACGTGTAAGCTATCCAAGACCAGCTCTGTCTTCTTCGGAACGCCTCCGGTGACTACAAAATAGACTATGCCTTTACTGTGGGGCAGGGGTGGGCAACCTTGGCCCTCCAGCTGTGATGAAACTACAAATCCCATCATGCCTCTGCTTTTAGGAGTCATGTCTGTGATTGTCAGGGTCCTGCAATGTCTCATGGGACTTGTAGTTTCACCACAGCTGGAGGGCCGAAGTTGCCCACCCCTGCTGTGGGGGAACTAGTCACTTTATTCAGACTTGACCTGTGAAACCTCCCAAGTCCGCCTCCCTGTTGCCCCACATGATGCACCTCCCTGGAAGAGGTCAAAACCATCTCTCTTTACCACTTCAGTTACAGTTACCAGAAAAGACTATCCTTGTACCTGCTATTATAGACTCAGGGGCTTGCAGTTGCTTTGTGGATGCTGCATTTGCGACCCTTCACCAATTACCTCTATGCTCTAAGAGGCAGGGGCTTATCGTTCACTTAGATGGGTCTGGTCTCAAGTCTGAACCAGTAACCCAAGAGACTATACCTATTCCTTGCCGTACTGCCTCAGGACATCTGGAACTCCTTCGTTTGGATGTGATTGCTTCTCCCATGTTCCATATAATTCTGGGGCTACCCTGGCTAAAAGCCTATAACCCCCATATAGATTGGGACACTGGAAAAGTTTCCTTCTCATCAGACTATTGCCAGGTGCAAGGTTTTCCAGAAAGGATCTTTAACTCTACTCCTTCTTAGTATTTGTCCAGATCCTGAAACTGTAAAACTGGTGCCCGTTGCCTACCATGAATTCTTGGATGTGTTCAATAAGAAAAGTGCAGATACCTTGCCCCCACACAGGGTTTATGACTGTCCTATTGAACTTTTACCCGGATCCGAGATTCCTTTCGGTCGAATCTACCCACTTTCAGAACCTGAACTAGAAGCCCTGCACAAATATATAGACAAAAGTCTGGAAAAGGGGTTTATTTGGCATTCTTCCTCACCTGCAGGAGCTGGTATTTTCTTTGTAGAAAAAAAAAAGACCACTCTCTAAGACCCTGTATTGACTATCAGGACCTTAATAAAATCACTGTCAAGAACCGGTACCCACTTCCGCTAATTCATGAATTGTTCCAGAGGTTGCGCGGAGCACAGATATTTTTCAAACTTGATCTTAGGGGTGCTTACAATTTAGTCCGGATCAAAGGAGGAGATGAATGGAAAACAGCTTTCAGAACACGCTTCGGGCATTTCGAGTATTTAGTTATGCCCTTCGGCCTCTGCAATGCCCCAGCCACCTTCCAACATTTGGTAAATGACGTATTTCGAGACTTTCATGATCTGTTTATCATAGTCTACCTCGATGACATCCTCATATTCTCCGAAACAATTGAACTACGCAGAAGAAGGTCTTGAGTAGACTCCGTGAACATCACCTCTATGCCAAGGCTGAGAAGTGCGACTTCAAAAAGCACACCGTACAGTTTCTTGGACTCGTCATCTCTGCTGATGGCATTTCCTTAGATCCTCAGAAGGTTGCTGCAGTTCTGGAATGGCCGGCCCCTACGGACAGGAAAGCAGTACAGAGGTTCGTGGGTTTTGCAAATTTTTATAGAAAATGTATTTAAAAAAAATTCTGGTATTATCTTGCCTATTACCCAACTAACGAAACAGCATGTTCCTTTCCAATGGACTCCTGAAGCACAAGTAGCATTTGAACAATTAAAGACCCTGTTCACTTTGGCTCCCATCCTGAAGCATCCCGATCCGTCCCTGGCCTATGTTTGGGAGGTGGACGCCTCCGAAAGTGCCATTGGGGCTATTCTGTCACAGCGACAAGGTCCCAAATCTTTATTGCATCCTGTAGCCTTTTTCTCTAAAAAATTGAATCCTTCTGAAAGGAACTATGATGTTGGAGACCGGGAACTGTTAGCCATTAAAGCTGCACTTGAGGAATGGCGTTATTTGTTGGAAGGAGCCGCCCACCCTATTCTCATCTTCACTGACCATAAGAACTTGGAATACTTGAGGACAGCCAAGAGACTAAGACCCCAGCAAGCAAGATGGGCATTATTCTTCTCCCGTTTCATATTCCATATTACCTTCCGTCCTGGTTCTAAAAATGGCAAACCAGACACGCTTTTGCGCATGTTCCATGATTCAGTGCAACCTTCAGAGCCAGCTACCATTTTGCCAGCCAAGAACTTTCTTCTTCTTCAGTCAGACCTAATCTTCCAAATAAAGGCTAATGTGACAGAGCATCCCCCATCCCCAGATTTACCTCTCCAGTTTAAGGATGGGCTCTACTACTATCACAAGGAACAGATCTTTGTCCCGGAACAGTTTAGAGTCTCTGTTCTCAAACGGTGTCATGATTACCCCCTGGCAGGCCATTTCGGTATCCACAAGACTATAGATTTAAATTTCCTGTTCTTTTTGGTGGCCCGACCTGATCCAGGACTGTAACAAACATGCAAGATCCTGTGCGACATGTCTACGCTGCAAAACCAGCTGAGCCAAGACTTGGGGCCTACTTGAAAGCCTTTCGGTGCCCAAGAAGCCTTGGAGCATGATTTCTATGGATTTTATTGTGGAACTTCCTCCTTCTGAGAATTTCACTTCGGTATTTGTCGTAGTGGACCGTCTGACCAAGATGGCACACTTTGTTCCTTTACAAGACACCCCTTCTGCCGCCGAGACAGCTTCCACATTTATCAGAGAAATCGTGAAATTGCATGGGATCCCTGATAACATTGTCTCTAACCGCGGGGTGCAATTCACCTCCAGATTCTGGAGGTCCCTATGTGAAGCATTAAACATCAAACTCTGTCTGTCCACTGCTTACCACCCACAGACTAATGGACAGAAGGAGAGAACCAATCAAACCTTGGAGCAGTACCTGCGGTGCTTTTCCTCCTTCTCTCAGGATAACTGGTCTTCCTTTCTCCCACTGGCGGAGTTTGCTTACAACAACACTATTCACTCTGCAACCATGCAATCATCCTGTTTTGCCAATTATGGCTATGATCCCTCATTTTTGCCTGAACTGCCTGTTGAGTCCTCCGTACCTGCTGTACAAGACAGACTAGACTTTTTCAACACCAACAACAAATTACTCCAGGATACCATCTCTAAAGCCCAAGCAAGCAACAAGAAATTATTTGACAAAAAGAAGAGGGGGAACCTAAATCTGGAACCAGGAGACAAGGTCTGGTTGTCTACTGCAAATTTAAAGCCGAGTTGTCCCTCCAGGAAACTCGGCCCAAAGTTTCTGGGGGCCTTTTCCGGTTAAAAGGAAGATTAACCCTGTGGCTGTTGAGTTAATCCTACCTAGGAGCCTGAAAATTCATCCGGTATTCCACATCTCCCTACTAAAACCAACAGTGCCTAACCCATTTTCCAACCGGGATCCAGAAAACCCTCCTCCACTTCTCGTTGAAGGCAACGAGGAGTATGAAGTCAAAGCTGTTCTGGATTGCAAGACCAAAAGGGGTCAAATGCAATTCTTGATTAAATGGAAGGGTTATGGTCCGGAAGAGAACTCTTGGGAACCAGCTTCCAATGTGCATGCCCCACAAACGATTTGTGCCTTTTTCCAGCGCCATCCGGAAAATAAACCCCTGAGGGGCATCCGGAGGCTGCCCATAGGGAGGGGGCAATATAAGAGAGCTACTAGAGCTGTCCCCGCAAGTTCGCGGGAGCGCGCGCATGAATTCGCGGGTGCGCACGCACGTGCGCGGGAACGCGCGCCTGCGTCCATTGGCGCCAGACAGTTTATTTAAAGGATGCTCTGACCCTAGCCTGACGGATCTCAGCGGTTCCAGTTCCTGTGTCCTGTGCCTGTTCCCGGTTACTGACCATTGGCTTCCTTGACCTTGTTTTGGACTCGCTTCACCCCTGACTCTTGGTTCCTGATCTCGGGTTTCCACGTGACCCTGTTTCCTGCCTGATGACTTGGTACCTTGCTGCCCGCTCGTTGCTGAACCCGGCTTCTCATGTGACCACGATCCTGCTCCCTGTTTAGCTCCGCTCTACCTCCCGGGTACCTGTGACTTTGTCCCAGCAACCTGCTGCGACGTCGTCCCTGCAACAACTTCGCTGCCGCAACCTGCTGATACTTTGTCCCTGCACTGCAACCTGTTGCAACTTTGTCAATGCAACCTGCTGCAACTTTGTCCATGCAACCTGCTGCAACTTTGTCCCTGCAACCTGATGCAACTTTGTCCCTGCAACCTGCTGCCGCAACCTGCTGCAACTTCACCCCTGCAACCTGCTGCAACTTCGTCCCTGCAAACTGCTGCAACTTCCTGCCTTGCAAGATTTGCATCACCGGTTGCGGGCTTCCCAAGTTACATCTGCAGGCACTCGTGTCTCCCCTGGCCCTTGGTTTCCCCTGTCTCCACTCTCAGTGGGACCAGGGCCGGAGATTCAAGAGAGGCTAACCTCGTCATTTCAGACTTCACCCAGGTACGTGACACCCGCGCTATAGACAAAAGACGTCCACAGCGCAGCTCAAGTGCCGAGTGGACGTCTTTGGATGTCCTTTTATGTGCATTACCCGCGCTCGCCGCTGGGGGGGCACGTAGTGGGTAAACATTGTGCCGGCGCATCGCTGAGGAGCCGATGTCTGCCAGGTACCCATGATTGGAGGTGACAGCAGGGACGCGGAGCTCTGTGTGTAAACACAGAGCTCCACGTCCTGTCAGGGAGAGAGGAGACTGATCTGCGTCCCTTGTACATAGGGACACAGCATCGGTCCCCTCCCCCAGTCAGTCCCCTCCTGCACAGAACATACCCAGGGAAGACATTTAACCCCTTCCTCACCCCCTAGTGTTAACCCCTTTCCTGACAGTCATATTTATACAGTAATTAGTACATTTTTATAGCACTAATTGCTGTATAAATGTGAATGGTCCCAAAATTGTTTTAAAAGTGTCCGATATGTCCGTCGCAATATCACAGGCCTGACAAAAAAAATTGCAGATCGCCGCCATTACTAGTAAAAAAATAAATCATAAATCTATTCCCTATTTTGTAGGCGCTATAACTTTTGCGCAAACCAATCAATATACGCTAATTCGGATTTAAAAAAAAAAAAAATATGAAGTGGTTAAATGGAAGGTGGTGCTTAAAAATTGGATTGGTGTACTCACCGTAAAACACATTTTTCCATCGACACAGAGCCTCCTCAACCATTGGGCTATATCACCTCTGCTGGAGTAGGACTAGGCAGAACATAAAAAACTTGGCTACACCCCATGGGCCATCCTCTATCTGTATATAACCCCTTCCCCGCTCTAGGTGAATACCTAGAGCGGGGAGAGGGTTATATACTCGCCCACTCCTCTATGGAGTTTTTATACTTCTATTACTGCTTGCTAATAAACTGAATAGTTTATTAGCAAGCAGTAATATAAGTATAAAAACTCCCTAGAGGAGTGGGCAAGTACAAAAAAAAACCTTTAGACTTACTGGTAACAGTATTTCCAGGAACCGTCCAGGAAAGCTACTTGAGAGATTGGGCCCGCCCTCCACAGGAAACACAAATCAAATACAACTTAAAAGGCACCTCCCTTTCCTCTGACCCTCACTTGTTTAGAAGATCAAGTAAATCTCCACCAAAGTGCACTCGGCAGAAGAAAAAACAAAACAAAAACAAAATATCACCACCAGGTGAAAGTAGAATAGGGTGGGAATTTAGACGCTGCCCTGGGAGGTTCCTGGAAATATTGTTACCGGTAAGTCTAATGGGGGTTTCCCCCCCTTACCTTCCAGGACAGCTACTTGAGAGGATAAGCACAATTCTATACCTTAGGGAGGGACAACAGCCTGAAGCACTTTCCTATCAAAGGAGAGGTCCTGGCTGGAAAGCATCTGAACTCTAGGTTTGACAAATGCATTAGGGGAGGACCAGACGGCAGCTTTACAAGTTTCTTCACATGATGCCCCCGCTCTTTCTGCCCATGGCTCTCGTTGAATGAGCCCTAATTCTAGAAGGAGGGATAGGATCCGACGCTTTAAGCTTCACAAAAAGCTTCCCTAATTCACCTAGTAATAGAGCTTTTAGACGCTTTGGACCCCTTCTTGGGGCCACTGAATACTAAAAGCTGGGAGGAACTCCAAAACCCAATGGATTTCTCTGGGTTAAGCAGAAGACATCTCCAAGTCTAAAAAATACTAAATCTTTCATCCTCTGCATTCTTGGGAGAGGTACAGAAACTAGGCAAGGACTACCTCCTGGGACCTATGAAAGTTTGAAGATACAAATAGAAAGGATCAGGCCTAATCACTACCCTGCCCTCCAGAATCCTCAAGAAGGGGTCTTTACAGAAAAGGGACTGTAGATCAGAAATCCTTCTCCCTGACGCAAAAGCTAAAAGGAAGGAAATCTTTAAGGAAATAAAAATTCAGGGAAGCTTCATGCAAAGGCTCAAAAAGGAGCCATTGTTGGAGCATTTAACACCAACAACAGATCCCAAAGAGGCACATGTTTGACGATCTTGGGAGATCTGACTGAAAGGAAGCTCCTGACGAAAGGCTCTTCCACTAGCCTCTCATCTGAAAACACAGACAGGGCCGCAACCTGAACCCTAAGGGTGCTAATAGAAAGTCCTTTCTCTACTCCTGTGTGCAAAAAATCCAATATGCAGGGAGTGGAAAAATAAGCTAAACTTGATGTTCTTTGCCAGGAAATTAAAGTTGTCCAAACTTTCCCATAGATTCTCCTTGTGACCAACTTGTGGCTGTCCAGGATAGTGTGAATAACTTTCGCTGAACATTGTCTCAACTGTAAGATGCGCCGCTCAGCCTCCAGGCCGTCAAATGTAAGGTCTGAGGGCTTGGATGCAACATTGGTCCCTGATGGAGTAGATCCATCTGATCTGGTAGGGCCAGAGAAGATCCACAGAGAGGGTCTTTAAAGAGGAAAACTAACTCCGGCTGGGCCACTGGGGGCAATCACAACCACTTCTGCCCGATCCTGAATAATTTTCCGAACTACCAGAGGAAAGAGGGGAAAAGGAGGGAAGGCATTGGCCAGAGTGAAATGCCACAAGAAGGAGAGAGCATCTGTCCCAAAGGACCCTGTCTCTCGCTCCAGTGAGAACACTGGCAGTTTTCTGTTGAGACTGGAGGCAAAGAGATCTACTGCAGGGAGACCCCATCTTGGCACAATCTCCCAGAATGTGCCTTGATGTAGCGCTCCCAACAGCTGGAACTGACGCTCACTCCATTCAGATAGTCTGCCAGAAAATACTCTTGGCAGCTGAACCAGCTAATCTAGAGAACCCTTCCTGTGATCCCAATGGCGTAAGAGAAACACCTGAAGGGGTCTGGAGTGTAATTGGGCCGAGGGTACCCCTGGGGTGGCTGCAGTCATTAATCCCAATAACTGCATGATATGCCGAAGAGAGGTCTGCAAGAGCAATTTGAAGGCCTGCACTAAAAGAAGGCGTTTCAAAATGTTCTCGTCGGGAAGAAAAATCTTCTGAGGAACAGAGTCTATTAGATAACCCAGAATCTGGTAGGGCATCAGACAAGACTTTTGTTGGTTGACTTTCCACCCCAGTTTCTGAAAGATCTGCAAGACCAACTGCAGATTCCGGATAAGGGACTGTCTCTGGCAAAGATCAGAAAATCATCCAAATATGGGACGATCAATACACTTTATATTCGAGAAAAATGCATTGAACTGCCAATGACTCGGCCCATTCTCCATGAGAATCGCAAATTTGAAAAAAAAAAAGAATTGTTCGAAATCTCTGTCCATTCTTTGACAAAATGGGACAACCTCCCCCTACTTCTATTCTGGCATCACTGGGCATTCTTGGAAGGGGCTGAAAGAGCAAAGAGTCCCCCTCGTGTGCTTATCTTTGTTAAAAGACCACTTTTTCTTTGTCTGTTGCTTCTAAAATTAACCTTGTTCTGAAAACCGCAAAAAGGCTTCTTATTTTGTGGCTTAGTCTTTTGAGAAGAAGGGAACCATTTACTCTTCTCAGAGGAATGAGCTAGGACTTCCACCAAGGAGGAACCAAATAAGAGCTTGCCTTCAAAGGGAATGTCTCAGAGCTTGTTCTTGGAGATAAGGTCCCCCTCCCAAGACTTAAGCAAGATCGCTCGCTTGGCTGAATAAATGAGAGCAGGAGACCTAGCTGCAGCGTTCACAGAGGCTGCAGCGTTCACAGAGGCTGCAGCTGCATCAGCCAAGAAGGCCACGGATTTGGCAATGAGTGGGAGAGACTCCCTAATCTCCCTGAACCCATATGTCCAAATTTCTAGCCACACAGGTGGATGCTACAGCTGGACCCAAGAATAAGGCTGAAGCATCCCAGGCCTTAGACAGCAAGGAGTCGGCCTTCCTGTTCATTTGCTCTTTAACCTCCCTGGCGGTATCCCCGAGCGTGACTCGGGGTGTTTTTTTTTTGCAGAGATCGGTATCCCCGAGTCACGCTCGGGGTAGCCATGCAGAGCCTGCAGCGCGCGCTGTCTTACCTTCTTCCTGGATCCAGCGATGCATCCCCGCTGTGTGAGCGAGCGGGTGCTCGCTCGATTCACACAGCGTCCCCGTGTGCCGCCGATCTCCGTTCCCTGCGACGTTACGACGCACGGGAGCGGAGAACGGCGCCAAATTTAAAAAGGTAAACAAACACTTTACATACAGTACAATGTAATCTTATAGATTACAGTACTGTATGTAAAAAATACACCCCCCCCTTGTCCCTAGTGGTCTGTCCTGTGCCCTACATGTCCTTTTATATAATAAAAACTGTTCTTTCTGCCTGGAAACTGTAGATTGCCCATAACAACCAAAAGTGTCCCTTTATGTCAAAAATGGTTTTAGATCAGCTAGAAAACAGCGATAATAAATTATAATTACTTTCAGAATTGAGCGATAGCGATTTGTGGGGAAATTTGTCATAAAAAAAATAAATAATGACAGCGACAATTCTGCAACTGAGCAAATTTCAGTGTTTTTGAGTTGATTACATTATTGAATATTTTTTATTATAATTTGTTATAATTATTTATAGTTTTTTATTATATAAAAAATTATGATTTTGTTTTTCAAACTTTATCATACCCGGGATGTCTTGTTTGGACAGATTTAAGCAAGTTATTCCTAAGAATTGCAGGCCTACAGTATAAAACGCCAAACTTCCATGCAAATAATTGTACCGCTTTTGGTACGTAATTCCAGACAGAATCATACCGCCAGGGAGGTTAAAGGACCTCAGAGTCTTTAAAAGACAAAACTGACCTCTTGGATGTCCAGCCTAGGACATTTAAAGAAAGTCTCCTCAAACTTAGATTGAAAAGGAAATAGTCTTGTGTGCCCTTTGGACTGGAACAATCTCCTTTCAGGTTTATTCCACTGAAAGAATCATATCCTTAAGTGACTGGTGTACCGGGAAAGTTCTTGATTTCTGCCCCTGAAGACCCCTATACATTTTATCTTGTACAGATTATATTTGCTGTGACATCTTAATCTGCTCAGTTTGTCAATATCTTCCGCTGGAAAAAGATACTTTGAGCTACCCGCCTCCTCCTCTGATGCGGAATCCGCATCAGATAAAGTGCTCAGGTTCTTATTCCAGATCAGAAGCATAGTGTGAACCACTGGTCTCGGAACTTAACCGAGGAAAGGGTCTAACCGAGTTATGGGACCAGATGAAGACAGTCCCAGTCTTGCTGCCCTGTCATTAACTGCTTGCCGACCGCCCGCCGTCATATTACTGCGGGACGGTGGCACTGCTGGGCGAGAGCACGTAGCTCTACGTCCTATCTTTTTCGGCCACTAGGGGGCGCGTGCCGGGCACTCGCGCTCGTTCGTTACAGAGCGGGGAATGGGAGGTATGTGTGTAAACAAATACCCCTCGTTCCTGTCAGCGGGGGAAACGCTGATTTTCTGTTCATACAATGTATGAACAGAAGATCAGTGATTCCCCCTAGTGAGTCCACCCCCCCATACAGTTAGAACACAAATAGGAACACACTTAACCCCTTCACTGCCAATGGCATTTTTATAGTAATCCAATGCATTTTTATAGCATTGATCGCTATAAAAATGCCAATGGTCCCAAAAATGTGTCAAAAGTGTCCAATGTGTCTGCCATAATATCGCAGTACCGAAAAAAAACGCTGATCACCGCCATTACTAGTAAAAAAATTAAATATTAATAAAAATGCCATGAAACTACCCCCTTTTTTGTAAACGCTATAAATTTTGCGCAAACCAATCAAACGGCAATTGCGATTTTTTTTTTTTTACGAAAAATATGTAGAAGAATACGTATCAGCCTAAACCGAGGAAAAAAAATCTTTTTTGATATCTTTTTTGGGGATATTATAGCAAAATGTAAAAAAATACGGCATTTTTTTTCAAAATAGTCGCTCTATTTTTGTTTATAGCGCAAAAAATAAAAACCGCAGAGATGATCAAATACCACCAAAAGAAAGCTCTATTTGTGGGAAAAAAAGGACGGCAATTTTGTTTGGGAGCCATGTCGCACAATTGTCCGTTAAAACGACGCAGTGCCGAATCACAAAACGTGCTCTGGTCTTTGGACAGCAATATGGTCCGGGGCTAAAGTGGTTAAAAGATCGGAAGGAGGCTTCAACCTCCTTCTGAGAACACATCAACTCTTTCAAAGAAGCAGTCTCTGACCTAGCCTTAGATGGAATAAAATCCTCACAAAATAGTTTGTTTATAGCCATCAGAAAGCCTGACCCTACAGTTTCCACATTTCTTTTTCACCGGTCTGTCCTAGAAAAAAAGCAGAAACAAGAACCATAAGCTAAGAAGGTCCATACAAAAAAAAATGTCCCCTGCTTTAAAATCAGACAATGGCTTACCTTGGGGGCAGTATGGGACCCAGAGGCTGCCGGTGGTTCAATCTGAGCGGGTACTTCATCCTTAGACCTGTCCTCAAGCTTCATACGGTGAGTGGAGATCGGCCAGAGAAATAGGCTGATGTCCCAGGCAGCATATTCTCAGTGTACTGCACTTGTGTACCTTATTAACACGGCGCGGGAAAGTGTGTCATGTGACTTCCGGTTTCGGCGACACCATGCCACATCTCTGAAGTCCTGACGCCATCTTGGTACACCTTGGTGAAGCCAAGGAGGACAAGGCTACCACCAGGCAGAGCTGGAGAAAAAACCTGAAGGAAGTTGCCACCACTACACAGGTAAGCAAGTACCTCCACAATATGGAACACTTCTGGCAGAAAGTACAGGGACTAATACACCCAGGACTTGGCCACAACCAGTACTGGATGATGCCAGAGATGGGGGGGGGGGGGTGTTGGGTGGGTCCACCAACCACAGTTACCAGACCTAGGGGAAGACATTTTGGTGCTCCTTTAGGGTCTGGAAAACACAAAACAACTGAGGGTCAGAGGAAAGGGAGGGGTCTTTTAAATTGTATCTGATTTGTGTTTCCTGTAGTGGGTGGAGCCAATCTCTTAAGTAGCTGTCCATGGACGGACACTGCTCCTTAAATCTTGACAAGTGGGACGTCCCTAAGCAGTGTCCGAAAAACAAGGGGTGGAAACAGCAATCAAAAAACCAACTTCACCCCAAACAAGCAGAACTCTTTAACAAAGGAGTTGAAAACTCAAACAGCCGCCTGCAAAACCTTGCGGCCGACCTTGTAAAATTTGGAAAAAGTGTGAACGGATGACCAAGTTGCCGCTTTACACACCTGTGAAACAGACACTTAATGTCAGACCCAGGAAGCACCAATTGCCCTGGTCGAATGCGCAGTGACAGGGAAAGGAGGTGCCCCCTGACCAGGTGACTTGCCTGAATCCGACGATCCAGAGACAATGGAGATCTGTTCCATTTGGACAGGATCTCCTTCTGCAAAACTTGTGTGGAATTGGGCATACAGTACTGCCTCGAAAGAGGCCACCATGAGGCCCAGAACTTGCATGCAAAAATGCAGAGACGACCATTTGCGGGGTGCTAACAATTTCACTGCCGACCTTTGCCTCCGAGAAGTCCATGGTCAACTTTAGGTACTCCAGACGCCGAGTCGGTACCAAGACTTCTGAATGTTCAGTACCCAGAATCGGGGCAAGCACCTTGGTGAACACTCTTGGTGCCGAAGGGAAGAGCCACAAACTGATAGTGGTTGTTGCCGATCGTAAAGCACAGACACCTCTGATGCCTGGTGCAGATGGGGACATGCAAGTATGCGTCCGTGATGTCCAGGGATGAATTCCATCCTGAACTTTTGCACCCTCACAGAGGCATTGAGGGCCTTGAGGTCCAAGATCAGACGAGCGCCGTCTTTTTTTGGGACGGATTTGAATAGAAACCTTTCTTCCAGTGGCACAGGTAAAAATTACCCCGCACCTGAGCAAGTCTTGTACTACTCCCATTAAAGCAGCCCGATGACCCGGAAGGAGGTAAAGATTTGAGGGAAATAATCTGTTTGGCGGACAAGAAAGAAACTTGATCTTGTACCCAAAGTTACCACCTCGCAGACCCACTGGTCGGAGAGCAGGGAGGTCCACCGAGCTGCAAACCCGGGAAGCTGTCCCCCCACCCTTGAGTCGGACAGAGGCAAAACTTCATGTGGTAGCAGGCTTGTGCACCCAGGGACGCTTCTGTCCCCCAGCTGGAGCATTTGCTGGCTGACCCCGACTGACGAAAATACCGCGTCTGCGCAAAATAGGTGGGCCACGGCTTGCGGTGCAGCTCCTTCCCCTTAGAGGACTGAGGGAGAAGTGTGCTCTTACCTCCAGTGACATCCTTAATAATGTTGTCCAGCAAGGTACCAAAACGCCTCCCACCTTTGAAGGGGAAATCTGCTAGAGCTTTTTTGACTGCTTGGTCAGCGAACCAGCATTTCAGCCAAACAGGCGGTGCAATACCACCGCCGATACAGAGGCTCTGGAGATCAAGGGCGCTGCATCACAGACATACACAAGGCCCTGTACCAACTGGTCGGCCAACCTCACACACTCAGGGGGAGCTGATGCTCCTTAATTGTCTGGCGCAAAATCTTTTCCCATTCAGTAAGCCAAAGAGACACCAAAGTTGCAGCCAAAACAGGCCACAACGCAGACCCCAGCATGGTGAACATGGAACAGGTCACATCTTTGGACCTTTTATCAGTAGGGTCCTTAAAGGCAGGGGTGCACTCTACAGGCAGAGTGGTTACCTTATTTAGCCGAGAGAGCAAGGGGTCCACAACCGGAAGAGAGGCCCATTTTTTGAAAAGGCTCTCCTCAAAAGGATAACGAACCACCATGCACTGAGGGACCACAAAGGACTGTTGCGGTCGTTCCCATTCCTTATCTATGAACTTATGAAAAAAAGTAACATAAGGAAAAACTTTCACAGAGCTGTTAGATGTGTGTGACCCAATGGAGACCGACCCCTCTGTGGAAGTCTCAGCTGCATTCTCCAGCTTGAGAGTCCCTCACAGCATCAATAAGTGCACTCACAAGTGCCCTGTCTTGCTCTGACCCGGACGAGGGGTCTCCTAAACAGGGAGATCCTGGGTCGCATCCTCTGACATACCAGAACCGAGGTCCTGAGCCACAACCAGGCCTGAATCAGAGTCCGCATTCCCCAGAAGATGGCGGGGAGAGTGGCACTTTTTACCCCCCTTACGTCTGCACACTGCTTCCACCCTGGCAAGAAATGATTCCAGGACTGCCGACAGTGTATCCATGGGAACCGCAGGTGCAGGGGCACCGTCTGCTGCCTCTGGCAATTTAGGGGAAGAAAGTCCAGCTACTGACTGCCCTCAGGGGCTAAGTGAAAAACACTCAAGTAGTCCACCCGCCTTGCTGCACCGACCCAGGGGGGGGGGATTACCCAGGGGACTCACCACCCAGAGGGAGACCGCTCAGCACCGCTGCCCGCCTTCCTTGTATACAGTGTGTGTGAGGGAAAAAAAACTGAGGTGAATGAGCTGTGTGCCCTCCAGAAAGCCAGTGCTAGAGGCCAAAAGCCACTACAAAATGGCCACCAAATGCCTTAGATAAAAGATCGCGGACCACAAGAAAATGGCCATCCACAATATCTACCTGCGCCACAGCATGGCCACTACAAAATTGGCACACAAAGCAAACACTAAAAATGGTGTCGGCACTGCAAAAAAAAAAAAAAGGCACCCGAGCCTCGCGATGTGGACGAGAAGGCCGTGCAGAGACTTCCCAGGACACAGACACCCTCCCCCCCTCACAGAAAGCGGACCCCGGCACCCCACAGAAACCCAGAGTCCCCCCACAGGTACACCACGGTCGGATCGCACCCTAGGGCAGGAGGGGAAAGGGGGATGACAGAGCAGGAAAAGGGAGGATAAGAACCTTTTAATCCCGGGAATGCCCAGCTTCTCCATCCTGCCAAGGCAGGAGGAACTGTACTTACCCGTCCTTGCGAGGACTTGCTGGCACATCCCTGACAGAACCAACACCGATGGTACGGAGTATCCGTCTGCCCGGTCCACTGTAAGTGAGACAACAGCAGCCCAGTCATATGTGGACCCCTGAGCATATGCTCACCAGCCACCCCTGGATCCATGTGGTATCTTGTGGCCGACCCAATGCGTAGTTAAGGTCTGCTCACGCTCAAAGACTGGGGGGACTACAAGGATCTATAATATCCAGCCTGTCACCCAGACGGCAGTTGAATCACGAAAATAAAATAAAAAATAAAAAAAGTCTTCAGGACTTTGGGCCGTCCAATAAGAGTAATCCCATGCTCTTAGTTCAACAGACACGGTGCCTCGTTAATCTTGACCATTGGGATGTCCAAAAGTAGTGCAAAAGGAAAATGATGGGTGGGAAAAAATAGGATTTTTTGTACTCACCATAAAATCTGTTTCTCTGTTGTCAATGGACAAACACAGCTCCTTAAATCTTGACAAGTGGGTTATGTCTAGGACTAGGCAGAAACAGGTTTGTTAAAGTAACATGTATTTAATTATCTAACATGGTTCTGCCTAGTCTTCTCCTGTGAAGAGGAACATAACCCACTTGTCAAGATTTAAGGAGCTGTGTCCGTGTGACGATAAGAGAAAATAGGATTATTTGTACTGACTGTAAAATGCTTTTGTATGTCGTCCATTGACGGACACCGCGCCCACCCCTCCTTTTTAGGTGTGTACTGCTTGTTACAAACTAAGGCTGCATACTGCAGGGAAGGGGGGTTATATCCGGGGGGACCACCCCCTGGGAGCGGCTGCTTAACTCTGTTAAAGTGAGTAACATAGTGCGGCACATGCGAACTGTATCGCCCCAGGACGCTTGGTATCCATTCCCTACTGTATTTTTGCCTTCAGAATAGGTGGGTTTTGAGTTTATTCCTGAAGGCCTGGTGATTCACCTCCATTTGGATGCTGGTTGGTAGTGTGTTCCACAGTCTAGGTCCTTGGACTGCAAATCTTTGTTCTCCTTTGGACTTGTATCTGACCTTGGGTATATGGAGTAGTTTTTGATTGGTGGATCATAGAACACAATTGGGGGTGTGGCATTTTAATTGTTTGCATAGATATTGGGGGCACTTCCTTGAACACACTTATGCGTCAGACAAAGTGCCTTAAATGTAATTCTGTCATTTACTGGCAACCAGTGAAGGGATCTCAGGGAGGGCGAGATTGATTCCCAGGTTTTTTTTTCTTGCCAGTCACAAGTTGTGCTGCCGTATTTTGAATGACTTGTAGATGAGCAATTTGGTACTTTGGGAGTCTGATGTAAAGGGTGTTTGCATAGTCAAATCTGGAGTTGCTTATTGTTCCCACCATGACAGCAGTGCGTTCTTTCGGGATAAAGGAAATTAGTCTACATAGCAGGCACAGCAGATGGTGGGATCTGCTGACTACTGAACTTGTTTGTGCATCCATTGTCATGTGGGTGTCAAAAGTGACTCAGAGACTTTTGACTTTGGTGCTAGGGGTGATGGTTTGTCCCAGAATGGGCAGGGGTGTCCATGTTGTTGCGGGGAGTCTTCCGGTTGGTGTGGAGAAGAAGAAGTTCTGTTTTAGAGCCATTGAGTTTAAGGTAACTCTATGTCATCCAATTTTCTATCAAAGTAAGGCATTTCTCTATGAAAAAAGGAGGGAAACTGCGCTAACGTAAACACAAGAAAAAAACTATTTGGAGCAACAAAGTGCTTAGTGACCTAAAGTAACTCAAACTCAAAAGGAAGCTGCACCTGACTGTAGTGACAAATACAGAAAAACAAAGTGGCAAAAAAACAGGATGCGCTAACATAAATAAACAAACCATACAAGGTTATAACAATAGTGAAAATCTAGATGGACAAGCTAAATTAATGTCCAAACATAGTGCACAAAAGTAAATAAATAAATGTCCAATTGGTCCTGGCGGGCCAGTGCGTGGTAAAAATCTTGAGAAGACACCAGTGCAGAGATGTGATGATGACAAAAAAACGTAGTGACATTCAATGTACAGTGCTGATAGAAGATCCTCCACCTTGCAAGCAACATTAACTGCTTACCAGAAATCTGGTGGTCTCTTAATGAAAAGAAGACCCCAGAGTGCGTATATATAACCAAAGGAGGGAGGTAGTAGGCCAGATGAATTGTCGATCCCCTTCAGACTCGAGTCTCGGAAACAGTATCCAGGGAAAAACAAGAGAGGCCACAATAGTGTAATACCGTCATAAAAGAGATTTATTAAAAAGTCAAAAACACACTTACATAAAGTCTTTAAAAACAGGCATGTCAGTAGTATGCTGGGACTCCGGCTGGAAGCGATCCATGCAAACAATTGACCCGTCCAAAATTAGGAATGGGAAGAGGTAACAGCGGGGGATGAAGCGGTGAACCACAGTATCCCGCCCGACCGGTTTCGCGAGAAATCGCTTAGTCATGGGGCACGGGTGACACACCGGGTCATCCCCCTTTATAGGTTTCAAAAAAAGAACACAATGGCGTCAGACTAAGCGATTTCTCGCGAAACCGGTCGGGCGGGATACTGTGGTTCACCGGTTCATCCCCCGCTGTTACCTCTTCCCATTCCTAATTTTGGACGGGTCAATTGTTTGCATGGATCGCTTCCAGCCGGAGTCCCAGCATACTACTGACATGCCTGTTTTTAAAGACTTTATGTAAGTGTGTTTTTGACTTTTTAATAAATCTCTTTTATGACGGTATTACACTATTGTGGCCTCTCTTGTTTTTCCCTGGATACTGTTTCCGAGACTCGAGTCTGAAGGGGATCGACAATTCATCTGGCCTACTACCTCCCTCCTTTGGTTATATATACGCACTCTGGGGTCTTCTTTTCATTAAGAGACCACCAGATTTCTGGTAAGCAGTTAATGTTGCTTGCAAGGTGGAGGATCTTCTATCAGCACTGTACATTGAATGTCACTACGTTTTTTTGTCATCATCACATCTCTGCACTGGTGTCTTCTCAAGATTTTTACCACGCACTGGCCCGCCAGGACCAATTGGACATTTATTTATTTACTTTTGTGCACTATGTCTGGACATTAATTTAGCTTGTCCATCTAGATTTTCACTATTGTTATAACCTTGTATGGTTTGTTTATTTATGTTAAGGCATTTCTCTAGTCCGAGATGATGATCCTTTTTGTTGCTGATGCGAAAATACAGTTGGGTGTCGTCCATGTAGGAGTGGTAGAGTAACTTCTGGTTACTGACGATTTCAAAAAGAGGGCGGAGATGGATATTGAATAGTACGGGCGACAGGGGGGATCCCTGAAGGACTCCGCATGACACTGTGCATTTTTCAGAAGTAAAAGGACCTAGTTTCACTATTTGAGATCAGTTTTCCAAGAAGGAAGAGAACCAAGGTAAATCCGAGTCTGCGACTCTAGCTACTTCAGCTAGGCGAGTCAGCAATAATTTGTGGTCTACAGTAGCAAATGCTGCGCCTAGGTCCAACAGTACCAGAAGACAAGATTCTCCTTCGAGAGCACCATCCCATATTTTGAGACGTGTGGTTTCTGTTCCTGTGACCCGGACGGAAACCTGGATCGAGTAATTTGTGCGTGTCTAAATGATGTACCTGTTGTACAACTGCTTTCTCCATTACCTTGGAGAAGATGTTTAGGCCTGTTATGGGTCGACGATAATTAGGGTCTTTGGCGTCAAGTGTTTTTTTTTTTTTTTGTTTTTTTTTTAGAATTGATTTGATTATGCCCCGTTTCAGCAAGGTCAGCATCATGCCTTCCTTGAATGATTGGTTTATGAGATGCGTGATAACAGAATGTGCCGATATTGTGGCACCAGCTAACAGTTTGATGGGGATGTTATTAGGCGTTGTGCTGTCTCGCAGAGTACTGATGATATTTTTGGTGGTGTAGATGGAAATAGGCTTTAGTGTGAATTTAGTTAATTGTGGCATATTTGTGTGGATATTAGCTTTTTGATTTAAAAGGGGAGTCGGTGGAGGTTCTGTTTTTCTGAATAATTTGACAGATTTTTTTCAATTTTGTAAATGACGTAATCCGATAATTTGTTGCAAAACACTCATTCAAAATTCTGAGCCTCTAGGCAGGCTGGGTTCATGGACTGAGCGACTAAATTAGAGTTTGCAAGGGCGGTTTAAGGCTTTTGCGATGGTATTAGAAAAATTATGTTTTTTGGCTTTGAAGTTTTGTGATATTTCTTAGTTATTACCTTGTAAATAATGTGGTTTTCCTCTGTTGAGCTTCTTCTCCAGGATGCTTCAGCTCTTCTACGCTCTTGCTTCAACGTGTGCTCGTCAAACCAGCAGGATTTGTTTTTTCCGGATGCGTGTTCTGCGTTTCGGAGCTGTCAGCTGTCTGTAGTAGAGCCTTGTTTCTGTCGCTGTTTGATATGGTTCAAACTATTTTTATTTTGTTGTATAATGTAGTTTTAAAGTGTTCAGAGTGGATCTTCTGAGATCTTGTCCAGTGTGTTGTCACCAAATGTATTGTTTTTTTTTTTTTTAAGGGGGAGTTTGTGTTGATTTAGAATTTTATTGCATGGTGATCTGTCCAGGGTAGGGGCTCATTTTCCAGTGTGTTCATTTCCAAATCTTGTCTGAAGAGAAGATCGAGCGTGTGACCTGAAACATGTGTGGGCCTGCATACCAGTTGCTGCAGACCTAAGCCTTCCAAGTGGTCAATGCAGGCGTCAGCGACCGGGTCCTGTGAGGAGTTGGCCCAGAGGTTGAAGTCCCCAAGTAGCAGGAAATGTTTGATGTGTAAGGTATAGGTGGAAATGAATTATGTCAAAGATGTGAGGAGCTGCGTTTTTGGTCCAGGTGGTCTATAGCAGAGTAGTATGTGAACGGTGTTCTGGGGATTTGTTTGCAGTTGCAGAGTGAGGGTTTCCATAAATGGAAGCGAGTTCTGTAGGTCTGGTTTAGTGACCGAGAGATGTGTCTTGTAGATCACCGCCTGGCCTGCCTTCTCTTTGCCCCACTCGGTTTTCTGTTAGAATGCCATAATTCTCTGGCACCAATTCTCCAAGAATGGTGTTACAGCCAGCTGTTAGCCAGCTTTCTGTGATGAAGAGGCAGTCAATGTTGTGTAGAACAATGAAATCATGGATTTCCTGTTGGTGCTTTACTGCTGATCTTATGTTGATCAAGGTGCATGATATATGTTTTAGCTGAAGTGTAGACGTGCAATTTTTGACTGTCAATTGGTTCTTGACAGTTGCTCTTTTTTTGGTGACAACTGGTAATGTTGAGATGGATGTTCTTAGACCCCAAATGTTTTAGAGTATTGCAAATTAACCATAATAGGGGGATTGCCGAGGATGGCGATAGTGGTTAAGTGTTGATCGCAATGGTGATCAATGTCGGTGAAAAATTACAGGTGGCCCTGATGAGCGGCGATGGGTGAACCCCCAACTTACACCCCCCCGTTGATCCACAGGAAGGCAAAAAAAAAAAAAACCTAGCTGCGCAATGCCAATCTGCAGCGATGTGAGAAAAAAAAGTTCTTCCTGATCCCTCAGGGGCGATTGGGTGAACCCTGGATCAACTACTAATGGCGGTGGTGCACGGGTCCTTACCTGTTAGAGTTGATGATTGGGGATCCTGCTTGTCCTATGTTCTGTGGTCAGGCGTCTTGTGGTGTAGTCGCGGCCAGTAAAGTGAATGCTTGGATGCGGATGGGGGCAAACAAAAAGGATGACCGGGGGAGGGTAAGCTCTCCACTGTGTTTGGGGGCTTTCACAGGTGGATGCTACCTGTGGATCGTATGGTTTGTGGAGGATGAGGGGGGTGAGGAACAAGGAGATCCCCGTTCCTTGGGTGTAGCAAAATGGCCCCCGGCCAAGGAGTAGGCCCGAGCCGGAGACTGTCCTGCTGGGAGAGTAAGGCCGTTTGGCAGGGGGGCTCAAAGTAACATGTATTTAAATTATCTGAGTTAAACAGCCCCTCCCAGGGGGTGGTCCCTCCGGACATGACACCCCCCCATCACTGCAGTATGCAGCCTCAGTTCGTAACAAGCAGTACAAACCTAAAAAAGGAGGGGTGGGTGCTGTGTCCGTCAATGGACCACAGAGAAAAGCATTATATGGAGAGTACAAATAATTGGGGTTACTTACCGGTAACATCCCTTTTCCAGGAGTCTTTCATGACAGCCACCGTAGAGAGACACAGGCCTCTTCCCTCTTAGGAAACCCCACCTTTCAATTAAAGATTTAAAACTCATCCTCCCCCAAGCTCCTAAGTTTTTCCAGAGTACTTCCGGTCAGCTGGGGATACACAAGAACACGTCATAAAAAAACAACATTTCATCTTACCCGACGGCCTTGTATGATGAGTTTCCTGAGATATCCACGAAAAAAGGGTGGGTACTGGTGCTGTGCTGAAAGACTTTTAGAAAAGGGGATGTTAGCGGTAAGTAACCCTGATTTTCCCTGTTTGTCTTTCAGGACAGCCACCATAGAGAGGATAAGCGAGCACCTTACCCTAGGGTGGGACTACTGCCTTTAGTACTTTACGCCCAAAAGCCTGATCTTTGGCTGAAAGCAGGTCCAGTCTGTAGCCTTTCGCGAATGTCGAGAAACTGGACCACATTGCAGCTTTGCAAATCTGCCCCGGAAAAGCACCAGCGCACTCTGCTTGAGAAGCCGCCACTGCCCTGGTGGAGTGTGCCCCGATACCTTCTGGAGGCGTCATCTCCCTTGATACATAGGCCTGAACAATAGCTTATCTTAACCACCTGGCTATTGTGTGTTTAGAGGCTCTAGACCCCTTCTTGGACGCCGAAAACAAAAAAAAGGAGTCAGACTTTTTCAACTGACTTGTGCTACTTAAGTACTGAAGGACTCACCTAACGTCCAAGTTATGAAAACGGTGTTCCTGTTCCCAAACAGGATTCAAGCAGAATGAAGGCAAAGTAATTTCTTGCCTTCTATGAAAACTAGAAGATACCTTTGGCAAGAAGGCCAGATTTGTTTTTTGTATAAATTCTTTAATTTTCTATGCCCCCCCCCCCCCCACAATGATATAACTACCACATTATATACAGATATCTCCATATACCACATCTATTTCACTACCAATCTCTACTTAAAGGGTCACTAAAGGAAAAAAAATGTATTTGCTGAAATGACTTTTTACAGGGTATAGAGACATAAACGTTAACTAATTCCTTTAAAAAGGATTAAAAATAGATACAAATCAATCATATAAATGTGCCTGCAGTTTACTTTCACTTTTAAACTGGTTTCTTGTTTTTGTGAAGTAGAGAGACACACAGAACAAAACAAACAAATGCAGGGCAGTGTTTTGTTTTTAAAAATGAATCTGGTTCTAAGCAGTTTTAGACACACAGTAATGACAGTTTGACCACAGTGAAAAGCTGCCATGAGGGGACGTGGCCTGGACATGGAGTGAGGTTGCTTGTTTGCTGAGCTCCCGGCCTGAATCCCCTCCGGCCAACCGGCCAAAAACGCCCTAAACTCAGCATGCAATCTTCCAAGAAGCGTACCACCAAAGCCACTACCTGCGTGACCTGTTCTGGAGCAGCTACGTGTGATTTGCACAACTTTTTCCAGCCTAGGAAAGTCGTCTGGGGAACGGGCGACAGCACCACGAGGCGCAGCGCGCGGGATACCGCCTGGAGTTTTGCAGCACAGTGGATGGGCTCTCCCTCCTGTAGACCCGACCTTACCTGCTGTGCCTCTGACTTCACTGGAGTTCACCGTCCTAAACACGGAGTCTCCGACCTCATCCCCGGGACGATCAGAGGCGGATCAGGACATTTGCGCCCTTCTGCAAGCCCTCCCCACGCGGTCGGACATTGAGGCCCTTATCCAGCGGCTGGAGGAGACGCACCGCTGTGACTTTCAGGAAGTGTGGGCAGAGGTGTCCACACTCACGGACAGGGTGTTGTCGGGAGACACATCGTTGGAGCTAGAGCGGAGAGTATCGGGCCTGGAGCGGGTGAGAGATCAGCATTGGTACACAGCTGTGGCATTGCAGCTCCACCTGGAGGATGTGGAAGACCGGAGCCGCCACAATAATCTGCGGCTCCGTGGCTTTCCGGAGACAGTGGATACGGAGGCCTTGGATGGAAAGCTGCAGGCCCTGTTCTGCGATGACCTGGGAGGAGCCAGCGGAAGAGGTCGAGGTAGACCGGGTGCACAGAACCCTAGGCTCCAGAGCCCCGGATCCCGACAGACCCCGTGACATGATTTGTCGACTGCTGCGATACACGCAAAAGGAGTGCATCCTCCGTATGGCGTGGGATTGTGGAGAGATACCGTATTTTTCGCTCTATAAGACGCACCTGACCATAAGACGCACCTAGGTTTTAGAAGAGGAAAACAAGAAAAAAAATATTCTTAACTAAATAGTGTACTAAAATATTTACCAGTGCCAATGAAATGCAGCCTGACCTGTGCCAAAGAAATGCAGCCTGATTAATGCAGCCTGACCATTGCCATTGGCACTGTGTAGCACTCCTCTTACCTTAACTATGGATACTGTAGCTATGGCTGGCTCCCACGTCCTCTGTGGCTGACTAGCACCTTGGACCTGCTGTGGATGGGTCACAGTGGCTGGCTGGCTGCTATGTGTGGGTGAGTCATCCTATGTGGATGGCTGGCACCCTGGCTCTGCTGTGGGTGGGTCACTGTAGGTGGCTGGCTGGCACCCTGCTGTGGGTGGCTGGCCTGGCTCTCTGCTGTGGGTCAGTGGGTGGGTGGCTGGCATGGTGCACCCTGCTGCAGGTGGCTTGTCTGGCTCCCTGCTGTGGGTCAGTGGGTGGCTGGCATGGTGCACCCTGCTGTGGGTAGCTGGTTTGCATGGTACACTCTGCTGCGGGTGGCTGGCTCCCTACTCTGAGTCAGTGAGTGGGTGGCTGGCTGGCATGATGCACCCTGCTGTGGCTGACAGAGAGGGGGCACTGATAGAGGTGGGGTGGCTGACAGTGGTGGGGTGGCTGACAGGGGTGGGGTGGGGTGGCTGACAGGGGTGGGGTGGCTGACAGGGGTGGGGTGGCTGACAGGGGTGGGGTGGGGTGGCTGACTGGGGTGGGGTGGGGTGGTTGACTGGGGTGGGGTGGCTGACAGGGGTGGGGTGGGGTGGCTGACAGGGGTGGGGTGGGGTGGCTGACAGGGGTGGGGTGGCTGACAGGGGTGGGGTGGCTGACATGGGTGGGGTGGGGTGGCTGACAGGGGTGGGGTGGGGTGGCTGACAAGGGTGGGGTGGCTGACAGGGGTGGGGTGGCTGACTGGGGTGGGGTGGCTGACTGGGGTGGGGTGGCTGACTGGGGTGGGGTGGCTGACTGGGGTGGGGTGGCTGACAGGGGTGGGGTGGCTGACAGGGGTGGGGAGGCTGACAGGGGTGGGGAGGCTGACAGGGGTGGGGAGGCTGACTGGGGTGGGGAGGCTGACTGGGGTGGGGAGGCTGACTGGCGTGACATGGGGCGGGGTGGCCGACAGTGGTGGGGTGGCTGACAGGGGTGGGGTGGCTGACAGTGGTGGGGTGGGGTGGCTGACAGTGGTGGGGTGGGGTGGCTGAGTGAGGTGGGGTGGGGTGGCTGACTGGGGTGACGTGGCTGACTGGGGTGACATGGGGCGGGGTGGCTGACAGTGGTGGGGTGGGGTGGCTGACAGTGGTGGGGTGGGGTGGCTGACAGTGGTGGGGTGGGGTGGATGACTGGGTGGGGTGGCTGACTGGGGTGGGGTGGCTGACTGGGGTGGGGTGGCTGACTGGGGTGGGTGGGTATGTTGGCTGACTGGGGTGGGGTGGCTGACTGGGGTGACGTGTGGTGGGGTGGGGTGGCTGACTGGGGTGGGATGGCTGACTGGGGTAGGGTGGCTGACAGACAGAGGGGGAAGGGTGCTGACAAAGGGGTGAGCTGAAAGAGATAAGTGGGCTGACAGAGTGATCAGAGGGAGACCTCAGGAGACACACAGCACGCCAGGCAGAGAGGCGGGACTCACACATGCAGCTGGTCCGGTCGCCAAATCTGACGGAACAGCACGATCCCTTAGACCGGCCCCGCCTCCACATGTTAAACGCTCTGTCAATCACAGGGCGCTCGTCGCCCATCGCTAAGCACGGCTCGCAGTGGAACATTTCCAACAGAACACTGTCCCCCACAACATCCTCCACCACTGCCAGCAACCCGCTCGGTGCTGTGTTTTTTCCCCTGTATGAGAAAGTTGCAGAGCCCCCCACCCGTTCTCTCACGGCCTCTCGGTGTAGTGACAATTGCAGGGGCAGACTGACCACAAGCTGTAGAACAACGGCAGTGACAGGAGGTGTTGCCAGCGGCGGCGGGGGGCGGTGCCTAATGTACATTCGCTCTATAAGACGCATAGAGGTTTTTCCCCATATTTTTAAGGGAAAAAAGTGTGTCTTATAGTCCGAAAAATACGGTAGATGGCGCCCGGATCAAGGTCCTCCCGGATCTCTCGAGAGCGCCGCAGGGCGATGTTGCGGCCTGTGCTGGAGTTGGCTAAAGACCGAGGATGCACATACAGGTGGGGATATCCTCTCTCGGTCACCTTCAGGAAGGATGGTCAGGCCTACACCCTGCAGACCCCGGCAGACCTTACCGGCCTCTTCCAGTTCCTGGAGGCTGATCCGATACCGTTACCGGATTGGCAACAGATCCTGCCGTGCTCGTTTGGGAGATCGGGCTCGTCCAACTTTAGAGTCCCAGCCCAGCCACGCCAACAGCGTCAAGGCCGGAGAAGACGGAGGGCTCCCTCAGGAGTAGAACTGCAGGACTGTACTGTAAGTAGGCCTTGGGCCACGTGCCACTACCCGATTCTCATTCTCTCTCCCCCCTGCCAATTTGACTCTGCCATGCAGCCCTTGACACTGTGCTGAGATGACCTCACCCCATAGAGTCCGGGCAATCCTGTGTTCCCTTCAATTGACCTTTTCCCCCCTCCGGTATGCCATTCACCATGCAGGGTGAGCCGGTGTTTGCCCTACAGTGGTGTCTGCCTTTCTACTCGGTGTGCCACCTACCATCTCCCTCTGGGGGTGGGGGAGGGGGGTGGCAACCCAGCCTGGCCGCTCTGCTGGGACTGCCTATGGGAAACAGAGCCTGGGGCCTAGATGACTGAGACATTGCCCACCGGCATGGTGGCTGGAGATGTTGGTGGACCAGCCCTTTTAGTTGCGGGCCCTACTAAGCTCCCCTGTGTTCCTGGCATGGCCCCGTATCCCCGCTCGTCACCTAGTCATGCTGGGGCGACACCAATCCTGCTACGCAGTGAGGTACCGATGCCCTGCTTTAGAGCCGTGGGAGGGGGATTTTGGGAGGGAAGCCTCACTCAGCTCTTAGTCTTACGGGTCCCTGCCAGGAGTGGGGGAGGGGGATGGCTACCTGTCCTGTCCCTAGCCGTCTGGCAGTATTTGTCACCATGGTTTTGCGCCCCCGAGCATCCCACGTTGGATTAGAGTCCTAAAGACCTGGGGGTTGCTAACAGCGTAACCCTTGTGGCCCCATCACTGGAGAGCTTGGCTTGGACACATATGGAACAGGTGGTGGGGCTCCAGTGGGACAACGGGACCCAGCTATGCTGCAGACTGTGGGTTGCTTACCCAAAGGGCAAAGTGCTTTTACGGGGGGGTGGCTGGGCTTGGGTTTGTTGGATGCAGACTGTTATTATATGGGTGGTGGAATGCTGGAATTACCCTTGAATGTTGTGGGCCTGATCGTTTTTCATTGATCCTCATACAATCTGTTTCCTCCTATTTTATAGAAGGGGGCTGTTGATGTTACTTTTACATGCTTTTTCTCATGTCCATGCTGTTTTAGGTTTGGTACAGTTATGTCTCTAGGTTTCCTACTTGTACTGTGCTTACTGCTTAACCATCTGGATAGATTGTATTGCTTTAATTGTTAACAACATTTTTCTTGGTCGGGGAGGGGTGGGCTCCAGGTGCTCTCCTTACTGGGCCTGTCTACCCACCTAGGCATGCGCTTGGTTGACAGTCCTGCACTGATGAGCGCTCTAGCCGTTTGGACCGATTTTGTTTTCTCTTCTATCTGCCACACACTCTAGTGTTGGCCTTCTAACCTGCACCTCTTTTTATTTTCTACCTCCTGTGGCTCTTCTCCTACTTTCTTTTTCCATCTCTCACTTCCCTCTACCTAAAGCATGGGTGTCAAACTGGCAGCCCTCCAGCTGTTCCGAAACTACAAGTCCCATCATGCCTCTGCCTGTGGGAGTCATGCTTGTAACTGTTAGCCTTGCAATGCCTCATGGGACTTGTAGTTTTGCAGCAGCTGGAGGGCCGCCAGTTTGACCCCCCCCCTGACCTAAAGGGTTCTCTCCCCCCCCCTTGTCAGATCCCCCCTCCCCCTTGACCTTCCACCACCCGAGTCGCGTACATGGAAACAGTGGGGTCATTGAATGTTAAGGGATTGAATATCCCGGAAAAAAGGAAAATGCTCCTTCATGATGTGTGTCGTTTGAAAGCGGACGTGGTCCTGCTCCAGGAGACACACTTTCGGGACAACTACCTTCCAGTTTTGAACAATAGGTTTTACCCCACAGTTTACCACTCCCAATATACAGAGGCAAAGTCTAGGGCAGTGTTTTTCAACTCCAGTCCTCAAAGCACACCAACAGGTCATGTTTTTAGGCTTTCCATTATTTTGCACAGGTGATTTGATCAGTTTCACTGCTGTAGTAATCACCACAGCCATTTCATCTGAGGGAAATCCTGAAAACTTGACCTGTTGGTGTGCCTTGAGGACTGGAGTTGAAAAACACTGGTCTAGGGGAGTCTGTCTTCCTCTCGGCCAGGGTCCCGTGGACCCTTGGAGAGGTGAGAACCGACTCAGTGGGCTGCTCATTGTTTCTGAAGGGCCGCATAGGGCAGGAGCAAGTTACCCTTGCGAATCTTTATGCACCGAATGACCGTCAAGACAGATTTATTGCAAGACAATTAGATTGTTTATCACGCTTCAGGGAACGCCAACTCATAGTGGGGGGAGATTTTAATATTTCACTGCTACCATCTGAGGACACCTCGATCGGTCGCTCCACCATCTCGGGAGACCTTCGTAGATGCATACTTGCGACACTCCACACGCACCAATTAGTAGATGCATGGCCACTCCTTCACCCTGGCGAGAAGGATTACACCTTCTCTAAACATCACCAGTCCTACTCGAGGATCGACTTGTTCTTGATTCATCACCGACACCTTGCGGCGGTTAAAACAGCCTCGATCAGGGCGTGGCCGTGGCATGATCGTGTGAGGACGTGCTCTCTTGGAGCTCCGTGAGTCCCGCGCACTTCCGCACTGCATACGGTGGATTCCCTGGTGGGTTTTCGGCGGCACGAGATGCCATCAAAACGCAAGACGTCCCCGCAGCCTCAGCAGACACCTCAGGGACGATCCGGATCGTTGGACGCCTTCTTTGGAGCCCTCAGTGACCCGGCAAGTACAGCCAAGATGGCTCTCGGCTCCCACGCTGCTAGGCCTCCATTACCCATTAGCTCCCCTCTGGTGCATGTCTCTGCCCAGCCTCACTCCCCGTCCCCATCCGGCTCTGAAAGCATTGATGAGCCTGGATCGGGGGATGATCCGTGGATGGATAAGGATGTCCGCTCCCACTTGCTTTCCCTCCCCACTAAGGCCGACTTAGAGCGGTTCGCTCAGACCGTGGAGAAGGCCCTGAGGCAGCACATTGTTGACCTGCAGGTTGATACAGCTCACCTGGGGGGTAGAGTGGAGACACTAGAGACGCATTGGGAAGATACTGCCCCTGCTTTACAGGCTCTTACTGAACACAGAGGCAAAACCGCAGGATTGAGGCCCTGATTGATCAGATGGACGATTTTGAGAACAGGAGCCGCAGGGTTAATATCCGTGTCAGAGGCCTACCTGAAGCGACAGGTCCGAAGGATATTGTCCCTACTTTACAGGGTGTCTTTAAACAGATCTTGGGTCGTCATGCCCCGGACTACATTGAAATTGACCGTGCGCACCGCGCCCTGCGCCCTCCCTCAGAGGATCCTGACAAGCCACGAGACATTATCTGTAAGCTACACAAGTATTCCCTCAAAGAACGCATTATGAATCAGGTCAGGGGGGTCAGATATGTGGACTTTGATGGTGCAAAGTTGTCGTTCTTCCCGGACCTGTCCAGCCGTACACTGATGCAGCGCCGTGCTCTCAGGCCCCTTTTGGAGGTCCTGCAGGAGGCCCAGCTGACGTACCGATGGTGCTTTCCATTCAGCCTCTCTGTGACTAAGGATGGTCAGACGCATGTGCTACGCAACAGAAATGATCTACCACGGTTCCTGGAGTCCCTAGGACTACCTCAAGTGGACATTCTGGATTGGAGGTAGTCACTAGCCATACCCCTGCCTAACCGCCCTGAACCGTGGCTCCCTGCCCGTCGCCGCAAACGACGTTGTGGCGCCAGGAGGGGCCCGCCTGGACACACCCCGCTCCCCCATTCTCCACAGGGGGCAGCGAGATCTCTTTTTTTTTTTTTTTTCACATCAGACTTAACCGGAAGGTTTAGAGGCTTAAAAAGAGTTCATTTTTGTCCGCCCTTCTCTTTATATTTCCTCTTCGGTTTTGCATCACTTGTGACTTATGTTTTTTTTTTTTTTTTAATTATTATCTTTTCGTTATTCTTTCTTTCCCACTGTCTTTTTTTTTATTTTTATATATAATTATCGTGGGGAAGGGATACAAGGTTACAGGTTACACATTGAGAGGGGTCACTTTACTATTATTAAACCTTACTCATACAATAACCATTTCTCGTTACTCCCCTCTATCTCAATCTCCCTAACTTCCCCTTTTTTAGATTTGTTTCTTCCCCCGGCCCTTTTTTTTGATAGTGTGTCAGGGTTTGCTGAGCTGTTTGGGTTCATTGAAGTGTGTGTTTATCTTTTCCTTTTTCCTCCTTCTCCCTCTCGTTCGTCCCCTGTGTTACATACTTACTCATTGGCCCCGGGCTTTGACTCAGACGGGGGGGGGGGTCGAGGCAGCTCCCCCTCTGGCCCCTCTTGCCCTAGTACTCATCTCTGTAGATTTCTCTTGCGGGAGGGTTTCCCTTTTTCTTTTTTCCCCTCTCTTCCTTTCCCCTTCCTGCCCCTTTTTCCTTTCCTTCCGCTATTCAGAGGAGTTCATTAGGGTGAGAGGGGCTTAAATGATTTTTAAGTACTTTGTTGTACTTGAGTCTATGTAATTTAGGCAGACTTAAAGGTACAGATTTTTAAAGAGGGGGAGAGAGCTGGTGCAATAAAGAGTAGTACTTTTGTTGTTGTATATTACGTCAACCTTCTTTGCAATGGTCAGCTGGATCACAATGTGGTAATAGTACTGTTTGTGGTCTCCAGAAGAAGAAAATGAAAGGAGAATGCAATAATTCCTCCAGCGCACGAATAGTATACTGATAGCTTACGTATAGTTTACAAGTTCATTCCTCTTATTCTGCTACATACATCGCCAGCTTCACCAACTTTACTTATTTCATTAATTTCAGTTATTTCATTACAACTCATGCT
This sequence comes from Rana kukunoris, assembly GCA_029574335.1. Lineage (NCBI taxonomy): Eukaryota > Metazoa > Chordata > Amphibia > Anura > Ranidae > Rana > Rana kukunoris. The sequence continues at coordinate 389,598,017 of CM056052.1, forward strand.
TTACATGTCGCAATAATTCAGCAATAGATGTAAAGTACTTAGTTGTACTTGAGTATATGTAATTTAGACACACTTAAAAGGTACAGGGTTTTTTTTTTTTTTTTTTAAAGAGGGAAAAAGAGCTAGTACCATACAGCACCATACAGGATAGTTTTCTTGTTTTTATAGATTGTGTCAACTTTCTCTACAATGGTCAGCTGTGTTACAATGTGATTATAGTGCTGTTTGTGGTCTTCAATAAAGAGGAAGGTGAATGAAGAGCGCAATAGTTCTTCCAGCGCACACATAGTTTACATATAGTTTACCAGTTTGCTCCTCTTATTTTGCTGCTTACGTCTCCTACTTCACCAACTTTACTTATTTCATTACTTTCCCTTATTTCGTTTCAACTCATGCTTTACATGTCACGATAATTCAGCAATAGATGATGCGGGTAGTGTTTTACTTACTGTCGGCCAAGTCGATTTCTGTACCGGTCTTATAGGGCCCTAAGCCCTTGTCCAGGTCCAGGATCTTGGGTCTGAAATACTTTTGTTTTTTATACTTACAGTGTTGCTGATTTTTCTGTAAATTTGGCGATTTGGTGGTTATGCTGCATTTTCTGGTATTTTAGAGAAACTGCTGGGATGTACTCGGCTGAGCGAGCGAGACAACCGTTCACCAACTCCCCTCTGGTTTATATTGTGTCTTGCTCCCAGCTCGCCTCTCTCACATTGCGCTGGGGAGCCGATGTCCGTGGTCCGATATCCGGGACCCCCCACCGCCTCCAGTTACCTGCGGTTCCTCTGTCGCATCAGCCCGCCGTGTATCACTCTGTAATCGAGCGGCGTAGCAGCCGTCAGATGCCAGATGCCAGGGATGCCAGAGACGCCGCGCGTGTAACCACGTGACCAGAAGCAGGGACGGCAACGCCGCAAGAACAACAAGACCCCAGCAAGGTGAGTTTAGCATCGGTTCCACAGTTCAGAGGTGGAGGAGGGGGGGGGGGCAGAGGGATTGCCCTCAGCAAGAGAGCAGGGTTGGCGGTGCTGTCAGCCAGAGGACGGGTATTCGCTCATCCATCGCAGCGCTGCGGGACCTGCTGGAGCCCTAACCTAGCCGCCCGACGTGAGGATCATGTCATCCTAGACTCCTCCCTGGGGGCAGCGAGATCTGATGCTTCTGATGGACTGGGTCGCTGAACCACCCTGTGGCACTGTTGTTGCCGTCTCTCCCCCCCCCCCCCCCCCCCCAGCCGCCGTTGCATTAATCTCCCCTGGGCTCAGGGGTTACTATAAGTATTTTTGTTCTGACAACTCGTGGGTCCCGTGACGGACTCGCTCTTTGTGCCGTGTCACTAACCCCCCAATAGGTCGACTCCCCTGGAGTTATGCTCCTTTTTTGGGAATACCTCTGCTCGTTGGCGGCCGCCGTCTCTCAGCTCCTGGGAGGCGGGGGCGGCACCCGACTGTTGGTACTATTGCACTAGGTTGCGCCCTTTTGGGCTTGTTATTTTACATTGTTTTTGTTTTTATGTTCCCCCGTTTTGTTTTTGTTTTTATGTTCCCCCGTTTTTTTTGTACTCTTGCTTTTCTGTTTTGTATGTGGTTCACCTGCTGTAACTGTGCTCTATTCCCTAGGCTTATCTGTGTGCTCCAGGCTGATGGCAGAGACGTGCGGGTGGTTGGCTCCCCCTCTCGTCCGTGGGTCGTCGGCGCTTCTTCCTGATCTCCGGTTATGGCTGACTTGAAAGTCGTCTCCTATAATGTTCGTGGCCTGGGCTCCCCGATGAAACGCAGTAAGTTGTGGCTTGAGATGAAACGCATGGGGGCACGTATTCTTTTTTTGCAGGAGACGCATTTCCGCACTGACTTGGTCCCCCGCCTCCCCATACACCTCTTCCCATCCTGGTTCCTTAGCAACTCCCCTCGTCCCAAGTCCGGGGGAGTTGCTATAGCGATCCACAAACATTGTCCCTTCGTCCTGGTGGACCAGTTGCTGGACCCTGAGGGTCGTTTTGTGTTTGTCAAGGGCACCATCTCCGGTCGTAAATTTACCCTAAATTGCCTTTTTAGACTCCGTATTGGAGTCTTTGGAGAAAGTCCCTGCAATCTCAACATTTGGTGGACTGCTGGAGGCTGCTCCGACCTACTGACAGGGATTATAGCCATTTCTCAGCCACACATGATGTCTATACTCGTATAGACCTCCTGTTGATGGACCAGTTCTCCCTCGATTCATTAACCAGTGCCTCCTCGATTCATTAACCAGTGCCTCCATTGGATCTATTACCATTTGCGACCACACGCCGGTATCCATCTCCTTGCACCCCCTTTCGGTGGAGGCACGGACGTGGACCTGGCGCTTGAACGATGGCATCCTTGATGATGCCGTCACTCTCCAACAAATCTCAGACACCATATCCCTGTATTTTGCAGAAAATACTCCTGGGGAGGTGGGCATGGGGTCCATTTGGGAGGGCCACAAGGCGGTAGTTAGGGGAGAGCTGATATCCCAGGGGGCGCGTCTGAAGAGGGCTCGGGAGGGTGAATTGAAAACCCTGTTAGCCAAACTGCGAGCTGCGGAACTTACGCACAAAAAAAAAGGTTTCCCCGGTGGTGGCGGCGGAGCTGGCCTCCATCCGTCAGGCCCTGGCAGACTTGCTAGACTCCAAAATTTGGGCACGGCTGTGATACCTGACTCACAAGTTCTACGAATTCGGGAATAAATGTGGGAGGATGCTGGCCAGGGCCCTCAGGGGGCAGCGAGAGGTGGGACATGTTCATAAACTTAAGTCCGCGACGGGGGCGACAGTGGTACACTCGTCCAAAATAGCAGCGACGTTTAAAGACTTATGCCCAGTTGTATCATCTTCCGGATACGTTGCCCGGAGTCTCGGAAGCACAACGGGTGGCGCGGGTTCACCAGTACCTCACAAAGGCACGATTTCCGCAGCTGAAGGCCTCAGTGGGCAAACAGCTCGATGCACCTATTACCGTAATGGAGATCCAGGCCGTAATCAAAGACCTCCCCAATGGGAAGAGCCCGGGTCCGGATGGGTATACAAACGCGTATTATAAAAAATATGTGGACATATTGTCAGGGCCCATGTGTACCTACTTTACCGCACTAGCCTCAGGAACGGCCATGCCACCGGAGGCGCTAGCGGCGCACATATCGGTCCTGCCAAAGGAGGGTAAGGATCATTCGTTACCAAGCAGCTACAGACCCATATCCCTTTTAAATACGGATATTAAGATAATGGCCAAAATTTTGGCCAATAGACTTAAGCCGGTACGTCCCTCGGTTATCCATCCCGACCAAACAGGTTTTATCATGGGCAGGGAGGCTAGGGATAATGCCAATAGGGCGCTCCAGTTGATCCACTGGGTTGAATCGCAGGCGACAACACACCCGTGTCTCTTGCTTTCGACTGATGCCGAAAAGGCATTTGACCGGGTGGACTGGACGTACATGACTATAGTTCTGAACAGACTGGGCCTAGGCCCTAATATGCTGGCTTGGATTTCCTATTTGTACAGTTCCCCATCCGCTCGGGTAAAGGTGAATGGGCTGTTGTCGGACGCCTTTCCGATTGGCAATGGGACGCGTCAGGGGTGTCCTTTATCACCCCTGGTATTTGCCTTGACGCTTGAACCACTGCTCAATCGGATTCGCCTCAATGACAGCTTTAAAGGCTTTACGGTAGGCCCGAGGGAGCATAAATTATCTACCTATGCGGATGACGTGTTATTCTACGTCTCCGATCCACCGATTTCGCTGCCTAACATCATGGCATAGTTGGGTGAATTTAATCTCCTGTCTAATTTTAAGATAAATTATTCCAAGTCAGAGATCCTATCGTTGAATATTACCCCGGGCCTTCGTAATCAGCTGCAGTCTGCCTTCTCCTTTACTTGGTGCCACTCATCGCTGAAGTATTTGGGGATCCACCTACCCGCCAATTGCTCTCAACTCTATAGTTGCAATTTCGCGCCACTACTCTCTGCTATTAGATTGGACCTGAAGAGATGGGACAAATTGGCGTTTTCTTGGATGGGCCGAGTCAGTGTGCTGAAAATGAATGTACTCCCCAGGATTTTGTTTTTTTTACAGATGGTGCCGATTGATTTGCCCAGGGCCTTCTTCTCAAGTCTCAATAGTTTATTCATTCAGTATATTTGGAGTGGGAAATGCCCTCGGCTGGCACTCCACACACAACAGCGCCCAAAATCGGCGGGTGGGCTGGGGGTCCCGGTAATCCACAGGTACTACGAAGCTGTAGCCCTGCAGCGCATTTTGGACTGGTATCACAGTGTGCAGCACAAATTGTGGGTTCCCCTCGACAAGTTCCTGGAGGGCCGGAACCTGTCCCACGCCCCTTGGGTGCCTAAGGAAAATTGGGGTCTGTCGGCGCTGTTTCCCCGCTGGCTACTCACGCTCTGGGATGTCCTTAACAGGGACGGGGAGCTCGCGTTGCCGACCTCCCCACTTGCTCCATTAAGTGGCTTCCCTTGGTTCATCCCGGGGGAACACCCTTCCTTTTTCCGGACGTGGGCGGCGGACGGGGAGTCCAGATGTGGCCGGTTTGCCCAAGACCAGGGTGTGCTGCCGTTGGCCACATTGCGGGAACAGTATGGCTCATTTCCCACGGATGACTGGTGCTATCGGCAAATTAGACACTTCCTTACCACTCTACCCCGGGGGGTTAGGTCACCAGCCTTAGCATCTCCCTTTGAGCGGCTCTGTATGTCCCCTGCCGCTGTCCCTCATGCTATTTCCCTATTGTACTCCCTGATACAATCCCTACATGTTGAGGGGAAACCAGGGTTTATACGGGAGTGGGAGAGGGACCCCGGGTGCGTCTTCTCTAAGCCTCAGCTGGATCACATATATAGCCTCCCGCACTCGAGCACGGTGGACACAAGGATGCAGGAAAATAGTTACAAGGTCCTGACCAGATGGTACAGGGTTCCCTCTGACAAGATGTTGGCTCAGCAATCGGCATCGTTCATCCCGCACATTGTCACACGAGGACACAAAGTATCCATCCCTCAACAAATCTCCAATGAATATAAAGATTTCTACCAGGAGTTATACAAACCCCCCCCCCCCCCCCTCATCTCTGAACCAAGCTGTAGAACGGTCTTTAAACTACATATCTACCTCACAAATGCCGAAACTTAGGCCTGAAGTGGTGGAGATATTGGAGGAACAAAGCACTTTACCTGAAATCCAGGCAGCATTGAAATCCTCCAAACCTGTTAAAGCGTCGGGCCTGGACGGTCTTACTGCCCCCTATTACAGGGCCCCATTTCCATCCTTGGGGGGATCACTTGTTACACCTATTCAATACACTGGGCACGGGGGGACACTTTCATCCCTCCACCTTGCAGGCACAGATGGTGGTGATCTACAAAGGATGGGAAGGACCCAGGTCAGTGCGGTAGTTACCGCCCCCTAAATTGTCCACAAAGATTATTGCCACAAGGGTCCAAAGTCACCTCCCTGACTTGATACATCTTGACCAGGTGGGATTTGTGCCAACCAGGGAGGCTAGAGACAATACGTCCAAAGTATTGAATCTACTTCATGTCGCCAACGCCACCAAAACGCCTGCATTCTTCGTCGGGACGGACGCCGAAAAGGCGTTCGACCGTGTGGATTGGCAATTTAGGTTTGCAACTCTTAGGCACATAGGACTGGGACGTAAGATAATGAGCTGGATAACATTGGTCTACACAGGCACAACGGCTAGAGTAAGGGCGAATAGCACGATATCGACCCCATTCCCGATTACTAACGGGACCAGGCAGGGATGCCCGCTGTCGCCCTTGCTCTTTGCTTTGACTTTAGAACCTTTCATATGACATGTCAGACTGAATCCTGATATTACGGGTGTGACAATAGGTACCCACCGATGTAAGGTCTCGGCCTATGCTGATGACATGATGTTCTCCTTGACTAACCCATCGACCTCCCTACCAAATATGATGCAGGAATTTGACTCCTACAGTAAGCTGTCCAACATAAAAATTAATCTGACCAAATCTAAGGGTGATGGGAGTTCCCTTGTCACGACTGAACGTTCTCAAACAAAGTTTATACTTGAAGTGGACGGACACGGCTCTAACGTACTTGGGGACCCGTTTGTCGCCGAAACTTTCGGACATTTTTAGGCTCAACTCCCCCCCCCCCCCCTTGCTCCAGACGGTACAGAAGTTACTAGACCAGTGGAACACGGGCCTACACTTGTGGTTTGGGAGATGTAGTATCCTTAAAATGTCTGTGTTGCCCAAATTCACATATCTCCTACAGGCCCTCCCCATACATATTTCTGCTGATTACTTTGGGCGAGTTCAATCGCTATTTGGGACATTCCTGTGGGCAGGCAAGCACCCTAGACTGCACAGGAATGTCCTCTCCTTACCTAAAGCTTATTGCGGCCTTGCTGCGCCCAATGTGTGTATGTATTACTGTGTGGCGCAGTTAAATTGTCTGGTAAATTGGTGCCGCCATGGACAGACCAAACTGTGGCAACAATTAGAACAGGCGCAATGCGACATGTCATTACGAAATGCTCCTTGGTGACAAAACATATGGCCGAAGGATGTGAACAATCACCCCCTAATTGGTAACACCATTTCGGTCTGCACAAAGCTGTTATCGCGGTTCCGCCTAGCGTCGGACGCCTCTCCCTTGCGCCCAATCCTGGGCAACCCACTTTTTGCGCCGGGCCTGAGGGATGCTAAAATTTGTGCCCTACGGGGCTCGGGTCTGTTCCAGGCCTCACATTTTAGTAACGCCGGTCATTGGAGATCTACGGTTGAGCCGACGGATCCATCGGGCCAGTACAGACTGGACCTTATGAGAGTATCAGCTGGGCCATTTTTTGCGGACACTAGTGGCCCCCCTTGCACCGGACGTTCCCTCGCGTCTCTGGAGGAGATGTGTATGACTCGGAACAATTGCCACATGCCCTGTCACTATTGCACACAATGCTGATCACACCGAGGGAGGACTCCCAGATACCGAGCCTTGTTAGGTGGGAAACGGACCTGGAGTGTCATTTTCCGGCCACCCAGTAGAGCTGTATACTCCAGTTCACACACAAGTCTTCAATTTGTGCTAAAATTCAGGAGACCAACTACAAGATACTGATGAGATGGTATAGGACCCCAGACCTACTTAACCGACTGTTCCCAACGGTGTCGGACCGCTGTTGGAGGTGTCAGACTGACAGGGGTACCTTGCTCCATGTTTTTTGTTCCTGCCCTCGCTTACAGATGTTCTGGGGGGGGGGGGGGGGGAGTCAGGCGCATAACGCATAAGTTCTCTGATCGAACCAACCCGAATGACCCGGCGTATTTTCTCCTACACGAGAATGATACCCCAAAAAAGAAAAGCTGCCATGAGATTTTTCATAAGGAGCCAGACAAGCAGGAAGCGTGGAGATTAGAGCAGAATTACAGCAACTTCAAAGCAAAAACTAATGAGGACATGAAACCAGGACTGCAGTAAGGTAAAGGAAGCCATTTAGCTAAAAAAAAAAAACAATTCCTTTAGTGATCATTTAACAAACACAATTATTATCCACATCCCTAAGGATCCTACTGTCGTATAATTAGCTCACTCTTTACATTTCCTATATATCCAAGTATACATATCATTCCTACCCTTACTACCTCTACCTAACCAAAAAAGCAGTCTGTTTATCCTCCTACCTACCTCATACAGTTCAAGGCAGGAAAAAAAAGGAAAGAGAAAAAGAAAGGGAAACAAGAGGGGGTCCTGCTATTGCTTATTTGGAGCCATGCACGATAGCCAACCTGGGGAAATCGAAGGGAAAAGGGGTCGCAATCCCCATCCTGCTCCCCAAGGGACATGAAGGCGCAATCCGGGCGCAGTATCCCGGAGATTATCCGGTCCCAACTACGCGAGGCCGGGGCTTCAACTCCAGCCTACTTGGGGACGCGATCCTCCAGCCTAAGCCCGTCGGCGAGAAGGAGCTCTCAGCGTGCGGGGAACCCCCCCCCGTTACTCGTTCGCTCACCATGGATGATCTCAAATACATTGCGGAGGACATTAAGGGTTTGTTCGCGGCCACGATCACGGACCTGAGGAGAGACATACAGTCGATGACCATGAGGGTGGATGACTTGGAAGACGCTACAGCCCGCCATGATACTGAAATACAGCATCTGCAGCACTCCTCACATGTGTACAACAACCAGCTCAGGGACCTGCACAGATACATGGAGGATTTGGACAATCGAGGACACCGCCACAACTTGCGGGTGAGGTATTCCTGAGTCGGTTGAACAGAACCAAATCATGCAGGCAACGGTTCATATATTTAATGACCTGCTAGGCAGACCCCCTAAAACCTCTGTTGAATATGAATGGCTGCATAGGGCACTAAAACCCAGGGGTAGAGAAATCTGATCCCCCCCCCCCCCCCCCCCGGGATGTAGTTTGTTGCCTAGTAAGCTACAAGCTGAAGGAAGACATCTTGAAAAGGGCCAGAGACCGCCACAGTTTGTTATACCAGGGAGCTGAGATTAAGATTTTTCAGGACTGGTCTCCGATCACCTTGCAAAATAGTAGAGACCTATGACCACTTCTCGATCTATTACGTTCTAAAGGTATCCAATATCGCTGGAAATTCCCTTTTTGTGTCTCAGCCTCAATAGCAGGTCGTTCAGCCAATTTAAGAGTACCGGAAGATCTCAGAGAATTTTCCTCCACTCTGCTCATTAATCTCTCTGGTTGGCATAGGGCGTTCCGCACTCCCCCAACTCCAGCGTGCTAATTCCATAGATGCCATTCTGGTGCGTGATGACTTCCATATTAGGCGACAAAGATCCCACTCTGAGGCTAGCCCCTCAAAGGGAACAGACAGATGGTGACCAGCACAGCCCTACAGCGTCTCCTGCTCACAGACGGGCCAGGCCAGATGGCCCTGTATAACTTCCCACCGCATCTACATCGGCAGAGTCAGTTGTTGTCCCGCTCTGCCTTACCATCCATATGCTCTTTCTGTTACATTTTATTGCCGGATCCTCTACCCAAGAACAGGTTGTTGCTCCCATCTCACACATGATGGCCCATCTGTGAAGAATCATGTCTGCAGAGCTGAATCTGACCCCTTTGTTTCCTGGGCAACTTACATCTAACCCGTCTGGGACAGTGACTTTTCCATATCTTGATCGCTTTCCGGACCAGACTTATTTGTCGGCTTAGGTTTACCGGCACCACACCTCAAGTCTGAGCTCAACCCATGGACAACGCCATTGTCTGCACACCCCTAACTTGATATTGGCCCGTTCGGGTCTTGATCACACCCTCCTGGTCCCCTTATCTGGGTAACCCTTCCCTTCCAACTATCCCCCCCTTCCCTTCCAACTTCCCCCCTTCCCATTTTACCCTTTCCCCCCTCCCCTTCTCTTCCTTCCCCCCCTTCCTTCCCTGGTTCCCCATTAGATCCACGGGAGATGTATCTTGCTCACATGACAGTATCCAGGGTATGTGTAAGCTGTGTTCATGACCATGTCCCACCTGGTTTTTGCGTTATCCATATCTCCTCTTAACTTATGTTTTATATGCTATCTTCTCCCGCCGGTGAAACAAAAACGTGTCCACCGCCCCCATCTATTGCTGGCAATCACAGTAAGTGGCATTGGTAGGCCAAAACAGATAACAAAACCTGGGGAATGCCCAGGAAAAAAAACAGGCCTCCTTACCGACCAGCCTGCTATGTTCTCACGCCCACTCTCCTCAATGGCTCATGGGCCTGAACTCCTCTCAATGTAACTGTTTAGAGCCATGGCCTCTATCCCTAGAGGCAATCTGAAATTGCCCCCTTTAAGACTTTCCACCCCCCATTTCACCTGTCCCGATTGTGTACTTAAGTACTTGTTTGTTTATTACTCTTAAGTTGGGTAGACAAATTATGAATAGACAAATTAGGTTTTGTTTTTTTTACCAAAAGTTACTCAGGGTGTTTTGTTACTCAAGTTTGTTGCCAAGTTTGTTTCTGGTTTGTTATAAGTTTACAGTCTTCAAGTGATTTTGATGTTTTTTTTTTTGGATGCTAATCCCCCTACCCCTCATCACGCAGGACAGACTCTTCATTGTAGCCTTTTACTGACCTCGCTTAATCTATCACTCCAATGCCAATATTTGCTGGCTCCTTTTTGATTTATTTCTCTTTACCCCCTGACGACCTCTAGTGGACTGGAACCTCTCTAGACCGATACACAGACACCTCCCACGCATCCACACAACAGGATAGTTGTTACTACTACTGTTGACCCTTACCGGACTTCTCTTCGTTCTTCAGGATAAGGTAACTGGTCTACACACACACATACCTCCGGTTATTATACTCCTTTCCACCTCTCTTCCCCTGCTTTACTTACCCCCTTCTTTTGGGGTTCTATTTTCCTTTTTCCCATCTTCTTTTCCCCCTTCCTCACCTGTCTATCTCCCCTGTCCCCCTTCCTCCCCCCTCCCTTTTTTTTGTTTTTATTTTCTATCCCTTCCCATTCCAGGATCTTGTCTCCTCTGGTCTCCACGGTAGAGCTCCACACTACAACTCTTAGGCGGTCCTAGGGGTCTCCTTCCCTTCATTAATTTATCTGCCCACTTCAGCTGAGTCTTGAAAAGGCGGTTGTATTACACGTCTAATACAATGACCTCTCCAGACTCGGATGTTATGGCCACCTTGAACTTCAACATACCCCTCTGTACGCTCAAAGTGGTGTCACAAAATGTTAAGGGGTTAAACATCCCTGAAAAGCATAGTCAAATCTTGAATATGATGTATAAATTGAAGGCGGATGTAGTGTTTCTTCAAGAAACTCACTTTCGCACAGGCAGCGTCCCCAAACTTGTGAATCATCTGTTTCCAACCTCTTTCCACTCAGCTAATTCCTTAGCCAAAACCAAAGGTGTTTCCATTTTAATTTCTAAAAATCTTCACTGGCAACTGTCAGACTCTCTCATAGACCCAGAAGGCAGTTACATTTTTTCTAAAGGGCACCATACACAATCAGATGTTTACCTTAGCTAAAATATACAGCCCTAAAACCGCCCAGGTCACTTTCTTTAGATCAATGGCAACCCTTGTAGCAGATTTTCAGTCAGGAACTACAATTCTTGGGGGCGACTTTATTGTTGCGCTCCACCCCCTCCTAGACTCCTCGTCTGGCTCTACAACGCTCCCATATAGAGCCCTGAGACAAATCAAAACTCAATTACAGGACCTCCTCCTACATGATTCCTGGCGTACCTTCCGCCTAAATGAGAAGGATTACACTTATTTTTGGCCCCCCACAACAAGTATTCTAGGATTGATTACCTTATTCTTTCTCGGAAAGACCTCCCCTTCCTAAAATCCGCTACCATTGAACCTCTGCTTTTCTCACATCACCACCCGGTATCCCTTTCCCTAACCCTTCCTGAAAGAAAGATGGCCACAACATTTTGGCAGCTAGATTCGTCTTTGCTCACATCAGAATGTGACGTTAACCTCATCCGCACCAGCTTGCGTGACTACTTTTGAGAAAATGATCGCCGTGACACAGCGCCGCTTACCCTCTGGGAAGCACACAAGTGTGTCATACGAGGACATTTCTTGGCGCTGTCGGCTAGTCGAAAGAAAATGCACCAACTTTGGAACTTAATAAGATAAAGAAGTTAAAATTAGCCCACAAACAGTCTCAAGCGCAGGGAACTTACCTGGAACTCACGCACACTAGGCAACAGCTCTTCCCGGCGTAAATTTATACTTATTCAAAAGCTTTTTTTTATGAACAAGGGAACAAATGTGGGAGGCTGTTGGTTCAGAGCTATCCATGCAAAAAAAGCTAATATCAACATCCACACGATTAAAGATTCCCTAGGCAAAGCTAGTTCAGTTACTGCAGATATAGCCAATCAGTTTGAAAGTTATTACACAGGACTGTATAACTTACCCCGCCAAACAGACGGAGACACAGGTCACAACACAAGGAAAGCCCTTATCAAGGACTTTAACTAGAAAAAAACAAGTTTGAGATGTATTCAAGGCATACAGTTATGAAAACACAGAAATTCCATCAAAGTCCTTTACACAAATACTATGAACAGTAACATTATCATCTTAAACCAAAACAGTATCTCAAGTATATCTCCGTGCATATACTGTACAGCGATGGCAGACACAGCTAGCAAGCCAGACTCACCCAGCCTCCACCATTTCTTTTAGGGTTGTCCCGATACCACATTTTTTAGGACCGAGTACAAGTACCGATACTTTTTTTCATGTACTCGCCGGTACCGAATACTGATACTTTTTTTAAATGTCACGTGACTGTTTTCAAACCACAATACAGACGAAGGATATTTTCTTTAGAATTATGAAGAACTCTAACTCAAGACATTATAAAAGAATAAAAATTAGTAAAAATGAATAAAAATCTTTTATTTGCTTGTCACGCAGTAGTAAAAAACTCAAAGAATGTTCACAGAACATGTTGATAAATACAAAAAAAAGTATTCTATTCAGGCATCGGGAGCATTTGTGCGAGTACAAGTACTCCTGCAAATACTTGGTACTAGTATCGGTATCTGGACAACCCTAATTTCATTGTATTTAATATCTTTTAGTCCCCTTGGTCCATTCCAAATAATGTCTCCTCACCTCACCCAGAGCAAGTCTCCCCATCCTCCAGCCACCTATCCCACACACTGGCAAATTTCTGAGGGCGCCCCCCATGTGTATAGATAATTTTCCTATATGAAAGGACTGTATTTACTTCCCGTTTCCAATCTCTCAGTGTTGGGGCTGTTTCCCGGGACCAAGCCTTGGCCACCACCTTTCTTGCTAAAAACAATGTCTCATAGATAAATATGGCCTGGTATGCGTCTACCTCCACATCCGGCAGCAGCCCCAGTAAACACAATTTTGGGTTCATCCCCACAGATGACCCCATGTTATGTAGAAATTGTGTCACTTGCAGCCAGTAGGCCTGCATATCAGGACATTGCCACATTAAGTGATATAAATTGCCCTCCGTCCGGGAGCACATGGGGCACAAGGGGCTCTTTGTAGGTTGAAACTTTGCTAGTATTAGTGGTGTAAGGTACGCCTGGTGGAGTATATATAATTGTGTCAGCCTGTCTGATAATTTAGGGGATGCAGTCATAACACCTCCCAGTATTTCTTCCCAGTCTGTCTCCTCAATGTGTCCTACGTCCTGTTCCCACTGTGTCTTCGCTTTCTGGGAAACCCTATTTATCCTGCGCTGTCTGATGATGTAGTAGATGTTGGATATAATCTTGGTTGACTCTGCTCCAAAAGATAACATTTAATACCGGTGGGGTACCAAGATCCACCTCGATTGTGGTCATTTGTTCCTAATTGCATGCCAATTTAGCTGTAGGTACCAAAAAAGTGCTATGGAAGAGAAAATTCCTCCCTCAGCATTGTGAAGGACTTAACTACACGCTCGGTTAGGATCCGAGATAGATACAGAACCCCATATGAGGCCCATACCCACGTATCCGACACGGTACTCAATTCCGGTATGCCGCTATTAAGCCATAGTGGAGTATGAGAGTGAATGTGTGTTCTATCCTGCTTTTAAGTGCCATTTCCCAAATCTTTTGGTGGTGTACCAACATTCCAGCCCCAAAATGTGGTGACCTACTCCCTCCTATTCCCCTCCGGAAAACCGCCTGAGTAGGGGTGTGAAAGACGCTGTTAGGCCTATTACATACCAGAGCCCTATATCTCTGCGACTCAATGTTGTTAAAGTAGTATAGGTGAGAAAGTTGTGATGCAACGTAGTAGTCCTGCACATCCGGAAGGCAACAGCCACCCTCTGTCGTGGGGTTTTTAAGTATATGCCAAGCCAGTTTGTGCCGCCCCGAACCACAGACAAAAGAGTTAAGTATTGCCTCCATTTGTTTAAATACCTTCAGAGGGATATACAACGGAGCATGCCAGATCATGTATAAAATTTTGGGTAGCAGTATCATTTTCACTAAATTAATTCTACCCATGACCCCCAGTGGTAGCCTTGACCACGCCTGAGTCCTGGATTTAATAATAGCAAACAGGGGATCAATATTTAGGGTGACATAATCCTGTAACTTCCCTGTAACCCTCACCCCCAGATATTTAACTTCCGCTACTCTCTGCAAAGGTAATTCCAGGGACATCACCGGGGGAGGGAACTGATCCAGCGGAAGAATTTTAGATTTGTCCCAGTTAATCCTAAGGCCTGATAATTGACCCACCTCCTCTATAATATTCAATGACGCCTGCAGCGATAGATCCTGGTCTGCCAAGAACCATATCATCAGTGTATAACCCTATCTTTTCCGAAGTATCTCCTTTCCTAAGGCCCACTACCTCCAAGCTCGCCCTGATGGCCATGGCCTAAGGCTCCGCCGCCAGGGCATATAGCAGTGACGACAGAGGGCAACCCTGTCTCGTACCATGCTCTAATGATATCTGGTCCGATAGCCACCCATTTACAAAAATTCCAGCCTTGGGGGTCTGGTACAGAAGCTGTACCCATCTGATGAAGTCCGGGCCAAACCTGTAGCATTCTAGACATTCCCATAGATACAGCCATTCGACAGAGTCGAAGGCCTTAGCCGTATCAAAGGCCACCACCACCCTTGTCCCTGTATTATCATGTTCATGAATAGTCTACGTATGTTCATTGCCATGTTCTTTCCTGGCATAAATCAGGTCTGATCCGGGTGTATTAAAGAAAGTATCACCTTGTTTAGTCTAGAGGATAGGATCTTGGCCAATATCTTAATGTCTACTGGCAACAGAGATATAAGTCTGTATGATTCTGGGAAACGTGGGTCCTTACCCAGTTTAGGAAGAACAATAATTTGCGCTTCTTGCATCGAGGAGGGGAGGACGGCCCGGTCAAATATAGAGCACAATGGGGGTGTGGCCCGGACATGGCTGAGTGAGGAAGCAGAAATCTTGAGCTCCCGGCTTTGCCCTCCCCTTCACCGGCCAAATTGCTGAATTTTTAGGCATGCAATCCGCCAAAAAGTGCAGGATCAAATCTACATCCCGCATCACCCGCTCCGGTGCCAAGGCAGGCAATTTACATGGCTATTTTAGCTCCCTATCATCGGCCTTTCCTGGAGCTGTAGTGGCGTCGCCACGAGGCAGTCCACGAGGTGACGCGGCAGACAACTTGGACTAGGACCTCTGGTCCTCCTCGCCTGACGGACCGGAGACCCATTCCTGCACATCGAGGACACCCGTGTCCCAAGAACCGGACATGTCGTCGTCCCCTGCCCCGATCCCCAGTGGCCTATCGGCTGAACAAGAGATCCGGACACTACTGCAGGCCCTCCCCACTAGATCCGACAGAGACCCTTATACTCAAATTGGAGGAGACTCACCGTCGGGACTTTCAGGAGGTCAAGGCGGAGGTCTCCACACTGTCGGACAGGGTGTCCTCGGGTGAGAATTCGCTGGCGGCACTCGAGCAGAGGGTATCCGGCCTAGAACGGGACAGGGACCAAGACAGAGATGCGGCGATTGCGCTCCAACTTCACTTAGAGGAGGTCGAGGATAGGAGCCGCCGCAATAATTTGCGGCTACGTGGGATCCCAGAGTCGGTAGACTCCGATGCGCTGGAAGACACGCTGCTGGAGCTATTCCGCAACATACTGATTGCCCCGGAGGAAGACGTGGAGGTGGACCGTGCACACCGTGCACTAGGCCCACGATCTGACGACCCAGACAGACCCCGCGATGTGGTGTGCCGCCTACTACGCTATGCACAGAAGGAGAGGATCATCCGGGGAGCGTGGGAGAGAGGTGAGACCCTACTGCAGGGCTCTACCATCAAAATCTTGCCGGACCTGTCCAGGGCGACACTGCGCCGCCGGGCAATGTTGAAACCCGTCCTGGATCTGGCACGCCAACAGGGCTTCACCTACAGATGGGGCTACCCCCTTGCGGTGACCTTCAAAAAGGATGGAGCGGCTTTCACGATCCAGTCGCCGGCAGACCTCCCGGCCCTCTTCCGCTTTCTGGGCGCAGAGCAGATCCCTATCCCCGACTGGCTACAGCTGCAACCACTGGAAGATCGGCCCCGCGGCACAGAGACCAGGAGCGGGGATCCGCCAACAGGGTCGTGGACGGAGGAGACGCAGGGTTCTCTCTGGTGATTGACACCGTGATTAGGCCATAGGCCGCAATCCCCAGGCCCCCTGTGTTGCCCCTTGCTTGTGCCATCAGTTCTCCCCATGCCCTGTGCCAGCTATACCGGGACCGCCTTATGTTGGAACTCATGACTGAGCCCATGGTGCCCATCCCCCTTCACCTGACCCAGGAATCCCTCGCTGTTGTGCCTTCCCTTTTTCCCTGCCCGGACTGGGACTCTGCGGGTCCCCCCTGGTGGTCGGACCCCGCCGACCACGGAAGAGCCCACACTGACCCCTGATTGGGTCCAGCAATGGCCCGCTCAGGCAAATTTGGGGCCCCCGTGCTGTTAGAGTGTGCCCCGGGCGGGCCTCGGATATCTGATCACCCCCCCCGATGCACAGATTTTTCTTCCTATATAGGACGGATGTTGAACATGAGATTCCCCCGATGGAGGGGGATGATCCTTCTTCCACACGCCTATCTCAGACTGTTGCCCCCCCCCCCCCCCCTACTGGAGAGCTGGCACACATGACTGATATGTGGAGGGCACCGGCCGGGGGGGGCCCTGTCGCTGCTGGGGGGGGTGGACGGGGGGGGGGCAGAGGGAGGTGGAGAGGTAGCCCTGAGACACCCGGAGAGGCACACTACGTTCTTGTATTTTTAATTTCTGTTTTTTCTTAGCTTGTGTGTACTTGTTGTCTCTCTCCCTCTCCCCGGCCCGTGCAAGACGTCATGGGGGAAGGGTTGTTAGATTATTTTCATGCGGGGCGGGAGGAGGAGACTGTTGGCTCTTTGATGCTGTTACAGGATGGGGTACCTGGGATTGTTATATTTTACTCACTCTGTGCCTTGTTAAATGTTAGAAGTTAATCATACTAGCTGCCAGTTGCACTTTCTTGTATCGGGTCCTTTAATGTCAATGTGTGCAGGATGTTTGATATTACCTATCTGAGGTTCTCCAGGTACCACTTGTTTAAAACGGTTAAACTGCACTAATTGCTCATAGATTTGGATTGCATTACTAATACTGACGTGCACTACTTCCTTTTATGGTTTGGGGGAGCCGGGAGCTCACACCACCGGCTCTGTCCAACCACTTACCCACATAGGCCTGCGCTCGTACTCCAGACTAGGTCTGGTGAGCGTTTCAAGCGAATTACGCTACCTTAGTATCTCTTCTCCGCCACACGCACTAGTGTTGGCTTCCTAACTAAATCTTTCTTGCTTCCCTTCCTCCCCGAGGCCACCTGACTCGGAAGCCACTAGGGCTCCCCCGCTACCACTACCTCCCTTCCTATCCCCCTCCCCTCCCCTTACTTCCAGCTCGCAAGCATGGACGAACTGACCATTGTCTCACTAAATGCCAAGGGACTGAACACCCCTGAGAAAAGAAGGATGCTACTTCATGACGTGTGTGCCCAAAGGGCAGACATTGTCCTGTTACAGGAGACGCACTTCAGGGAAGACAAGCTCCCAATCCTTAATACCCCACGGTGTACCACTCTTCCTACTCGGAGGCAAAGTCCTGGGGAGTCTCAATACTGATTGCAGCCCGAGTACCATGGGTATTAGACTCCATACAGAAAGACACCACAGGCCGTTTCTTATTTTTGAAAGGCCGAATTGGTGCAACGAGCATCACCCTGGCGAACTTTTACGCCCCCAATGATCACCAGGATACATTCCTGACGAAACACTTAGAACGCCTAGCCCAATTCACCTCCGGACAGTTGATAGTGGGTGGTGACCTTAACGTTCCCCTATCGCCGGTGGAGGACACATCTTCTGGCGTGTCCTCGAACGGGAAAATGCGCGGCCGTATTCAGGCAGCACTCCACGCAACCCAATTGGTTGATGCATGGCGCTTGTCCCACCCCGGCGAAAAATACTTCACCTTCTTTTCCAGACCTCACCAGATATACTCCCGAATTGACTACTTTCTAGTCCAACATAGACACCTGATAGCAGTCAAAGACGTTAAGATCGGGTCAATAACCTGGTCGGACCACGCCCCGATCATGCTAGTATACGCCCTGACAGGGACCAGGACTGAGAGAAATCACCCCTGGAGACTAAATGGATCACTCCTACAAGAACCGGAAGTCCTAGCAGACGTTGTAAAAGAACTGGAGGGCTACCTTGCCACCAACAATACCCCAGATAGTACCCCGGGGGTGGTCTGGGAGGCCCACAAGGCGGTCATACGCGGGATCCTCATTAAACATGGGGCCAGGCGGAAAAAACAGAGACTAGAGCAACTGACATCTTTGATGTCCAGGCTACAATTCCTAGAGACGCAGCATAAACAAACACCCACGCGACAGTTAGCCGTTGACCTTGATACTACACGACGACGGATCACCGACGTACTCATGCATAAGGCCAAAGCATCCATCCAAGTTTGCAGGAGTAAGGTGTACGAGTCTGGGGACAAATGTGGTAAAATGTTAGCTAGATCTCTACGTGCACAGCATATATCCCACATGTTACCTCTAGAAACGGGCAAAAGATATCGATTCCACAAGCGATATCAGGGGAATTTAGGAACTTTTATCACGCACTGTATAACCTATCACCCACGACGCCAGACCAGAACACAGACATTACACGCGACTATTTAACCTCCTCGGGTATGCCATCCTTGTCTCCCGACGACGCGGCCCTCCTGGACAGCCCTATTACCATGCTGGAACTCCAATCAGCCCTGGGAGCCACCAAGTCAGGCAAAGCCCCAGGCCCAGACGGGTTAACCGTTACATATTACAGAACCCTTCTCCCATCCCTGGGTCCCCACCTGTTACGTCTGTTTAACAGTCTGGGGGCAGGATCAAAATTACACACATCTACTCTACAAGCCCACATAGCTGTCATCCCTAAAGAAGGGAAAGACCCAAGCCAATGCAGTAGCTACCGCCCTATTTCACTGCTCAATGTGGACCTGAAACTTCTCACCAAAATTATAGCCTCCAGAATCCAGTCTTACCTCCCGAGCCTTACCCACCTAGATCAGGTGGGATTTGTCCCTACCAGGGAGGCTAGGTACAATACCACCAAAGTGCTGAATCTGCTACACACGGTGACTACCAGAAAGACACCATGCGTCTTTGTGAGCACGGACGCCGAAAAAGCGTTCGACAGTCAGCTGGCGATATATGTTCGACACGCTCAGACATATTGGGCTGGGACCCAAAGTGACCAATTGGATCTCAGCAACGTATGCAGATCTGACAGCCAGGGTCAAGCCTAACGGGGTGTTATCAGAGGCCTTTCCAATTACTAATGGAACTCGCCAGGGGTGCCCCTTATCACCCCTCCTATTTGCACTGACCCTCGAACCCTTTCTGCGTCGGATCCGACTTAATTCAGACATATCAGGGGTTAGGTTGGGGGACGGAGAATATAAGGTCTCTGCATACGCCGACGACCTCCGGTTCTCATTGACAGATCCTGAAACCTCCCTCCCCGGTCTGCTGCGGGAATTTGAGTCATACGGACGGATATCCAATTTAAAAATTAACATGGGCAAGTCGGTGGCGATGGGGGTGGGGATCCCTGATACAGCCTTGAGACGGCTTTGAGGAGGCCTAGATTTACAATGGACAGACACAGCCCTAAATTACCTAGGCACCCGTATACCCCCGTCACCCTCCCAACTGTACAAGCTGAACTTTCCACCACTGCTGAAAGCGGTCCAAAAACTACTGGACCGCTGGACTACTGGTCTCCACTCCTGGTTCGGCAGGTGCAGCATACTAAAAATGTCCATCTTACCCAAGTTCATATACCTCCTCCAGGCTATCCCCATACAGATACACCACAGAATACCTTCAGGCAAATACAGAACTTATGTTTAAGCACTTTCTCTGGGCTGGGAAACACCCCAGACTAAATAGGTCCGTTCTAATCACCTACCTAAGCGCTTCGGTGGCCTGGCCATGCCTTAATCTATGCGTGTATACTAATCACGCAGCTCATTTGAACCGTGTCTTCAATTGATTGGTTGTCGACACAGGGGTACGAAATTATGGCCACGTTTGGAACAAGCTCAGAGCGAGATTCCACTGCAGAGAGCCCCATGGTGCTCGATGGCACTCCCCCCCAACCCCATTAGGTCCCATCCATTAATAGGCACCACTATTAAAATATGCGCTAAGCTTCTAAATCAAACAGGTTCCCCGCCAGAGCAGTCACCCCTGCGCCCGATATTAGGCAATTCCCACACATCACATTTGAACGGGGTTTACGGGATGCAACATTTCGAGCGCTGAGAGACGCTGGTACCTTCTCAAGCCTCTCATTTCAGCCACAGCGGGACGTTGGCGTAAACGCTCACCGAACTAATTAGACAGAGAAGGCAGAATACCATTTGGATTTCCTGAAAGCCAATTAACATTGAGCCACTTCCCTACATCTACGCTCCCACCACCTACCCCCTGCGGGAAGCTCGACTCTCCTCGCCCTTAGAAGAGCTGTGCCTCGGGCACAGAAGTGCTGTCCCCCTCACACGCACTGTCCAATTCTATATACACACACATGATCACCACCAGAAGAGAGTCACTATACACCCCAAGTCCCCAGCCATGGCCATCCAGTGGGAACGTGAACTGAATTGTACATTCTCCCACAAAGAAAGACAACAAATTCTAACATTCACGCATAAATCCTCTGTTTGTATGAAAATCCAAGAGACGAACTACAAAATTCTGACCCATTGGTACCGCACCCCAGCCCTCTTACACAAACTGTTCAGGACAACGCCAGATGTCTGCTGGCGCTGTCAGAGTGAAACGGGGACAATGCTTTATATTTTTTGGTCTTGTCCGAAATTGAAACCCTTCTGGACAGAGGTGAGGAAGATCATACAAAACTTTACGGACAGACAGATCCCAGACGACCCGGCGTACTTCCTGTTACACGCTAATGACATCCCCACGTGCACATATAAAAAATTGATCATTCGACACCTCCTAGACGCAGCCAAGGCCTGCATCCCCATTTGCTGGAAGTCGCCAGACCCACCGACTGTAGCGATGTGGCTACGGAAAGTAGACGACATTAGCAGACTGGAAGACCTGATTCTTACTAACAAAGACAGACAGGAAACCTATACGCAGACCTGGCAAATATGGACTATCTTTACCTACTCGGACGAGGGACAAGCACTCAGGAACCCCACCTGAACCCACAGACGGTACCCCCCCCTTCTCGAAACAGAGCCTGGGCCTATCAGCTGGAGACCAGTCGACGGATATGTTGACTGCATCGGTCCTTGCTTGCGAGCTCCCCCCCCTCCCTCCCCATTAATCCTTGAGCCGCCCCCCCGAGGTGACTACTTCCCCCCACTATCCCGTGTTAGACTCGGGAACTCTCTCGCTTTGATGCTTTCCACCCTTTCTTTTATTTCTCCTTTGGAAAACGGAAACTGGGAACATATCTGCAGGTCCATGTCTCACGATACATCTTTGGGGTTGTGGTTGTTTGATGATATACACCGAACTAAGCCCAACACTGGGAAAGCTCAATGAGGTCAAGGCGAGACCACCTACCTATCGCTCATAAGAGCTGACACCTTGGCTTGGATGGCCAGATTGCTCATCAAACACTGTGAATGGGCTTACCACACCTGTATGTGTTTTTACAACGTGTATTTCCCTGTAGATGTTATTACTTTTTTTTTTTTCTTTCTTTTCATAACGTTGCGATTTATGTGGATGTGTTTCCTGTTGTGTGTAAATAAAGATTTTGAAAAAAAATAATAGAAGCACCAACAGCTCTGAGTAAGGTAAAACTTTAAGGCATCTTGTCTCCTGGTTCTGTTGGACCTGTGAGCCAACCACAATCTGTTACTCTGAAGTAGCCAGTCGCAGAAGGCGATTATCTGGTTCTCTTCTTTTTTGGAAACCGATCGCAAACAGTGAAGCTAGGACCTTTTACGTCTGAAAAACGCACAGTTGCAGTCCCTAAGATTCCCTGTCACCAGATTCAACATCTACCTTCGCAGCTCTATCACTCTTATGAGATTATGCATCTGCCAAAATATCATCACCACCTGCAGATGTCTCTCTTTGACTGGACGCAACTGTATTTCAAAACAGACTTCTTCTGTAGACTCATCAATCTAGTGTCCCCCCACCTGATGAGGACTGCCTAGTTATCTTAAACTCAATGAGCGAAAACAGGTTTCACGGGGTCCCTCAACAATCTATTTTGGGCTCATCACCCCTAGCACTACGCTAGCATCCCTATGACAATTCGTGGTGGGAGTATTGTAAACGTGGTCAGATCTCAAAATCCCTACTGCGCCTACTCCCCATCATCCGCTCGTCTGCAAGTCGTTCATCTAACCAGCTATTGTAAACCCAGTTGGATTATGCTGCCCTGGAGCTCGTCTGTCGTCTCAGAAATGCTTTTAAAGCTCTTCTTACGGATGAAAAAACCCCTAATATGCACCTTCACTGTAATCATTGGCAGTACGAAGATGCTTTTAAAGCCTCTGTCTTAATACCAACTTGCCCCCCTTTATTATGCTTAATAAAAGATAATCAAATCCGTTTTGCGAGAATGGAGCTCCAGGTTCCGTTGGAGGAGAACTAGTTTGCGAAAGGTGACTATGCGCAGATTCGCGCACCTCATTTAGGAAAAAGGTCGACTTTTCTCTTTTGATATCAAAGGAGACAGGAACAACAAGCGCCCAGAGGCGATCTCGACATGTGCCGCGCTAATAAGGCTAGGACACAGATTTGGCTACCTGTGTGTCCTGTGACGGGGGCCTGCAACCTCTCTAGACCGGGGATCTATATGTAAGCCAATCTCCTGATGTGTGATGGCACCTATACAGCTTCATAAAATTCCTCTTATCCACCAGTGAGGGGTCTTAATTCCGGCTCCGCAAAGGAGACACTGGTTCTGTCCTCCATATGTGCCCAGTTTTCCCTGCTTTTCGCCAATATGCTTTGCAAATAAAAATACACGTTGCTTGGCTTTTTCCAAGTGGAGTTGGGAGACCACTCTGGACTGCAGCTTTACCCGTGCAAGGTTTTCTTGAGATGGCTGCGCATTGTAGTCCCTCTCGAGATCCTGTAATGTGTCCTCAGACATGCTTATTACTATCTTGGAAGATGTCTTAAGTCTATTTATCCTCGTGTCCAATACTCTACGAGCATGAAGTTTAAATGCGTCCCAATGGGAATTAACTAAACCGGGATATTCACTATCCGGGAGAAAAAAATTGTAGTTCCCTCACTATACTTTCATGGTCTGTCAAGTCTATTAACCAGAAGGGATTGAGTCTCCATACCTTCTTGGGTGCTTCCCTCAGAATGGATAGCTGTACCCAACACGGGGAGTGATCTGACATAGCCCTGGGTGCAAACCCAGCCCCCTCCGCCCTTGGCAGGAGTGTGGCGGATACCAGAATGTAATCTATACAGGACATAGTCGCATAACTCGCTGAGTGGCATGTATAAGCCCCTGTCTCGGGGTTTCTTTCCCTCCACACATCCACCAAGGCAAACTCCCGCAGCAGGCGGCTCAGTCTAGTTTGTCTGGGCACCTCCGGTCCCCCGCGCCGGGCGATCCAGAGAAGGGTCCATGGTAATGTTGAAATCTCCCATCCACACAGCAGGAACCGTCGAGCGCCCAGCCATATAAGCCAACTCAGCTGTGACGACCTCCGAGCTGTACGGGGAGGGGGGGGGGGATATAGCATGCAATCAATACAAAAGGTAATCCCCCAATCAAAGCATGAACAAACAGGTACCTCCCTTGTTGGTCTGACTCCGTAGTGATCATTTCAAACGGTGTAGCCTTAGTCACCAACAATGAAACTCCCTTAGAGAAGCTGGTGTGTGTACTATGGTACGCCCAGCATATCCAGGGACGCTTTAGAGCGGCCTGCAAATGCCCCGTGACATGAGTCTCGGTTAGTGCTATCACATTTGCTTTCTGCGACTTTAAATATGCTAGTGCAGCAGTTGGCTTTATTTTATCTCTCACCCCCCGGACATTCCTTGTCAGAAATTTAATAGAGGTCATAGTAGTAGTGTGTGCACCTCTGTGAGCCATATCACCGCAATCTCCCATTTACAGACTATGTGCATCAGTTGTTCCCTTCCCTAAGTCTGTATCCCTTGCCCAATCTATAAGTACATGCCCCAACACATCTCCTTGGTACATCCAACTTTGTTTAAACCCATTGGAATCACAACGGTGATCCCGCCAAATGGCAACACCCCTCCCTCCCAGCCCAACACCCCCCCGAACCTGGTGCAGGCATCAAATACCCAAACATAACCTTCAAAATTAAATACTTCCAGCCAAAAAACCTGGTTGGAGGTGCAAAACTTAAATTCAGCAATATGCACATATTAACATAAACTGTTAGACTCATGGGAGCGATTTTCACTGAGCAGCGCGTGGATCTATCGCGGTGGGTGATCTATTCACCCTAAATAAGGGGAAGAAAAAGAAAACCTGTGTCTCATCTGAGCGCCTCTTGCAGTCATTTGTGTATGACTTCCAAAATCAGGTGTATTACTGCCCATAGCCCGCTACAATTCCTCAGGGTCTTGCTCATGTCCATTGCAGCTCAGGGGTAAACCGATTAGGGGATCTGGCCAGTCTATCCTAGGCTCCGTACTCAAATGCAGGGGGGGGGAAACTGGGATACAATCTTCCAATTAAAGAAAAGCAGGGTGTTGTAACAAAAAACTGTGGACCCCCCCCATTATGTCAGTCACATATGCTCAGTAGCCAGGACGCAGGGAATAACTCCCCCAACCCCCCAGAAAAGATATTACTCACAGTCAGTCATGGATTCTTTCATTCCCTTCTGCCCTTGTGATTCAGCCATGCCGCGGCCGCTGCAGGAGTATCAAAAAACTGGACCCGGCCATCTTCTTCCACCCGGAGCCGAGCTGGAAACAGCATTGCATACTTAAGGTGCAACACACGCAGTCGCCGCTTTACGTCTTGAAATTGGGATTTTTTTTTTCTTTTGAACCTCTGCAGAAAAATCTGGGAACACCGCCACGTGGCCATTCCCCAGTTTCTCCATCTTGGATATATGTGTCCCCCCCCTTTCCCTTGACACATCGAGATGCATACTAGTTCTGTGCCCTTCCAATGGCTTTTCCCTAACCCTGTACAATTTACTAACCTACTTGTGACCTATTTCCTTATGGATATTCCTGGTCATTGTCCTGTTGTAGATGCATTGTTTATCCTCTATGCAGCTGAGGGGGTTGGACCTAGTTTTTCAGTTATACTTTCCTCTTTTCCCCTAGACATATTCCTAGGTGTACCCCTCTATACATTGCAATATTGTCAACGATATACACGTCTATATTGCAATGCACATACATGTTCCATATGAACATCTTTGTGCTTACCTTATCTACGTTATACAATTAGGACTGAATTGAATTTTCTATCCCCTTTCCCCTCTCCTTGCTTTATGAGGTACCAATGCAACTCCTACTTGGCAACATGTTTATATGTTCCTATGTAACTCTTTGTTTATAACTAAACTAAATGTATCAATGTAAGGAGTTTTAGCCTTGGAATTCATGCACAGTCTTTATATAAATACCCTTGTCAATCAGTAAGATTATAATTGTGTGCAATCATAACAATCGGCTGCCAATACAATTGTTCACCTGGTATACTTTTTCATCTATATAGCCGCTCTGTCTGGCGGACCTGGGCTTCCCTGTCCAAACCCCAGGGGGGTGTGGCTCCGCCTCTGGGGGTTTCCCGGCAGGGGGGTGGGGGGGATGTGTCGTTTCATGTCCCCTCTCGTTGTCCTCATTGCGCCCCGGGGGGTTCTGATCCCCTTTGGATGGTCCGTACTTGGTGCGCGTCACGCAGCCCGCGCACTGCATCGTGGCGTCACGCGTTTTGCGGCAGATAGGACGCCGGCAGTCAGGGCTTTTCAGCCTTCCGGGACGCCGAGAGAGCCTCATGTGGTGCCCCATCATGGGGGACCGGGATGCCTTGCAGCCCCCCGGGGGGAGGTATGTTGCCTGCACCTGATCACCGTTGTGCCACAGCAGGGCTATCTATACAACATCCATGCGTTCTCTGCATAGCGTCCCCACTGCTCTGCATACCTGCAGACAGGTTTCCACTCATACACCATATTTAATCCACGGTACTCTTATCACCACAGTAGGCAACAATACATTATCTCATTCTTTAACACACTCAGCTTATTCCTTTATTCACATTTACCTTTACATCTATTTACTACCTGGCGATATATGCCTCTTGTTTCCCACACCATCAATTTTCAAAGTTTTTCAATTCACCTATAATATAATTTAATCATTCACTCACCTCTTCCCTTGCACCTCTCCACCATTCCCATCACCTCCCAGTAGATTTCACTCACCCCACGCACATATGATATCATATGACCATATTAATTTATTTATCAACCAACGCCACCCCTTGGGACGCTCAAGATCGCCTTGACCGTCAATGTATATACTGGTAACCTGCTTGGTTGCCGTTGCCCATATATTTCTTCATACATGCATTATTCCAACCTTCTAACCACTATCATGGTAGATTGGTTGGAACTTACTCTTATATAATTTAAATTAACTGTGGCCATTGCGGATGTTCCTTGCAGGTGCTGACTCCTCCCCCACCATGGGGGTGTCCATCGAGGCTCCAAGTAAGCCCCCGCGGGTGAATCCATCTCCCTGAAGAGGATGGGGGGTGCCCTCCTTGGTACCCTGGGCCGATTCAGCGGTTTTTTGACTCTTTTCCATTCCATGCATCAGTGGTAATTATAATATATAATTTTATGTTAGAAACCATGTATTTTATGTACGATTTGTGATATATTCTCGTAATCTTACAACTATACCATATACTTCTACAGAAATTACCGTCCCCCTGAGGAGACCCCAACTGGTCAAAACGCGTCGGGGATCTACACTATAAACCCACAATCGTATGCAATATATCAACATATGTAATGTTCATATCTATATAATCATGGAATGTGATGATGATTCCTTTTATCTCTGTAATGATTGTATACATGTCAATTCATTTATTGTGATACCAAAGCCCTTGTTATTAAATACCTTTTACTACCACCATCTTACATTGATTTTTTGACATTGCTGCCTAAAAGCCCCATCGGGGAACCTCTCTTATTTTTTTCATTCCCCAACTTTGTTCCCTTTTTCTCTGGAAAGTATCATTATAGTGTCCCTGTCCCTAAAGTTTAGGAACTTGGCTATAAATGTGCGGGGGGGTGCTCCCTCGGGGGGGGGGGGGGGGGGGGCTTCACTGGTATTCTGTGTGCCCTCTCCACCACAAACATTACTGAGAATGCCTCTCTGCCGTATGTAGTGATAAGGAGGTTCTCTAAGTAATCGGCTGGTTCCCTGCCCTCCGCCCGCTCCGGTAGTCCTATGAACCGCAAATTACAGTGGCGGAGCCTGCTCTCCATTTCATCCTGATGAGAAAGGAGCATGTGAACCTGGCGCTGTAGTTTGTCTGTGGCTTGCTGAAGGGGGTGTAACATGTCCTCCTCGGCGCCTATTCGGGTCTCTGCTTCCGTTACCCTGTCCCGCACCGATGCCAGGTCCTACCTCAACAATGAGATGTCAATCTTCACTATGTCTATCTTTGTCCTTGTAGTGCAGCTATCGCATCTAGCACCTTTGCCGTCTCAGCCAAATTGTGATCTTCCCCCTGGTTGTCACCGGCGCCATCTTTGGCCTGCTCCTTGTCCCCCTCATGTCTGTATTTAGCTAGTTTTTCAGCCGCTGCGGACGGTTTCTTCGGCGGCGACATGGTCCACTCCGGTCCCGTCGCCTTTACGTAGGCCATGAGGCAAAGTTTAGGTCCAAACAGTCCCTTTAGGCTGTTAAGCAGGATCTCGTACACGAGGAGCTCTCTCACCCTGCGGCTTACTCCATCTCGCAGGAAGATGCCCGAGAACTGGACATTCCTGTCTCAGAAGAAGAGCTAAAGAAAGTGATTAAACAACTCAAAACGGGCAAGAGCACCGGCCCGGATGGCCTGTCGGCCTCCTATTTTAAGACGTTTGCAGACATTCTTAGTACCCCATTTTTTAAAGCCTTTAAATTACTTGCCTCATCATCCCTACCTTTCCACAGACTATATTAGAGGCACACATCACAGTCATACCGAAGGAGGGGAAATATGCCACTTTGGTTGTCAATTACAGGCCAATTTCGCTACTCAATGTAGATCTCAAACTATTTGCAAAAATTCTAGCCAACCGACTCTTACCCCTCCTTCCTTCCATAATTGGATTAGACCAAGTTGGTTTTGATCCAGACAGGGAGGCTAGTTACAATTCTATTAAGGCAATTAACTTACACCATTGGCTATCCCTCCGGAAAGACAAGGGTTTATTTCTATCACTGGACGCGGAGAAGGCGTTTGACAGATTGGCCTGGGATTATCTGGGGGCAGTTTTGTGCCGCCTAGGGCTACAGAATTGAATGTTTAACTTCATCATATCTTTATACACTACACCAACAGCTAAGGTTAGAGTTAACGGCCATCTGTCAAACGCCTTCTCCATCCGGAATGGAACGAGATAGGGATGTCCACAATCCCTGATCCTCTTTATTTTAACCCTAGAACCCTTCCTTCACAGTTTACAGTTGAACAACAGCATTAAAAGGCATACCTATGGGGGGACACACCTACAAATTAGCGGCTTTTGCCGATGATGTCTTGCTGTTCTTAAGTGACCCATTGACTTTGATCCCCAACCTTTTAAAAGAGTTTGATCTTTCACACCTTACCTATTCCACTCCCAGGTTCCTTTTTCAAACAACTTCAGGCCATTTTACGCACTTTTATTTGGAAGGGGCAAAAACCTAGGATAAAGTTTGATATGCTTACAAAACCTAAGGAAGAGGGAGGTATAGGTTTACCTGATTTTAAACTTTACCATTCTGGGATACACTTAGCTAGAATTATGGATTGGAATTGCCATAGGGAGCAAAAGGATTGGGTCACATTGGAGGAACCATCCACCACACTTCATCTTAAACTCCTACCTTGGATTCCTTGGGTAAAATTGCCGCAAAATGTGCAGCAGCATGCCTTGGTGGGGACCACACTTAAAGTGTTCCATACGATGACAAAACACCATAAACTCTCCTCATCTCCTGGACCGCTTACTCCCATTACTCGCAACCCAGATTTTCTGCCTGGGATGAACCTGCACATTTCTGCTCCTACTGATAAATCGATTCCCCTTCTATTGATACACTGTGTAGAGGCAAACACCCTAAAACATTTTGAGTTATTAAAACGAGAATTGAATCCTCAGAGCTCTCTTTCATTTTGGACCTACCGCCAGCTGCATAATTATACACAGGTTTCCCAGACCAAAAAACAGTTGTTTAGACCAACAACTCCCTTTGAACAAATTTGTTTGGCTGGAGCTCCGGTACCTAGAGCTACCTCTCTCACGTACTCATGGCTCCAACGAGATAGGGGGGGGGATGCCATCCGGAATACGAGTACAATGGGAAAAGGCGATTAAAACAAGCTTCACTGATAAGCAATGGAAACGTGCCTGTATGTTTGCCCATAAGTGTTCTATTGGTACAAGATTTCAGGAAACGTCTTATAAGCTTTTAACACAATGGTATGCCACCCCGGATAAAATTAAAAAATGGTACCTACAGACATCAGACTCTTGCTGGAGATGTGAGCAAGACCAGGGGTCTATTTTTCACATCTGGTGGGAATGTCCTCGTGTGAGACCCTTCTGGGACAGGGTGTGTGAGGTGATCAAGGCCATTACGGATACCACAATCTCTCTCTCTCCCGCATGTTGTCTACTCCATATTGCGGATTGTTCTATGCAGCATTATAAAAAATCACTGGTTAGACACCTGCTCAATGCAGCGAAAGTCTTAATTCCCAGGCACTGGAAATCAAAGGATATTCCCTCTATTCCAGAATGGCTTAGCTCCATAGAAAATATCCACCAAATGGAGGAACCGGTAGCCATTGCCAGGGAATCGTCAAAGAAATGTAATCAGATGTGGTCACCTTGGGTGGCGTTTAGATACTCAGATCAATACTCACAATTAGATACGAGATGAGATTGTGGTTGTAGTTTTGATCTTTTCTTGTTCACTCCCATTGGTATATAGAGATTCTAGATGAGCCGTTTGGGCACAGTGTCCCCCCCCCCCCCTTTTTTTTTTCTTCTTCTCTTCTCTCTTTTCTTTTTCTTTTTCTTAGTAGTAGTTAGTAGCGGGTGACATCTTAGGTTGTGATGTTTCCCTTTGCTATCTTGTGTCATAAGATATAAAAGTAGCTTACTTTTCAGAGTATGTATTGATATGTTTTGATTTGTGTTTTCGGTACCCTGGCTGTATTTTGTACTCTGATTTTTCTTTTTTCCAATAAAAAAAAAAAAAAGAGTTTGATCCGTTTCAACGCATTTCCAATTTAAAGATTAATTTTTCTAAATCATACGCCCTAAACATATCACTCCCGAAAGACTTAGTCGCACAATGCCGAAATAACTTCCCCTTTGTATGGAAGCATGATGCAATCACATTTCTGGGCATTCAATTGACTGCACGCTTGTCAGACCTGTACACGAAAAACAAACATTCTACCACTTTTCCACAAAATTTCTCATGACCTGAGTAACTGGAATAAACCCCAGTTCTTGTGGTTTGGCCGTGCGGCCATCCTAAAGATGAATGTCCTTCCCCCGCATCCTGTATTTACTGCAGACGATCCCCATTAAGATCCCAGCAGCCTTCTTTCAGACGTTTCAACGCCTTTGTGTACAATTCTTTTGGAAGCACAAAACGCCCAAGAATACGTTTTCACAAGCTCTCAAAACCCAAAGCTAAGGGAGAAATTGGTCTTCCAGACCTTCGAAATAATGCCCGGGCTTGCCATTTAGTTAGAATTGTGCACTGGTCCGTTCACGGGAACAGTAAGAATTGGGTGGGACTAGAAGACTCCTTCTCGCATTTGCCAGTCAAATCTGCTCCCTGGATCCTCCCAGTCCCACTTACCCAAGACCTTCAGTGATCATCTCCCCAATAGGTCCCACTTCAGAGAGGTCTGTAAGAAATGTAGTCTCTTCCAACCCTGGGCCTCTCACTCCTGTTAAATTTAACCCGGCTTTTGCCCCGGGGATGTCTACCCAATTTCTCCCCAGATTATGGCCACATAAGAAAATATTAGCGCACCACTTCTTCCGAGGCCACTCCTTCTTAGATCGTAGTTCTCTCCCAATAAGTCTCAGTAACAGCCTCTTTCCCGTTTGGACTTACTTCCAGGTACGCCACTTTCTTAAAGCACTGAATAGGGACTCGTGTGTCTCTCGAGACTTAACTCCATTTGAAAATCTCTGCACCCAAACTAGCGCAGCAACATATTTTGCCTCAGTTTCCTCTAAAGCTGGGAAAGCCTGCTCACTATGGGAAAGGGAACTACATCTAGATCTTTCAGAAGAGGATTGGGAACTCATATTTACAATTGCACACAAAGGTTCACTTAACGTGACGACAAAACCCTTATCCGCTGGTATTGCACGCCTTACCTGCTTAAATTCAACTCGGACACGTCAGATAAATGTTGGAGATGCTCAACCGAGACAGGCACACTCTTGCACATCTGGTGGTCCTGTCCATTTATCCAGACATTTGACACAAGTACACAATATTATTTCACATGTGACTACATATTCCCTTGACTAGAAACCCAGCGAGGCTCATCCTGCATCATTCCTCCATCTCTGCTGGCTCCTATAGGAAATCTTTGGTTATACATATGATTAAAGCAGCTAAACTTTGGATCCCAGTACACTGGGGCTCTTCAATTGTCCCTTCTATCTGAGTGGCTTACTAGTGTGGGAAGGATAGCTGAGATGGAGGAATTGATCCATATAGCACGAGATACCCCAAAATTCTCACATACCTGGGCGTGTTGAACTCATTTCTGTACCACTGAGAGATATGCCTCCTTAATGGGTTGTAATCGCCCTGAGCCTTCTACTGGCCATTGACGCGCCCCAATTAATAAACCCCTTGGAGATTGTGTAGTGCCGCACTATAATACCCTTTTTGTCTATTCTACGGCCGATCCTGGGAGGAAACCCCTCTGAGCGGGGATCGCTTCATAAGCCTTCACTCACCAGCTGCTTTGGTGGGGACAGAGGAGGTGACACCCTTGGATCTCTCTCTCTCTCTCTCTCTCAGGGGGCTTTCATTGTACATGTGCTTATATTGTTCACCCACCTTTTATTGGTATTGAAACATGTGTATCTCTATTTTGTTGTCCTCAATAAAATTTACATGGAAAAAAAAAGAAAAAAAAAAAAGAAGAAGAACAAAGGAAATTTCCAACGCCCCCCCCCCCCCCCCCACACTTACTCCCCACCAAATTTGTTGTTACCAAGGATTTTGCTCCCTACACATAACATAGAGTCCACACCCTCCTATATTTCTCCTCCTGTTCCCTCAGCCCCATAGTAAGATTGTTTGCTGAATCTGTTACTCTACCCAGCCATTATAATCTTGTTGGAGATGATGTACTCTTCCAAAGAATTGGAATACAGGCCTGCCGTGAGCAAATGCCTTAACAGGGAATTTTTGTATTTTTCGACGGATAATGGGATGTCATGTAGCAAAAATGCTGCCGGGTTGTCTCCAAGAGTCACCACAGTAATTTCTTTGACTATTTCAGAAACCATCTTCCAAAATTCCTTCAGTTTTGGGCATCCCCAAAATATATGTACCATAGTGCCCTCCGCTCCCTGACAGCGCCAGCACAGATTTGATACTTGTGGGAATATCCGACTTAATAGTACTGGAGTTCTGTACCACCTAGTCAGGATTTTATATCCCCCTCCTGGTATCTGGTGGCCATTGACGCCTTATGTGTAAACATGAAGATCTTGGTTTTCTGCATCGCAGAAAATGTAATCCCCAAATCCCTTTCCCATGCTTGTAGAAAGGCTAGTTCTTGTGGGGCTTCTGACTCAGTCAGCAAAGTATACATACATGACCATGCGTGTTCTCAGTGGTTCTCCCTTTAAACATATCTCCTCAAACTTGGATAATGCACGCATCACTCCCCTTTGCAGTTTCATTGATCAAATAAAAGCTTTCAACTGGTTTCGTCTAATTAGATCTAGATCTCTCCCAAATGCATGTTTAATCTCCCCCTTAGTCATCATGTGATTTTCTAATGAGAAGTGTATTAGCCTACTAATTCCTTGTCGCCGCCGTATGTTATTAAAATACTGATCTGTTAATCCTGGCTCAAAACTCAGGTTGCCCAAGACGGGAATCATGGGGGTTAAATGTGTCGACATCTTGTTTTTTTTTAAATATCCTTTTAATAGTTTGAAGTGTGGTACCGATTGTTGGGTGTTTCTTCACACCCTCTGTTATATCTACATCAGAAAGCCAGGCCAATCCTTCCAGGGAAATATTAGTCATTCCTTTTTTTCTATATGTATCCATGGCTTGTCCTTCAGATACGCACCAGTCCACTACCCGCGCTAAATGTGAAGCATTATAATAACCCATCGGATCTGGGAATCCTACTCCTCCTCTCTCTTTCGGAGGAGTCCCCAGATAACATATGTGGGACCCTGTCCACTTAAAAGGAAAAGTGTGCTGCTAACTGCTGCTGTATGGGATTATTCACCTCCACGACCATAGCCTCTGATTTTCTATAATTCACTTTAAAGTTAGACAGATTCCCATATACTTGTAGTTCCGATAAGAGGGATGGCAGAGATATAACTGGAGAAGTTACGGAAAACAACAGGTCATACCCATACGCAGCTACTTTATATTCATCTCCCTTTATTAAAATACCTCTGATATCTGGATTAGCCCGTATAGATCTCAAAAATGGTTCAAGAGTGAGGATGAAAAATAAATCGGAGAAAGAGGACATCCTGGTTGTGTTCCATTCCATTTAGAGAATGGTTCGAACATTGTGTCGTTGATCTTAACCTTTGCCTTAGGACCAGAGTATAGACTTGTGATACAGTTCTGCTTCCCCCTTCCCAGTCATATATGTTGTAGCGTGGCTCACAGGAATCCCCAGTCTACCCTGTTGAAAGTTTTTTTGGCATCTGCTGATATAAGCACTATTGGTTTTTGGTGATATTGAGATAGAAATATGGCACTTCGGATTCTTTGCGTATTTTCTCTACCCTCTCTGCCAGGGGTAAACCCCAATTGATCTGGGTGTATTAAAGATGGAATATGGGTCAATAATCCATTAGCAAGTATTTTTGTCAGAATCTTCAGATCAACGTTTAGCAGTGAGATTGGACGGTAACTGGCACATTGAGCAGGGTGTTTCCCTTCTTTAGGGATTACTGCTACATGAGCCATTAATGTTTCCGCAAGCAACGTTTGTCTCTCTCGTATTGAGTTTAAGGCCGCTAAAAATTTTGGTGCCAATTTTTCAGAAAAGGTCCTATAATAAAGTAACGTATATCTTTCAGGTCCAGGGGCCTTACCCGGTCTCAGTGTTTTAAGGGCCGCAAAGAATTCCTCTGTTGTAATTGGGCCATCTATATTCCCTAAACTTTCTTCAGACATACTGGGCATTCCTGAGGCCACTATATATTCCTTTATCCTTTCTCCTCTACTGGGAGTTCCCAAAGTTAAAGATGGACTTTCTAACTGATATAGGCTAGTATAATAATCTCTAAATGCCTTTGCAATCAACTGTGAGGAGCTGACTAAAGTATCTCCTTGTGTTTTAATTCTTTCAACATGATTTAGTGCTTTCGTCTCTGAGCGTGTTTGCCAGCATCCTGCTAGGCTTATTTCCATATTCATAGTAGGCCCGCCTACACCGACTCAATTTAGCTTTTGCTTTATCTGTCAGTATTAGATTTAATTTATCTTGCAAATACAGCAGCTTTTCTTCAGTCTGTTACATCTGATTTCTTATGTGCGGTCTCAAGAGAACGGATCTCTCTCAGCAGGCGTTCAGAGAGCATTTTCTATGTGCTCCTAGAGATATAAGAATTCCTCTCAAATAGCATTTATGTGCCTCCCATATACATAGTGGGGCTGTTTCCTCTGAATCATTAATTAAAAAGTAGGAGTCTAATTCCTGCGCTATCCGATTCTCGTATTCTGTTTTTTTTTTTTAAAGTGTCTCATTGATCTTCCAATTCCATTCACACGGACCTGTCTGCCCCCAATCTATAATACAATGGATTGGTGCATGGTCGGACAGTGTGAATGAACTTATGGATGCCTCCTGTAGACAATACATTCTGAGCTAGGAAGATATAGTCGATTCTTGTATCAGTTATGTTTTGCAGAAAAAAAAAAAAAAAAAACACTGTAATCTGTTGTGTACATGCAGAGTCCTCCAACTGTCCAACTGTAGATCCTGCAAAAGTCTTTGTTTTACGTAATTTTGTGCTAGATAGATGGGAAACACCCTTTGAGACATCTAAAGTGGGGTCTAATGCCATATTCAAGTTGCCACCCAACATCAGAACCCCTTTATTTTGATGTACCAAATCCAGATACCTTTCCAGGGCAGAGACTGGGTCCTCATTTGGTAGGTGTAAGTTTACCAATGTCACCTTTTGCTCATTCAGAAACCCCTTTACTATAAGCAGACATCCTGCATCATCTGTTATTACCTTAGACGCTTTCCATAATATCTGTTTTGCAAAAATTGCTACTCCATTTTGCTTTTGAGGTCTGCGAGGCACCGTGATACACTGTAGGGAATCTTTGATTCTCCAATTTTGCAATTCTGTAGTTTCTAAAGTGTCTCTTGTAAAAAAAAAGGATTTGTGATTTAGGCCTCCCTAATTCAGCTAACAATTTAGAACATTTTTTTTTTTCTCTGGACTGTTTAGTCATTTTACATTATAAGAGGTTATAGTTATTTTAGTCATGTTGATGCCTTTCTTTTGACTGTCCCGAAGACCGGGTATGTTATGAGGGAACAGATGAGGGGACAGACAAGGTGGGGTGGGGGGGGGGGGGAGTAGTTCGGGAAGAAAGCAAAGAGAAAAAAAAAAAGAAAAAAAAAACCTGTATCTCAGGGTCTGGTCACTCATCCAGAACCCCAAGTAGTTTAATAAATTCTGCCCTAGCTGGCGCCCAACAATTTGTGAGATAGTCCGCTATTTGCTTAATAGAAACAGAAAAGAATTTTGAACGCTTCCGACTTTCCTCTACTTAGAAGAGAGGCGTTACGAATGGGGCAAGTGTATAAGCAATGCGGAGAGCTCCACTTTCGCATCTATCCGTGTGCACCCTAAACAAATCCCCATATAGTTCCCTACATAAATTCAGACCCTCCCACGTCCACCTCATCTCTGTACATATCTCCCTGCCTGAGCAACTCCACAGAGGGTGAGAGGCGGGAGGGACGGAAAATCATAGAGGGAGACTGGAGGAGGGGAAAAACACAACCCCCCCCCCCCCCCCCCAAGCCCCCTTATTCACTGTTTCACTGGCCATACCTATCATACAGTAAACTCCCTTAATGTTACCTCTTACAATTACCATTCCATCCCACAAAAGATAGCCCTAGAGAGAAGAGCCGTTCTCAAACAGCCTATCTTAGTCCATATTCCTAAATCCTCACCCAAGGCTTCACTCATCTTTTTCCCACCCCCCCCCCCCCCCCCCCCCCACCACCATGTGTCCTGTGTATTAGTGCATTATAGTGTAAAAAACATACAATATTGTCCAATTCTTCCCATACTATCTTGGGGGCCCCCCCAAAAAAAAACATAATAGGGGGGAAAAAAAAATTCTGTAGCAGGATTTGTTATGTTTACTATTTGTTATATTAACTATTATTAGATCCATTACCTTCAAAACAAATAAATAAAAATATTCCACATATGTGCATGTTAGATAATTCTATAATGATCCCCTTCCCTCTACGCTATAGTGTTCCCCCCTACTAAACTACAATCGCCTCCTCCCCCCCCCAAACCACAATCTCAACCCGCGCCCCCCATCCCCCCCCGCAAAAAAACAAAACAACAAAAACAATTTCAACAATCAATAACATCAACAGTTATATATATATGCAAAGCTCTCAGAAAGAAACATTTTTTTTACAACATTAGTTCACTCCATTATTTCTCCACCCTCCCAATTCAGTATTCCCTCCTTCCACGCTGCCCTAAGTATATCCTATTTAACCACTTACGCCCCAGACCAAAATGCAGCTAAAAGGACCAGGCCCCTTTTTGCAAATCGGCACTGCGTCGCTTTAACTGAAAATTGCGTGGTCGTGCGACGTGGCTCCCAAACAAAATTGGCATCCTTTTTTTCCCCCACAAATAAAGCTTTATTTTGGTGGTATTTGATCACCTCTGTGGTTATTTTTTTGCGCTATAAACAAAAATAAAGCGACAATTTTGAAAAAACAATGTTTTTTTTCCCTTTTTGCTATAATAAATATCCCCCCCAAAAAAAAAATATTATATATATATATAAAAATCCTCAGTTTAGGCCGATACGTATTCTACCTATTTTTGGTAAAAAAAAAAAAGGATTTTTAATAAACAGCTTACCTGTAAAATCCTTTTCTTGAAGTACATCACGGGACACGGGAGCACTGGAGCGCATAGCCATTACACTTGGGTTATACGGGTACCTTCAGGTGTGGACACTGGTGTAATCAATTTCACAGGAAGTTTCCTCCCTATATAACCCCCTCCCACTGGGAGTGCTTCAGTTTTGTAGCAAGCAATTTCTCCGAGGTTACACAATGTTCCCCAAAAGAGGGGTGGGAGCTCTGTGTCCCGTAATGTACTTCAAGAAAAGGATTTTACAGGTAAGCTGTTTATTAAAAATCCTTTTTTCTTTATCGTACATCACGGGACACAGAGCGCATAGCCATTACACTTGGGATGTCCTAAAGCAATGCTCTATGAAGGGAGGGAGACCGTAAGGCCAAGAATAGCCAAACAAAAAATTATCAGGAAGTAAAGTAACTCCACCAACAGAAAAAAAGGGGGCGTGACCCAGACCAGAGGATTCTATACTGCTGCCCGTAGGACCGCCTGCCCAAATGCTGCGTCCGTACCCTTTGCAACGTCCAACTTATAAAATTTAGTAAACTTATGTATGGAAGACCAGGTTGCCGCCTTGCAAACCTGTGCCATAGAGATCTGATGGTGTGCCGCCCAGGAGGCACTCATGGCCCTCGTAGAATGGGCTTTAACTGATAAGGGGGGTGGAACGCGCTTCAGACCATAGGCCTGAAAAATCAGCTGCTTAATCCACCTAGCCAAGGAAGACTTGGCAGCCGGCTGACCCTTCTTGGGGCCATCCGGAAGAACAAAAAGCACATCTGTTTTCCGAATCTTCTCTGTAGCCTTGAGATAGACCCTCATGGCTCGAACCACGTCCAAAGTATGAAGCAGTCTTTCCTCTCTGGACTGGGGAGTAGGAAAGAAGGATGGTAGGACTAGGTCCTGATTCAAGTGAAAACTGGATATGACCTTAGGAAGGAAAGAAGGTTGAGGCCGCAGAACCACTCTGTCCTTATGCAGAATAAGGTATGGCTCCCTGCATGACAAGGCTGCCAGCTCGGAAACCCTTCTGGCCGAAGCCATAGCCACCAAGAAAACCAACTTTCGGGTTAGTAGCACAAGAGGGATTTCTGTCAGAGGTTCAAACGGCTGCATTTGTAAAGCTGACAAGACCAGATTTAAATTCCAGGGGCAGAGGGGAGCTCTAATAGGGGGATTCACATGCAAGACCCCCTGCAAGAAGGTTTTCATAAGCGAATGGGTGGCCAAGGGTCTTTGAAACCATATCGATAAAGCCGACACCTGCCCCTTTAGAGTACTAAGAGCCAACCCTTTGTCAACGCCAACCTGGAGGAATCGCAAGATCCTGTCAAAAAAAAACTTTAGAGGATGCCATTTTTGAGACTCGCACCACTCCACATAGGCTCTCCAGACTCTGTAATAAATATTTCTGGAGACCGGTTTCCTAGCCTGAATCAACGTAGATATGACCTGATCTGAGAGGCCTCTGCCCTTAAGAATTAGGGATTCAGCCGCCAAGCCGTCAAATTTAGCTGCTGTGAAGCAGGGTGGCAGATTGGTCCCTAAAACAGCAGATCTGGGCGCAGGGGGAGCGGCCACGACGCCCCGACTGACATCTTCACGATGAGTGCGTACCAAGCCCTCCTGGGCCAGGCTGGGGCCACCAAGATCACAGGCCTGCGCTCCACCCTGATCCTCCGTAGAAGGCGGGGAATCATCTGCAGTTGAGGGAACGCATACAGGAGAGAAAACTGGTGCCAGGGGCAAACCAACGCATCGGTCCCGTAGGCCGAGGGATCCCTGGCTCGGGATATGAATTTGTTCAACTTTTTGTTGGATCTCGTTGCCATAAAGTCCACATCTGGGACTCTGAATCTTTGGCAAATCTCTTGGAATACCTGGGGGTGAAGAGACCACTCCCCCAGGAGCAACTGTTGACGACTCAAAAAATCTGCTTGAGAATTGTCTATCCCTGGGATGAACACCGCCGAGATGCAGGGTACATGGGCTTCGGCCCATGAGAAAATCAGGTTTACTTCTCTTTGGGCTGCTAGGCTCCTCGTGCCCCCCTGGTGGTTTATGTATGCCACCACAGTGGCGTTGTCGGACTGTATCCTTACTGGCAGACCCTGAAGGGGGAGAGTCCAGGCGATCAGGGCCAGTCGAGCAGCTCTGATCTCCAAGATATTGATGGGAAGCAGTTTTTCTGCCCCCGACCACAGCCCTTGCTGGGTCTGTTCTTCTAGACCTAACAGGCTGGCATCCGTGGATACTATCTTCCACGTGATGGGGCAAAAGGATTTCCCTTTTGACAAATTTTGAGAGACCAGCCACCAAGACAGGCTGCGCCGGACCTTCGGGGAGAGCACTAACGGACGATCTAACGCCTGAATGGATTTGTTCCAAGCAGAGAAAATGGCTGCCTGAAGATATCTGGTATGGATCTGGGCGTAGGGCACAGCCTCGAAGGCGGCCACCATCTTCCCCAGCAGTCGCATACATAGGCGAATAGTCGGCCTCTTCTTGCCTAAGATCACTTGAACTGCTTGAGCTATTGATCTGATATTTACTTGAGGTAAACTTATCCTCTGGCAGTCTGTATCTAGCCGAAGGCCAAGATATTCCAACTGCTTTGTGGGTTTCAATACCAATTTTTCTAGGTTTACAATCCACCCGAATTCCTCTAGATGCTGAACTGTGCGACCTACTGCCTGATTGAGGTTGGAAGCTGAGCTGTCGATAACCAGAAGATCGTCCAAGTAAGCCAAGACTAAAATGCCTTCTATCCTTAGGACGGCTAGCACCGGGGCTAACACCTTTGTGAATACCCGCGGAGCTGTTGCCAACCCGAAAGGGAGGACTACGAACTGGTAATGGCGGTGATCTATCATACAACGAAGAAACCTGTGATGTGTCGGGTAGATCGGCACGTGCAGATACGCATCTTTTATGTCTATAGATGCTAGAAAGTCGTCTTGATGTAGGCTGGCTGCCACCGAACGTATGGACTCCATACGAAAGGTCTGAATGTTTAGAAAGTGATTTAGGCGTTTGAGGTCCAAGATAGGCCTGACGTCGCCATTGGGCTTTGGTATTATGAAAAGGTTGGAGTAGAATCCCAGACTCCATTCCTGGGTTGGTACTTCTACAATTACTCCCTGGAGCCAGAGACGATCCAATGCTTTTACAAGAGAGGCCCTCTTTAATGGGTCGCTTGGAAGACTTGACCCCTGAAGATGCGGAAGGGGGACTTCCCGAAACTCTAGCTTGTAGTCCGTGGTTACCACGGATCTTACCCAAGAGTCGGGAATTCTGGCCTTCCACACTTCGGAGAAAAACCGAAGCCTTCCCCCCACCCAAGAGAGTGGGGGCGCCCCTTCATGAATCTGACTTGAGGACTGGTTTAACCGGCTTGCGAGGCCATGGCCTCTTGCCTGTTGTGGCTTGTCCTTGTGGGCGGCTATTAAATGCTGAACGCCCGGGAGGCCGTCGATACCGACGGGAAGTTGAAGGGGCCGAGCCTGTGAAGGCCTGTCACTTAAATGCGGCCCACGCGATCTTTTCTTGATAGGCAAGAAAGAACTTTTACCACTTAATATGGTCTGGATATATTTATCTAGGTCTTCACCGAATAGTCTCCCACCATGAAAGGGAAATCCTGCTAAAAGCTTTTTGCAGGGTGCCTCTGCTGACCAGTTTTTCAGCCACAAAAGGCGACGCATATGAACCAACAGCAGAGATAAACGGGACGCCTGTTGAACGGAGTCCTTAATAGCATCTACTGCAAAGCAGAGAGCTCTTGGGAGGTCAGCCAATTCACGAGCTTGCTGAGCCGGTATGTCCCTTAATATCGGTTTAGTCTGATCCTTTAAAGCCTGACAAACGCCAATGGCTGCCACTGCTGGCTGAACCACGGCACCTACTGTGGTAAAAGAAGCCTTCAGTAGGGTCTCCAATTTTTTGTCGACTGGATCTTTAAACACCTGGACATTTTCCACCGGACAGGTCAGGAATTTATTTACGCAGGAAATGGCTGCGTCCACGGTAGGGAGTGCCCATTTCTTTGCAAATTCTTCTTCCATAGGATAGAGAATGGTGAACCTTTTAGGAGGGATAAAAATCCTATCGGGTCGAGCCCAATCCTGAAAAATCACGCTCTCCAGAAGGGGGTGAACCGGGAAAGACGCACCACTCAATGGTGCCTTCAAGGAACCTAAAGAGGATACCGCGGGGGCTAATTGTTCTGACACTGGAAGTTTAAAAGCAGTGCGAACCATATCCGTCAGAGACTGGATCCACAGACTCTCTGCTTGAGAAGCCGAAAAAAAATTCATCTATAGTGGAATCTTCAATGTCTGACCCGTCAGGACTCAGGTCCGCTTGAACCCCCTGTGGGTCCAATTCCTCCGAAGAGAGGACCTCTGCATCCGAACACACCGTTCTAGGTGACGGGGATCTAGCCCGTTTGCCACCCGGCAAAGAGCAGGCAATTAAAGCAGTTAACCTTTTCTCTAGCCCACCCAGGGTGGATTCTAGCATTTCTTCCGTAACATAAACGGGAATGGGTTGATTGGGGGCCGCCTCTGCCCCTAGCACCCTCAATGGCTCCTGCATGATGCTGTTCGGTGGTCTATCTGGTGAGGGTGGGACCACTGGAGCCTGGCCCAAATCCTCTGACCACGTTGGAGACCCCTTTACTTTTTTGGCACCTTTTGCAGCCTTAGCTGGTCCTGATCCCTTGGGAGCCATTGCACAACCTTGAGACACCCCCTACAGCCAACACCCAACTGTTGTAGCTAGAAGTGAAACATTAATAAGGACAGGCTATGGTAAAAAAAAATTTTTTTTTTTTAAATTTTCATACGCCCGAGAAGGCGGCAATACCGAGGAGAGTCCTGTGAGTATTGCCACACCAATGCCCGTTAGCTGGAGTCCAAGGTTGCACCGACTCAGATACTGCCAGATCTAAGGCTGAGTCCCTTTAAGAAAAAAATCTTTTTTTTTTTTTTTTTTTTTTCTGGTCAGTGTGGACTAAGTCCAGACCTGAAGATCCACAAACCACCACTGGGTGTCACTGTTAGCCAGAAAGCCAGAAATGGCTCAGCTGCGCGCTCTGTGTCCTCACTCTCCACTGCTCTCAGGAGGGAATGACCAGCCAGGAAATGCTTTTTTTGCTTTATCTGAGACCTGACGCTGCTGGCCCGCCCCCCCCCCCCCCCACGCTGAAACCAACATGGAGGAAGCAGAGAGCAGAGGAGAAGCCTGGACCAGTGCTAGTAACACAGACACCCGGTAAGCCACTAATCTTTGTAGTGCACACATAGAGGAAGCTGTCCCCCTAGGCTTCCTAGGAAACAGGAGTTTTGTCAGCACTTCCTCTCTATACACGTGGGGCTGCAGTATCATGCTAACAGGCAAATCTGGGGGGAGTAGCAAAATACATATCTTTAAAAGCATATATATCTCTACATGTTATCTGGGTAAACATTAGTACATCCCATCCTGCCTCAAAAGACATAGTGGAGATAGTGGCTGATGCACAAGCATACCATTAGCCAACCCAGAACCCCCAGGGGGATACCTACTGTCGAACCAAGTCCCGCAGGTTCCCTCTTACCTGCTCCACGCCGCAGGGTATTGCAAAATGCAAGAGGCCCAGCCTTCCCCCATCTCCGTGAGTATTGTCTTGGACCTTCAGGGACCGGGGTCCTGTGTTAAGGAACCCACACCCCTGGACCTATATAGCATCCTGGCATCAGTAGCGTTTAGTTCTTGGAAGAGACTAAGGCACTGGAGCCCAGAATCCAGCCCTCCAAGGAGAGGCATTATAGGCAAAACCCCACTCCAGCAGGGCCCGGGTACCGTACACCTTGGCTTTGAAGCACTTCGGACGGATCCGGCTAGCTATCCTGGGTCCCGAGACCTCCGAGGGACAGCTAGACGTGACCAACACCCAAGACACTGGCGAAAAAACTGAAGCACTCCCAGTGGGAGGGGGTTATATAGGGAGGAAACTTCCTGTCAAATTGATTACACCAGTGTCCACACCTGAAGGTACCCATATAACCCAAGTGTAATGGCTATGCGCTCTGTGTCCCGTGATGTACGATAAAGAAAAGCGAGTCTGACTTCCGAAAAGGAATTTGTAGCTGCCAGATGCACATGAATAGGAATTTCATATTCCTGGGCTGGCTGAATCGGAGATTTTCCCAGGTTTATTAACCACCCTAATTTATGCAGATGGTTGATCGTTAAATTTAAATGCTGTACTACTTCTTCCTCAGAGTTCCTGAATATCAGAAGGTCGCCCAGATAGGGGATGATCTGTACGCCCTCCATTCTTAACACCAATAAGGCCTCTGCCCGGACTTTAGTGAAAATATGAGGTGCTGCGGCAAGGTCGAAAGGGAGCTCATTGCACTGGAAGAACAGTGTCTTCCCTGATCATTTTAACACAAAGCTTAGTAATATTTTTGATTTTGGATGGATCGGGATATGCAGGTAAGCATCCAAGTTAAGGGAGACCATGAACACCTCGGAAAACAGAAGTTGCTTTACTGTGTAGAAAAAAATCCATCTTGAACTTTGTGTTCACGCATTCACTTTTTTTTTCCAAAGTTCAGAATTTTCCTGAAGGTTTTTTCCTAAAAAATGTGGGAAAAGAAGCCGCCTCTTGCTTGGAACCTCAGGAATCAAACTTCTTGCCTTTTTGTGCTGCATATCTAACGGATGTCAAAGCTGAGGATTTGTTTCATCTTTTGAAAGAGGCACAATCTGTTTGGGGGTCTATCACTGAATTCTATCCTTTACCTGCATTCTATGAGGCCCAGGATGA
Organism: Rana kukunoris; assembly: GCA_029574335.1. NCBI lineage: Eukaryota > Metazoa > Chordata > Amphibia > Anura > Ranidae > Rana > Rana kukunoris. Next base: position 389,642,570 of record CM056052.1, read on the forward strand.
ATCGGTTGCTCGTAATTGATTGCCAGGGTGCAAAAAAAGGACCCCAGTCTCCCTCCCACCAGGCAAAGTGAGTCACTGGGATTTATCTTTAACCACTTCCCATCCCGTCCATGTACATATGATGTCCACAGGAGGGATCTCCCATTCTGGGGCCTGTGAAAGTACAGACGGTGTAGCGATGGAGGTACTAGGTTGAGGTTCTGCCCATGAGGTGTCTACTTTGTTAGCTTTGAAAATGCATAGTTAGAAATTTTTCTTTATTGTTTTCAATAGACTCTTGGAGAGCCCGCCTCATTTTTAACCACTTACCACCCGCCATATAGCAATATGAATTTGGCAAAGTGATTTAGCTATCCTGATAGGACATAGGATGTGAGCAGGATAACAAGCTGGCGTGCAGCGATCAGAGGTGATGTGTGCAAGTCTGACACACCGCAACTTTGATCAAGGTATGGAGCCCTCTGATGGAGGCTTCTTACCATGTGATCAGCAGTGCCGGTAAACCACTATCCTTGGTTCATGCTGACAGGGAGGGGTGATTAAAAATGTCAATCTTTTTTAGTTTAGCAAAAAAAATAAAAACCCCAGTGGCTATCAAATATCACAAAAAGAAAACGTTATTTGTTGGAAGAAAATTATAAAAATTTAGTTTGGGCACAGTGTTGCATGAACGCGCCATTGTCATTCAAAGTGTGACAGCGCTGAAACCTGAAAATTGTCCTGGGAAGGAAGTGGTGAAAGTGACCGTTATTGAAGTGGTTAAAGAAATCATCCTGTCCTTAATCAGCAAAAGAATGACACAAATAGGGAAAAAAAATCCTCTTTAGTAGGAAACTTTTTTTTTTTTTTTTTTTTTTGGGGGGGGGGGGGGTTGTTTAAGTCTTCGGTACACTTGCATAAGAAGCTATGAAGCCTGTGTCAAATGGATCCAATCGGTCAATCCCTTGATTCATTCGTTCAATCCCTTGATTGATTTTGTTTGTGGTAACAAGTTCAAACAAGTGCCATCCCTGGAAAAAAAAACTGAAGCAACTTCCAATATGGGAGAGGTTATATAGGGGATCACTTCCTGTTTAAATACCTTGGTCTACCAGTGTCCATTCACTTGATGGTGGAGTATAACCCATCAGATAATGAATATTATCCTGACTCTGTGTCCCATGATGTATGAAAAAAAGATATGGAGCATGGGGCCTGGCAGCGAAAGGGTTAGAATTTTGCATGTTTGCATATGTATCATTTAACTATTTTCTTGCTAGCAACTGTGAGGTCCTATGCTATGTATATTAGAGAATAGGGGTTCTCTGGGGTGGGTATGAGATGTGCAGAGTAGGGATGAGCGCCAGCGTGTTCGCACAGTCGACGTGCAGAGCCCGCCAGGAAGTCTGCACAATGCTGCCCTAACCACAGGCAGGGAGACATTTCCTGATTTCTGCAGCCGAGCATCAGGACAATGTCTCCCTGCCTGTGATTAGAGCAGCGCCGTGCAGACTTCCTGGCGGGCTCTGAGCGTGGACTGTGCGAACACGCTGGAGCTTATCCCTAGTGCAGAGTACATGTTCAGTGCATTGTTGGGCGATGTTGCCATGCACTGTGCGGCTCCAGACTCGTGTTGCATACTCTATATTTGGTGTCACAATAATTTACATAATATGAGAATTGGTTTTTTTTTCGGCTGGTCATCCAGAAAAAAAAAAAAAAAAATGTATTTAATATTTTGTTTGGAAACTGAACATTATTATAAAAAAATTGAACAAGCAAGCAAACAAGCAACAGTTTAGTAAACGGACATCAGACATTTACCTTTGCAGATGGAGACTGGCTGATCTTCCAGATTGTAATGTGATCCCCGTAGACTAACCAGGCCCATCCAAAGTCACAGATGTTGAAACTTAAAAGTTGATCTAATTAAAGAAAACAATTAAAAAATATTTTAGTAAACTAAATCTAAAAATAAATTACTAACCACCCAACTTACTACACACATACATACACACATACATACATACATACACACATACATACATACATACATACATACATACATACAAAATAGGAGAGCAAATCCATGATTAGTGCAATGGATTGCCTCAATTGGTTGATTTTCAGCAATAGCAGAGATTTACATTCATCAGACTTTTTTTTTTTTTTTTTTTTAAACACAAACACACACTATCAAAAATAGAAAAAAAAAAAAAAAAAGTGGTATTCATTGCTCAACATATGATGGCATTTTGGCTGTGGCTACAGTGAGGGGGGAAAAAAGCATTTGAGCCACTGATGATTTTGTAAGTTTGCCCACTGACAAAGAAACCATCAGTCCAGAATTTTAATGGTAGATGTATTTAACAGTGAGAGACAAAGCAAAAATATCCAGAAAAATACATTTCAAAAGTTATAGCCGGGGTTCACACTGCTGCGGGAATGAAGGCGTGCAAGTTCAGCTGAACACGCACAATTTCACTCCCGCTTTGTCAGTCCCAATGTTGGCAGCGATTACAGAGACATCTGTGCAGTTTCTGCACAGATATTGTAAATCCTGGGCTGAAACCACAAAGTTGTACAGAAACTACTTTTTGAAATCGGTGCAGCGCCGGAGATGTGAAGTTGCCCAAATCGCACCAGTTTGAACCAGGGCTTAAAATTGATTTGTATTTTAATGAGTGAAATAAGTATTTGACAGTGGTGCACCGAAATTTTGGCTGTCGATTATTAACTTCTTAAGGACCGCCTCCTGCACATTTACGTCAGTAGAATGGCACAGCTGGGCACATCAACGTATATATACGTTGGTTCTATTACCCAGCCGTGGGTCACGGACGCGCGCCCTGGTCTGAAGCTCCGGGACCGCGGGACTCGCGGACCTGATCGGCGTTGCAGTGCGGCGATCGGTTTTCCGGAGCTGAAGAACGGAGAGAGCTGTGTGTAAACACGGCTTCCCCGTGCTTCACTGCGGCGGCAGCATCGATCGCATCATCCCTGTTATAGGGGGACGCGATCGATGACATCACACCTACAGCCACACCCCCCTACAGTTGTAAACACACACAGGGAACACATAACCCCTACAGCACCCCCTTGTGGTTAACTGCCACTGTAATTTTCACAGTAAACAATGCAATTTAAATGCATTTTTTTTCTGTGAAAATGTCAATTGTCCCAAAAATGTGTCAAAATTTTCCGAAGTGTCCGCCATAATGTCGCAGTGACGAAAAAAAAAAAACGCTGACCGCTGCCATTAGTAGTAATAAAATAAAAATAAAAATGCAATAAAACTATCCCCTATTTTGTAAACGCTATACATTTTGCGAAAACCAACCGATAAACGCTTATTGCGATTTTTTTTTAACCAAAAATAGGTAGAAGAATATGTATCGGCCTAAACTGAGGAAAAAAAAAAATTATATATATTTTGGGGGGATATTTATTATAGCAAAAAGTAAAAAAAAAAAATATTGCATTTTTTTTTTCAAAATTGTCGCTCTTTTTTTTGTTTTTTTAGCGCAAATACCACCAAAAGAAAGCTCTATTTGAGGGGAAAAAAAGGACGCCAATTTTGTGTGGGAGCCACGTCGCACGACCGCAAAATTGTCAGTTAAAACGATGCAGCGCCAAATCGCAAAAAGGGGCAAGGTCCTTTACCTGCATTTTGGTCTGGGTCTTAAGTGGTTAATCGGCCAAAAACAGTTTGTTATTTGGCCGAATGACAAACAGCCGATACCGAAAGGGGGTGTGATCCGCCCATTGCAAGAGTGCCCCTCTAACGTTCCCAGACCTCCACTCCCTCCTCCTCCCCTCCTCGATCTCAGTGTGTCACGGAGCTGAATTGTCTGGGCCGTAGTAACAATGTCCTGTCTCCTATGATAGACAGCACACTGATCCAATGGCGGGACATTGAATCAGTGTGACTTGTCACAGGAGGTGGGGCATTGTGACTAGAGCCCGGGCAATTCAAATATGCTCCGACACACTGAGATTGCCAATATAAAGTGTGTTAGGTGTCACCGGCGTGAAAATTAATTAATTATATTGAATGGTGACCTGCTGCAGTACTGTGTTAACCTTCAGAGGAGGGTTAAGTGCATAGAAATGTGTGGATTGTTACTGAGCTGGTCTATATGTCCAGATGTACAATATCAGGGTTTGACAAATTTGCTTGGAATCTAGGAGCCAGCTAAAAAAGTTAGGAGCCAAAAAAAGCACCCCGTCCCGACGAGCTTGCGCGCAGAAGTGAACACATACGTGAGCAGCGCCCGCATATGTAAACGGTGTTCAAACCACACATGTGAGGTATCACCGCGATTGGTAGAGCGAGAGCAATAATTCTAGCCCTAGACCTCCTCTGTAACTCAAAACATGCAACCTGTAGATTTTTTTTTTAAACGTCGCCTATGAAGATTTTAAAAAGGGTAAAAGTCTGTCGGCATTTAACGAGCGGATGCAATTTTGAAGCGTGACATGTTGGGTATGAATTTACTCTGCGTAACATCATTTTTCTTAACCACTTAAGGACCGCCGCACGCACATTTACGTCCACAGAAGGGCACGGCTGGGCACAAGGGCGTATATATACGTCCTCGCCCATTAGCGGGTCGGGGGTCCGATCGGGACCCCCTCCGTGGCGTGCGGCGGTCCCCGTGTCTCCGGGAGCGATCCGGGACGAGCGGGCGGATGTCCGTCTTTGCCCGCCCCCCCGCGATCGCTCCAGCCAATCGCTGCGCTCCCCCGCCCTGTCACTTCCTCCTCCTGTGTAAACACAGGAAGGGGGAAGTGATGTAATCTCTCATCGCAGCAGTATTTCCAACCGCTGCGATGAGAGAAACACCTCACAGTAAGTGTGCACCAACACTACACTGACACACACACAGGCACACTTAACCCCTTGCGATCTGCCCCCCCCCCCCACCCCCCCCTGTCACAGTGTCACTGAATGCAGTGATCTAATCACTGCATTTAGTGTCAGTGTGACAGGCAGTGTAAAAGTCAGTTAGTGTTAGGTTCAGGATAGCCCCCCCCCCCCAAATAAAGTTTTAACCCCCTGATCACCGCCCTAGTTAACCCTTTCACTCCCTATTGCCAGTGTCACTAAGCGATCATTTTTCTGATCGCTGTATTAGTGCCGCTGTTCCCGCTAGGTAGCTTTTTTTTTATTGAGATTTTTTTTTTTTTTTACTAAAGACATGTGGCTAAATAAATGTTGGCCTAAATGTTTGACTAAAATTTCGTTTATTTGATTTTTTTTTTTTAACAAAAAGTAAAAAATTGTGTTTTATTTCAAAAATGTCGCTCTATTTTTGTATATAGTGCAAAAAATAAAAATCGCAGAGGTGATCAAATACCACCAAAAGAAAGCTCTATTTGTGGGAAGAAAAGGACGCAAATTTTGTTTGGAAGCCACGTCGCACGACCGCGCAATTGTCTGTTAAATCGACGCAGTGCCGAATCACAAAAACACCTTGGGTCATTTACCAGCGTATTGGTCCGGGTCTTAAGTGGTTAATATTAAACAAAAAAAATGGGGATAACTTTACTGTTGTCTTATTTTTTAAAGTGTATTGTTTTTCCCAAAAAAGTGTGCTTGTAAGACCGCTGCGCAAATACAACGTGACAGAAAGTATTGCAACGATCACCATTTTATTCAATAGGGTGTTAGGATAAAAAACATATATAATGTTTGGGGGTAGGGTTGTCCCGATGCCTCTTTTTTAGGACCGAGTACAAGTACCGATACTTATTTTCATGTACTCACCGAATACCAATACTTTTTTTTTTAATGTGTCCCCCACATATTGCAGCCATGTCATGTCCCCCACATATTGCAGCCATGTCCTGTCCCCCACATATTGCAGCCATGTCCTGTCCCCCACATATTGCAGCCATGTCCTGTCCCCCACATATTGCAGCCATGTCCTGCCCCCCACATATTGCAGCCATGCCCCTCATACCTGGCACCGCCGCTGCTGCTGCTGGTGTTAATCCCCGTGCAAAATACAGCGGGCATTACAAGCCACGCCATCTATAGACACTCCCCTTCTCTGGATTGGATGGATCCGTCCAATCGTGAGCAAGGGGGAGTGTCTGTACACACAGATCCGTGCACACTCGCAATTGGACAGATCTGTTCAATCCAGAGAAGGGGAGTGTCTATAGATGGCGTGGCGGGCATATACAAACGAAAACTCGTAATGCCCGTTGTATTGCACGGCGATTATCGTTGCGGTTTGCGGCAGCGGCTTTGCGACGGCGTTGGCGGGGGGGGAAGTATTCTATTTAAGCATCGGGAGCATTTGCGTGAGTACAAGTACTAGCGCAAATATTCGGCATCAGTACCGATACTAGTATCGGGACAACCCTATTTGGGGGTTCTAATTAGAGAGAAGAACATGGCAGTGAAAATAGTGAAAAATAGTGAAAAATGACATTGGCATAGAATTGCTGTTTAACTTGTAATACCAACGGCCACCACCAGATGGTTAGTGGTTTTGTAATAAATGCGTGTTCTAATACATTAAGTGGCCACTGCTGTATGTGCTTGTTTTTAATATATGCAGATTAATACCTTATATCGCTGTGTGTATATAACAGTACATGCGATCATGTAACTCCATGGTCCTGCCCGCCTCTCTCCTCCCTCCCTCCTCTCACATCTCTTGTCTCAAAGTCTCTCCTGACGTCAGCCCCGCCCGCCTATCTTGTGATCTAAAACATTAGCTACAGACGGTGGGCGGGGCTGAGAACGGGCATGAGGAGAGATGAGAGGAGAGGCAGACCCGACCATGGAGTCACATGATTGCATATACAGTTATACACACGGAGCTATGAGGTATGAATCTGCATATATTTTAAAAAGCACATTACAGCAGTGGCCACTTAATGTATTATAACAGCATTTATTATCAGAGGTATTTTATCAGCAGTGTGTGATTGTTTGACTCCTACATGTGCTCTGCAAAGCCCAGAGAAATGTCAGCACAGAGACAACACAGTGAAACTTACAGGGTTGTTAGTCAGATGTGGATTCTACCTGACCTCCCAGCAGCCACATACCTGAATTCCTGAACCCTGTAGTGCACCGGATTAGTGCACTTTTTAAAGGTGAGTTCCACCCTATTTTTAGTTTATTAAAAATCAGCAGCTACAAAAAGTGTAGCAGCTGACTTTTAATAAACCGACACTCACCTGTCCCACAGTCTATCGATGCGGCCGCCTGGAGCTCCACTCATCCCCCCTCCTCTCCGCCATCAAATCTACAGTGGGCACCCGGCCATGACAGCTTACGGCTTCATGGCCGAGTGCGCACTGTGTTCTACCATTGGCCAGCCAATCTTCACGGAGGGGCCGCCTAGGACAAGAGGAGTCACCTCCTAGGTGGCTGGGACAGGAAGAAGAATGTGAGACAGGAAATTTGACTTGGAGGTTACACACCCCACCCATGTGGCATGTCAGGGTGCAAGGAGTGCTTAAAGCGGAAGTTCCACTGGGTGAAACTCTGCTTTAACCACTTGTGACCGGCCCCACGTCCAAAGACGTCACGTTTTTGAAGATGGATATCTCGGTAACGGCAGCAGCTGCTGCCACAACCGAGATATCCATCTCTTCGTGGGGCGGTCCTGTTAACGATAACGGCGGTCATCGCGGCGGATTCGCCGCGAGATCGCCGTTACCGGCGGCGGGAGAGGGTGCCCCCCCCCTCCCGCCGCTCTCCCGCGCCCTCCGCCGCTTACCGTAGCCGTCGGTAGCGGCGGAGGCGATCGGGTCCGCTCGTTGTCTGTCCGGGGATGTGACTGAGGGAAAAAATGTCCCTCAGCCGTCCCCCTCTCTCTGCTGGGCGGAAGTGACGTCAAAACGTCATTTCCGCCCAGCGTCTTAAAGAGACATTTAATATGTTTACATTTTGACTTATTTTTTTTTTTTTATTTTTTTTTGCATTTAAGCCTGAATATGAGATCTGAGGTCTTTTTGACCCCAGATCTCATATATAAGGGGACCTGTCATGCTTTTTTCTATTACAAGGGATGTTTACATTCCTTGTAATAGGAATAAAAGTGATAATTTTTTTTTTTTTCAGTGTTAAAAATTATAAAATAAATAAAAATAAAAACCAAAACAAAAATTTTTTAAAGTGCCCCGTCCCGACGAGCTCGCGCGCAGAAGCAAACGCATACGCGAGTAGCGCCCGCATATGAAAACGGTGTTCAAACCACACAAGTGAGGTATCGCCGCGATCGTTAGAGCGAGAGCAATAATTCTAGCCCTAGACCTCCTCGTCATCTCAAAAAATGCAACCTGTAGAATTTTTTAAACATCGCATATCGAGATTTTTAAGGGTAAAAGTTTGACGCCATGCCACGAGCGGGCGCAATTTTTATGCGTGACATGTTGGGTATCATTTTACTCGGCGTAACATTATCTTTCACAATATATAAAAAAATTGGGCCAAATTTATTGTTGTCTTATTTTTTAATTCAAGAAAGTGACTTTTTTCCAAAAAAAGTGCGCTTGTAAGACCGCTGCGCAAATACGGTGTGAGAAAAAGTATTGCAATGACCGCCATTTTATTCTCTAGGGTGTTAGAAAAAAAAATATATATAATGTTTGGGGGTTTTAAATAATTTTCTAGCAAAAAAAACTGTTTTAGTCTCGTAAGCACCGAATCTGAAAAACAGGCTCGGTAATGAAGTGGTTAAGGGAGAGGTTATTTTTAATTCAAAGTAGTTTCAGCAAATGTTTTGTTTATTAAAAGTCAGCAGCTACAAAAATAGAGTGCATCTTCTGACTTTTAATAAAAAGACACTCATCTGTCCCACAAACCAGCGACGTGGCCACCTGAACACTGTATGCTCTCCCCTGCCTGTCCACGGCGCTGGCAATACCACTGTGGGCATCCGGCTCCGACAGCTTACAGCTTCACTGAGCTGTCCTGCATAGCCAGACAAACTTCTGGGACCTGTGATGTGTACCAGAAGATTGCTTGGAGGAAGGGCCGCCTAGGTGGCCCAAGCGGAAGTGGAAGCGCGTCAGCAATCGTGATGCATCGCGGAATCGAATTGTTGACCAAATAATCGTAATCGAATCGTGAGCCCAGTGAAGATTTTCAGCCCTAATACATACATACATACATACATACATACAGTGCTGAATCAAGTGCAGTGCAAAAAAATATATATTAGGATATCATCCTTTCCTAGGCATCAATTAGCATGTGAATGCTAGGACAGTATAATACAATGAACTGAAAGTCTATTGTGCAAAAACAGCTAGTGCAAAATAGAATATGGGTGCAAAAAAACATAAACAGTATGTGAAAGTTCATAAGTGTTGAAGAAATGAACGACACCAGCTCCTGCAGTAGAATGGTACACTCCAGTAGGAAAATGCTGGGTAATTCAGTTCTAGTGAAGCTCCTTATGCAAGTGTAGGTGCAGCTGGTTCTTTTACCCAACAAACATGTGCCACCATCACCAACGGCTAAAACGGACACTCACCAGACCCTGAATAGTAAAAGACCCCAAACTGTTTCACTGGATATGTATTCCTCTGTTCCTCTTAACAAGAATTTTTTTAGTGCCTCAAAAACAAGGGGCTCATCATAGTGTAATATATATTAAAATGTAATTTATTTAAAACCAAAATAAAATAAAATCACTCACAAGGCGAGTGACTATGACCGG